>OX377206.1:59258365-59409781 GCA_947396885.1 Heligmosomoides polygyrus polygyrus
GATAGAAAGGGAAGAGGGGAGCTCATGACAGCTGCCAACAGGAAAACGTAAAACTCGTGAGAGAAAATATCCGGAGAAACGCCAGGAGATCGGTGTGGTAGATGGCAAAACACGTAGGAATAAGCGAAAAGTCAATAAGGAGGATAGTCAGGGGAAAGCTTAAGAAGTTCCCTTGTCGTCTGCAGAAATACCAACTCCTGACGGGCAAAAGATGCAAAAGGTTACTGCAACGATTCACGGTGGCACGCGGTCGAGACATCGTCTTTAGCGATTAAAAGATTTTCACGTTGAATCTAGCCTTCAACTCCCAAAATGAGAGGATTATTGCGGACTCACTTGCTAATGCTACCGCCAAAGGACGACTTCAGGAAAGTATGAAAAAGCCTCAATCCATTATAGTTTGGGGAGGAGTCACATCTTCAGGAAAAACTCCACTTGTTTTCGTCGAAGCTGGCGTGAAAATCAACGCAGCGGTTTACAACGATATCCTGGAGAAGGCTCTCAAGCTGTGGGCCGATTCCCACTTTAGAGAAGCCTACTGGTGCTTTCAACAAGATTCTGCTTCAGCACACAAAGCGAAGGTGGTCCAGGAATGGTACGCCGAGCAGCTACCTGACTTCATCACACACGACGAATGGCCCTCCAGTTCCCCGGACTTTAACCCGATGAATTATTCTGTGTGAGCCGTCTTAAAGAAATAAGCCTGCTCTACCAGGCATCCAAATTTGGACTCTCTTAATAAATCGCTTTTGAAATCCTGTGGCGAAATTGATGAAACGTACCTGCATGCCACATGCCACGCCTTTGTCGAACGTCTGAAAGACTGTGTGGAGACTCAAGGCGATCATTTCGAAAACTGTTAGCATTCTTTGAATTGCCTTGTCTGCAGTAGATAAGTTTGACAGTTAGAATTGGCCTGCGAAGTTTGATTTCAAAATGCCATTGAAATTTTAGTGCACGGGTAAAGGTTGATGCCCGCGCCGTGGTGGCGATGTCCTTTCCTCCAGGTGTTGCCATTGGAAACTGCTCCTGTGGTGACCTTGATTTAGACACAATGCCGAATTTATTTGGGAACCCGGTAGTCGCTACCCCGTGATCACCAGTACCATCCACGCCCTCTGACCACTCACGGCACATGCCGTTCCGCCCTCGCTGAGGAGGCTATAAAACAGCAGGCCAGGAAAACGCCTGGCGGTCTCCTCCCCCATAGGCGAGCTCGAGCGTCCCTTTCCCCTCTCCCTATCCTCTCCACCGAAGATCATCCTCTGTGTATCCTGCCCCGTACTTAGAATTGTAATTGTTTAAGAGGAGCCCTGTCCTACTCCTAATGAATATTCCTCTCGCATGATCCATACTCTATGCCCACCTTTGTATATTCAATATCTTACCACATGTTCCGAATATTTTGTATGTCTGTGTATGGAGATAAACTCATATAAAAGAAGCCTGGTGTTTGTTATCTCCGCTACGGGATCGTGCCCTTCGGCACTTCTTTAGCACGTTAATAAACCGAACCGCTGGGTTTATTACACTCCCGCTGCGAGCTAAGCCAAGCACGGACACACATCTGCAGGCGACACAGGCCGACGTGACAGGCCAGCCTGTGAACATCCATTGTCATATCGTATGGGTGGGTGTATGTCAGTTTGTTTTTCGAAATTGTGCTACAGCGTCCGCGGGAGTCGACGCGCACTCGCAAAGCCCGGCGAGTGTGAAAAGTATGCGAGGGTCCCTGATGCGAGGACGGCATCAGGGGCAACTGAGCTAGTCCGAAAGTCCCGTAACGTAAGCAGGACCCACGTAGCAACGCTGAATGTGGGTACGTTGATGTGCCTCTCGTGCGAGTTGGCTGAAGAACTGGAGCGTAGAAGAGTTGATTTCTGTGCGGTGAGAGGAGACGTGGTGTTCCTGCCACAAGTCAAGCGAGATAGGACGTGGCTTCAAGGCCGTTCTATGTGGAAGACCTAGGAACACCAGTGGAGTTGGAGTCATCTTCTCCGAACGATTTAGTGACTCGATTGTAAGCGTCGAACACTTTGAAGATCGATATATGAAGATCGTTGTCGCCGCTAAGGAGCGATTCTATCACTTCTTCTCTGCGTATGCTCCGCAGACTGGCTGCTTCGATCAAGCCAAGGATGAGTTTTAGAACCTGCTTGATGAGAAGACTGCAGAGGTACCGTCGAAAGGTGTCATCATAGTCGCTGGTGACTTTAATGGGCACGTAGGTGCTGCGAAGGACGGGTACAACTGTCAGGGTAGTTTCGGATACGGGTCTCGTAACGCCGATGGTGAGCGTATTCTTGAGTATGCGGAATCGCATAATCTCACCATTGTGAACACCGTTTTCCGAAAACGCGACTCCTACCTTATCTCATGCTATGGTGGGAGCTGCAAGTCTCAGATGAACTTTCTCCTTGTCAAGGATCGCGACCGAAGCATTGTCACACGCGAAGGTCGTGCCGTATGAGACGGTCGCCGCACAGCACCGACTGCTAATCTGCACCCTAAAGATTGCCCCTCTAAGGCAGAAGCAGGTCGAGTTATGCGGTGCTGCAAGAATCAAGTGGTGGCGAATGAAAGAGAAGGAAGCAGCTGTGCTTTCTTGCGTGCGGTTACCGACAGTCACAACTGTCGACGAAACTTGGAAGAAGGCTGCCGACGCGATACGTGAAGCTGCAGGGTTGGAGCTCGGCACCACGATGCCTGGACGACGTAAGGCCGAAAAGCAGACATGGTTGTGGGAACGACGTGAAAGCAAAAGTTTGAGAGAAGAAGTCGCTTTATCATGTGTTTCTCGCCGAAAAGACAGCCGATACCTGGCGGAAAGTACCAAGAGGCGAAGAAAGCTGCAAAGAAGGCCGGCTTCTGTAAAATCACTCATTACATAGATGTCTACGGGACGTTCGAGACGCGCAATGGTGAGAGGTATTTGCACCAGATTACTAAGTATCGCCAACGACAGAACGAGGATATAGAAAAGTTGTTCGGCATCAATGTTGAGGACGACTACTTTCTTATGGACCGCAAGAAGGCATTGAAGCGATGGCGCAACTACTTCGAGGAAATCTCGACTGTAGAATTTCCCCATCCAGCCATCCCTTCAGCGGCTGCTACCCACGGTCCTGTTCAGAAGATCACCTTGGGGAGACAGAAGCGGCTCTGAAGAAGATAAGGCCAAGCAAAGCGACTGGGCCCGATAACGTGGCGGCTGACCTGTGGAAATCAAAGTCTTGGTACCCGGCTGAGTGGTTGGCGATGTTCTTTAATGAAGTTGTAGCAGAGAAGAAAATGCCTGACTGTTAGCGCGAAATTACGACGATTCGGATTTGGAAGAGGAAGGGCAGTGCTGCAGACTGCTCCAATTACCGTCCGATTCGCTTTCCCACAGCATGAAGATGCTTGAGCGAACGGTCGATGGACGTATTCGTGACATCGTCCAGCTTTCCAGCAATGAGTGCGGCTTCGTAGTTGGCTGTCGCACCATTGATGCCATAACGCCGCCCGCCTCCTGATGGAGAAGCATCGCGAGAAACAGAAGTCAGTGCATATCGCCTTCCTCGACTTGGAGAAGAACTTTGACCGTGTGCCGCGTGAAGTGATATGGTACGCCCTGCAACACCATGGAATTCCTGAAGAGCTCATGGAGTGGGTGCGAATCCTCTACTCTTGTCCAAAGAGTCGAGTTCAAGCTGCAGCTGGAACCTCGATGGAGTTCCTTATCTGTGTCGGAGTACACCAGGGTTCTGCGCTTTCTCCACTCCTCCTTGTTGCCGTGATGGACGCCATTACACGGGATCTTCAGAAGCCAGTTCCCTGACGTAGTGCTCGCTTGCGAAGATAAAGGTGAATTCGAGCGCGAGCAAAGCTGTGCAAGATTGGTGTGATCGCTTGAAGCGGTTCGGACTCAAATTGAACGTGAAGAAGACCGAATATCTAACGACGGACGTTACTGAGTCCAGCGCCATCGAGGTTAGCGGCATCGAGCTCCCACGCACTTTGATTTTTAAGCATTAGGTTGATCGAAAAGTCTTGCAACAATTTACGCTACTGCCTGTTAAATTTGTTAAAGCTCTCAAAATATTGATCTTGTGACGTCACAGTATATTCTCGAAGCTGCCTCAAGCATACTATATAAGGCCTCGTCGAGTACGAATACAGCAACAATGTCAACGACTATTAGCAGCATTCAACGACCTATCGTCTGCTACGAATTCCTGTAAGTCCATTCCGCAAGGACTGCAGCCTCCAACATCTGCGCTGCATTCAAGAAGGAAGTCATTCACTATTCCACTGTGGCCCGTTGGTATCGGCGCTTCAAGGCTGGAGATATCTCTCTCGAAGATAGACCTCGTTCCGGACGCTCCTCTGCTGTAGAGGAAGACAGCTTGCGCGAAGCCTTCAATGTGAAGCAAAATTCAACCACTCGCGAATTGGCGACGACACTTGGATGTACTCAAAGCACCGTCGTGAGGCAGTTGGAGATCCTTGGGTACCGCAAAGTTTTGTCGTCTTGGGCACCACATGAGCTGCGGGACTCTGACAAGACATGCCGAATCAGTGTTGCTGAGTCACTGCTTCTTCGCCCGCACAGAAAGGACTTTGTGAAGGACATTGTTGCTGGTGATGAAAGCTGGGTTCTCTATGTTAACCACACCCGCGAGAGCCAATGGCTCCTACGCGGAGAACAGGCTTCAAGACAACCAAAGCGTGGACACCACGAATAGAAGGTTCTTCTGTGTTGCTGGTGGGACTCAGAATGCATATCTTACTGGGCGTTGCTGGATAGTGAGACCACAGTCACAGCATCTGTCTTCGCTACCCAGCTCCAGAGCTTGGCCGACGCCATACGCCAAAAACGTCCAGAACGGGATTTGTCTACCTGCTGCACGACAACGCGCGTTCACATGTCGCAAAAGTGAGTCGCTAGAAAATCAAGGACTTAGGCTGGGAAGTTCTGCCCCATCCAATGTACTCTCCAGACCTCGCTCCTTCTGACTACCACCTACTCAAGGCTCTGAAGCAGCTTCTTCGAGGTAGAGAGTTCGATGATCGACGTCAACTGGAAATGGAGGTTTCTGAATTCTTTTCCTCACAGCCCTTGGAATTCTGGCGGAAAGAAATTGAGAGGCTGCCTGAAAGGTGGGGCAGCATCTGAGAGTTGAATGGGGAATATATCGTGGACCGGGTTTTTGTAGTTTTTATTGTATTGTATTGTATTGTAATATTGTTGCGCTAGTGTTGTAAGACTTTTCGATCAACCCAATACCAGGGATCAACAGTGGCATCTGAAGGCAATTTGATGATTGAAGTGAACTCACGCATGAGTATCCATGTGGCGCTCGTTGACTGTTGTACTCTGTGATAGGAAGATACCAGAACACCTGAAGTGAAAAAAGCCATGGAACCGTCGTCCGGCCGGTAGCGATGTACGGTGCTGAGTGTTGGCCTGTGACTAAGGAAGTTGACGCCTCAGCGTGATGGAGACGTAGATGCTGCGCTGGACGGCTGGAGTCACGCGCATGGACTGCATTCGAAGTGATGCCATTCGGCAGAAGATCGATATCGCGCCGATAGCCGACAAGAAGCGCGAAGCTCGCTTACGATGGTACGGCCACGTTTTGCGTAGAGGTGACAGCGTCCAGATAGTCCTTAACTTCGAGGTAATAGGAAAACGGCCTAGAAGGCGCCCAAAGCATTGCTCGTGTCTACCCTGATCTAGCGCTGGATCGGGAAAGGTGTCGTCATGACATCAGAATAGCAGACCCCGCTACGAAGCGATACAGACACTGAAGAAGAAGATGCCCGCTCCGTAGATGATAAGACGTATCTCACGCAGATTAGATCACTCAAACGTCAACGACCGCTAACTCTTTCATACTCAGGTGGTGATAGTACACACGTTAGTAATTATCTTAATGAACCTCAACACTAACAACTATTCCACTATCTCTGGGCTCGTCGTCCCCAGTTGTTGGTCGAATCGTAAGGAGCTATCCGAGTAAGGCCCGATGAGATTACAAGTGGAACCTGCAAGCAAGTGCTTAGTTAGGCTATCCAGCTGTGTTTTTTAAAGCTGCGATTTGGAACATTCACATTCAGCCAATATATGTTCGCTTCGAACGATGCTGTGATATCAGCTCTAAACAGTGCATCAGACGAACACTTCATTCAGCTCATATTCCGTTTGCAGTACCTCAAAACTGCAGTGGACATCGTTATGGAGAGAACTTATGTGTGCACACGAGGATGGCGCCTAACGAGGAAGGTCAGTGAACTCGGTTCGGAGATTCAGAGCGAGAACTATATAGTTTTGTAGGGCACCGGACGAGGAGCACGCGACAATGTTTCGTTTTTGCTAAATGCCCCTGAGTAGTCCAAAAACGGCAAAAAACGGCATCACTTCAGAGTGGGCTGATAAGGCATAAGTGACACCTGGGATAGCCCTGTCGTGCTCAGAACTTAACCTATAAACGGTTTGGAGCTCAAACTAAAGTAAGATTATAGTAATAATATATTATAATTTCCTACGTTTCCTGGACGAAGCTGCAATGTACATTCGAGTGATTCATTCGTATCGATGGTTGGAGCGACTGGATGGCCGAATGGATAGCGAAGCGGGATTGTGGGCGGGGGTCGAAAGTTCGGTTCCGGATGGGTTTAGGAGATTTGCTAGGTGGTCCCTTCCATATTTTACAAGAGAAGAGTACGTTGGCTTCGGTAGGGTACCTTATTCGCTTCCTAACCCGGCTTTCAACCTGTTGTCAGATGTGGAAGAAGCTAGTTTTGTCGTGTGAGGTGATGTCGAGCGTCCACTGAACCACGCTTGTCTCGCTGAGGAAGCTCTCGTTAAACGCAACCTACATATGACCACTTTGGAATGTTCTCAATCAATGGATAGCGAAGCAGTTTCGGAAGTACTTCTCGCTGTCACGTCATTTGCGAACACAATCGACAAGAACTGATTTGACCCAACACCAGGACATGCTCTTTGTTCTACTGAGTTCTTTACATACTGCCTTTTATTCTTCTCGCAACGTTCACTATTTCATCTAACTGTTGCCAAGTAGAGCATTTTTTATCCAACTTTCTTATTTATTATTATTTATTATTTATTATTTATATTATTTCTTCCTCATCACTCTCGTATACGCTAACTGGAGAAGGATCGGGGCATTTGCAACTAGGAGCGTTTGCACTCACTCTTCGACTCTAGAGGTAGAAAAAATTTTTTTATCCAAAATTCATTCATAGGGTTATTTTGGATGCAGATCACCAATCTGGCAGCCATTTTTGGTGAAATAGATTACAGGTTACGATGTGTATGTGTAATTGTAGGAGTATATGCAGAATAACCGGCACTGCTGCCTTTCAAGACTCCAGAAGTCGAGGAGAGCTCGAAAGAAACAATTTCGCTCAAACATCGTCCGGGGGGTGATATTTAGGGTGCTGATCAACGGATATGATATCTATTTTTAAAAGTTCGGTCGATATCGGTAGGTTGCTGTAGATATGGATGACTAAAGCTGTCTTGGTTAATAGAATCGTTTTCTTCTCCAATGTGGTCTTCTTCAGTGTTATTTTCCAACCTTTGGCATTGCAATGCAAATTAGTGCAAGCCAAGTGAAGATTTAGATACATTTGATCCTTCTGTGCCACGCAGGTTTTTTTTATGGTGGTATAACTTTTATTTCGGCCGACGTTTCGACACAACTCGTGATATCACAGACATATCGCACGTCTAAACGGGTACGAACCACGACGACGAGGTGATCGAATACGACACGGCAATGTTGAACATCTGCGCGAAGACAAAATTTGTCTTCAACTACCCTTCATCTCTGATGACGTGACGGCAGAAGTACGCCGTTGCCTATTGCGAGCAAACCTGAACGACGATGTTGTCCTGGTTAACATACCGGGAAACAACATCAAACGGCTTCTTGTTCGGAATAGGTGTTACGATCGCACTTGTGTGATGAGGAATTGCGTTATCTGCCCATTTGGGAGAGATGGAGATTGCGCACAAAAAGGTGTTGTCTACCAAGTCCAGTGCTTAACCTGTGGCGAGCTATACGTAGGTGAAACAGGAAGGGTACTTAGTGTTCGCATCAATGAACACCTAGCTGGGAAATTGAAGGGAAGCTTGTTAACCCCACTGGGTAAACATCGACAAGAATCCCACGGCGGAAACGACTTTGACATTAAATGCACTGTGCTGCTACATGAAGATGAAATCGGTACCAGAAAGACTCTTGAGGCTTTCTGGATTCGAGAGCGTAATCCAGCAATGAACAACCGAAACGAGTGCATTTTAATAACCAGCGACTTTTTGCCCTTCATGCCGTTGTGTGAGCTCTGAGACTGCGCAGTCTATACTTATTAGTATAGACCTGCATGGTAGGTCCCAGTTGCTCACTGATGGTCTTATAGCTGAGCCCCCCTCTCAGCGCTGGTGGAACAACGGTGAGTTTGGTGTGCTTTAGACGGGTACTCCTTGATATTCGTGGGAACTCATTGTAACTAGAGATGTGAAGAAGTATGCCTTTGACGGAATGAGTTTCGGGATCTAAGGTTTCGAAGTACTTTCAGGCCTTTGAAAAAGACGAGTTGTGTCGAAACGTCGACCGAAATAAAAGTTATACCACCATAACAAACCTGCGTGGCACAGAAGGATCAAATATATTGTTATAAAATGCTCAGGTTTTATGAACGTCGGACATGGAGACTGAAGATTAGCTGGCTCATAATGCGAAAGTTCCGCAAAGTCCTATCATTCCTGCAATGTTCGGTGAATGAACAACACCTAGCCCAAATTATGACTCTATCAATTTTGAACAGTAAAAGAAAACTCTAAAATGCCTGAAAAAAAGAAAAAATGGTAGATTCGTGGTCAGCGGCTTAAATAATTTCCATGTGTAAAGTCAGGGCGAAAACGATGGTCGTGACCTAGGGATTCTCACGCCAAGACGGGAAGTTCACGCAAAAAGGTAATGCTCAGTGTTTGGTGGAATTGCAGAGGAGTCACTCACTGGGAGCTGCTGCCGGCAATCACAACTGTAACTAGCGATGTCTACTGCAGGCAGTTGGATCGCGTTGAAGCAGCTCTTCGTGGGAAACAGGACGAGATCTTCCTCATTCACGACAGCACGCATCCACACGTTGCAAGGGGAGTCAGAAAACCCCTAGTGTTTCGGGGGCAGGGCTGATTCTTTTGTTATATATCTATTTGCACTTCAATTTGACGACAGGGAGCAGCTTGAAAAGTGTGTAGCTCAGTTTTTTTTTCGTCGAAACCCTAGGAATAAAAATAGAAGCGAGATCTGCAAACTACCTGACAAATGGCAATATGTTGTAGATAATAGTAGCGCATATTTTCGTTAATTATTGTATTGAGCGAGAGAAATAAATTTGAGAAAAATTGCACAAGTGGCGGGATACTTTCCTTGCAACCTAATATTTTCACTTGAAAAGGACTAACCTTTATAGCACAATTACATAAATTTTTGTCGACTTATGACACTGTTTCTAAATTCCCTCTACCGGCATGCCAATTTTCACAAGATCTATGCTTAAGCTATATTTTTTTGTGAGCGACTTCAATGTTAGAGGTAAGTACCATTTACACCTACAACCTTCTGCTATCTACTGGGGAGATCACGAAATCATTCCTTCCAGAATGAAGTCAGCTGTGACTCGAAGAAGTGCTCCACCTCGGATTCCAGTTTGGTTCGGGCGTTAAAGCACCTATCCCATAGTTGCTGCTTGAGAGCTCGAAAGAGGTAGTAGTCCGATGGCGCAAGAACTGGCGAATACGGTGGGTGGGGCAGCACCTCCCACCGAAGCTCCTGCAACTTCTGGCGAAACGACTTTGCAAAGTGGGGGGCGAGCATTGTCGTGAAGGTAAACATTCCTCCGCCTCGCGGTTTGCGAGACAAGATCTCGCTCAGCTTTTACAGCTGTGTAGCGTAGATGTTTGTTGTTACTGCGGTGTCGTCGTCAAGGAGCTCATGATAGAGATTCCTCGAGAACTCCGCTAACAGCACAGCATTACCTTCCTCTTGATTGTTCCTCTTGAGGTTTGGTTCTCCTTGAGGCAGCCACTGGGCCTAACGAGTATGGTTAACGAGGAAAACCCAGGATTTACCTCCCGTGACGACATTTTCGAGAAAGTGCTTATTACGGAGACGAACAAGGAGAGACTGAGCGATAGTCAATCGCGAAGCCTTGTCCGAGTCACGGAGTCAGTCACACGTCACTACAGTCATAGTATTCATATGCCCTCAAAAGCAAATTGCCATGTATGAGAAATATTCTAGAATGTTTGTGCTAAACTACGTAGCACAAACAGTCCTTAGAAGTTCCCGTTAAATTTTGAAAAATTTTCAAAATTTTTGGTGCAAGACTTTTTCACCAACCTAATAGTTTAACACCATTCGCATCAATGCTTGTGAGTTCTTGTGTTACGTTAGAATTATCGATAGCCCAATACGTTTTACTCGACCTTGTATTTCTGGCTACAGTATTGGCATAATGAATTAAGTGTGCGTCTAAAAAGGATAAAGGATAAAGGACGGCGTTACTCAATCCCTTCTGGGATGCGCCAGCGCATTCTAATTCTACGGGATGTCGTGGAGGCGACATGAATGCATATTTGGCCATACAATGACTTGCGGTGGCCAGCCGATGAACAAGTCAGCGCTCTATCCTTCCCAGACAAGTCTGGTACCAATTCACCGACCCCGGAGGGATGGAAGGCTTGGTTGGCTTGGGCGGGAAATCCGAACCAGGAACCTGGTATCGGGTGCACGCGACAGTCGCGCCTCCTCCGACTGCGCTACACGCGCCCCTAGTGTGCGTCTAGAAAGGTAAATACCATCAAAGCTCTAGAGCTATGGATTTGGCACTACTGTTATATGCCCCGGTAACAAACCTAACTTAACTGGGTCTTTATGGAGTTTAGGTACCGAATAAATAATTGGTAAATCTCTATTTGCATTCACTCTTCATTTATTTTTCATTTGGAAATATTCGTGTTTTTCCATTATGGCGTGTTTATTGGAAACGCTAACATATGTCTCATTCGTGCTATTGGTATTAGAGGCCTCTTTTTACTTATCGTGTGTATTTAACATCCCCCTCATAAGGTTAAGGTAAGACTTGTTGCAAATAATACCATAGCTGTTGTTTGCTTTATCTAGTGGACAAAATGTAAAACCTTTTTGTAGTCTTTGAATTGTTTGGTGTAGTACACGAACTTTATTACGAATGACAGTGGTTTTATTTTCCTTCTGTATTCCGTGGTAAAAAAAGTTCAATTAGTTCACTTGATCGTCTGCAATTCTGTAGTATCTACTTATGTGATTAACAACTTTTTCGACAGCTGGACTGTACGTGGTGTGTACATCTCCTGTGATAACATGGCGGTGGGTAGTGTCAATACTTTTTGACACTGCCCACCGCCATGTTATCACAAGTACTTTTTTGACTTACTTTTTTCTCATCTACAGATGCATTTTCTACTGTTCTCTACTGAATAAGCTTTCAAAACTTTCAAGGTTTGTGTTTTTAAGAAGTTGGTTGTGTATAGGTATGGGTCGTGTATAGGTATGAATCACACTGAAAGGAATGAATCCTTTTGTGGACGAATTTCATATAATTCCTCTAACATTGTTGTTGTTGAATATTTTATTATAGTTGACACCAAGACGTCACCTTTGTATTCATGTCTATATTATTAAATCGCTTCTTCTCTTGCCGTTTGATGTTATTTCTTGCATTGTGTTTCATTTGCGTCAGTAAGCAGAATACAGTAAGACTAGCCTTTTATTGACATTGCAAAGGAAGTCATTACTTAAACTAACCAGGAGGGTTTAGGCGTAAATCTGAACGGGGGAAATTGATAGTACTACGAGGATGTTCACCCTTCATATAGTAGAAAAACATGTTTCGTTTTTGCTGAGTCGTTGAACCGAAAGAGCACGGGCAGTCGAAAGTAGGTATTATTGCACCGCCACGTCACAGTACCGCACCGTGGGGATACAGTGTCGCACCGTCAGCGCGCGTCCACTAGAGTTGAGCTTTTTGATTTTTTTCGAAAGTCGAACAATCGAATAACTCGATTTTTCGCGCTCTTCGAAAACCGAGCAATAGAATAGCTCGATTTTTGCGGGTTCTCGAAAACCAAACAATCGAATAACTCGATTTTTCGCGGTTCTCTAAAACCGAAAATCGAACAACTTGATTTTTCATGGGTTTCGAAAACCGAACTATAGAATAATTCGATTTCGAAGGCACGTTCTCTAGAGAATCAAAGAAGACCGAACAAAACCACAATTGTGGATGGAAAAATTGGATTTAGGAAGACAACTGAATAAGCGTTTACAATCCAACTAGAAGGCAGGAATAAAAGATACTTGGCCACTTCTTTTGCAAGTAGTGGACATTCCTCACCGCTAGGCGTAATTTGCTACGCGTACATAATCTCGTATTCGTCTGATAACTTGCTGTTTTCTTCCGACTCTTCGCTGGTGAACGGTGGTTCCCAAAAAGAGGATTTTCTGTCGCAATCATTTCTTTTCTGGATGTCCACAGAGCCTTCATAGGTGAAAAGTTTTACAGAGAGGTTAAAAAGACAATTAAACGGGTTGTGTGACAAAGAAGTGCAAAACTCCATACTTTTGTTTTTCTTCACAATCTTCTGACATACCAAGACGGGGCCTGGGTCGAGGAGTGTAGCAATTCTTATCGTTTCATTGGAGAATAGTCTTGCCGTCTTCTCTAGCAAATATTCACCAAACAGCCGCATTCTTGTATCCGCCAGCGTTCTGAAGGGTGTTCAAAAAGGATGCATGTGTGATGTATATCTAAGCCTATTCACCACTAGTACCCTTCTGCTTAGCTTAAAAGCAGTACTCATAATTCCCGGGCGTATATCTGTGCTCGAAATTTTTTCGACTATTTGAATGGTTTCGAATGCTCTCAAATTTCGAGCATTCGAATTCGAGCAAATTCGCAAAAGCAGTTTCCTGAACATTCGAATACATTCGAAAAACGCGATTTTTTGAATATTCGAATTCAGTATTCAAATTCGAATGAAAATCATTCGCACACGTATTCGAATAGGTGATTCGAATAAAACTGTAAACAACACTAGACATGAAGATGAGATAGTACCCAAAACAATAATATTGCTACCAGAGTCGACTAGACAGCAGTGATTTTCGTGATGCTGCTTAATGTTGATGAGATTTTTGAGAATTCTCAGGGATTCTAATAACCTAGAAAAACTGGACTCTTACATCCTAGGTGTGTTTAACACCAACAAAGAAAGTATTGTGTTACCTCTAATTAACTGCCACCTTTATTTGAACTTCCTCTCTAAGCCACTCTGAGAAATCCTTCGCTCTCGAGCATTGTTCGATCATCGTTCGATTTCTAATGTCCGAACAAAACCTCGCGATTTTCGAGTTCGACCCCTCCAAATGAAATCGCAGATTGTTCGAATTCGATGATAGCGAAAAAGCATTGTTCGGATATTGTTCGAAATCGAACAATGTTTGAACGATATCAAGAGTCGGCCGCCAGCATCCTCAAAACGAAATCACAAATCGTTCCCGCCAATCACCGTATGCGCAGAAGTGGAGCGAATTTGAATGTGGGTTTCTCGGGGAACGGAGACGATCCATACTCAGGCGGCCGGCTCTTGATATTGTTCGAAAATTGTTCGACTTCGAACAATATCCGAACCATGTTTTTTCGAAATGTTCGATTTCGAACAACATTCGAACAGCGCTTTTTCACCATCTTCGATTTCGAACAATGTTCGACAACGTCTTCCTATCTTCGATTTCGAACAATGCTCGAACAATGCTTCTTCGCGAAATTCGACTTCGAATAATGTTCGAACAATGCTTCTTCGCGAAACTCGATTTGAAACAATGTTCGATTAATGGTTTTTTTTGCGAAATTCGATTTCGAATAATGTGCGAATAATGTTTTTGTCGTGAAATTCGATTTCGAATAATGTTTTTGTCGTGAAATTCGATTTCGAATAATGTTCTAATAATGGTTTTCGCGAAACTCTATTTCGAACAATGTTCGAACAACAGCGATTTACGATTTTCGGGTAATCGAGCGATTAATTGTTCAAAATCGCACGAACAATTTTTGGGCACGATTAATCGAGCTCGAGTCTAGTGTCCACGTGCGAACGTGCGCGCGCTAGCACGTGGCGAAAGGCTCTGCGACAAGCAAGTCTATGACTCAGCAGAATGTGACGCTGCTTCACAGGTGTTAGACCAGATATTCGACTCCCGTGCCATGCACTGTTTCTGCATTTTTTCATAACCGCTGCCTCCTTTACCAGTTTGCTTTGTACACATACTTGTTTCACTTGAAGTTGTCAAAAGGGTCACATTCGTGAACAACACACCAGATAACCCCTATAGACAAAGTTTGGACGAAAACAGTGACCACGACCTTACCATTAGTCACCCTTACCTACTGCCAACCAAAATCGGATGTCAGATTCGTGATCAGCACCCTAGATAACCTCCCACCTCCCCCCCCCCCCCCCCTTGGGAGAAGTTTGGTCGAAATCGGCGATTATGACCTCCACAGCCATAGTCACCCGTACCTGCTGTAACTCGTACCTGCTGTAAGACCATTGTTTAACTATCGCATTGTATGATATAGAAAGTGAGAAAATTGAAGCACAGCTCAGTAAACCCTTATTTGACAATTTAGAGTGAAATAAATGTGTAGGAGATGTGTGGGAAGTAGCTGACATAAACTACCATTAAGGCACCATTGTACTTTCGCGACTCCAGAGGTCGAGGAGAGGTTGGAAAAGAATTTCACCAAAGCCTTGCCCAATGGGGTTATTTGAGAATTGAAATAAGAGTGAAACAAATGCGTAGGAGTTGTGTGAGAAGCAAATTGGTAAAGGAGGCAATGGTCATGAAAAAATAGTGCATAGCATAGGAGTCGAACATCCGGCCTAGCACCTGTGAAACAGCGTCGCACCCTTCTGAGCCACCGATTCACTTGCCGAAGAGCCTTTTGCCAGGTCCTACACATCAGCACGTATGCACGTGGACACGCGCTGACGGTGCAATTTTACCCAATTTCCAGGGCCCCTAGCACTTTGGGTTCAAGGACTCAGCAAAAACGAAGCATTATTTTTTAATATATGAAGGGTGGAGATTCTCGCAGTACTATCCTTCCCAGTTGAGACCTACGCCTGAGACCGTTCCCTGGTAAGATTGACAAGTGATTTCAAATTTCTCATTGTTACTGTCATTTTGTATAGATTGCTCTGTTTTATATCTGATCTTGTTTTTATTTCTTTTTTGTTTTTCCTATTTGTTCTTTCTTGTATAACTTAAAGTGGATAAGCGGTGTTAAGAAGTTTAATCCAAAACAGTTCTTTACTGAATATTTCGTTTTATCCGAGTTCTCTTCCAGTGCGTCTAAAACAGTCAACTTCAGAGTTGGTCTATGGTTACGAAAATGTTCATAAAGCGGAGTAAATCTCTTTTTGATATTTACTTATTATGTATGTGTTTTCTAGTTCTTTATTTTAGTGATCTTGTAGTTATACCAACATATTGAAGCTTATAGAAGCTTAGTCACCGTTTATAAAGTAAACCACTGATTTAGTTTTGCAATTAATGTTTTCTTTCTTATACGTATTTATACAAACTTTATCAACATAAGAAATTATACGATGTTGGAAATATATCTGTTTGCAGTACATACAGTTAGAATTACGTAATGTCCCTTTATTGGGGTTTCCAAAATCTTTAGTGGTATAGTGATTGCTTCGATCTTTATATTGTAGAGATTTATTTAGAGGGATACTGTTTTGTTGAAATATTTAAAAGTTGATTTGCAGACCTTATATCAAAGTACCTGGGAGGTCCAACGCAAATTCACTGAGCAGTTTCCCATAAATGGGTTATAGGGGGCTGTCCAACGGAGTTGTTAGCGGGTACGGCTAATACTGAAGGCGCCAAAATAAAGTGCTCACGACTATTAAAGTTTCCTATAAAACAACAGCAAAAACATAAAGCAATAACACAGGAGGAAAGGAATAGTATATATTATTTAAATATGGAGTAAATCAATAGCTGTTTGAAGGATCGAATGTTGTGTATCGTAAGCTATTGGACAAAATGTGTGTATGTTTCCTTTCTTTTTGGTTTTATTTGATTAAATACAGAATTTGAATAAGCAGGAAGGATAATACGTATATCGTTTGCCAATAAAACGTTATAGATTAGAAAGTAAATAGTCAGGTTTCTTTTTTATTACTTTAATAGCTGTGATGTTTCTGCTTCTGTGCCAGCGAGGTTGGTAGGTGGAGACGTTCATTCTAGGCCCAGAGGCTAACTGGCATGTTAATAAAGGGAATTCGAAATTACTATCTCTTTATATCAACTTGACGCGTAGACTGCTGGTCGCAGGCAGATATCTCAATATCAATAAAAGAAATAAAGGAACACCCGAAACTCGGTGCTGAATATTATGTGTCCTCGGGTTGCCCTCGAAGGATCACATTTATTCAGTACATTTGCTAAACGTTGCCCGCTGGGATACGAAGAGGCGTATCTCGCGCGGGCAAAATTTTCTGTTCAACATGGGACGTTGTTGAATTCTGAATGCGGCTGCTTATCGCGCGACGTCGATGACACCTCCTCTGAATCCAGACGCTCAGAAACGCGCGCAATTGCCACTGTGTCAAGCAGCAGGAGGCTGCGCCTCCTCTACCGCAGAGTTTTCCCGCCCTGATCCCATCTCCAGGTCTCTCCTTTCTGGTAGCTGTCCTAGTCCTTCCGCGAGGTACCCTTACTACCCTTTAGTGGTCCTTGCATGCTCGCAGCACGACGGCGGTAACCGTACGCCCATTGCGCAACATCGATGTCACATCTTCTAAATCCGCACGCTTGGTCTTATTCTACTATTTTTTATCCTTGTTGGTCTCTCGTACAGAATGACTGCTCCCTCTTATTGCTAACCCACTACAGGTCCCCCTTATTGCCTCCCCCTTGTAGATGTCACTTTCTGACCTGCTTCGTTGCCTCCTCCTTATGCCCCCATCCTGACCCCTCCTTCAGGTCCCTCCTTCCTAGTCTCTGTCGGTCCCCCACCCTCGATGGTCTCCCTTACTACTCTTACTCCTTAACGGTCCTCCCATACTCATGGTACGAAGTCTGCGACATGGCTTCTGAACCGTTGTGTAAAGCAGTAAAAGGCTGCGCTTCCCGTGCTGCAGTAACATCCCAAATAAATAGCAACCCGCTCGATGGATGATAAGGCGTACAACGCCGTTCATAGCTAGTGTCGCATTTAGCGTCGGCGACGCTCGGAGTGTCGCAGCGTCGGAATCGTTGAAAGTGGAGCTACTGGAAAACTGAGTACATTTCTGGATTCGGACCGTCGAGTAGAGTTCAACAATTTAACTTTTTTTTTTACTGTACCCAAGATTGACCTAGTTACAGTGATTTTCTTAATAGAGATATTGAAAGCGATTCCATTCAATTTCCGCTGAATAAATTGATCCGTGTTCAAAATAAACGACATATTCGGAATCCTCAATGGATGATCTTTTCAAAAATATGTGAAATAATTAGTGCTCTTGAGAAATGTCTTTGCTGACCTATATATTGCCCACTGCGGCAGACTTCCTGGCTCGCCCGACATAATTACACCCATAGGATGCGTTTCACTAATTATCTGAACGCTCCATCAGTATGTTTTAGAAGATCTCAGTTTTCTCAACTATATTGGAGATTTAGCTTCGCTACGCCGCTACGACCTAGTTGGATGTAAACACTGCCGAATTCTGCTGGAAGCTTGCAGCCTTTTCTACAATTAGACGTCAAGAGCCATTTCTTCGAGTTCACCCTCTTATTTCGCAGTTATCGAGACCTCATTATAAATTTATTTTTATGACATCCAAACTAGAGAGCTCTTCTTAAGTGAGATGGAAAAATAGATTATTGAAACCGAAAGACTCTTTTAATTACTGGTCACAAACTCACCTGTTTCGCCTTCTGCATTGGATTTTTTCAGCTTTGAAGCATCTGTAACTGTTTTGCAATACAACTGGAAGAGGCGAACTTTTTACGTCGGCAACCGGATTCACATTACTTGACCTGGCGGCATTGGATGCCATGTATACAACCGGAACCAGATGTTTTTGAACGTCTAATACCACTTAAAATCAATTCTTCTTTATGTTTTCTCTCCTCTTATCTTTACATTTCTCCCACAATTATTAGCTTACCTACAACTTACAAAGGAGGTCAATGAGCGTCCCGTGGCAATTTTAAGTGACCTATTGAGGGTTGTGGGGGACTGTAAGAGAAGCTGTTAGTGTATTGTTCTTGTTGTAGCCGTTAACCAAGATTGTTACGATCTTCTTTATTCGGCTTACGTTTCGGCGAGTTTCGCCTTCTTCAGAGCCTGGAATAGCCGATAACATCTACAAGACTATCAGCCCAAACATCATTTCATACTACAAGGTACTCGTCTTGAGGAAAACAGGAACGTGATCCGACACCACAGTTTCAAGGACTAACCCCAGAGGTGGATGCAGAAGCGGACCACCAACACCCGCAGATGGACGTAGACGTGGGTGAATGAGCTTTGGCCCTGAGACAAAAACCGACTTAATCAGCTGTGGATAAGATCACGAAGATCGAAACCCACAGAGCTGTGCGAAGGGTGCCAGCTCTTGTGTTACTGCCAGGCACTCCTCCTTCCGGTTGACCCGAGGACTCGTAGCTGCGATCCAAAGCGCTTCTAATGTCCTGCGCGCCGATATGTCACTCTCTCGCGCTAAGATCGACACTGGGACCTCTATCAGCGCGCCAGCATGGCATCGAACCCTGTGTTCCCCCAAGGAGTCTGGACCTTACCTTTTCTAAGGCCATCCAGATGCTATTTTATTCTGACACAGAGGGTCTTCCTGTCTCCCCTTCTCCCCACATTCATTACATGACATCTGATAGACCACACCCGATGTCATACAGTCACCTTCTTTCCCGTTAGGGCACACAACGCAGGATGGTGTGAGACACATCCTATCGTAGATTCGATTTCGAACCAGTTGCATTTTTAAGGTGCTAGGAGAGATGTCAATAACCCTCACCACATCGTGGGGATCAGCGTTACGAACACATCTGCGTATCTCCGCACTTAATTTGTCTGAGATGAAAGGCACGCAAAAGGGTATTTTCGTACGTTCTTCCTCTTGGCGAACAGCGTAGCTGGCTTGCAGCCTGCGTGCCGTACGCCAGTGCTCCCCTGGATACCCATTACTTTTCGCAATATTAAGAGCCATATTCATCGAGAACAGTTTCTGTTCACAATCAGACGAAACTGATGTGGCGGTTCGGAACATATTTTTAATGATGCTCTTCTTTGTACTAGAAGGGTGAGCAGATTAGCAGTGAATAAGGATGTTTTTGTTACTTGGCTTTCGGTACCACCGAGTTTTGATACTCCCGTGAGCAAGGTGGACTTGGACGTTGAGGAAAGCAAGCCAACTTTCTGTAGGTTTTTCGCGTGTGAGCTTTATGTGCTCGGACTGCTGATTCAACAGCTCAAAGCAAGCATCCATCTCATTCTGAGTGGAGCACAGTATAAAGCAATCATCTATATATCTACAGTAAAATATAGGCATGCGTTCCAGAATGGGGTTTTCCACCTTGGACATGAAAGCCACAGCTAACACAGGAGCCAATCTCTGTCCCATAGCCAATCCTCTAACCTGTTTGTAGTACTCTCCTGACCATCGGAATACGTTACACATAAGGCACTCGCTAACCAGCGTCATTATCTGATCTACACTCAAGCCATAGAGATTCACACTTGCTTGGTGTTCTGTGAGCATTTCAGAAACAGCCTGCAGAGCGCTTTCTCTGTAAGGGAAGCACCGTAGTGGTTTTCAAATTTCCTGCGGACACTTGGGTAGGTCAAAATATGCAAAAAGCAATCATCTATATATCTACAGTAAAATATAGGCATGCGTTCCAGAATGGGGTTTTCCACCTTGGACATGAAAGCCACAGCTAACACAGGAGCCAATCTCTCTCCCATAGCCAATCCTCTAACCTGTTTGTAGTACTCTCCTGACCATCGGAATACGTTACACATAAGGCACTCGCTAACCAGCGTCATTATCTGATCTACACTCAAGCCATAGAGATTCACACTTGCTTGGTGTTCTGTGAGCATTTCAGAAACAGCCTGCAGAGCGCTTTCTCTGTAAGGGAAGCACCGTAGTGGTTTTCAAATTTCCTGCGGACACTTGGGTAGGTCAAAATATGCAAAAAGCAATCATCTATATATCTACAGTAAAATATAGGCATGCTTTCCAGAATGGGGTTTTCCACCTTGGACATGAAAGCCACAGCTAACACAGGAGCCAATCTCTGTCCCATAGCCAATCCTCTAACCTGTTTGTAGTACTCTCCTGACCATCGGAATACGTTACACATAAGGCACTCGCTAACCAGCGTCATTATCTGATCTACACTCAAGCCATAGAGATTCACACTTGCTTGGTGTTCTGTGAGCATTTCAGAAACAGCCTGCAGAGCGCTTTCTCTGTAAGAGAAGCACCGTATTGGTTTTCAAATTTCCTGCGGACACTTGGGTAGGTCAAAATATGCAAAAAGCCGTCTCACTTCACTGCGGGCCGATGAAGCCAAACTGACGTCTGGAACTGCCATGTCGTTGTTAGAATCTAACCTGTAAAAGAAAACAAATCTAACCTGGAACAACAGCGGAATTACAGCGATTTCACAATTTGCTTGTTAGCCGTACAGTAACAGAAGCGGGACATTGAGGTGCGCCGCTGACGAATATAGACGCAGCGACTGGATGGCCGAGTCGGTACGGTGGTGGTCTTTCAGAAAAGGTATCAGGAGTTCGGATCCGTAGGGTGTGTTCTTGCATTGCTGGGCATGCTCGATCCAGTTTTGTCGATGTAAAGTGTATTCTGATCTCGGTATTGTACCATAGTGACATTGTAACCTTATCTTAACCTAGATGCTACGATAGAAAAACAAAAAAATAAAGCAACAGCGTTAATAATCCATAGTTCGACTGGCCATTGAGGAGAGCAGGCGGCTTTTCTTTGCTTAAAAAATAGATAATATTCTTTGTCTTGACCGTCTTCGGTAGGCATTGACGTGGGATTGTCAGCAAGACTGCACTTCACGACTCAAAAAATCGAGTAGAAAATGAAAAAATGGGTAAAAAAGTTTTGTTTTTATATTTATTTATTCATTCATTCGTTTATTGTTTTTAATTTTATTTTTATTTATTATATTTTATTATTATTTTATTAATATTTATATTTACATTTGTAATTAATTATTAAATTTACGGTTGATTTTTTTCCACCCATCTTCGACCTCTGGAAAGAAAGTGTCACAGTACTAATCTGTCTTCTTCTCCTCAACCAACAATATTGCCCAACTACAAAATAGGTAATATTCCTTATCTTGACCGTCTTCGTTAGGCATTGACGGTGAGTCTGTCAGCACTACTGTACTCTTCTGTCATAACTCCAAAGTCAAGGAGACTGAAAAAATGGATAAAGAGGATTTATCTTTATTTTTCATTTATTATTTATGTGTTATTGTTTTATTTATTTTGCATTAATTATTAATTATTTGTATTTATGTTTTCAATTGTCTAATTAATGTACATAATTATATTTTATCGATTGTTGTGATCATGCTTCGGCACACTATGCGAGACCTCTTCCTGGAGTTGATATCAATTGTATAATACAAAGTGTTCTCCATACCGAGTTATTGGTTGTCTTGCTAACTGCCTTCCTCCCGACTACTCTGCCTCCATTCGTAGGGAGATCGTCGTAGCAGATGCCTTTCGGTGCATAATTCAAAGTGCTATGTATAGGGATGTTGACTGTGCTGATGAGGAGGAAGCGCTCCAGGTAGTTTTTTGTCTCATGGTTATTCCATTGACGTTCTCTCATTCGTGATGCTAGCTTCACTTGAACGAAGCGCAGGATGTAGACTGCTCGTAGTATAACGTCTTCTTGTAGCAATGAGGAGGTTGCTGTATGCGACGGTCGTGAGATCACTATCAATATTGTTGGTTGAGGACGAAGAAGACAGATTAGTACTGTGACACTTTTTTCCAGAGGTCGAATAGGGGTCGAAAAAAAATCAACCGTAAATATAATAATTAATTAAAAATGTAAATATAAATAATAATAAAATAATAATAAAATATAATAAATAAAAATAAAATTAAAAACAGTAAACGAATGAATGAGTAAATTCATCCAATTTTTTTCATTTTCTCCTCGATTTTTTGAGTCGTGAAGTGCAGTCCTGCTGAAAATCCCACTGTCAATGCCTACCGAAGAAGGTCAAGACAAAGAATATTATCTATTTTTTAAGCAAAGAAAAGCCGCCTGCTCTCCTCAATGGCTAATCGAACTATGTATTATGAACGCTGCTGCTTTTTTTTGTTTTTATATCGTAACATCCGGTTAAAATAAGGTCACACTGTCACTATGGTACAATACCGTGGTCAAAATACATTTTACATCGACAAAATCGGGTCAAGCAAGCCCAGCAATGCAAGAACACACCCTACGGAACCGAACTCCTGGCACCTTTTCTGCAAGACCGCCCCCGTACCGACTCGGCCATCCAGTCGCTGCGTCTATATTTGTGAGCGGCGCACCTTAATGTTCCACTTCAGTTAGTGTACGGCTAACAAGCAATTTGTAAAATCGCTGTAATTCTGCTGTTGTTCCAGCTCCAAACCTTTTACAGGTTAGATTCTAACAACAACATGGCAGTTCCAGACGTCAGTTTGGCTTCATCGGCCCGCAGTGAAGTGAGACGGCTTTTTGCATATTTTGACCTACCCAAGTGTCCGCAGGAAATTTGAAAACCACTACGGTGCTTCTCCTACAGTCCCCTGCAACCCTCAATAGGCCACATAAAATTGCTACGGGACGCTCATTGACCTCCTTTGTAAGTTGTAGGTAAACTAATAATTGTGGGAGAAATGTAAAGATAAGAGGAGAGAAAACATAAAGAAGAATTGATTTTAAGCGGTATTAGACGTTCAAAAACATCTGGTTCCGGTTGTGTACATGGCCCAATGCCGACAGGTCAAGTAATGTGAATCCGGCTGCCGACGTAAAAAGTTCGCCTCTTCTAGTTGTATTGCAAAACAGTTACAGATGCTTCAAAACTGGAAAAATCCTATGCAGGAGGCGAAACAGGTGAGTTTGTGACCAGTAATTGGAATAGTCTTTCTGTTTCAATAATCTATTTTTTCATTTCACTTAAGAAGAGCTACTCTAGTTTGGATGTCATAAAAATACATTTATAAAGAGGTCTCGACGGGTGGCGATGTCCGTTCCTCCACGTGGTGCCACTGGAAACTGCTCGTTTTGTGAGCTAGACCCTTGTGACAGGCCGGCCTACGGAGACCCATGTCACATCACACGGTATATGAATAGTCATGTTTTTCGAGATTGTGCTACGGCGTCCGGGGAGCCGACGCGCACTCGCAGAGCCCGGCGAGTGTGAAAAGTATGCGAGGGTCCCTGATGCGAGGACGGCATCAGGGGAAACTGAGCTAGTCCGAAAGTCCCGTAACGTAAGCAGGACCCACGTAGCAACGCTGAATGTGGGTACGTTGATGGGCCTCTCGTGCGAGTTGGTTGAAGCACTGGAGCGTAGAAGAGTTGATTTCTGTGCGATGCAGAAGACGAGGTGGTCCTGGCACAAGTCAGGGGACATAGGACGAGGCTTCAAGGCCGTTCTATGTGGAAGTCCCAGGACCACCAATGGAGTTGGAGTCATCGTCTCCGAACGATTTCGTGACTCGATTGTAAGCGTCGAACGCTTTGAGAAAGATTGATGAAGATCGTTGTCGCCGCTAAGGAGCGACTCTATTGCTTCTTCTTTGCGTATGCTCCGCAGACTGGCTTCTCCGATCAAGCCAAGGATGAGTTTTGGAGCCTGCTTTATGAGAAGACAGCAGAGGTACCGCCGAAAGATGTCATCATAGTCGCTGGTGACCTTAATGGGCACGTAGGTGCTGCGAAGGACGGGTACAACTGTCATGGTAGTTTCGGATACGGGTCGCGTAACGCCCATGGTGAGCGTATTCTTGAGTATGCGGAATCGCATAATCTCACCATTGTGAACACCGTTTCTTGAAAACGCGACTCGCACCTTATCTCATACTACAGTGGTAGCACCAAGTCTCAGATAGACTTTGTCCCTGTGAAGGATCGCGACCGAATTCTTGTAACAGATGCGAAGGTCGTGCCGTATGAGACGGTCGCCGCATAGCACCGACCGCTGATCTGCACCCTAAAGATTGTCCCTCTAAGGCAGAAACAGGTCGAGCTATGCGGTGCTGCAAGAATCAAGTGGTGGCGAATGAAAGAGAAGGAAGCAGCTGTGCTTTCTTGTGTGCGGTTACCGACAGTCACAACTGTCGACGAAATTTGGAAGAAGGCTGCCGACGCGATACGTGAAGCTGCACAGTCGGAACTCGGCATCATGGTGCCTAGACGACGCAAGGTCGAAAAGCAGGCGTGGTTGTGGACAGACGACGTGAAAGCAAAAGTTCGAGAGAAGAAGTCGCCCTATCACGTGTTTCTCGGCGAAAAGACAGCCGATAACTGGCGGAAGTACCAAGAAACGAGGATAGCTGCAAAGAAGGCCGTGGCTATTGCAAAAGCCACTCATTATGGAGATGTCAACGAAAAGCTGGCGTCGCGCGATGGTGAGCGGTATTTGTACCGACTTGCTAAAACCCGCCATCGCCAAACCAAGGATATTGAAAAGTTCTTTGGTATAAATGATGAGAGCGGCCATCTTCTGACAGGCCGCAAAAAGGCGCTGAAGCGATGGCGTGATTACTTTGAGGAAATTTCCACTATGGAATTTCTTCACCCGGCCATTCCTTCTGTGGGTTCTGTTCACGGTCCTGTTCACAAGATCACCGTGGAGGAAATAGAAGTGGCTCTGAAGAAGATGAAGCCATGCAAGGCAACAGGACCGGATAATCTGGCAGCCGATGTTTGGAAGTCCAAGCTCTGGTATCCTGCCTAGTGGTTGACTGAGTTCTTCAACCATGTAGTAAAGGAGAAGAAAGTACCGGAGTGTTGGCACAACAGTACGAGGATTCCGATTTGGAAGAGGAAGGCAGCCCTGCAGAGTGCTCCAATTACCGTCCGATTCGCTTGCTTTCGCACAGCATGAAGATCTTCGAGCGAATCCTCGACAGATGATTTCGTGAAATCGTCAAGCTCTCCGACAATTAGTGCGGTTTTGTGTCTGGTTGTGGGACTATTGATGCTATACACCCACCCGACTCCTGGTGGAGAAGCATCGCGAGAAACAGAAGCCGGTGCATATAGTCTTTCTCGACTTGGAGAAGGCTTTCGACCGCGTACCGCGTGAGGTTACATGGTACGCCTTACGACAACACAACGTACTTGAGGAACTCATAGAGTGGGTGCGGATGCTCTACTCTTGCCCAAAGAGTAAAGTGCAAGCTGCAGCTGGAACCCCAATGGAGTTTCCCATCTCTGTTGGGGTGCACCAGGGTTCTGCGCTTTCTCCACTCCTCTTTGTTGCAGGGTCAAGCTTGAGGTTCGGGAATCGAGGGGGGGGGGGTCGTACTGCGGCCTCGTCTGGAGGGGGGGGGGGGTGTCGTACTGTGACTCAGTTTCGAGGGGGGAATTGACGTAGTGGTAGTTTTCGGGTAGGAGTATGAATGAAAAGTTAGTACATGTAATTGCTGTAATGTGCTTAACATTTTAAAACACTAATTCAGTATTCAAACTCTTTCAGTATTTATAGTATATTTATCTGTTATCGAATTCTTCATAACCTGAACGGTTTTCAGTAACAACTCGTCTGGTCGGTCAAAAGAGCAACGACGTGGTGTCAGAACAATTGAGGATGCGAAAGCAATGTATTTGTGAATGAATATGCAGAATAAGTTTTTACGAGTGTATTGCTATGCAGAATAAATTGAATTGTATGCAGAATAAATTGCTATGTGAGATGGTCATATCTCTTCTTCACCGTGGAGCATATCGCTAGAGAAGATCGTTGCTCTGGAAGCCTCAAGATCCTGCCGTGATCGTCGAATGTCATCACTGTCAGCTCTGTTGTTTAATCCGTTGGCGATCATATACATATTGTTTGAGGTCAAGCTCCACGAGCGCAAGTGAGTTTCTTGCTTATGGTAAAAACCAAAAACATGAAAAACGGAGTAAAACAAAGTGATTAAGTTAGACTCGATGTACTTACCACTAGAGAGAGTCTTTTATTTGTTTTATTAAGCTGCTATCCTTCAGGAACGTGGATGGTTTTCCCTTTGGTAAGTCCAACACACTAAGAGGGTTTAGCCATTGCCGTGCCAATTTCATCGGTTTGTCAGTGAGTACGCTTGGCCCATCTCGCTCTACCCTAAAAATGCTTGCAAGTAAAAGCAAGCAAAGTTGAAGTAAAAAAATATGTGGAGTAATAAAGTGGCTCACGTCATAAGATAGTCTAAAGTTTTAGTTCGAAGATTGCTCCTTTCTCCTCTACTAAGACGATTAGCCGTTGAAAAGCTGTGTTCAGAATCAGCATTACTTGCAGGAATAACAAACATGCACTTAATGGCCTAAAAGTGTAATTTTTCAATTGCTAACTAACTGGTGTTCTAGAATGCGACGTTATTACCTCAGTAACCGAATGTGGAAGCATGATGTTGTCAGCGTTGTTGAGAAGCGTTTGGTAGAGCCTCACACTGTCACTATCTTGGCGGAGGTCTGTAGGCCACGAGCTCAATCGATTTACGTCCTTGGCGATATTGTCATAGAAGGTCAAAAAATCTTCCTGTGCTGGTGGCAAGTTACAGTACTTTTCCACGGACTTGATAGAACGTAGAATTAGATCTTCCCCAACCTGTGGTTTGATAGTGTCGGTTTCGTCGAAATACGCGGGATATCCTCTATTTTCTCGAGTAGCGGATGCAGGCACACATGTAGCAAACTGTTCAAAACCGCCTCCGCACTCAATGATATCCAAAATAATGTGGCGATCTGAAGAGCTTTTCTTTTTAATTGAATAAAATCTTCACACAACAATACGTGGAGTTTAGAACTCATTCATTTAATAACACCACTCCAACAAAAGCTTTATTTTTCTCCTATTATTCTAATAAAAGATGTCAGTCATAGTGTTGATGCTCCCCATCTCTTCTTTCCAAGTATAATACTCAAAGGTGAGTTTCTTGGACTTCAACTCAAAGATCACATCAAAGATTGTACTTTATAAAGCTTTGAGTGTTAATTCCTAAGGCTGACAAGAGTGATCTCCCTACAAGAATTTTTGAGCCACACTCTGAATCGCGGACGGAGACGCAACTGAAGGATGGACTTCTCTCGGAAAATTTTTCTACCTTCTGAAGGAAGGAACATCTGAGAGTGAAATTGTACCATACAAAAATATAGGTCGTGATTACTATACAGTAGAAAAACCAGCTTCTTCACAGTGATCTTCGATATGATTAGTAGAGATGACGTTCAAAATTCTCGTTTTTCATGAAAATAAAATTATTTTCTACCTGAAAACAGACCACCTGTATAGTTAAAATTTTTCCGCAAAAAATTTCATGAAAAGATTTTGAATAATCAACCATAATTCGGTAAGTTCTTCGAATTTTTGAAAAGCCAAAAAATTTTTGGTAATAGGTAATGAGCTTTCTTACCATACATGAGCTTTTCGTAAAAAAGGGATCTCATTGCGGGGCGGGGAAGTTGAATTTCTTGTCGATTTTTGCGAAAATACTTGCCAAAAATCGAACCCCCCGCCGCCGCGCATGAAGATCCCTTTTTCAAAACGATTCATATATGGTAAGAAAGCGCATTTCCCGTAGTTTTCAATGAGCTTTTGGCTTTTTTCAATTTCAAAAAACTTACCGAGTTATGACCGTTTTTGTGAAGAAGTTTTCTTGGACTCTGGTCGACTCTGACCGACTCACTCTTCACAAAAACGATAATAACTCGGTTAGTTTTTGGAAATTCAACAAAGCCAAGAGCTTTTTGAAAACTAGAGAAAATGCGCTTTTTTAACGTATATGAATCAGTTTTGAAAAAGAGGATCTTCATGCGCGGCGGAGGGGGGTTCGATTTTTGGCAAGTATTTTCGTAAAAATCGACAAGAAATTCAACCTCCCGCCCCGCAAGAAGATCCCTTTTTTACGAAAGGCTCATGTATGGTAAGAAAGCTCATTACCTGTAGTTTACAAAAAGTTTTTGGCTTTTCAAAAATTCAAAGAACTCACCGAATTGATTGTTGATTATTCAAAATCTTTTCAATTTTTTCGATCGAAACATAAACCTCACCCGCCCCGCATGAAGGCCTCATTCTTGAAAGCTGCTTCTTGTAGGACAGAAAGGATATTTTCTTTAGTTTTCAAAAAGTTCTTGGTTTTTTCAAAATTTGAAAAACTTACCGAGTTATGATAATTTTTGTGAACGTCAAATTTTGCCGCTCCGATGACGTCGGAGCCAGATCGACCATAGGTGAATCCAACCTGTTCGATTCAGAGAATCATAGTTTTTTGCTGTGAACTGATCGAGGTTTGAAATTTTTTGTGGGAAAGTTTTAACTATGCAGGTGGTCTGTTTTCAGGTAGAAAATGATTTTATTTTCATGAAGAACGAGAATTTTGAACGTCATCTCCACTAATCATATCAAAGATCACTGCGAAGAAGCTTGGTTTGACCACGACCTAAATTTTTGTATGGTACAATTTTACTCTCAGATGTTCCTTCCTTCAGAAGGTAGAAAAATTTTCCGAGAGAAGTCCATCCTTCAGTTGCGTCTCCGTCGGCGATTCAGAGTGTGGCTCAAAAATTCTTGTAGGGAGATCACTCATGTCAGCTTTAGGAATTAACACTCGAAGCTTTATAAAGTACAATCTTTGATGTGATCTTTGAGTTGAAGTCCAAGAAACTCACCTTGGAGTATTATACTTGGAAAGAAGAGATGAGGAGCATCAACACCTCCCATGACTGAAATCTTCTATTAGAATAATAGGAGAAAAATAAAGCTTCTGTTGGAGTGGTTTTATTAAATGAATGAGTTCTAGACTCCACGTATTGCTGTGTGAAGATTTTATTCAATTAAAAAGAAAAGCTCTTCAGAATGTCTAATCCTATCCTTGCAACGCGAACAATCCTGAGATAGAATCGGTAGGAATTTTTCTACGTTTAATCTGAAAGTCTGCTCCACTGATGGGAATCGCTTGTTTTTTAGGTCACATGCCGAACACTTCGCCTCCAAATCGCAGATGTAAAAAATGACATAACTGGGATGGAGAAGGTTTGGAAAGACATGGACGAAGATTACATGTACACCAAAAACATCGCCATGGGAGTGCTTGACCGCCTCGACTTCCAGTTCGAGGATGTGAAAAGGGTAAGTAATGGAATTGAAGCAAGAATAGGAGTTCAACAATTTCCTGTCAAGTTGTTTTTAATTTTCAGGCTGTCGAGGAATCAAAACGAGAGGCAGAAAGAACCGAACGTTTCTTGAAAAAAATAGATCGAAGAACTAAAACAAGGGATACGAAGAATCGATCCGACTCCATGACAGACCAATTGTCGAAATGTTTCTTTAGAATAATTAAAAAATTGCATTGAATTTGTCTTTCACTTTCCTATATCTGTGGCGTAGTCATGAGACCGACGGAAAATCTAAACGTAAGTGATTAGTTCGAACACAGTCGGCAAAAGTTTTTTATTCTTGATTGTAGAACAAAACTCAGAACATCAGTTCATTCCTTTTCCTTTGATCAAAAAAGTCATTTAATTATACAATAAATCAATCAGATCATCTGTGAATGAAGCAGCGAGCGAATCCATGTGCGCGTCGTAAGCAGTGTCGTAAGAAGTCGCACCTGGAAAGATGAACCTATTAATGGGTACAAAAATCACATAAAAATTGAAAAGAAATCGATGGAGATAAGAAATAAAACAGTATTAAAGACTAGGGGGGGGGTCGTACCAAATTCCTTCCCGAAGGGGAGGGGGTCGTAATTTTTTGACTACAGTCGAACCCCACGCTTGACCTTGCTTTGTTGCCGTTATGGATGCCATTACGAGAGTCCTTCAGAATCCTGTCCCATGGACGTTGCTTTATGCAGATGACGTAATGCTCGCTAGAGAAGAAAGGAATGAACTCGAGCGGCAGGTGCAAGCTTGATGCGATCGCCTGGCGATGTTTGGACTCAAATTGAACGTCAAGAAGACCGAGTACCTAACGACTGACGTACACGAGTCCGGCTCCATTAAGATTGACGGCACTGAGCTTGCACGCACTTCGGTGTTTAAATACCTGGGATCAGCAATAGCGTCTGACGGCATTCTGATGGCTGAAGTGAACTCACGCGTGAGTGCAGCTTGGTCCAAGTGGCGTTCACAGTGGCGTGCTCTGCGATAGGAAGATACCAGAGCAGCTGAAGTCGAAGATCTACAGAGCAGTCGTGCGGCCAGTAGCGATGTACGCTGCTGAGTGTTGGCCTGCGACTAAGGAAGCTGAAACGCGCCTCACCGTCATGGAGACGAAGATGCTGCGCTGCACGGTGGAGTCCCTCGCATGGACCGCATCCGGAATGAAGCTATTCGGCAGAAGTTCGGTGTTGTGCCAATAGCGGACAAGATGCGCGAAGCTCGCTTGCGATGGTACGGCCACGTTCTGCGTGGGAAAGAAGACAGCGTCCGCAGCAGCGTTGGTCCGATACGTTCGTGGACATGAAAGTAGCTGGCGTCCACCCTAATGAAGCACAGTATCGAGAAAGGTGGCGTCACGACACCAGAAGAGCGGACCCCGCAACGAAGCGGGACAAACGCTGAAGAAGAAGAAGAAGAAGAAGAAGAAGAGACCTGAATATTGCGGAGAAATAATAGTAGCGAACTCTAGTGGCTCGTTTTGCCACCTTCCTTCAGACGAACCATTTTCGCTATAACACTTAAGTTCGCTTTCAAAGTTTCATTTGATATCGGTGAGCATACGATAGGTATGGGTGGCTAAGGATGGTGAAGTAATGACCATCGGTTTTGCACAAACTTCGCCTAGAGGTTATTTTTGGTATTGAACCTAACCGAACCACCACTGATTGGCTCTTTACGCTAATATCTCGGCACGAATAGCTTTAAAGGCGTTCTCGGTTCATACAAGAAACCCAGTAATAAAAAACAGAAATGAGTGCTCAGCCGTAACCAGTTACTCTTGGCCATTTGTACCATGTAGGGCACAGTTAGGTTCTTTTAGGTTTTTAGAAAAATGATCCCAAGGCAAAAAGTGGCTAAATACTCTTTTTCACAAAAGTGGACTCATTGAGCAAACAATTTTTATTAAAACAACACAAACAGGAACAGCACGGAAATAGTATGACGATGGATGTGGAAGAAGAAGATGATGATGCCACAGATTTTGCACGGGCAAGAGTACAAATCCTCCCCCATCCTGGTGGGCTGATGTGCGACACGACGATGACGAGCTGACATTCGACGGAACGGCTTGACGAGGACCCGGACGCAACGGCAGGAGTGGGTGGAACGAACGTGGCTCAGCAGATGATAGTAAGGTGCAACGCAGTCGTCCGGATGGTAAGTCGACGGCGGAGCTCTAATGAAAATCGATGACCCAAGAGGCAGAACGTGGGCAGCGAGCGAAAGAAGAGGAAACGCAAACAAAAATATACCAGCTATAATACACCAGCTTTTTGTTAGCATACCAGCGCTAGGATGGATGAGCGCGGCTTCGTCCTCACACCGATGAGGACATAAAAACAACGGACGCGGCCCTAACAGCACGCGCAACCCTCTACTAGACCTGATTACGGACTAGCGGACGACGACGGTGGTCCAGGCGTGGAGAACGGTGGCCCAGAACGCGACACGCACAAAAGTCTCGGCAAAGGAAACGTGAGGGGGACAAGGAGAAGACGGATAGCGGCGACGGACTCCCCAGACGAAGCACACCCACGAGGAGAAGACAGCAGATTGCTAGGACTTCTTCCAGATCCATCCCGATACCCGCGCCCCGCGGTCGACGCGCCCTACGGCTCGAATGAGGCGGAGTGGCGTTCTACCCCCGCCCTTTAAACGGAGGTGTGGCAAATGTCTGCGTCTCCACCATCTCGTAAGGCAGCCACTGGACTCTCGAGCAAGCCCAGAGGTTCGGGGGTGGGCGGACCAGGGGGACGAGAGGGTAGAACGCTCGACCCCCCTCGAATGACGCGTCGCTGATATCTGCATAGTGAGGTTCATTCGCCCCTGAACATCGGTCCCTAGCGGCGGATCAAGGCGGACTTGTCCCTCTCATCTGACCTCTTCGTGGTGATTGTAGAAATAGGTCCAAATGCTGGAACGTTTGAGACGTTTGGTGGGGTAGAGCGCAACTACAGGCCTTTGCGTCAATTTTAGGCCTCTGTATTGTCGACGCTGCAGGCCCCACTCTTAAGAGAACTCACCTGAAGATCTCGTGTATCACAGTGCATCACTAACAACGACACCTTACAATGCCATGGTTTGAAGAGAGAAGTTGGGACCTAATGACAACGTTAGTGACAGTTAACGCTACACTTAGTTGTGTCTTCTCTTTCATCATACGCTCTCTCGAGTGAAACGCCACCTTCTCGCATTACGTCGCGCATACAACCCACACATTTGTAAACCTAATTTTCATTTCCGTTCTTGTCAGTTCTGAGCAAAGCTAAATCTGCCCAGTGACATATACAATGCATAGACAAAACATACCGTGCTGACCCACCTCGCGTGTTATTCTTCCCTGATCGCTTTATTTGTCTACGAAGCCTTCGGCGGAAAGAGGAGCGTCATAAATCACGACTTTGTAAATGTTTACTAGGATTTACTAGGATCAGGTGGTTTTAACTCTCACCTGATTCCTTAGGCCGGCAAGGTCTGCAGAAATTTGTTATTTAAGCCCACTTGCTCAACAGTTGTATATTATCGGTGTGCAACTACCATAAGTTCTTTCGGGCGCAAAGCGGCTCGGAGAAGTCTCCTCGCATTCAGTGTTTAGCCACCTTCGCAAGAAAGCACAAAAACGCTCAGTTACAACAGGAGTAGCCTAGATTAGTTCACCAGGAGGGTAGACCACACCAGTGATGTCTAAATTTTTTTAATTTAGTGCAACAGAAAATGTTTAGTAGGGCAGCCTCACATGGTGACCCCTCCGAGCCGCTTTGCGCCGCCCTTCGCATACTCCCGCGTAGCGCATGCGACGGGTCGCAGTCCGTAGCTATCCACGCAGCATTGTCGCCGCGACCCATCGCCGACGCCACGCGAAAGTATTAGGTTGTCCCATAAGTCCCCGCCGTTTTTTCAACGATTCACTGCAGATTCCGCCGGCGGTCTCTTGCATAGCGCTGCATAGCCTTCGAAAGAGTGATTTGCTCTATCAGAACATGTATTGCATTTCTTTTTTCATCATGAATTTTGCCAATTTTTAGGTCGTTGAAGTGGAAAGTGAAAAAGTGAAAAAGTAGCCATTTGCGCACTTGTTCTCTCCGCTTAGGTTTGTAACCTTTTGCGCAGTTTTTTATAGCACTTGGAAATCAATGTTCTGTACTACAAGAATATGTGCTGGTCCCATTTTCTCACTTGCCCTTTATTGATTTTTAGGTCACCAAATTGGGAATTCCGACTTTTCCGTTCGAATTTTTACCAAAACTCCGGTTCTGTGGTTGAACTTTTTTGCATGGTGTTATATGTCGTTTCGAAGAGGATGTCTTGCTCAGTAAGAATTTGTGTCGCGTTTATTGGCTCCCGCTGATTTCTGTCGAATATCAACAACTGAAGAAAGAGAAGGAGTTGTTGGTGAAGACGATTTTTCTCTTTTTCGTATTTTGTTGATATTCAATAGAAATCAATAAACGCGACAGATATTCTTATAGAGCAAGACATTTTCTTGCGAATGACATATAACATCAACCCAAAAAGTCCAACCACAGAGCAGGAGCTGTCGGCAAAAACAACCATCCTCCTTCGGACGTCCCAATTTGATGGCCTAAAAATCAATAAAGGACAAGTGAGAAAATAGGACCAACACATATTCTTGTAGTACAGAACATTGTCTTCCAAACGCTATAAAAAACTGCGCAAAAAATTACAAACCTAAGCGGAGGGAACAAGTGCGCAAATGGCTACTTTTCACTTTTTCACTTTCCACTTCAACGACCTAAAAATTGACAAAATTCATGATGAAAAGAGAAATGCAATACATGTTCTGATAGAGCAAATCACTCTTTCGAAAGCTATGCAGCGCTATGCAAGAGACCGCCGGCAGTGAATCGTTGAAAAAACGGCGGGGACTTATGGGACAACCTAATATATCAAAGGCCTAATGCAAGCGTCTCGCGGAAGATACCCTTCACGCAGGACTCATCCCATTGGTTAACCTCGCTGGCTCCGTTTGATGACTTGCTCGTCGCCACAGCGTGTTCATACTCCTTTCCAAGATAGCAGCTTAACTTGTAATAAAGTGGTCAAGAGAAGGGTCTGCGAATTAATCCCTTTGATATTCTACATTCAACAGCTGTCTCCTGTAACGCCAGCAGCGTCTGGTCGGCACGTTGCGAGCGTGCCTCCGCGGCAGGTGACGATGGACACCACAGCGCAAATCTCGAACAATTCCGCTTTGGAATTCATGTATTGTATCGTGCTTGTTGCCGCAGAATTATGTTGAGGCAATCAATTTGTAACGGCGCTGCCAGCTGCGACGAGCGCCTACGTCGCCGAAGAGTGGTGCGTGCAAAAGACACCGCGACGTCGAAGAGACGCCGGCGATCGACGCCGGCCGAGAGAACGACGCCCAGCTGCTACTGCTGCTACGGCTGCTGCTGCTCGCCTGCCAATGGCTCGCCCCGTGGCCCCAACATAAATGAAACCTCCGTCGCAATGCTGCGCTTGTAAGTCCGCATGTTTCTTGTCAAGGACGTCATTTTGCGAAGAAAACCTCGCAAGGATTGGCAGCGACTTCGTATGTGTACTGATCTTTCTCATCAGTCATCACTTTCTCCTGCTTCGTTTTATCTATTCTGACGACCTATGTAACAATGTATATAAAACTCATAAAATATTGAAGGACGATTTTATGCCAATCACTGATGTATAATCGCTTTCAAAATGAAACGCTTCCTTTCATCAAGACGCTTTTTGAGGTTGCGGTTCATGCTCAGATGTCCAAGAATGGCGTCGGCCAGAGTGCTTGAGGGTTCGTGGTTTATCCTGTAGACCTGTCACCTGTCGTTCTTCAAAGGAAAACGTAAACTGTAGGTAGATTGAAGGTTTTTTGTTTTAATTCGGAGCAACTGGGGAGATAGCACTCACCCACAGCGAGGCCAGGAAGAGCACCCGAATGCCGACCCAAATTCGGCGATGCACTGCATTGGAACACAAATGAACAGAAATTGATGTGCTATTTTTGATCGAATTCAAGGGTATGTATTTAACTGTTAGCGATTTGCAGATTTACCGGATATATCGGCACTGTCTCCTTGATTACACTAAATAACATTCAAAGCAGTAACTTGGATTTTCAAAGCTGAGAAGTGCTGAGTGAGACATCTTCAGTAAATATTTCGCCATTACTCTCATTGTTTTAATTTCATATCTGTTACACATTCGTATTCTCTAACATCCAAATACTTCTGTCTGTAAATTCGTTTTGCAACGCGCGAAGAATAAGGACACTCTAGCGAAAGCTGAGCGCCGAGAAGCATTTACGTCAATAGGGAGGATGGCACCTTTACGTGCGAGTCAGCTAGATTTGAAACGAGCGAGATACCAGCTCATGTTCTGTATCATGTAGGTGGTTTATATTAGAAGGGAAACATTATGGTCGCTATGCCATAATTTCCTAATTTTCCACGCCGCACGTATCAACTCAGGCTGAACACTTAGCTGCCTCCAAAAAGGACAACGTTTAATCTTCAATCTTATAGAGTAACTTCGTCGCGAAAACGCTTTCACAGAAAATCATTATACTTGCGTCAAGCTCTAGTGGAAGTGGAGAACTCATAATCACTTTTCTAATTTCTAATCACTGTCTAAGGCAGATTCGTTGCTACTTAAATCACAGGGCTTCTTCACTTTTAGGTGCAGATGAGATCATCGAAGCCGAATTGCCTCTTCGATTGGCACTCTGTGCATGGCGCATGGCACACTCCGGAGGCACGTTTGACGCTAGATTATAACTGTTTTCGATTCCTTCCATAAGTCCGGAATCACACCAAGACGAAGGTAGTGGATGAAGTGCTTGGCGATAAGGGAGCAGAGGGCACTGCCACCCGCACGTAGGAGAGCAGCAGAAATGCCGTCTGGTCCGGGAGCAGTCTGGCTTCATCCTTCGGATGGCATGAGCAACTCTGATTCCAGAATGGGAGGTGCTTCTTCAGCTAGTGGCATCAAGCATTTTGGGACAAAGATGGAAGTGCGGAACAGATCTGTGTAAAACTCTTGAACGATGGCTTCCATCACTCTTCGAGACGTTTGCGTTGTTCCATCCTTATCCATAGGAGCTGACATGATTGCCTTCTGGTCGCAGAGATCTCGTTTAGAGCGCTTTATGCTTGAACCTCTCCCAACAGCTTCAATCTTCTGCAGGCTTGTATGGACTCCTTCACTGCAGTTCTACAGACCTTCGAGATGATGACTTTTCCAGGATGGGAGGCATTATGATCATCGCATGTGCGTTAAGTCTTGAGGCAGACGGTGATGTGGCTTCGCAAGAGCTGCTAGCACATTTCAACAGTCCTTTGGAGAGAAGGTCGTAGTCTTCCGATGGATCTTCAAGAAGATTCCAATCGTACGACTTTATCGCATATTCCAACTCCTCAGACTTGAATGTGGGGATCCTCACCGGTGCCGGTTTATGGGTGTCACGCTTGAACATCCTCTTTTTGAGAGTCAGCTTCGCACGGACAAGACGGTGATCCGAGCCGGTGTGAAATGAAAGCAGCACGGAGACGTCGAGCAGACTTCTGTTTGTAGGAACATGGTCAATCTCCGTGCTTATTCCTCCATTTGGGCTTTCCCAGGTCCATTACCGCTTTGAAGGCTTCTTGAACATAGAACTTCCATGGAAGAGACGGCATGCGGATAGGAAGTCTATCAGTCCAATCCGTTTTCGTTCCTTCAGGAAGTTCCATGTGGTCCTAGCCTCCATTCATCTTGGTCATTCGTACTGACGGTAGCGTTAAAGTCCCCAACAACTACTTTGTAGTAGCTCTTCTAGTCTAGTCGTCGACAGTCCTTTCGAATAACTTATAGAATTCCTCCTTTTCTTCGTCTGTGGCCGCAGATGTTTGAGCATATCCATTTATGATGGATATGGTTCCTTGATCTTTGGTTTCCAGACGCAGAACAGCTACTCGCGGACTGATGATCTTGTAAGAGTATAGAAGGTGGTGCACTGTCGAGTTGACGAGAAGTCCAACTCCGCTGATATTCTTCCTGTCCACCTTTGCTCCAATAATGAGGAGCTCGTTGTGGTCGGTCCTTCTTATGGTTTCCGTTCTGCCTTTCGTTTCCTGCAGGGCGATAACGTCGTATTTGATGTTCTGCTTCTGTAAAGCAGTGTCCGAAGATGCGATCGTACGACAGTTATAAGTGCAGATGAATAGGCAGTTTCTGTGTCGTGGTAGTAGAGGGTTTCCGGTAGTCCGATTCCAGTGACGTCCTGATAGTTTAACTCCGAGATTAGATGGCCCATCTCCGGAGGTGGATTCAAGCGGCGTCGTAGAATACCACCTCCGGCGCGCACATAACTGGGGCACGGGTTCAGTTGTTTGAGCCATGGCGGTAGTCTGGTTACTCACATGCTCCTGTCCAGGGATATATGAGAGCCGCCCATGCACAACAAAGCATCGCATACTGCGTGACCATTTGTACCGTGATGTCCACGCCTTCACCGCGATGAGTGGCACATGAGGGGGTCTCCACATTTGTACTGTTAAAATTGAGTTTGGCCTTTTGACTGCTCTACATGCATGGGCTCTTCCGGTACTCTAATGGAGCCTTGAACCTCGTACTCCAGAATCTACATATTCACTCCGAAGTTCTCCCCTTAATGATAGTGAATCACATGGTGGTCTTTCTGTGTTTCGTTCTTCCATCAAGGTGCTTCTTCATTTTTATGTGTTGTTGTCGTCTTGTCTTTAATATTGCGTTCCCTGCTGTTGAGTTGTGAGATGAGCAAGACCATAAATCCAGTTGCCTGCCTTACTACCTGAACACGCAGCATTGTCTGGATCTCGTACGGACTTTCGTGTCGACTGCTGGGGACAAATTGAGCTTAAGCTTTCTAGGTGGCAGACCAAGCACAGTATCCATGTTTATCAAGATAAAACATTGCTGAGTAAAAGTGGTTACTTCATAGAAGGCAAACGATAGCACAAAAGGATTTCTCGAAACGGGTAATGCTCCTTTTTGAACCTTTTTTCCAGACGCTTAGAGGAAGGTCAACGAACTGACCGTGGAGATTCTCAAAGCGACTTACTCAGGACTGTAGGGCGTTGTCTGAGAAGCACCGTAGTGGTTTACAGATTTCCTGCAGGCTTCTAGGTGGATCGAAAAGTAAAAAACCTTAACGCTTCACTGCGGGTTGGTGACGCAAAACTGACGCCTGGATTACCCTTGTCGTTCTCAGAAACATTCCTTCAAGAGGTGTGGAGCGTCAGCCATTGCTAGAACCTGGGATTTGACAATTTCTTAATAAAAGCGAGAACGCGCATTCAAGGGAAGCATCCATCAGGAACGCAACTATGATTGCATGGCCGATTGGATAGCGCCACTAACTTACAGGACAGTGATCAAGGGTCGGTGGGTGGATAGCGCGTTTTTATCAATGTAGAGAGCTCTCACCACTTGTCTGCTAACAACGAGTTGTAGCGACACTGCTACAATCACAACTGAGGGGTCTGAAGCGTATGTCTGAACGGAGAGAGCACGTCATATAGGAAGAACCTCCATCCTCCATTTTCTATAAAAATGCGTTTATTTTGTGCCAAATCGTTAAACCCAAGCAGAAGGGAGCCTTTGAAATTACTATGGAGTCGCGGCAGCAGCGCCAAGGAGCACTCACTTGTGGACTGAGCAAGCGGCTCGGGGCGCAGTGGATTGGGGCGTCGTTTCATGTGAGAGAGGTGGGGTTCTGTTCTACACTTTGCGATATTTTTGCGTTTAAACTGACTGGTTGAGATGTAAGGAGTGTTGACGTCTACACAATTTCAAGACGTTTTCTGCACATTTTTTTAGTTTTATGCTGTTGAGAGTAACCTTCTTGAGACTCTTTTATTATTGTCCGTTTTTTAACCAAAAGGCATAGTATGAGAAAAGTATGAGAAGGCTATTTAACATAATGATATATAGACGTTCAACATCAGTGATACACAGGCACAAAATGCATGAAGCAGCACTGGTCACAATAAGGACAGCGTATAAAAGCTACCCACGCATCTTTCTCGAGAGCCTTCGAGCTCTCTTGTTAAGAGGGATCTCAGGCCGTTTGTCGGAGGACCACGTGGCGCGTCCCCGAGTGGTGGATAGGGGAATGGAACGCGACCCAAATGCGACCGTGTACTGCCCAGAGGTGGGGTGAGGGGATGGACTCCTTGCTCGGGTCGACTCGTTCCTCGCGCGCGGGAGTGGCATGTTCATGCACAGTGTGCGTGGATATGTTCGTAGCTGCGCGGATTGTAACTGTGTCGCCCCGGAATGGGAGTACATGTAAGGCGATTCGAGGCCACCTCAAAAGTCTACCCCCGTCATTTCGGGCAGCCTGGCTGGCTGCCCGGAGTTCTTCGCCCAACGACAGAGCCTGACTAGCTACCCGTGTGTACTCCAGTCAAACACAGCAGCATTAAAGAGCCTGACCCCTAAAGAGCCGCCCCCCTCCCCCTTTCTGCAGCGATGGAAGGACGATTACGGAGAGGCTCCTAAAATGGGCATAACCAGGCTGCGTAAATTGAGAAGGACTAGGATGACGATCTGTACTTACAACGCCCGGACGCTCGCATCGGAAGCATCCGTCGAGGACCTGATGATGCAAGCCAGGAAGATCAAGTACGACGTCATCGGACTGACCGAGACGAGAAGACACCACCCCTACACGCCACCTACGACTCCGGAGAAGAACTGTTCCTCGGAACATGCGACAGCAGGGGAGTAGGCGGCGTTGGTGTCCTCGTCAACACGCACTTGGCCATGAACATCGATGCGTACGAGTCTCTGACAAACTGAATCGAACGTCTGCGACTGAAGCGAAGTAGCTCCGTGCTAGTTATGACTGTGTCCGTCGCGTATGCCCCAACATCCTACTACGACGACGAAGACGTTGCAGCCTTTAATGTGGAGCTGGAGAAGTTCTATAAGGAAGACGACTTCAACGCCAAGATCGGGCCACGAAGGTCGCCGGAAGAACTTATATCGGAACCCACGGTTTGGAGTGGAACGAGCAAGGTGAAAGCTAAGCAGATTATGAGTTTGTCATGTCGACCAATACCATCTGTTGAAACTCACAGTTGCAGAAGCCTTCCGCCCTACGATGGACCTAGGAATCCACCTGTGGCCAGTTCCACAACGAGATCGACACATAATCTTCAACCGCAGGTTTTGCCTGACCGACGTGTCCGTTCTCCACAAGTGCTACACAGGATCGGAGGGTTGGCTGAAGCTGCAGAGGCGGGTTCCAATGCCGTAATGCCCGTCCGAACTTCGCCAGTTTCAAGACCAAGATGACCGCTCTCTGACGCCCAAATGGAACCGTCGCCTCTTCCAGAAGGACAAGTGGAGAAGGTTATCTACTACTTCTACTCCGATCTCTTCCAGTCATACTAGTTTTTACACTAATTACCTTCTATCCCACGATGGAGGAGGAAAACTACACAGGTAGGGAAATTACCTTTAAGTGACTTTATCTTACAAGGGGAGGGTCTGAAGCGTATGCTTGAACTGGAAAAAGGAGTCATACATGAAGAATCTCCACACCTCATTCAGTGTGAAATGTGTTTACTTTTTGCCAAGTGGTAGGAGAGACATTTAAAGTTACCACAGAATCGCGGTGGCGTGGTGCCTTCAGGAGCGCCGGGGGTCTCTTGCACGCCCGCGAGCCACCTCTGCCAAGAGATTCGCGGCGCAGTAGATAGCGGCGTTGCTTCATGTGAGGGACGTCCTGGGTTCAGTTCTCGTGTCTTGCATCTTTTCTCATTTCAATTGACCGGTTGAGATTTGAGCGGTTCTGACGTTTACACAACTTTCAGATGTCTTCTGTGCATTTCTCACAACTGTATGCTGTGGAGAGTAACCTTGCTGCGACTTTTTTGTTATTGATCGTTTTTTAACCAAAAGGCAATGAGAAAGGTATTGAACATAATCCCGCGTAGGGAAAGTTGATATAGGGAAACAAGGGCACAATTTTTTGGTAACTGGAAATATTTACATATGTCTTCTTACAATGGCGTACAACCACTAAGTAGGGGGTGACCCCCACGACCCTATTTGCGCCCGAATGTGCTATACCGCATTGAGGTCGTCTCAAGCCGCGATCGATTCTGATCCGTTCACTATTTTAATTATTTTGAAAAACACTTCCTTCCACTTTCCACCACATTATGATTTATGATCGTTCATCACTAGTGATACACAGGCACAAAGTGCATGAAGCAGAAGGACTGGTCAAGCTGCAGACCCTTTACAGCTTATTTTCTTACATGGATGTAATGACTTCGAGAGAAGCCATCCTGTCCGGATTTTCAGAGGTGAAGACGTGAGTCAGAGATCAAAATGTGAAACGAGGTTCGTGGATCCCGCAAATTAATCTAAACAGCCATTGCTACATTCTTTCCCTCACCTCTGCCTACCACCCGGAAACCAGACGTCCGCTGAAAGTTTTCTAAAACCTAACAATAACGATGTCCGCCGATGCACGAGTGGCGATCGGGGATGAGCGGATAACAAAATTTTCAAACCGGGATAACGGATAGCGGATAATTTTGCCCAAAAATCGCCGGATAACGGAAAACGGATAAAGAACAAACAACAAAAATAAAACTGGACTTAAACTGCTTTTGTTTCAACAGCAGACATGTAACGCAACTGCTGTTAAATTGAAAATCTTTTCTAACGAATTAAATTGAGTTTTTTTTTTGAAACATAGTGCAGTAACTCTAACAAAGCTCTATGGGATTCTCACGAAGCTTCAATAAAGAAACGCTTTTTCATTGCTATCCAAACCGATGCCTAGTTGAATTTGCGAACCACTACTCCTTCATCAGGTTCCGCGAACTGCTGTGTCAAACTCATCAGAGAGAACAAGTAGCAAGACCACCAAGCTGTTCTGCAAACTCTACTCTGCTGATGTTTTCGCTATGATCACCTTAATTTAAGTCTGGAAAAGATAAGGGGAGATGGAGAATTTGTTAATCCAATCACATTTCCATAGTACAATTTACAATTTTTCCTATTTTTGCCGTTTAAAACGAATGGGAAGAACGAGACAAAGGATGCGTAAAACAGCCCAGCTAACAGTATGGAAACATTCATAAGTCGCCCTTGGAGGGAGAGATGTGAGACTCATTCACCTCTTATTCACTCACATTTGTCTTCGTCGAACAACTTGCCCTCATTTTGCCCGTTTCCATTGTTGGGTGGTTTTAGTGATCAATCGTCAGGTTTTCTTTTTGAATTAAAACTGTGACCAAACAGAATGATCCTTGGATGAATGGCTCCTCCGATGCCTCTTGACTTTTCTATGCTAGGCCGACTCAGCCGAATAAAGTCTGCATAACAATCTTGGTTTCACGCGGATCGATACTCTTGTTTGACAGTATCCCAAGATCAAAGAAGAACGTGGAATGAGATGGGTGAAATACCAGCTTTCTACAGGCTAGCCACTACAAGCCATTGTGCAGTCCTAATGCAGAGAGATATGAAAACTAGGAAAGCGGAAGTAGAGTGTCCCTGAAAAGCAATCTTAAATTAATATATATTCCAACATGCGCAGCGGGGAATCAGTTTAGTACAGTTCAATTGCACTATTTTGATTTTTAATAGAGAGGATCAATTCCTTAACACTACGGAGGCACCACCAGTACCAGCGTACAGAAAATGCTTTCAGAAAACCGTTTCTATAAACAAATCTCAACAATTTATAGGATTTGTAGGAGCGTAGCTTTCTCCACTCATTTAGATTGAACTTGTGCCCATTTTGCTTGTATTCATTACTGCTTAGCTGTACGTGTTTAATGCGTTACAACAGTCTATCAGTAAAAACTAAAATACCTTTGCCGAATGCTACCTACATACATACTGCGGTCGTGGAAGAGGACGCTAAATTCGGCACTAAACAATTCATCTTGGATGTGCCAGGCCCCCGACTTGTGACCGTCAGTAATGTTATCAAGGCAGCTTGTATGCATTCTTGGTCTGCACATGGCTTGTGGTGACAAGCTCATGAAGAAATCAATCCATAGTAGGTTTCATAGATGTGTGGTGTAAATGAACGACCCTGGAAGGATGGAAGCTAGACGTCTTTCCAACTACGTCACCTGTGCCTGAAGTCACCTCACCCCTCTAGATTTAAATGCGCTCTATTGTTGCTCGCGATCCCTCCTATGAATGTGAGCCTTCTACACAGCTATCCAATACCACGACCAAACCTGGGTATCAGCCAATTTGTTGTTCGTTATCCGGCTCAAAATTGCCGGATAACGAACAACAAAACGGTTAGGCAAAAACCACCCGGAAACCGGATAACGGATAACGGATAACGGTTAATCCGCTCATCCCTGGTGGCGATCCTCCTGCTCACGCTGAGTTGTGGTCCACCGTTAGATAAAGAGCCTTCGAGGGACGAAACTAGGATGACCAGCATAGGCAAAGACTTCGAAGCACGTCAACTTAATGTTGACGAAAGCGAACAGCTGGAGGTAGTGGAAGAACAAAGGGCAAGTTGCTAATGCCCGGTTCAGAGCTGGTTATACGACGTCGCAACTTCGTTTCTTTGAAGATCCGAGCAAGATGGTTTTTCCCGGTGTCATTGCTCAATGTACGGAAACAAGTGTGAAGAGTCTGTAGCTTTTATACGCTGTCCTTAATGTGACCAATGCTGACTCATGCACTTTGTGCCCGTATATCACTGGTGTTGAACGTTTATATATCATAACCAGACGTTCAGCGACCTAGAGCCCGCCAAACGTATGGTTGGGGGCTTGGTCCATAAACCCCGAGAATAGAAGAACCCCAATCGTCCTTCTTTCTTCTTTAGGCATTCCTACTTTACAGTAAAAAAAAAACTTGTTTTACTATATAGATTAGCGCAGCGGGATATGGTAGGAAGGAATTCTCACTGCTCCTGTGAAGTCCAGATTTATTCTTCGAAGTGCCCGTTCTCGACCTGGCGAGAAACAGATCATGAGAGTCCCAATCCGAAATGCTTAATCTGCAGAAACATTTTTAAACTTAATCCTACTGGTAGACAGGCCGACACCGTTTACTGACCGACGGCAATAATACTCCTCCGAATCCCATAGTCACTCTCCCTACCTCTTCCCTCACCCCCACCCCCTCTCTGATAATTACTTACCTACATATGTGCTGGCAAAGAGACGGAGTGAGAGTCAAACACGCACATGTGACACTGAGTTCCCGACCCACGACCACATGGCCGCGACGTCTATGACACACCTTCTGCACCCCGACACAAGTGCCACGACTGCAGTGACTCGTCTTCAAAAACCAGACGCAAATTGGACGATATTGAGGGAAAGTACTGGTCCCTCTTAATTCCCCCCCCCCCCATCTTGTGGTTCCCATTTGCTGATCCCCTCTTCACTGGGGTCGCCCTCCTACTGGTATGCCTTACTCGGAATCCCTACAATACCGCTCACGCCGCACGGTCAAAAGTGGGCGAGAAAACGCAAAAATAGCGTCGCAAAGCGTCGCATGCTCATAACTCCCTCAGTTTTAGGTTTTTTGAGAAAGGTTGGCACCATTCGATTCGTCTCTTCAAGATCTACACAAATTTATATGCAGCTTTACCAGAGCACCCACATTTTCGCCGTGGTTGGTCCAAAATTGACTGGAGCGGGCTTTTGAGATTAGAGCAGCTTATTTCACATGACATGCGTGCTTTCGGAGTATCTCAAGCATGGCGTACGTTGCCAGTGCTCTGTCATGCCAGGAATGTCTCGATAGTATGCAGTATACAATGCATACAGAATCGAACCTATGAATCGAGTGGGCGAGCGCATGTCCACTGCACTTCTATCTTCTCTTACTGATAAATGCGAAATCCTAAAGACTATTTCGAACCGTTTGGAGAATGTTCTCAAAAATTTCCAGTCACCACACTCAGGATTAGCTCCAGTCCGTCCCAGCGAAACTTTGGTGTGCGCCGTGTATAATGCGTACAGAGAAGAACCTAGCAAAGGAGTGGATTCGACATCTGGTAGACTGAGCGTTTGGGGAGTTTTGTCAGATATTTCCTGCCGCCCTACTCAGGAGTTGCTCTAAGGCTGTCCAGCGAGCCTTTGGAGTGCGCCGAGAACAATGCATGCAGAATCGAACCTTTCAATCGAGGGGGGGGGACAGCTTTTAGACTGAGCGTTTGGGGAGTTTTATCAGAAATTTCCTGCCGCCCTAGTCAGGAGTTGCTCTAAGGCTGTCCAGCGAGCCTTTGGAGTGCGCCGAGAACAATGCATACAGATTCGGAACTTTCAATCGAGGGGACGACTGCTGGCAAATTGCACGCGCGGGCGTGTTCGGAGCGCGATAGCTCTGTCAAGTTGGAACCTTTCAGGTTGCAGCTTGTAGGTTTTATAGGCAGTCGAGCGGCTGACTTGGCGGTTGAAGTTTCGGGCACTCTTACTCGCCCATATTTGGGTTTTCGACACTCCCAATAACACCGTTCTGTTTTGCTTGAAAACCGCTATCGAATGGTATCAATTTCGGCCGATTTTGGAAATATCGATTTTTTGACAATATCCCATCGAGGACGTGGGTGCCCTAGGCCGAGCTGCGCGGATGTTGACTTCATCAAAAGCCGGTATTTTCGAAATTGGCCAAATTTCCTCGTGCAAACTTCGTCCAAAATCATGTAGGGGTTATTTCGGGCCGTGATTACGAACCCGACTTTCGTTTTTGAAAATTCCGCCGACTTGAGCAGGTTACTTCCCCTTTGAGGGTGGTCGGGTCAGGATCACCGATCACCCTCAGTTATCGGTATGAGCGGTCTCCTGCCGTAATCATCAAAATGTACTTCGGCATCGTGTTCGGCACCCCAAATAGGTCCCCGACCCTATACGAATTTTGAGCAAAATCGATGATCCTGACCCGACCACCCTCAATTATCCAGAAAAAAATCCAAAAACTACCGAAATCCACGGAATTTTCAAAAACGGACGTCGAGTTCGTAATCCCTAGATAACCCCTAGACGATTTTGGACGATGTTTTCACCAGGAAATTTGGCCAATTTCGAAAATATCGGTTTTTGATGACGCATCATCCGCGCAGCTCGTCCTAGGGCACCCACATCCTCAATGAGAAATTGTCAAAAAATCGATTTTTCTTAAATTGGTTGAGATTGACAATATTCGATAGAGCTTTCCGTGTTGAAGCTAACGGAGTTATTGCAAGTGTCGAAAGGTCAAATATGGGCTAGTAAGAGTGCACGAAACTTTAACCGCTAAGTCCGCCCCCCTAAAACGGCAGATGGGCTAAGGCAGTTTAGGCAGCTGAGAAGTTCTGAGCACGTCATCGTAAAGTTCCTTAAGCGCTCTGCTCGCGTACGCATCTTAAGGCCGTTAGCTCGCCGCGTCTTCTCGCATTGGTCCACGGAAGTCGGAAAAATGCTTCGCACAAGCCTCACCTGCATTTTCGCACCCCTATAACATTGCCCCCTCCTAAGCGAAACCATTCTGCTTTGGCGCGCTAACAGACCGCTCGACTGCCTATAAAACTTACAAGCTGCAACCTGAAAGGTTCCAACTTGACAGAGCTATTTCGCTCCGAACATGTTCGCGCGTGCAATTTGCCAACGGTCGCTCCCCTCGATTGAAAGGTCCGAATCTGTATGCATTGTTCGCGGCGCACTCCAAAGGCTCGCTGGACAGTCTTAGAGCATCTCCTGACTAGGTCGGCTGCAAATTTCTGATAAAACTCCCCAAACGCTCAGTCCACAAGCTGTCGTGCCCACTCGACTGAAATGTTCGAATCTGTATGCATTGTTCACGGCGCACTCCAAAGGCTAGCTGGACAACCTTAGAGCAACTACTGATTAGGGCGGAAGGAAATTTCTGATAAAACTCCCTGAACGTTCAGTCTACAAGCTGTCCCCCCTTGATTGAAAGGTTCGAATCTGTATGCATTATTCACGATGCACTCCAAAGGCCAGCTGGACAGCCTTAGAGCAACTCGTGAGTAGGGCGGAAGGGACTTTCTGATAAAACTGCGCAAACGCTCAGTCTACAAGCTGTCCCCCCTCCTGGGAAATAAGCTGCTCTAATCGCAAAAGCCCGCTCCAGTCAATTTTGGACCACCCACGGCGAAAATATGGGTGTTCCCGTAAAGCTGCATACACGTTTGTGTAGATCTCGAAGAAACGAATCGATTTGGGGTCAACCTTTAAAAAAACCTAAACTGAAGGAGTTATGAGCATGCGACGCTTTGCGACGCTATTTTTGCGTTTTTTGAGCCCACTTTTGACCGTGCGGCATGAAGTATTGTACGCGCGTTGGACGACGACTGCGGCACGTCTTCTGAATCCCTACGCACGTTCGACGACTGCTGCACATCTTCTGAATCCCTGCACTCTGCGCATGATCCCCATTCATACCCTGACACGTTGCCCTCTCAACATATCGTAAACCTGAGTGAACCACCACCGCCAAGCTTATGAGTTCACCAGCAATCAGCCCTAAATAAGCTGAAAGAAAACCGGCTCGCATTCGCCGCACTGTCGTACGCATCTCTTGCGTTCAGTTCCCGCTACCCATGACTGACAACGTGATCCACGAATTAAGCGGGTTATATATATATTCTAATTTTTTCTAAGTTTTTTATAATTTTTAGGTGTTGAATACCTTTATCATCGCCTTTTGGTTAAAGACCGGTCAGTAATAAACAAGCCGCAAGAATGTTACCCTCCGCAGAGCTGGAAAATGCACAGAAAATTCTGAAGATTGGGTAGACTTCAGGATCTCTCAGATCTCAACCAGACAGTTGAAATGCAGAAACACCGTAATGCAGGAGAACTGAACCCCCCGATCTCTCTCACATGACGCAAAGTCACTATTCACTGGTCCCCGAGCCGCTTACTGGCAGTGGCATCGCAGGCCTACAAGAGACCCCCCAGCGCTCATGTAACTTAAAGGACCTTCTACTCCTCGAGTTTAACGACTTGACAAAAAAGAAACATTTTTACAATAAATGAGGGTGGAGATTATTCCTATGTATGATTCGCTCTTTCCGTTCAAGCACACGCTTCAGATCCTTCCCTTGTAAGTTCAAACGCCTCCGCCCTCCACCGCCACGCGCGGGAATGGCGCCTAGCTGGCAGTTCGCAGGAAGCGCTCTTCGTCCAACCGTTGCAGCCCACGATCTGGGCCTGCATAGTAGGCGTCTTGCTGTCGCGTAGTGCGCATCTCTACGATGTTCTAAAACGACGCCACACTGATTAATCTGAGTGGATCCTAATGACCGGTGGCTTTTCGGTGGTGGCGGGAAAAAGCGGACGGTGACCGATCGGCGGATGGCGCCACTGCCGAAGCGTGCTCCGGCCGAAAGGCACCGGAAGTGGACACCGTGGAAAGCCAGCGAGCGGCCTCACTGCTCGCCGGACGAGCACGGGGCGGCGAGCCTGGGGCTCTGCGTCTCTCGGCGCGCGCGCGCTGGGGGCGAGTTTTCGGCGTGGCTCGCGCTCCCCGCCCTCCCTCCAGTCCCCAGTGCCTCCGATCGCTTTTCTTTCTCCGTGCCAGTGTTGCAATGCTATATCGATCTGCACGCGCGCCTAAATACCGCCTATTAGTGCGTTTTGCTCTACAGCCTGATCTCCTTACCCGTCCGTGCCCGCTCCTCGCTTACCATTCGGTTTTAGCGCCCTCTGACCGGCCTTCTGCGACCGGCACTCGAACTGAGCGTACAGCTGGCCGTGGAGCGCACGAGAGCATCGCCATCCTACGCTACTTCATATCGAGAATAGATTTCCTGGGGAACATGTGGAACATCACGCCTGCAGAGGCGCTTCTCCAGCATCTGCTGGCTTATCCCTATTCCCCGTCTTCTGAGATAGCTGGGATAGGCGCGTGCTATATAATGACGTGCACTGTCCTCTTTGTAGTATTCAGTACCACAATTTGTGAGAATCGTGAACTGGAGTGTTATGTGCTTAACACCATCTCCGCTGCTCGAAGAACTGAATTCGACTGTGTAGTCGAGTAATCTGTTCGGATTCTGCCTGGAGTAGCCAAATATTCGGAATTAGCTGTTGTACGAAGGCTTTTTAGAGTCGGCTATTGAAGGCAGTCTATTCGGCTTCCGATAGTTGCGGGTCGGTCTGCGTCGCTGTTCATAATAATCTCACACGAGTAATCCGTTTCGAAATTTTAACCAAATATAATATATAATATATAAAAAAGGATAAAGGACGGCGTTACTCAATCCCTTTTGGGATGCGAATGCGCATTCTACTTCTACGGGATGTTTTGGGATGCGAATGCGCATTCTACTTCTACGGGATGTCGTGGAGGCGACATGAATGCGTATTTGGCCATAAAATGACTTGCGGTGGCCAGCCGATGAACAATTCAGCGCTCTATCCTTCCCAGACAAGTCTGATACCAATTCACTGACCCCGGAGGGATGGAACGTTTGGTTGGCCTGGGCGGGAAATCCGAACCAGGAACCTGGTATCGGGTGCGCGCGACCGTCGGCGCCTCCTCCGACTGCGCTCCACGCGCTTCAGTTTTATATTAGCTTTTTTTTCTTATTTTTAGTCATTTTTGAGTCATGAAGTGTCTACTGTTGAGTTTGTTTGAGCTAAGAGTTTTGCCTACTGTTCTTTGATGTAATAGCGCGCTTTTTTGCGCATAAGTAAATAAATATATATAATATATATACAATACAATAATATTATATACATACAATATATAATATCAGCTTTAAGATGTGATATTCGTGTGGTTTACGTTATCTGACTGACTTTATAAACAGAAGTGAGGTTGTTGAGTCAACGGTGTGGAATTTTGTATATAGGATGTTGCTCTAAAAATCTGCTGATATTAGGATTCTATCTGAATTCAAGATGAAGAAGAGTTTAGTAATATTGGAAGCCGAGTATGGAGAATACGCGAAATGTGAAGCATATGCAAATGGAACCTCGAGAGAACTATGTTCGAAGGCGGAGTATTATAATTCAGATAAATAAATAAATCTACAGTACAACGGATGCTTCCTTATGATGGAATAATTCTTGAACAAATAGTAGGGTAAATCTCGGAAAGAGGTTTATTTATAGAAACAATTTTCTAAAAGCATTTTCCTTCCGATTCCGATCCAACCAGCTTCGAATATGAGCAACAAATTCAGGACCAGGCTTCTGAATTGTCTCGGTGTTAAGGGAAACTGAAGGTGCTCAGCAAATTTTAACTACAAATTACCTAAGTGAGGGGCATTGCTCGCGATTTGGTTCTTGGACGAATAAGAACAGAACAGAACATTTATTAAGCACAAGAGACACAAAACAAATTCACAAAAGAGTACAGCAAAAGTTGGCTTTTTTAAGATTGGCAAAAGCAAAACACAGAAGCTATTTAGTCAAAAAGGGATACAGAATCAGTTAGCACAAAAGGTTGCACCGAACGCTGGTTTTTAAAAGATTAGTTAAAGTGACTTCTTTCTTGGTTTGCGTAAAGTGGAAATTGTTTTTTTTTCAATTCGGATTTGTGCTTCGTTTGCTGAAAAATCAGAAGAGGAAGAGAAATATTTATTATCCAAGCGTGGTGCAGTATAACGTTTGCACTAAGCATTATTAATTAGGCTGATTATTGTAAATAAGATTGTTTAATAAGAATTTCTTTCTTCTATTGGTTCAACTCTTTTGTCTTTAGTACTTTTTTAAAGAATCACTCAACATGCAAAATTCTTTTTTTGATTTACTATTTCCTGAAAAGGCTGCAGTCATTATCACAAAAGGCCTTTTTGTTTCAGCAATGTTTCTATCTTGCAATTAAATGTCTTAGGAGGACAGTGAATTAGTGTTGGGGGTAGCTCGTTCCTAGTTTTGACAACTCGGGTCATAAAGGAACCTTGAAAGACTTTATAATGCGGTTTTTGAGGTTGAATACGGAGACTATGTCCCCTAGCGACGCCATTGAATGACGAAAAAGTGAAGAAATCGTTTTTATCGATGTCGATGTGATCATTAACAATTTTGTGAACAAGGTCTTGATCATAAATTATTCGTCTGAGCGATAATGATAAGAGATTGCTCAGTAGAGGACATCACTTGTCGGTGATTTCTTCATCTTAAGAATACTGCAAGGTCCAGAATCGGTGGTGAAGTATACAGTTTATGCACTGGATAAATGTCGGAAACCCTTCGGCGAGCCTACAGGGATAGTAGTCCGTGATATTTTATGTATCTGTTTATTTATTTTCCGCCTGCTGTTTCCTTCTACACTTCTGGATATCATAACCGTTTGAACGTGTATGTTGTACTTTGAAACTGTTTGCTGTAGCTAGCCAATGGAAAGCTATTATTTTATCCATAACAGATAGTAACGCGCTCGACTGGTCTGAAACTTGCTACTGTCAACCAATAGTAGTGGTGCCCAATTACTCATCCAATGATCTTTCTATTTTGGAGCAGCTTTAATTTTAAAAAAGACTGGGGGACCAACGAGTAAAATAGTCCAACCGACACTGTAGAAACTGGCGAAGGGTGTGTAAGTTACTATCCGGTAAACGGAAACGAAGTTGAATAAGAGGGATATGATTCTCACAGTTGTCTTTCTCCAGGGGTGATTTATCAGCCTTCCGACTATTCCCATAGGGTCAGTTAGATTGGTTTACGCATCCTTCTCCTATTCCCACAGCCTTTCTAAATTGCAAAAAGTGAAAATTTGTAGGTTTTACTACGAAATGATCCTTGTACAATAATTTCCCAAACTTCTTTTGTCTTCTCAAAGCACTGAAGGGGTGGTTATGCCGAAAGATCAGCGAACTGGAGTGGCAAAAATGTTGCATTGCAAGTCTTGGTTTTACAGTATCACCTTCCTCTTGCTTGCTCGGTCTTGCTGCTGTTCTTCCCCGATAACCTTGGTAGCAATTCTCAGACCATGAAGGAGAGGAGTTTTGTTTGGCTTGGTCGCAAAACAAGTTCCGTCCGCGTGGGACAGTATGAGACCTCGATGGCTCATAACTTTTCGCGATATTTTTTCTTCTGCTGCTGGCGGTTTTTAGAGATGTGTTTTCTATTCCATAGTCACCCGTGAGGGCGCGTGTAGCGCAGTCGGAGGAGGTGCGACTGTCGCGTGCACCCGATACCAGGCTCCTCCGGGGTCGGTGAATTGGTACCAGACTTGTCTGGGAAGGATAGAGCGCTGACTTGTACATCGGCTGGCCACCGCAAGTCACTGTATGGCCAAATACGCATTCATGTCGCCTCCACGACATCCCGTAGAAGTAGAATGCGCTGGCGCATCCCAGAAGGGATTGAGTAACGCCGTCCTTTATCCTTTATCCTTTAATCACCTGTGATAGGAGAATGTCCAACATAGAAAAATGTCGTTGCTTTCATTACATATATCGAATTTCAAAGATTTTACTAGGAAGGAGACCAGTTCTACTAGGTTGGTGAAAAAGTCTTGCACCACAGCGCTTTTTTTTTAAGTTATTGCTTTATTCGTGAACGACCTCAATCAACAAAGTAACAGCCATTTACATCTACAACCTTCTGCCATCTTATGGGGAGATCACGAATTCCTTTCTTCCAGAATGAAGTCGGCTGTGACTCGAAGAAGTGCGCCTTCTCGGATTCCAGTTCTGTTCGTTGAAGTTCCTATCTCTCAAGTGTTGCTTGAGAGCTTGGAAAAGGTGATAGTCCGATGGCGCAAGGTCTGGCGAATACGGTGGGGCAGCACCTCCCACCTAAGTTCCTGCAACTTCTGGCGAGACGACCTTGCAACGTGGGGCGAGCATTGTCGTGAAGAAGGTAAACATTCCTCCGCCCTTGCCGTTCCCGCGACATGGCCTCGCTCAGCTTCTACAGCTATGTAGCGTAGATGTTTGCTGTTACTGTTGTGCCGTCGTCACGGAGCTCATGATAGAGTATTCCTCGAGAATCTCACCAACAGCACAGCATTACTTTCCTCTGGTGGACGTCCGCCTTTGGTTGCTTCAGAGGTGGTTCTCCTTGAGGGAGCCACTGGGCCTTCCGAGTATGGTTAACGAAGAAGACCCAAGATTCATCTCCCGTAATGACATTCTTGAGAAAGTCCTTATTACGAAAACGAACAAGGAGAGACTTAGCGATAGTCAGTCGCGAAGCATTGTCCGAGTCACGGAGATCGTGGGGTACCCAAGTCGAGACCACCTTGCGAAATCCAAGAGCGTGAAGATGATGAACAACGGAGGTATGAGGACACTGAAAACCCAACGATAATTCACGAGTGGTTGCGTTCGGCTTTTCTTTCAGAGCGAGCTGCAATGCGTCGTCATTCACCGCCGACAGGCGTTCAGAGCGTGGCGCATCTTCGAAGGACACATCTCCATTTTTGAACCACTTGAACCCACGAGACACTGTCCATCGTGTAACCACGTTCTCGCCAAATACAGCAGAGATGTTAGCTGCTGCTTGGCCTGCGGAGCGATGCTGCAAGAACTCGTTCCCATTAAATCTTGAAAAATTTTCAAAATTTTTGGTGCAAGACTTTTTCACCAACCTAATACAATCAACTCAAGTCAGTCTTTTCACCCAAAGTTCGCCCAAGGAGGAAATTTGGGGTGCTGATCCCGAACCTGACATCAGTTTTCGAAATTTCGGCCGACTACGGTAGGTTACGGTGGGCACGGGTGAGTAACGCTGTCGAAGTCACGGTCTCGTAGACGAAGTTTGAGCGAAATCGGTGACGATGACGCCGACACTCTTATTCACCTGCACCTACCGTAACCTATCGTAGCCCGCCGAAATTTCGAAAACGGATGGGTTCGTGAACAGCACCTAAATTACCTCCTTGGGCGAACTTTGTGCGAAAAAGTCTGACTTAAAAAGATTTGATGTGGGATTAGTTCGTCTCCTTCCTAGAAAAATTTTTAAGTGTAATATATGTAATGAAAGTAAAGACATTTTCTAGCTTATTCTTGTTGGGCGAGACGCAAGGCTTCGGCAGCGATGCGCTCGAGGACGTCGTTCACGAACAAGTTCATGATCGACATGGCCTTCGGTGTCGGGATGGACCTGCTTCAGCACACGGTAGACGGAATAGCTCTCCTTGCGGCGATGACGCTTCCTCTTGTCTCCAGTACGACCGGCCTTCTGGGTCTTTGCGGCTTTCTTGGCTCCCTTTGCGGACGGCTTTGGTGGCATGATGAGGATTCACTGGCGTGTCAGTGGTAGCGCAGTCGGAGGAGGCGCGATTGTCGCGTGCACCCGATACCAGGTTACTGGTTCGGATTTGCCGCCCAGGCCAACCAAGCCTTCCATCCCTCCGGGGTCGATGAATTGGTACCAGGCTTGTCTGGGAAGGGTAAAGCGCTGACTTGTTCATCGGCTGGCCACCGCAAGTCGTTGTATGGCCAAATGCGCATTCATGTCGCCTCCACGACATCCCGTAGCAGTAGAATGCGCTGGCGCATCCCAGAAGGGATTGAGTAACGCCGTCCTTTATCCTTATTCTTGTTGGACATTCTCCTATCACAGGTGATTACTTACTTTGATACTTTGATGGTCCTTTGTCGGCTGGAGGTCTTCTCAGCGGGGACCACAACTCTTCCAGACCGCTCGATCTCTGGCTGCTTGCATCCAGTGAGGCAGACTCCGCTCTGTGAAAGATCTTGAGAATGAGTCTGCCCATCGCGTTGGCGGTCGTCCCAGTGGTCTCTTATGGTCTCTCGGGAGCCATTCTGTGACACGGAGACTCCATCTATCGTCCTTTCGTCGAAGCAGGTGTCCGGCCCAGCGATATTTGGACTTCTTCATGTACTGCAGCGGGTCTGCTAATTGCGACTTCTCCCGTAGCTCCGAGCTTCGTAGGCCTTCTTGCCATTGCTGACGAAGGCTTGTCCTCAGAAGACATCTCTCCAGTGCACTATGCGTAGTTTGCATCGCTCTGGCGATTGTCTTGTTGTCGGGCCATGTTTCCGTCGCGTAACACATCGCAGGCAGTACAGCGGCGTTGAATGTCGAGGCCCTGAGGCCGGGATCCTTGACCTGATCGGTGATTTCGCGAGTCGAACTGAAGGCTGCCTATGCTGCGCGTCTCCTGCGGGCGATTTCAGGAGCGAGGTCGTTATCCATGTTCAGCTCTCTTCCCAGATAGACGTAGGAGTCGACCTGTTGTAGAGCGACTCCATTTAACCTTACGAGTCCCATGTCGCACCACTGGTTGACCATAAATTGTGTTTTGGACATATTCATGTCGAATCCAATCTTCATAGCTGCCACATTGAGCTCGTTCAGCATTTCGTCGACTTCTGCCGTGCTGGCAGAGATGAGAACAATATCGTCGGCGAAGCGAAGGTTGCTGATTCGTTTACCGTCGACAAGGTAGCCTTTACCGTCCCAGTTCAAGTCCTTCGTGGTATCCTGAAGTGCCGCTGTGAATAGCTTAGGAGAAATCGTGTCTCCCTGCCGTACTCCTTTCCCGATAGGAATCTTAAGCTTTCGATCGAACAGCTGGATGGTAGTCGATGTGTTCGAGAAGCATTCGTCGAGAAGTCGGATGTAGGGCGATGGTATAGAGTATGAGTTGTGAGACAGTCTGAATATGGTCCATGCAGGAGAAATCCTTGCGAAACCCTGCTTGCTCCACTGGCTGGTACTCATCCAAGCAACGCTCCATACGGTTAAGCAGTATCTTGGTGAAGATCTTGTACACAACCGAGAGAAGACTGATGGGTCGATAGTTGTTGATATCCTCCTGCTGACCTTTTTTGAAGATTAAAACTGTTTTCGACTCCTTCCATGAGTCCGGAATCCTACCAAGTCGAAGGTAGTGGTTGAAGTGCTTGGCAAAAAGTGAGCAGACGGCACTGCTACCCGCACGAAGGAGATCAGCAGAAATGCCGTCCGGTCCGGGAGCAGTGCCCGGCTTCATCCTTCTGATGGCATGAGCAACTTCTGATACCAGAATGGGAGGTACTTCCTCAGCCGGTGGCATCAAGCATTTCGGGCAGTGATAGAAGAACGGAACAGATCTGTGTAGAATTCTTGAACGATGACCTCCATCGCTCTTCGAGACGTTTGCGTTGTTCCATCCTTATCCACAAGGGATGACATTATTGCCTTCTGATCGCAGAGATCTCGTTTGCAGCGGTTTATGCTTGAACCTTTCCCAGCCGCTTCTAACAGCTTCAATCTTCTGTAGGCTTGAATGGACTCCTTCACTGCAATTCGACAGGCCTTCGAGATGGTTACTTTTTCCAGATGGGAAGCATTAGGATCCAGTTTAACAGCTCTTCTTTGCTCCAAGAGCTTAATCGCATGTGCGTTGAGTCTTGAAGCAGACGGCGATGTGGCTTCGCAAGAGCCGCTAGCACATTTCAACAGTCCTTTGGAGAGAAGGTCGTAGTCTTCCGATGGATCTTCAAGAAGATTCCAATCATACGACTTTATCGCATATTCCAACTCTTCAGACTTGAATGTGGGGATCCTCACCGGTGCCGGTTTATGAGTGTCACGCTTGAACATCCTCTTTTTGAGAGTCAGCTTCGCACGGACAAGACGGTGATCCGAGCCGGTGTCAAATGAAGGCAGCACGGAGACGTCGAACAGACTCCAGCGTCTGTTTGTAAGAACATGGTCGATCTCCGAACGTGTTTCTCCATTTGGGCTTTCCCAGGTCTATCGTCGGTTTGAAGGCTTCTTAAACGTAGAATTTCCATGGTAAAGACGGCACGCGGATAGGAAGTCTATCAGGCGCTCTCCGTTTTCGTTCCTTGAGGAAGTTCCATGTGGTCCTAGCCTCCATTCGTTGTGATCATTCGTACCGACGATAGCGTTAAAGTCACCAACGACAACTTTGTAGTAGCTCTTCTCGTCGTTGACATTCCTTTCGAACAGCTTGTAGAATTTCTCCTTTTCTTCATCTTTGGCCGCAGGTGTTGGAGCATATCCATTTATGATGGAGATGGTTCCTCGATCTTTGGTTTCCAGACGAAGAACAGCTACTCGCGGACTGATGATCTTGTAAGAGTCTACTAGGTGGTGCACTGTCGAATTGACGAGAAATCCAACTCCGCCAATATTCTTTTTGTCCACCTTTGCTCCGATAATGAGAAGCTCGTTGTGGTCGGTCCTTCTTATGGTTTCCGTTCTGCCTTTCGTTTCCTGCAGGGCGATAACGTCGTATTTGATGTTGCGGCTTCTGTAAAGCAGTGTCCGAAGATCCTGCTCAGATGCGATCGAACGACAGTTATAAGTGCAGACGAATAGGCAGTTTCCGTGTCGTGGTGGGAGGGAGTTTCCGGTATTCCGATTCTGATGACGTCCTGATAGTTTAGCACCGAGATTAGATGGCCCCTCGCCGGAGGTGGATGCAACCGACGTCGTAGAAGTCCACCTCCGGCGCGCGGAGGACTGGGGCGCGGGTTTAATTGTTTGAGCCGTTCCGGTGGTCTGGTTACTCACATGTTCCTGGCCAGGGATACAGGAGAGCCGCCCATACTATACATTGGATCCGAATGAATCATTTTCGGATATCCGATTCGGATATCCCAATCCGAATCATCCAATTATCCGGCCACCGCAAAACTGCCATTATCCGAATCATCCAAAAATCCGGGGTCCGCAAAATTGCCATTATCCGAATCATTCAATTATCCGGGCCCTGCATGATTCGGATAAAATCGGATAAATTCGGATAATCCGTTCAATTTCCAAGGTCCATTTTGAAACTGCGCACCTTGTATAAAAGCGCATTCAAACCGAATTTTGCGGGCGGGCACGCCGCTCAGTCATACGTTTTCGCACTCCACTGTGAAATAGTGTCGTAATGACGTTGAATACATTTAGCACACTGCGAAGCGTTACGTCGATCTCGGCATCTTTTTCTTCAAATATCATGTTGAGCTGCCGCGAGACCGGGAGACAGGAAGGACGGGGACTGACGGGAGATAAGGGATTAAGGACGTACTCCAATCGGCACTTCGCTATTTCACATTGTATAGCATTCGGCGGAAATTGGACCGGGGGGGTCACCATATAGAGCAGCCCCATACCGCACTTTGTGCTGTATGAAAGGAAAAATGATATTCAATACTTGTGCGTCTACCATTTGTTGAGCTGGTTAGGCCATTTCTGATGTAATTCGACATTCATGTGCCTTCTTATGAAGGAGGAAAACCACTGAATACATGATGACCGCCCCCCCCCATCTCCCGACCCAATTTGCGCCGTTTGGAAATGGCATTTTGGAATGCCCGGATCTTGCAATAATTTATCTCGGGATCAGGGATGTGCGGAAATTCTTTCGAAGAAAGTGGAATACGGAATACGGAATGGAAGACTTCAAAAATGGGCGGAAACAGGAATACGGAACACAGAAACGGAACTGACTTAAAACTTATTACTTCGTCTAATTTTTCATAAATAAATATATATATCCATAATGGTAGAAATAACTGTTTTGCCGTTAACGAAGTTAGATAGCGGGCGAGGCAACATGCAACTCTTCTTCAGCACCACATAACAAAAAAATCCCTGTAATCGTATTATTGTTAAGATTGAATTTTCAAACATTACTAGTGTAACAAATCGAAGTTTGTGCAAAATCTCTCTGTAAATAATAATAATAATAATAATAATAATAATAATAATAAATAGGAAGAAAGTATATTTTAAACGCAATGAATCCAGCTGACAAGTAAGTTGCCAGAGATTTAGCCACTTAGCCGGTCTTATTGAATGTACCAGATCTATCCTAATTGGGAAAGAGCAGAGTTAAGGTCACAGTTCTTTTGCTACACGACACTCACTCTCTGCGTTTGCATGTGTACCATTGTACCATTTGGCAGTAGCTGAAGTTCTGGAACAAACTCAGAGGAGGGGGTTGGAGAGGGAAGACACCGCATGCCCTCCTCCGACTAGGATAGATTCAGTGTCCCCTATGGAGCGCATTGTTAGCAACCTAAGAGTGCTTATAGAACTCTAATCTTAAATTGGTGCTGCAGGCCAGACCTAAGATTATTAGGGAAAAAGGATAAGCATGCTCCGGATAAGGAATTTGATTCTTGACTCAAACACTCATGAAACTCTAACCCTTGTGAACCTACACTACTCGATAGTACGTCGTTTCAAGAAAAGAAAAAAGAATCCAATTTGGTTACCGTTTCGACCACCGGTTTGAAAGCAACACAACCACAAACGCATACTTAATCTCTTTCTTCAGCCTTTCGTTTCAGTTCAAGAGGTGAATGATGGCAGTGCAAAGCAATCAATGAGTGATGAGTCAGCAATTCCGTTCTGTCTTCCGGCTCAAAAGAGAGTGGAACACGGAAAGGAACGGAAGGTCTAAAAACGGCAGGAAACCGAAATTCGGAACATGGAAACGGAAATTTCGCACATCCTGTTTGGAACGATCAAGCTCTTTGATGTTTCCTTCCTTGACGGAAAGTGGGAGTCTTCCGATACATGTATTGTTGTTTTTGCTGTTGTTGTTGTTGTTAAAGAATGGTTCCTCTTTAAGGAAGGGTAGTATTCTGATAAACTGCATCTTGCGTTAATGAGTCGGATATCCGATTCGGATATCGGAATCCGGGGTCTGCGAAATTTCCAATATCCGAATCATCCAAAAATCCGGGGTCCTCAAAATTGCCGTTATCCGAATCATCCAAAAATCCGGGGTCCACAAAATCGCCCTTATCCGAATCATCCAAAAATCCGAGGTCCGTAAAATTGCTCTTATCCGAATCATCCAAAAATCCGGGGTCCGCAAAATCGCCCTTATCCGAATCATCCAATTATCCGAAGATTTTCGATCGGATCCAATGTATAGCCCATACACGACAAAGCGTCGCGTACTGCGTGACCGTTTGTGCCGTTAGCCATCACAAAGTGATGTTCACCCCTTCACCGCGGTGAGGTGGCACATGAAGGGGTCACAGGTGATTAGGCAACAGAAAAAATATCTTTAAAAAAGTGCACGAAACAAAAAAGTGGTTCGCGGGGGACATTATGAGCTACCGGTAGGTGGCTCACAGCGCGCGTACGCGGCTTCCACTGACGCGTAGCCGGCACATCAGCGGCAGCCCGGGCTGAGGTAGTTTTGCCTCGCGCGGCGATTCTGTGTCTCTGCCCCGTGCTTAAAGATAGGGCTGCCGCGTTGCCGCAAAAGTGTGCGTAGGGCTTTAGATAACGCGCGTCCCACTCGGCGGCCTGCCGCAAAACGTGATTGTTGTCAATGCGTCAAGGTGAGTAGAAACTGCTTATAATTCTCCAGTCTTTGAATTTCTGGTTTTCTGCTGCAATTAGAGCAATTTAAAACGGGATTTATTTTTTGTTGCTTGCTCGTTGTCCGTTTTTTCAGTTATCCTGTCATTTTTGCGGAAATTATCCATTATCCGTCCATGTCCGACTTTCGGTAAATTTTGACATCCATCCGTCCATTACCCGTTTTCTTTTTCAAAATTTCGTTACCTATTTGTCTTGGTACCAGAATACTAGAATGGAGTCTTCTCCCTCGAGGGACACAAAGAGACTCAAGCACTCAGTCGGTGCTTTCACGGGGAAGTCCGAGCAACACGCAGGATGGCGTCCCGGTGTTCTTTCGACATTCTGTGGAGTGCGGTCGGGTAGTGCTCTTCTCCTGCGGGTGTCTGCGAAACGGATTATACGGTCGGCCCAATTAATTCTCGACGACTTGGTATATGTGACAGCCTGTCTAATCCTCTAAAGTCAAAAAAGCTCGGAACTCTGGAGCTCTTCTCCACCTGCATGAGGCCTATCGCTCAATCATCTTCTCGATTTCTTGTGACCTGATCGCACGTTCATCTTACTTTCGCAAGGCACTGACTTCCGACGCGTACGCTAACGCAAGCATGTCGGTCGAATGGTTCGTGATGAACCTTAAATTACAGCAGTATATGTGAAGTTCGAGCTAGAATGATTATCTGGACCCATACCCACTCATGCTTTCCGTAATCCACCACAATACCAAAAAATGGGCCTCATGTGGCCAACATCTGACCGCGGCAGGAGTAGCATTATATCCAATCAGAGGTTAGCGGCCTAATGGCCGCCGAACGTCTGGTTGGAGGCTTCGCCCCCACACCCGGAGAGTGGATCACCCCGACCGTCTTCTTGCCCTCTTTAGGCCTTTTCTCATTCATTAGAGTAAAGAAATTGGTTTTGCTATATAGAATCGTATAGCGGGATACGGTAGGACAGAATCTTCAAAACTGCTCCTATGGGGCCATCCCACCCTCTACCGCACATACGAAGTGCTTGTTCTGCGGAAACACAAATGAAATCAATTGGTATTGGTAGACCGCTCGATGCAGTTCACAGTCCGACCGGAATAACATTACTCCCATTCCTTTACTCATTCTCCCTACCCCCCTCCCCCCTCCCCTCACCCTCACCCACTCCATCAATATCCCCTACCCATGTGCCGGCAGAAAGGGGAAGTGAGAATCAAGTACGCGCACACTCGTTGTTGCACGAAGCCTTTAAAAAATCATCTGAAAATCTCATGGATGCTGTGCAATGTCCTATCTGTAGCACGTTCTGGATCCGAATGCGCATTGGATAACGACTGTGACACATTTGCTGAGTCCGGACGCATATGTCACGACGTCTACAAAACGCCTGTAACACCCGACACACGTGGTACGACGTCTGTAGCACGTCTTCTGACGCCAGGATGGACGACACTGAGAGAAAATACTGGTCCCCTTATTGGTCCCTTTCACTGATCCCCTTCACTAGTTCCCTTTACTGGTCCCCCTTTAATGGTTCTACTAATGGACCTTTACTGAACCCCTTAAATGGTCTTCGCTTTATTGGCTCCCTACTGGTCCCCTTCTTACTGGTAATTCACTGGTACCCCATTTATTGGTCCCCCTTCACTGGACCTCCTCTCCCCCCCCCCCCCTCCTCCCCCCTCCCCTTCACCGCTCCCCATTACTGGTCCCAGCTTCAATGGTTCCACTTCACTGGTTCCCTTTTATTGTCAGCTCTTTTCCGGTTCACCCTTCACTGGTCCTCCTCCCTTAATCGGCCCCTACTACTGCTCTTCACTGGTCAACCTTCGACCGGTCCCCGTTCACTGGACCCCTCCCCTTCCTTAACCGGTCCCCCTTCATTGGACCCTTCCCCACTTCACCGGTCCCCCTTCGCCTGGTCCCCCCTTCACTGCCAACCTTTTACCGATCCACCCTTCACTGGACATTACTGGACCACTCCCCCTTCCTTCACCGGTCTCCCCTTCATTGGACCCTTCCCCCCTTCACCTGGTCCCCTCTTCGCTGGACCCCTCCCCCTCCTTCACCGGCCCCCCATTACTGGTCCCACCTTCACCGGTAACACGGATCCTTGGCGCGACATCAGTGACACCTCTCCTGAATCCGTACGCCTGTTGAACAACGTCGGTGATATGCGTTCTCAACCCGAACGTGCGTTGCGACATCAGTGACACGTCGTGTGAATCCGGAACCCCTGGCGCGACATTGGTGACATTCGTCTGAATCCAGACAGGCTTTTGGTAACATTGGTGACATGTGTTCTGAACCCAGACGTCCGTTGAACGACATCGGTGACACCTCTTCTGAACTCGGACGCTCGCCTTCACGACGTCGATGACAATGTTCGGAACTCGGATGCTCTTTGCGTGACATCGGCGACACGTCTTCTGACCCCTCTCAACACGACGTAGGTGACACCTCGCCTGAACCCGGATGGCTACTACTCGACTTTTAAGAAAGGCCAGATGGGCAGACGGACGGACAGACGGACGGACAGACACAACAGCTTACTCTTTTATATATAGTAGGATCTCCCTTAATCAGAAGGGAGGAAAAGACGTGGGGTAATGCCTGCGGAGCTAGTTAGCGTCGACTCGCGCTGTGACACCCGCCGCTTCCCGGTGAGCCATGGTAACCCTCGCCGCGGACGCGATGGTGAACAGGGGTGCGCACGAAACCCTGTGCGTTAATTCTTTTTACTGACGTTTTTTTATCGAAAACTTTTCGTTAGATTTTCGGTAAATCGGTAAATTTCGTTAAAAAATACAATTAGCTGCAATCCATTATTTTATGTGAAAAAAATCAAGGAGAACTTTATAGCTTCAACTTTAAGAGGTCCAGGAATGGAGTGTAACACTGCAATGTAAAATAAACAAAACAGAAATAAACAAGCCTTCAGCAACAAATTATCTACAGGGTGTGGAATAAGAACAGGTATGGAACTATCATTCATGATGATTACCGACAAGACGTGAAATGTGAGATCAGGGAGGCACGCGAAGTTCCCCCTTCCTACACAGAAAGATTTAATAAAAAAAATACAATTAAAAGCCTATCAGTGAAATGTTAACACGTTGTCAAACGCACGATTTTCGAGCACCTGGTCTGTGGGACCAGTCCATTTTTTGCAACGTCGGGACCCTTATACGACATCGTGTCACATGGTCCCACACTGCCGAAAAGATGTGACACGTCGTCAATAGCTTTCCTAATTTTTGTTAATAACGCTTTTTTCTAAAATCGTTTAGAATGCGTACAGCGACCGAGAACATTTTCTCCGTCTCGACTGTTCCAGGTGGCGGGCAAAAGTATTTTGGGATAAGCAGCGCCATGTGGAATAGGTAGATCTTGCGAGGGGGTCAGCCCAGTATCTTTGTGGAATGGTTGACGTGCTTGGGGCTCGGAGAAGAAATTTCTAGCCCAAAAATGCATTAAAGCATAAGGATAAAGGACGGCGTTACTCATTCCTTTTGGGATGCGTCGCGCATTCTACTTCTACGGGATATCGCAGAGGCGATTAGAATGCGTATTGCCATATAATGACTGCGGTGGTGAGCTGATGAGGAAGTCAGCGCATTATTCTTCCCAGACACGTCTGGGACCAATTCTCCAATCCGGTAGGGATGGAAAGCTTGGTTGGCATGGGCGGGAAATCCAAACTAAGCCGGCCAACCAAGACTGGTATCAGGTGCACGCGACAGTCGGCACCTCCTCCCGCTGCGTTACACGCGCCCCCAAAATGCATTGTTTCTAAAAATTTAGAACAAATTCATGAAAACTTTGAAATATTCTTGTGCTGATATCAATAGATTTTTTCAGGAACAGTGCTAATCGCGAGGTTGAGACTCGCAACATTAAGGAATACTAACCAACAGGGGTGAGCGTAATTACGATTTACGATTTACGACATTTCGGGTCATAAATCGTAAATTTTCGTACATGTTATTTTCGATCAACAGAAAACTGGGCCCAAATTTATGTTTACCGGGTTTAAAGGTGTTCCCACTTCAATGGTCTCCTCATCTAGCGCATTCCCACTTCCTTTTGGAGTTGTTTTTGATTTCTAATGTGTTACTGTGGTAGAAGACACCGTCTTGTGCACAGGTTTCTCGAATACGACTTATCTCTTCGCTTAACTAACTTCTCCATTTCTCTTACATTCTAAGGGATGACGTTTGGAACCAGACAAGCTCAAGAGGAGAAACAAGTGCAATACATCATCAAAAACATAGCAAAGCAATACATCTCTAGGAGAATGGGTTCCTCCGTTTCCGGCCGAGAGCTACCAAGGCAGATCGCATTCCGAAGGTCGTTCCACTCCAGCCCATAAAAAGACATTGAAGGCAGTTTCTTTGAGAAGGAGGGACGAGAATTCCTTGACCCGCGTCCTGTTTGGTAATAACGCCCAGTGAATTTGTTTATAATAGATTCATTCTAATCCTCCATGAATAGAATTGGCGGAAATCCACTATCGAGTCTCATTCGAGTTTGGAAGCAGGGTCTAGAAAGCTGCTACACTCATGTGGAGGGCATACGCCACTGGTGTTTCTATCGGTTTACATTGCACTTCATAAGGCGGTGCGAGTTGCTATACAAAGAGCAGTCAAAGCGAAAATCTCAAGAAATAGGCCTGACTAGTTCTGGCACTTTTGTTCTCCTTTTCCAGTGGTTTGATTGAGGCTATTGCATTTAACCCAAGTGATTCACTTGCTGCTGCAGGCTTTTGGAGAGCAAACGTTCGTTACAGAACTGGCGAACTGCAGCCGGAGTGAGTTCAGATCATCATTAAATACTAGTTCCATATTTTAGTTTACAAAATTGGAAAAATACAGGCAAACTTGCGTAGAAAACCTGTGCTCTAAGCAGGGTTCGGTTACCGCGATGATGTTGTCGATCGCTGGTTCAGAACTGAGAGCACTTTCAAAGTTAAGAAACGTCTTCTTTGCAATCTCTATAAGAGCTTCTGAATTCGAGTATTGCGCTGTGGTTATTGCTTGGTACCTGGTACCTCATTGAGCAATGCATGTGTAACTACCTTCCTGCAGCTATCTATACACCGTTTCCACTTGATGCGTTTACAGTGGAGTCCTGCAAACCCAAACTGAACCAGTTTTAACTTCAACAGTGTTCTTCCCAACTCATAACGGAAATGGGATTTCTTTCAAACCAAGCTAGACAGACACCTGCTAAATAAAAATTATCTGTCTATGAAGATACCAAACTGAAGTTGCCTCAAGGAAGTTATACGTTAATTCCATGTCCGACTTTCCGTGAATCTCGGCATGATGCATTGTGCTGAATTGTTGGTTCGTGAAGCTGAGCACCGAGAATGTGACAACACTTTATCCGGCTTACGTTTCCGCGGTTTGTCTTTTCCGGAGCCTTTGTGGTGGAAGCCTAGGAGCTCTTCCAGTCACCGTCAGATGGAGGTGAACGTTGGTGAATCCACAACAAAGGCTCCAATGAAGGCCAAACCGCCGAAACGTGAGCCGAAGAAACTGTTGTCACAATCTCGGTGTTCAGCTTCACGGACCAACAATTCAACATCATACGTTAAGCTTTTCATTTTAAGGGGACTACAAAGATGTGCAAGAAATATGACCATACTGTTCCGGCAGTCCCAAGTTTTTATCCGTCTGCCATGAGAATGTTTCAAGACTTATTTCAAAATGATGAAACGCATAGATCTTTCGGTGCGACACACGATGGGATTGCGCAACGCACTCACTCAGAACGCAAGGCGCAATCCCATCGTACGGCCCAGTATGTCCGTTAGATTATTACATGCGCAGTTGCTGCTTTCGCCGCATTGTCCAGTAGTGAAACAACTTCTTAATGTTTAGTTTTGCCGGATTTTTCGTTGTTGTTTTTGCTGAATTCTAGGCCAATCGAAAAATTGGCAGAAATTTTGGAATTTAATGGATATTCAAACGATGCAGGCTTTTTGTTGGAGTGACACTCATAGGCTTAAGTTAAGTTTTTGAATTTACAGTTTTTTCGACTTCCTAGAAACGTGTGAAGTTTGATTTGAAAGGTGTCTTGTTAGCGAGAAGGCGTGAAAAAGGGAAACAGTTTGGTAGGAAAACTGTTCAGAGTGAGCTAAAAATAACATAATAAATAAATAAATATTGAATCACATCTGATTAACATTAATGGAAAAAGCCTCTGGAAATTTAGCTATACTGCACTAAACGTCCGGTGACTCTTACGATTTACGGCTTACGACGGTTTCTTCGTAAATACGATTTACAATTTAAGAAATTTCAAATTTCATTTACGCACACCCCTGCTAACCAGGGAAGGGTCTCAGGCGTAGGTCTGAACGGGGGAAATGGATAGTATTACGAGAATCCCCACTCTTCATATAGCAGAAAAACATGTTTCGTTTTGCTGAGTCCTTGAACCAAAAGAGCCACGGGCCCTTGAAGGCGGGGTACTGTAGAGCACCGTCAGCACGTGCCCGCATGCATGCGTCCGCGCGCTGTTGTATGGAACGCGGCGAAAGGCTGTAGGTCAAGCGAGTCGGTGGCTCAGCAGGGTGCAGGGCTGCGTCAAAGGTGCTAGACCAGATGTTCGACTCCCGTGCTACGCACTATTTTTGCATTTTCTCACTACCACTGCCTCCTTCACCAATTTGCTTTCTACACATCTCCTACACACTTATTTCACTCTAAATTGTCAAAAGGTTCAGATTCGTAATCAACACTCCAGATTCGTGGTCAACACCCCATGACTTCGACAGTCCTAGCCACCCGTAGCTGCTGTAACCTACCGTAATCAGCCGAAATTAAAAACGAATGTCAGATTCGTGATCAGCACCCTAAATAACTCCATTGGGAGAGTCCTAAATGGAGTACTTGTGATTTTGCAGAAACAGTGGAAGTTTCTAAATTGATGACCAATCCGCAATTACATCTATTGGTGATTCAAGAAAAAGATTGTTTTCTCGAGCAGCAATATTCATATTAGTATTTTTATCATCGGCGAAAATTTTACACGAAACAACAAGCTGATTAACCAAGGATGGAGTTTCAGAGGTGATATATAATAGGAAAGAGGATTGAGGACAAACACCACCCCGAGGAGCACCGCCTACAATAGGATGGCGTTCAGAAAACGCGTCATTTACCCTAGCTTGGAAAGACTACCAGATATAAATGATGACTAATGTATTTAACTGTGTCAGCTTAATTATAAAAGTATGGAAAACAAAGAATTAGTTTGGAAAGTTTTTATCCATAGAGTAATCCCATGATGGACATCTATATCCATGTGTTTGATAAATTCTTTATTCAAAGGTACCTTGTCGAATGCCTTCATAAAATCAAGATAAATTACATTCACATCAAATTTTTGTTCAGGAGCTTTTGTCCAATCATTAAGCGTAGATAACATCAGCATTTCAGTAGAGTTACCTGTTCGGAAGCCATGTTGATCATTAGGAATAGGATTATTAGACTCGAGAGCAGCATAAGTAGGTGGTAACTTACAAAGTTCATTACAAATCTCTCCCTTAAAGACCCAACCCGAACTTTCCATGTTGGAATTATTATTCAGAACAGCAGAGAGTCAATGTTGAAAGGACGTTCTGCAAAAGTCTTTCGAATATATTTAGCAAGCATAGAAGCCTTTGTTAAGTCAGTTAATGATAACGCTATGTTGAACAGATTTTGTTCCACGGTGGACCGCCGCAGCAGTGCTGAAATGACTGACCGTCGACAGACAAACAAAGGGACGCCACTTTCAAGCTGCAATCAACAATATCCATCGATATTGGCGTCCCGATCAAAACTTTCCACCTTCTATGAATGCTTTTCGTCTGCCAAAATACCCGCGCGTCTCCCAAACTGAAATCACCGGTCAGAAAAACGATAATGTCGACCAATGTTGGCTTCCAATCGGAACCTTCCCCTGCTGTGACGACCTTCCGTCGACGATCGTAGTCACTTAACTCTCATCCTAATCGGTTAAATCAAACAGAAAATCGATAATATAGATCGATATTGAATGCCTTCCCTATCTGTCATGAAGGCCTGTGATCGACTATCACCTGAATCCCAGAGCACACTGGATGACGTGTTCGGCACGTCTTGTGAACCTCCACGCACATTGAACGGCGTCTTCGGCATGTTTTCTGGATCCCCAGGCAGAAGACGTCTAGATATTTCCCGCTATTTTATGTCTAATTTTCCCCTACTCCCCCCCCCCCCATTTCATGACTAATTTATGACTCATTTCTGTACGGCTTCGATGAATAGCTCTTACAAGAGAACTGTCTGAACGGTACGCCGGAGCGGCAAGAGAGGTTCCTTGATTTTAGCGTTTTAAATAACTTGTACGTTCTGCCCATTGCCTTGTTTACTATCATTTTTATATGATCAGAGAAGTCAAGTGAAGTATTAATGAGGAAACCTAGATCGCGTGCCACGTCGGCAGTAGATAGTATGTTGCCATTTATATGATAACTGGGAGTGTAGGAATTGGTGCGCCGCGCAATAGGTAAAACAAATGTTTTTTTTTACGGAGAGAGGTAGCTCCCACTGAGTTGACCATTCGCTGATATAATCAATAGCTGCCTGAAGTCTTGCGGAATCGGTAGGAGATTTAATGACTTTGTATATCTTTATGTCGTCCGCATAAATTTTGCATTTAACATCCAGTGAGGCAATGTTGGAAGGAATTTCAAAATATAAATGAGAAATAGTATGCGTGACAGCACTCCACCCTGAGGCAGACCGCTGCTAGTTTGATGGACCGAAGAGAAAGCCTTTCCAACACGAACCTGATACGATCTATTCGAAAGGAAACCGCTTATCCATGTAACTATTGTTGGGTGAATCCCAACCAACTTCAGCTTATCAATTAATTTCCCATGAGGAACCTTATCGAATGCCTTTCTGAAGTCAAAATAAACGACATCTACTTTTTGTTGACACTCGATAGCACTACTCCAGTCATTCAGAGATGAGAGTACCGCAAGTTCTGCGGATCGTCCTTTTAAGAAACCAAATTGATTAGGTGAAATGATGTCGTGCTCCTCAATATGCGCTAAGATGCGCTTCCTCACAAATTTTTCAAAAACACGAGCAAAAACCGATGTAATACTGACTGGACGGTAGTTGTTTGGATCATTTGACAATGTTTTTTTGGTATAGGAGTGACCAGAGCATGCCTCCACCGGGTAGGCACCTCTCCCCTCATCATGCTTAAATTGAAAATATACTCAAGAGGATAACCTAGCCATGCAGCTATGTTTTTAACAAAGGACAGAGGAAGTTCATATAGTAGAAAAACATGTTTCGTTTTTGCTGAGTCCTTGAACCCAAAGTGCTACGTGCTCTCGAAATTGGGTATAATTGCACCACGGCCGCCACGGCATAAGGCGCGCTGTTGTATGGGACGCGGCGAAAGGCTGTAGGTCAAGCGAGTCGGTGGCTCATCAGGGTGCAGGGCTGCGTCAAAGGTGCTAGTCCAGATGTTCGACTCCTGTGCTACGCACTATTTTTGCATTTTTTCACAACCGCTGCCTCCTTCACCAATTTGCTTCCTACGCATCTCCTACACACTTATTTCACTCAAAATTGTCAAAAAGGGTCAGATTCGTGATCAACGTCCCATGACCTCGACAGCCCCAGTCACCCGTAACTGCTGTAAACTACCGTAATCAGCCGAAATTTCAAAAAAATGCCAGATTCGTGATCAGCACCCCAAACAATCCCCCTGGGAGAAGTTTGGGCAAAATCGGTGGTTATGACCACGACAGCCCTAGACATCCGTACCTGCTGTAACCTACCGTAATCAGCCAAAATTTCAAAAACGGATGTCAGATTCGTCATCAGCACCCAACAAATAACCCCCTGGGGAAGGTTGGACGAAATTTTTTTTCGACCTCTCCTCGACCTCTGGGAGTCGTGAAAGTACAATAGTTCCTTGATGGCGGTTTAAATCAGCTTACTTCCTACACATCTTCTACACATTTATTTCACTCTGAATTTTCAAATAAGGCTTTACTTTGAGCTGTGCTTCACTCACTTCTCTCACTTTTTGTATTATACAATGTTTTGTGTTTTTCAGCGAATGCTAAACAGTGATTTCGCAGCAGGTACGGGTGGCTAGGGCGGACGAGGTCATAATCACCGATTTCGCCCAAAGTTCTCCCAATGGAGTTATTTAGGGTGCTGATCACGAATCTGACATTCGTTTTTAATTTCGGCTGATTACGGTAGGTTACAGCAGCTACGGGTGGCTAGGACTGTCGAAGTCATGGGGTGTTGACCACGAATCTGGAGTGTTGATTACGAATCTGAACCTTTTGACAATTTAGAGTGAAATAAGTGTGTAGGAGATGTGTAGAAAGCAAATTGGTGAAGGAGGCAGTGGTAGTGAGAAAATGCAAAAATAGTGCGTAGCACGGGAGTCGAACATCTGGTCTAGCACCTTTGACGCAGCCCTGCACCCTGCTGAGCCACCGACTCGCTTGACCTACAGCCTTTCGCCGCGTTCCATACAACAGCGCGCGGACGCATGCATGCGGGCACGTGCTGACGGTGCTCTACAGTACCCCGCCTTCAAGGGCCCGTGGCTCTTTTGGTTCAAGGACTCAGCAAAACGAAACATGTTTTTCTGCTATATGAAGAGTGGGGATTCTCGTAATACTATCCATTTCCCCCGTTCAGACCTACGCCTGAGACCCTTCCCTGGTTAGCAGGGGTGTGCGTAAATGAAATTTGAAATTTCTTAAATTGTAAATCGTATTTACGAAGAAACCGTCGTAAGCCGTAAATCGTAAGAGTCACCGGACGTTTAGTGCAGTATAGCTAAATTTCCAGAGGCTTTTTCCATTAATGTTAATCAGATGTGATTCAATATTTATTTATTTATTATGTTATTTTTAGCTCACTCTGAACAGTTTTCCTACCAAACTGTTTCCCTTTTTCACGCCTTCTCGCTAACAAGACACCTTTCAAATCAAACTTCACACGTTTCTAGGAAGTCGAAAAAACTGTAAATTCAAAAACTTAACTTAAGCCTATGAGTGTCACTCCAACAAAAAGCCTGCATCGTTTGAATATCCATTAAATTCCAAAATTTCTGCCAATTTTTCGATTGGCCTAGAATTCAGCAAAAACAACAACGAAAAATTCGCCGGCAAAACTAAACATTAAGAAGTTGTTTCACTACTGGACAATGCGGCGAAAGCAGCAACTGCGCATGTAATAATCTAACGGACATACTGGGCCGCACGATGGGATTGCGCCTTGCGTTCTGAGTGAGTGCGTTGCGCAATCCCATCGTGTGTCGCACCGAAAGATCTATGCGTTTCATCATTTTGAAATAAGTCTTGAAACATTCTCATGGCAGACGGATAAAAACTTGGGACTGCCGGAACAGTATGGTCATATTTCTTGCACATCTTTGTAGTCCCCTTAAAATGAAAAGCTTAACGTATGATGTTGAATTGTTGGTCCGTGAAGCTGAACACCGAGATTGTGACAACAGTTTCTTCGGCTCACGTTTCGGCGGTTTGGCCTTCATTGGAGCCTTTGTTGTGGATTCACCAACGTTCACCTCCATCTGACGGTGACTGGAAGAGCTCCTAGGCTTCCACCACAAAGGCTCCGGAAAAGACAAACCGCGGAAACGTAAGCCGGATAAAGTGTTGTCACATTCTCGGTGCTCAGCTTCACGAACCAACAATTCAGCACAATGCATCATGCCGAGATTCACGGAAAGTCGGACATGGAATTAACGTATAACTTCCTTGAGGCAACTTCAGTTTGGTATCTTCATAGACAGATAATTTTTATTTAGCAGGTGTCTGTCTAGCTTGGTTTGAAAGAAATCCCATTTCCGTTATGAGTTGGGAAGAACACTGTTGAAGTTAAAACTGGTTCAGTTTGGGTTTGCAGGACTCCACTGTAAACGCATCAAGTGGAAACGGTGTATAGATAGCTGCAGGAAGGTAGTTACACATGCATTGCTCAATGAGGTACCAGGTACCAAGCAATAACCACAGCGCAATACTCGAATTCAGAAGCTCTTATAGAGATTGCAAAGAAGACGTTTCTTAACTTTGAAAGTGCTCTCAGTTCTGAACCAGCGATCGACAACATCATCGCGGTAACCGAACCCTGCTTAGAGCACAGGTTTTCTACGCAAGTTTGCCTGTATTTTTCCAATTTTGTAAACTAAAATATGGAACTAGTATTTAATGATGATCTGCACTCACTCCGGCTGCAGTTCGCCAGTTCTGTAACGAACGTTTGCTCTCCAAAAGCCTGCAGCAGCAAGTGAATCACTTGGGGTAAATGCAATAGCCTCAATCAAACCACTAAAAAAGGAGAACAAAAGTGCCAGAACCAGTCAGGCCACATGGCGCTGCTTATCCTAAAATACTTTTGCCCGCCACCTGGAACAGTCGTGACGGAGAAAATGTTCTCGGTCGCTGTACGCATTCTAAGCGATTTTAGAAAAAAAAACGCTATTAAAAAAATTAGGAAAGCTATTGACGACGTGTCACATCTCTTCCGCAGTGAGGGACCGTGTGACACGATGTCGTATAAAGGTCCCGACTTTGCAAAAAATGCACCGTGGTCGTGTTCTGAGCACAATAACTCTGTAAAATTCGAACCTTTTCGGCTGCAACTTGGGAATTTTGTAAGCAGTAGAAAGTTCAAGAAGTGCGCTGAAACACAGCGACGTAGCTTATGATTGGAGAAAGTTACAGCGGTGCGAATATGAAGATAAACATTGTGTGATACGATTTTTTCCGAGTTCAGTGGACTATGCGGGAAGACAAGGAGAGCTGACGGCGTGCAAATGCGTGGGAGCGAGCACGAAACTGAAGGCACTTTTTGACGACGTGCTCGCAGCTCTCCAAATTCCTAAGCTGCTTTAGCACAATCTGCCATTTTAGAGCGGCGGAGGGCGATGGCGAATTTCCTTCCTGCCCTTACTCGCTCATATTTGAGTTCTTGAAGCTCCCAATGGTATCATTCTGTTCAGCTCAAGAAGCTCTATCGAATGGTCTCAATCTCCACCAATTCTGGGAATATCGATTTTTGACAACTTCGCATCAAAGGCGAAGAGGCTTAAGGCCGCGGCAGAAGGACAATGATGTTATCGAGAATCGATATTTATGAGCCGGGACAAGTCTGATACCATTCGATAGAGCTTTTGGTGGTGAATTTAATTGTGTTGCCTCGAGCATCAAGAACTGTAATGTGGGCGAGTAAGAGCGCGGAGAACATCAACCGTTGTTGTGCTAAATTGGACGCACGGGCGTATTCTGAGCTCAGTAACTCTATCACGTTTAAATCTTTACGGCTGCGACTTTTGGATTTTGTAAGCCTTTTGCCATATTTTAGAAAATTTAGTAGACACAACCTTACTAGGCTGGGCCAAAGTAATGAGACAAATTCAACAAATATCTTTATTTCTTTATAACTCAATTACAGCTTAACGGTGCTGAGGAATGTCTTCGCCGTTAAGGTCAATGACCTTGGTGCCATCGATCAGCCAACTTTCTGATCCCATCCTTCCAGAACTGCTTAGGCCTGGTGCTGATCCACTGCTCGTTATGGTTGTCGAGGTCTGCTTGGGTCCTTGCGTCCCTTCCGACCATGAAGTCCTATAGGATAAGAAGTAGCGGTAGTCGTATGAAGAGATGTCCGGCGAATACGGTGGGTGAGCCATGTAAACGTAGCCCAGCTGAGCACCCTTATCCGTGGTCACTTTTGCCCAATGGGTTGCGGCGTTGTCGAAGCGGAGGACCTTTTTGAAGCGCTGAGACCGAATAAGTGCGAGTAGCCGGTCCATCTCTTCTATTTCGTTCACCATGCCTTGGAGTGCATCGTCGTGCTTTTGGAAAACAGCCTCCAGTACACCGGTCCATGAGCGCAGACTCAACAGCTCAGAAGTTGCTTCTCGCCGTGAACATCCCGCCGAACAAAGGTCGGTAAAAGGTCACAGGCCTCACCCAGACTCGCTGCTTGGCAGGGTTAAGTTAGAAGACGTACTTCGCATCTTAAGTGACTATTGATCGTGAGTTCAGGCTGCTCGGGGTTGGGAATTGGCGAGTTTGCGCGACACAGGTCGACTCGTCAGACTGGGGTTTCGGCATGAGACAGGCTGCGGTTTTGGCATGCTTCTGGAAAGGGCGAAAGTGATCACTTCTCAGGTGGCCTTCAGTAAGTAGCAAACGAACATACAAATACGAGAAATACGTACGTAAATCTCGCGCAATTTCCAACCCCGAGCAGCCTGGAGAAGCATCTCCTGAGCGTTTGAGTCTGCGCCCATGAGCCGGTATACTGGAATCTGTTTTCCAAAAGCACGACGATGGACTCCAAGACCATGGTGAACGAAATAGACGAGATGGACCGCGACTCGCACTTGTTCGGTCTCAGCGCTTCAAGAAGGTCCTCCGCTTCGACAAAGCCGAAACCCATCGGGCAAAAGTGACCATGGATAAGGGTGCTCAGCTGGGCTACGTTCACATGGCTCACCAACCGTATTCGCCGGACATCTCTCATGCGACTACCACTACTACCTGAGCCTATAGGACTTCATGGTCGGAAGGGACACAAGGACCCAAGCAGTCCTCGACAACCATAACGAGCAGTGGATCTGCACCAGGCCTAAGCAGTTCTGGAAGGATGGGATCAGGAAGTTGGCTGATCGATGACAGCAACGGCATTGACCTTAATGCCGAATACACTCCTCAGCACCGTTGATTTGTATGAGTTATAAAGAGATGAAGAAGTTTGTTAATTTGTCTCATTACTTTTGGCCCACCCTAATATATCAATATTCACCAATATCAGCTTTCTGGTCTGAAAACGTTGGACAAAGTGGAGACGAAAAGGCAACAATTTCAAGCTAACGACCACCGCATCTTGTGATTCCGCATTTAGCTGATCAACTTACCCGTTTTAAAATGCCTTGCCGGCGCGATGCAGGCACCGCCCCGCCAAGGACCAAAGAGGCCTTTGCAACGTCGTGCTGTTTCTAAAACGGATTGTTCGAAAAACTTCCGAGTAGGAAAGATGTGGTAAAGTGAGGTGAGAACATACGCCACCTGTCTTGTGGGCAACCATCTCCTTCTCGTATCGCTTCTTCTCTTCAGCGGCATCCTCTCCTATTTTCTACCACCTCTACTTGTCCTTCACCGTCGCAGAATCAACACCTGCTGCCCTCGACGATGGTCACTCAGGGCTTGGTGAGCTTGGGTCTGGTCTCGTTCGGCCAGAGCATGTATGCAGACTGGGCTCGTTTCTGCGCGTTCGGGTCCATCTTCTTCCTCCCGGCCCTCGTCTTCGGGGATTTCACCTTCTTTGGATGAAGCTCCTGCAGCTTTCTTTCGTAGTCTACCCATTGTGGGCTAGTTTCAAACTTATTTTTAAAAACCGAGTAATTAAACCTTTCGTCTTTTTCGCCTGTACCACCCTCTTTTTCGCTAGCCGATAGTTAGTGTAGCGTTCTGGTTCTGCAACTTCGGTTACCTTAAACATTATGTTGTGTACATATTCCTCAGTTATTCATTTCGCTGTTGTATTCGTCGTGCTATTACATCAGATATACTCCTCTTTCTCGGTTTCGATCTTCAATGCTCTAAAGTTCTTCTGCTTATAAACAACATTCATTTCAGATGGAAATGGGTCGGTGATGTCTGCTTAAAAAGCGCTCTTCTGACCTAGGGGAGAAAGGTGGGTCACAGTCAGTGCGTTGGTTATTAAGCGTTTTTTTCTATTCTGATCACCTGTCAGTGCCGACCAGAAACTACCCCTTCTTCCTCTTGATCGGTAATAACCCACATGCCGGCGGATGCCGGCATGGATCCTTGGCGCCCACAGTATCACCCATTGGGGATCGTCATATTGAAAGCCTCGTGCATACTTCTCGTCGCCGCGATAGAATCGCGGCGATGAGTTTTCCAGAGCGACATAAAAGAGTTTGAACTTCTCAGTGCTCGTTGCATCGTCCATCGTTCTGCAAGGGAGCACGACGGCGATCCGTCCAGGACCAATGCTGAACATCGCGCGTGGCGCGAAAAAGTATGCCATGACCGCGATGAGCGCGGGAATCCATCGCATATGCCGACTGCCACTGCTGCGGGGGCCGCGGCGAAGTTTCCTTTGACTATTCGATCGCGTGCGGCGGAATGGCCATGAACTGAGCGCCGCGATGGAAGTATGCCCCCCGGCCTTAGCGGTGAACCGCTACCGCGCCCAGTATTTAATCAATTGAAGCTATTCGCTTGGACCAAGGTAGAGATACTTAAAATTTCGTATTTCTGAAGCAAAGGAACTTTTGCTCGTATACACCGTCGCCGCTTTCGCTGTTTAGGAATACCGTTGGCATAGTCGCCTGGTGAGACCTAATATTCGCGCAGATTTTTCCTACCACTTCTCGGCGGCTGTCAGTGGCCAAAAATGGAGAAAGAGAGCACCACTTGCTACTGAAGAAGTGATTAAAGAAAGGCTTAATTTGGGCTTATCTTAATATTATGATTCAGAGAGATTGCTCGATGACGGCGGAAGGCCATAACGTCGACGCGAACCTTCTAGGAATAGGTCGCGACCATGGCCATTATTTCGCCAAGAAAACATTTGGCAAACCCACATACTGTCATCATTGCTGCGATAAAATATGGGGTATGCTTACGCAAGGATACGCATGTGAAGGTAAGTGGTGGCCGTTTCCTTTGAATAAAGTAGTTTGAGTGATCCAGGCGCGTATACAGCCACCACCTTAAGTCGCCAACAACTTGAGAACATTGTTGAGGCGGATAAGGCGGTCAACTGATTTGCAAGCTTAACATCAAGGAACTATGGGAATAGGAGCAGAAACACGGAGATTGGAGCGGAATCGCGTGGTTGAAAACTCGTGTTGTATAAGCTTCACCAAAAGCAACTCTATCGATAACGAGAAAAAATTACCAACTCAAGGTGAGCCTTTGTAGGGCGTGTGAGAGAAGTCTAGAATTACAGTTAGTTTTTGCTGAACGTTTTTTAAAGTCTTGAAACAGAGGTCTGAAAACGTGTGCGAAACACTTATCATCCCCTATGACACCCCACGAGATGTGTCCTGGTGGCGCACTCGGTAGGAGTGCCGCCTCATAGACGCACATCGGCGGGCTTTTGAGTTTGAGACCGCGTACTGTATATATCTTTGCACATATTAGTTTGTTGTCATTACGATTTCCCATGATCACATGAGTCAATTTTAGACCATCAATGCTTACAACAAACCAAGGCTGCCTATTTACGCCTTCATATATGCAAGTTTTTTTTTTGGGGGGGGGGGTGGCAGTTGGTTACGTCAGTTTCATTCAGGACCCTTCTCTACACCTACGGCTTATGTTCAACGAAGAAGAAGTGGTCATTCTTGGCCAGGGAGAAGACTGTTCTTCACTGGCTTTTGTAAGATGCTGATGGTGTGACATGCGCTAGTGTTCTACTTGTTTCATAGTTTCGTACAATAGCTACTCACTAAAAGGAAACAGTAATAACACCTTTTATTTCTAGAGAAGATAATATGGTGCAGATACGCATCGTTGAAAAACTAGCTCAGATGAAGATGCAAATAAGCAGTCTTGGTTTGTTGTAAGCATTGGTGGTCTAAAATTGACTCCTGCGTTCATGGAAAAGCGTAACAGCAACAAACTAATATGTGCAAAAACAGTACGCGGAGTCGAACTCAAAATCCTGCCAGTGTGCTTCTACGAAGTGGCAATCCCACCCAGGCTCAAGCGTGGGCTGCGATTTCTACCAAAAATTTACGACCCTCCCCCCTCTAGAAGGTTCTTGGCACGACCCCCCCCCCCCTCTACGAGAAAATCGAAGGATTTCAATATTAAGTTGTCTTTTGTGTTGCAAATAATTTTAGAAAATGTGGAAAAAGAAAATATCATTATTATTCAATTAATAAAGCTTTGACGCAAAAAATCAATGAAAATTTTCAAGCATCGCAAAGACATGGCGACATCCTGAGCACCGCTTCTTCTACGGAAAGAGGACGTCTTTTGGATTTGAAACTGTATCCAACCTTACGATTAAATAATAAATTTTCGAAGCAGTTTTCAAAATAGCTGGAATAGGTCGATTGCTGCTAAGTTTTCGCAGTGACGGCGCAACACGTTTTTTAGTTGAGGAATGTAACTACCGAAAATGGATCTTACCGAAATTCAACCTTCAGTTTGTATCAGGAAAAAATCAGGCCTCCCCTAGGCAACCTTTCATCCGAGTGGAGTAGTTTCCCTATACTAAATTTTCCCAAAATAAAATGTTCCTTGAACAATGCGACCACTGGAGCTGAAATCGGAGTTCACAACAACACAGCTTTTATTTAGCACTTGTTCAATAAATCGAGTCTCTCCTAAGCGAACTTCCTTGTGATCAGGTGAGGCCATGCTCAATTTTTTTCAAAAATTAAGATTATTACACCTGAAGTGAGCGAATTCTAGAGATAAGATGTTGCTTTAGAAAACGATAATTTCTATTAAATATATATTCAAAAAAAGTCTTTCCTAAGCGATCTTCCTTGTGATCAAGTGAGGTCGTACCCAAATTTTTTCAGAAATAAAGATTTTTACACCTGAAGGGAACGATGTCTAGTGCTGAAATGTAGTTTTTCAAAAGCTCGATCATTGGTCGATACATAATAATAAAAATACAGCTCATCTGGAGCTATTTTCGGTGAGGTCGAGAAGGATGGGTCACTGGTCGATCGCTCGTCGATGTCATTGGAAGGTGCTATACTCGTGCTTTGTTCAACCGATCGTAACAGTTTCAGTTTTATGATTTGTGCCAATGCGGGTAGCATTCAGAAAACAAGAAAGAATTCTTGGATCTATCCTAGTCTGGGGGGCCACCTAACTAAAAAGTATTATATGTAACAAATTCACTTGAGACTTACCGAGCGACTCCTATAGAACAACACAGGACCCAAACAAGGAAAACTCACCAAGAAAAAAACGAAAATTACATTTGTTGGGGTTGTAAGCCGGCAACGTTGTGTGCCCTCCTCACCATGTTAGATCCTGGTTATAAGACAGGCGGCGGTCGGCACGTGGCATGCGTCCTTATGCGCCCTCCTCACTATGTTAGATCCTGGTTACAACATGTCAGGCGGTGGTCAGTACGCGGCAGGCCTCCATTGTCTTACTCTCTCCCCGCCAAGGCGGTTGTAAGAACCGCGGCAGTTTAATTTTTTTGTTCGCTCGTTGGTTCTTTCTTCCTTTTAGGTCCTCTCGAGTCCTTCAGGAGCCGCTCGGTAAGTCTCATGTCGATTTGTTGCTCCCCCGGACTAGGATAGATCCGAATTCTTTTTCTGATGATCACAGAACAGTCTTTCAGGAAGGGCACCTTCATGCGCGGCCGAAGGGTGCGATTTCTCTGCGATTTTTGCGGGAATTCTTGCTGAAAATCGCAGGCCCCTTGCCGTGAAAAGCTGTTTTGTGATCATCAGAAAGACCATTTTCTCTAGTTTTCTGAATGCTGCCCGTACTTGCACAATGAGTGAGTTATGATCGTTTAAGCGCCGGCTACTTTGTAAGACCTCTACTACTCGCGAGGTCGCAGATTGCAGATGCCCGTACTTGAACAATTATAACTCACTCATTTTTGAGAAATGTGCAAATGTGAGTGGCATTCAGAAAAGTAGAAGAAATTCTCTTTATAACCATTACAAATCCGCTCCTTAGAAAAAAAGGCATCTTCATGCGCGGCCGAAGGGGTCCGATTTTTGGCCAAAAATCGCAGAGAAATCACACCCCCTCGCCCGCGGACGAAGATCCCCTTTTTTTGAATGGCAGTTCTGTGATCATCAGAAAGAGAATTTCTTCTAGTTTTCTGAATGCTATCTACATTTGCACAAATCTCAAAGCTGAAACTATTATATTACGATCGGTTGAACAATGTACAAGTGTAGCACCTTCCAATCACATCGACGAGCGATCGACCAGTGACTCATCCTTCCTGATATCACCGAAAATAACTCCAAATGCTGCATTTTTTTTATTCTCTATTAACCAAAGATTGAGCCTTTGTAAAACTACATTTCAGCACTAGACATCGTCCCCTGCAGATGTAAAAGTCTTTATTTCTGAAAGAAATTGAGCATGACCTCATCTGATCGCAAGAAATATCGCTTAGGGAAGGGCTGGTTTTTGAATACATGTTTAATAGAAATTATCGTTTTCTAAAGCTACATTTCAGCTCTAAACATCGTTCAATTCAGGTAGAAAAATTTTTATTTTGAAAAACAAGAAAAAATTTTGAATATGGCCTCCCCCCCCCCCCGGATAGCGAGGAAGATCGCTTAGGAAAGGCTTGATTTTTTGAAGAAGTGCTAAATAAAAGCTGTGCTGTTTGCTTAGGAGAGGCCCGATTTTTTCCTGCTACAAATTAAGGACAATTTTCGGCAAGATCCATTTTCAGCTCCAGTAGTTACATCTCTCAACTAAAAAAACTGAGCAACAGTCGATCCATTTCAGCTATTTTGAAAACAGCTTCAACAAATTATTATCTAATGGAATAACACTGCAAATCGAAATGTCGTCTGCTTTCCATAGAAAAAGCCGTGCTCAGTGTCTTGCCAGGTCGCTGCCATGCCTGAAAAATCTCCATTTTATTGATTTGTTCGCGTCAAAACTTTATTAATTGACTAATCGTGATAACAAATTTATTATTTACAGACCTCTGCTTATAATACATGCGAAGGAACGATCCCTCCAATTTTGTCTTAGGAACCAAATCGAAATACGACCCCCCCCCCTCGAACTTGCACCAAAATACGACCCTTTGCGATTCTCGCACCCCACGCTTGAGGCTGATCCCACCGACTGCGCCACCGAGGCACATCTCGTGGAATGTCATAGGGGTTGATGATTGTTGCGCACACGTTCCTACATCTTTTTTCCGGTATGAAAGCGTTCAGCAAAATCTAACTGTAATTCTGGACTCCGTTCACACGGCCCTACATTCTTTCACAATAGCATCGCAAAAGCTCACCTTGAGTTAGGAACTCAAAAGCTCACACCGATTTCGAAGAGTGTCTAATTTCTTTATAAGGCTTAGTTAGCTTCACAGTGGACGATGAACAGAACGCGTGCTGGAGAGAAAAGGAAATCGACGAGTGCGTTTTTGTGGTACGCACCATTTTCGCGTCGAACCGGACACACGTTTCGAATCAGATTGGACGTATCTGGAATGAAATTAAACACTTTTCACGTCAAATTGGACACTCTTCTAAGCTGGCCTAAGCCATATGAAGTCTAAACGGGCTCTTCCAAATCGGAATGAGCGTCTTACAGGATAAGCTGCAGGCTCTGCAAGATGGTTAGAATAATCTGAAACTCCGTATAACTTTCTTTGAGATTTGTAGCTTGAAGCGCGAATGAGTGTAATAATTTATAAAAATTTCATTTTTGAAAAGATAAAAAATTTTGTTTTAAATCGTAACAACGCAGGAATCATATAGTCAATTACAAGACCAGATTGCTCCATGCATTCGAAAAGCTTGTCGAGATTTTTATTTGATTGATGGTGTAAATGCTGCTTAGATGAAACATCAAAATGAGAATATGGTCGTTTTTAAAATGTTTTTGTTGTACCGTTTACAAGTGTGAGACTCCGTACAAGCAGAAATTTTGTATTTTTTGTTATGGAAGCTGTCCGGTTTGACTTGAAAATTGTCCACATGAACTCGAAAGTGAAAAAGTGTACTTTATTCCGTCCAGCTTGGGCAGTTCTGGCATTCTAGCCAGAATACTATTTCAAAGGTAGGTCGAAACGGCCCAAATGCTGTATATGGGGAGAACCGCCTCTCCTTGGGAAGTAACAAGCTGCAGGTATCTCGACCCCAATACAACTCTGCGCAGAGTTAGGGGCGACGGGAGTCGCGTGCTGGCGCCATGTTGATTCACGTGCTCCGCAGCTGATGGGCTCGCGCGGGATGAGCGCTCGTATCACGGCTCAGCGTAGTGCACAGGTGGCGTAGTAGGGAAGCGTCCGGACTCGTGAGCGAGGGGTAGGAGGTTTGGATCCCGCAGACTGCGTTTTTTGCACTTTTGCAAAATCCATGCTTATTATATAGGTGATCCACCTAGGGGTATTATAGTATGTTATAGATCATGTTTACATATTACGTATGCTTCAAACTGCAGATTAGCTAAAATGTTTATTCCTGAAGAACCGAGGCAGTTCGCCATTCTCCATAACCAAAACAACACATGTTGAGTGGTATAGTTTACCCCCCTCCACTTGCTAACTCTGGAATGTGGATCGCCTTTGGATGCGCCTCCATCTAGGGAGTGGAAGAAGTTAGCAGACAGGATAGCAAGAATTTGAGGCTGTTCCAAGAAAAACAGTTAGAGGAAGTTCATGATGAAGAGAATCTGGAAGTTGAAGAAGACGAGGTCGACGGCGAATGGAACATAATTGATGAGGATGAAGACCTGAACCAGGATCAGCCAACTGGATCAAAAACGATCACGTTTTCTAGAGCTCAGGATGTTCCACAGGACCGGTTATGTTTCTCAACTGAAGAATATGGCGGGTATTATTGAGGAATAAGGTCTGACTGAAGAACATATATCCAGGTTTGGGCGGCAGCTGAATATCACTGGTCCACATCAAGGCACTCTTCTCGCAGCAGGATGAGTACACAGCATAGATTTGCATTTCTTCGCAACGAGCGCGACTGGATAAAGCTAAAACAGATTTGTTTGGAAGGTTAACCTTAAGCTCTTATTTGCTCATGTTTGAACATATGTTATATGTAAACATCCTCTATAACATACTAAAATACCCCTAGGTGGTCACCTATATGATAAACATGGATTTTGCAGAAGTGCAAAGCAAACGCAGCCTGCGGGATCCAAACTCCGACCCCTCGCTCACGAGTTCGGGCGCTTTCCTACTACACCACCTTTGCACTGAACCAACATGGCGCCAACACGCGTCTTCCGCCGCCCCTAACTCTGCGCAAAGTTGTATTGGGTCGAGATACCTGCCGTTTGTTACTTCCTAGGGAGTGGCGGCTCTGCCCATATACAACACTTGGGCAGTTTCGATCTACCGTTGAGATAGTAACCAGGTAGGATCAAAATTCAGATTTCTACTGCCTCTAAGATAGTATTCGCACTCGGTTGTGAATTTTTCTTTTTAAATTTCTGCAGTACATAGAGAGTGTGAGAGAACAATTTTACCAAAAAATCGAAAGCACTGTTGAGGAAGTCAATGTAAACATGTTATAAAAAAACAACTTTATATGTAGGAGAATAAACGAACATAACCAGGCCTCTAGCCGGGTCACGTGCTTTTGCTTTTGTGTTGTGCGATATCCTGTATAAATATTAGGTTGGCAACTAATTTCGTGGACTCTCAAGCGCCTTCAACAAAAGTGTTCATAAACAAAAAACAAATAACAGTTTTCAACCAAAGTGAGATCTGTTGGAACGCGGGGCTGCTTCCCATTTATCAGCTACCTGGCCCATCCCACAGCTGTGGAATTCTTGTGCTTTTGAAGCCAATAATCCTTGGAGGTGCATTTTGACATGGTCCACATTAATAAGTCGTCCTCCAACCAAGATGTGCTGCAGCGAGCTATGAAGGTGCTAGTCATTTGGCGCACAGCCTGTGCTGTAAGGTGGGTGAGTTAGACGCTCCCCGCTAAGGTCTTCGATTTTTTGAAGCCCCCGATTCGAGACGTGCGATCTGGCGTTATCTTGCCGATAGATAATTCCGCTCCTGAAAATCTGTCTGAACCGATTCCAGCGGAGTTCAGCCTGCGCGCGGCCAGGTTGAGAAGAGTAGATTACAGCATTAATGCTGGAACCGTTCTTGACGAGCTCGCAGAAGTTAATACCTTCTTGACGCCACCAAACAGAGGGAACGTAGCGAACCGGACGCCTCAAAAAATAGAAGACCTTGACTGGGAGCGTCAAACTCATCCACCTTGCAGCCCAGACCTTGCGCCGAGTGACTACCTCATTTTTAGTTCAGTGCAGCACTTCTTGGTTGGAAGACGATTTAATAATGTGGACCGAGTCAAAATGCACCTCCAAAGATTCTTGGCCTTAAAAGCACAATAATTCTATGGCCGTGGGATAGACCAGCTACCTAATATATGGGAAGCACTTCTGCGTTCCAAGGGATCTTATTTTAATTAAAGATTGTCATTAGTTATTTGTTAATAAAGACTTTTGCTGAAGATTCTTGAGAGTCCACGAAATTAGTTGCCAACCTAATAATATGTAAACTAGATTGCTTCATATAACTGCCAGATATCAGCTTACGAGGGCTTCGAATGTGTTTTTTCCCGTTCTTTCTGACGTTCTCGTATTCCGTCATGTTTATTTTCAGTATGCAACTTTGTGTGTCACGAGAAATGTCTGAAGACAGTGGTTTCCTACTGCAGTGGAGTGGCACTACAGCTCATTAAGGTGAGCTTGTAGGAACTTTGTTCGAATCCGGCTGCTTCAGGAATTGGCATCGGAGCAAGATATGTCTGGTCCATAATGTAGTGGCAGGGCTCGGACAACGGTTGCAGGACTAAAATGTTGTGAAAAGGCTCTACTTGAGAGCAAAGGAAAACTCTCATTATTCTTCCTTTACAATGTGATTGCGCTCGTTAAAGCGCAAACTCCTAGCGGTTACGGCGCAAAAACGCCAGCAGGTGTCCTGCTTCGGTGGCTTCCCTGTTTTTTACTTGGCCTGAGGTAGGCGAAGTGCTGAGGAAATTGCTTACCAGAAGAATGTTCGCTCCCGCAGCCTCTTGTTGGATTATCGAAACATCTTAGAGAAACGATTATGAATAGAACTCAAGGAAGTTGGGGCATTGCTCTACAATCGTCAAGTAATTTCGTATCAGAACTGTGGCAGTTTGTCATGTGTTCTGCAGATAGCAGCTGACAGCTGAACTGAGTTCAGGTTTACAGGCTAAAATTCAGACGCTAGGATAACGATTACTATTTCTGCCAATAATGCATAATATCAAATCCAATTTTGTTTCCAGTAAGCAAAGTATATTGCACTCGCGGCATATTGCTTAATTTACGAGAAATCAACATTCGTAATGTTTATAAAAGAGTAAAAGGAGAGCAAAACACCCCAAGGCCGACTTTATGAGAAGGCTGCCTCAGCTGTAGGCCTGAACCGAAGAACTCGAGGACGATCCTCAACAGTAGCAGGTGACCTCTGAAAGGCCTCCATTCTCCGACACATCGAGTCATAAATGAATCCGGTTGCAGGAATGCAGACTGGGTACAGCCATCTTCATCCATGAACTCTCCATGGAGAATCTTCATCCAGGGAGAAAGGAGTTATGCTACAGACTACATAGAGCATAAAGATCAGAAATGTGCGGAATTTTTTTCGAGAAATGCGGAACATGGAATATCGAACAAAAGGGCTCAAAAATGGGCGGAAACCGGAATGCGAAACACGGAACCGGAATTGACTCAAAACTCACTACTTCTTTTAATTTTTCATAAATAAATATATGTATATCCATAATGGCAGTAATAGCTGAGTTGCCCTTAACGAATTTAGGAAGCGGTCAAAGCAGCATGCGACTTCTTTTCAGCAACATATAACAATAAAAAATCCTTGTATTCGTATCATTATAAAATGAGTTTTCAGACACTGCTAGTGTAATAAATCGAAGTGAAAAATCTTTTTGTAAATAGAAAGAACGCATTTTAAACACAATGAATCCAGCTGCCGAGTAAGGTACCAGGGATTTCGCCACTCATAACACTTAACCGGTCTTATTGAATGTGCCAGATTAATCCTAACTGGAAGGGGGCAGTGCTGAGGTTACAGTTGCATTCAGCACCCACGACAACACCCATTCTCAGAGTTCGAATGGGTCCCAATGTATCATTTGGCAGTAGCTGAAGCTTTGAAACAAACTCAGAGGAGGGTGGAGAGGAAAGACACCGCTGTCTCCTATGAAGCGCATTGTTAGCAACCTAAGAGTGCCTATAGAACTCTGATTTAGAATTGGTGCACCAGGTCAAACCCAAGATTGTTAGGTAAAGGATGGGCATGCTCCGGGTAAGGTATTTGATTCTTGATTCAAACGCTCATGAAACCATTATGAACCTGCACAGTTCGATAGTACATCGTTACAAGAAGAAGAAAAAAAAGAATCCAATTTGGTTATCGCACTATTCCGACATCAGGATGCACCACCGGTTTGAAAGCAACACAATCACGAGAAAGGCGATGCATCGTTAAACTCTTCGTTCAGTCTACGAGTGATGAGTCACCAGTTCCATTCCGTGTTCTGGCCCGAAAAAGAGTGGGACATGGAACGGAAAGGAAAGGCTAAAAATGGCCGAAAATCTGAATTTGGAACACAGAAACGGAAATTTCGCACATCCCTGATAAAGATAAATGTCAACGATAGTCGAGGCCTTTGTGGGTCGCGCCATGCATTTTAATGTCATGGACAACTTGAAGCGTATTATGCTCGTACAATGACCGTGGCCAGCTGGTGAACAAATCAGTGCGTTATCGTTTGCAGACAAATGAGTTACCAATACACAGACCAACGAATTGAAGGCTGGATGACCTTAAATCCAAACCAAGAACTTTGAATCGGAATGCGCCCGACAGCGAGCACCTTCTCCGACTGCGCTGTCTCGCGCCCATTTATGTGTAATATGCAAGTGTTTTGACACGCCCTGCGGGGCGTGTTTTGCATTTCGCGCGATCTCACAGCATCATTAAGCTAAGGCCCATATCAGCTGCTCTCCTTTCCTCTTTACTACAGGGTGCGCCATAATTATGGCGACAAGGTATTCAATTCGCCGAAAGAGAAAATGCCGTACTTTCGAGAAACCAACGATGCGATAATGTTTATCAGTCTATTGTAAACTATACGCAACATTGATATTCGAAGATATCTCCATCGGCGTCGATACAGACTTTGAGGCGCTTCGGGAAAGCATCGACGTCGGCACGCAAGTAAGGCGCGTTGAGCTCATCCCACGCCTTTCTTCAAAGCATCCACGGGGCGGTGAGGTTTCCCGCAGGCTTTGGCTTCCAGAGATGGCCAGACCGTGTAATCCATCGGATTCAGATCTGGAGAGTTAGCTGGCCACTCGTTGAAGCCGATGAATTGCGGAAAGTTGCCTTTGCACCAGTCTTGCAGCATTCTTGCTCTGTGAGCTGGAACTCCTTCCTGTTTGAAGGTCCAGGAAGGTGCACGTAGGTCTTCTTGTAGGCCTTATGTCCCAGTTTACGGAAGATTCTTCTCAACGACGTCTCCATGATCTCCATTTTTCCCGACAACCGGCGGACCGAGAGCGCCGGCTCCCTCCGAATCCATTCACTTACCTTCCCAATGTTGTCCGTAGTTGTCACAGTACGTGTCTTTCCCGTCTGGATCTATCATCCTCGGTTCCCAGGTTTTCTTAGCGTCTGATGGACCTATTCATAATACTTTGATGAACTCCAAGACGGTGGTGAATGTAGCGTGCCGAGAAGCCTTGACGGTAAAGCTCAATGATTTGAGAACGGTGGCACGAACGTTTCATTATCTTGAAAAACGACTTGTTGTTATGTTTGACTGAGATAACCACAAACTAATTGACTCAATAAAAACAACAAGAGCACGAAAAAAAGCAGACGCTCCGAATAAAAGGTCAAATTGTCTGCGTATGTGCTGTCGCCATAATTTTGGCGCACCCTGTAGTATAAAAGGCAATTTTTGTATGCTTGAGTATGTTCAACCTTGCACTACCTGCTCTGAGATAAGCTAGGAAGTCCTGGGAAATGAGGTCGTCCAGCCCTCGCCCTCTATGTTCAAATTCCGCATCATCTACAGGCGTCACTGGTTTGTGCTAATCGGCGCATTCGTCCCTAAAATTGATGGACAAAACCTCTAATACCCTACCGGACGGCCTTCCATTTCACTTCAACGGTAAGATTAGTACATGTGTCCTCATTCCTCTCCCGCCAACGATCAGCGCTAGACAAAAATTCTCAATAGATACTGACTTGGGAAGTGCTTCCACCTCTCATGCAACTTCTAGGGCAGACCAAGGTCATTAGAAATAGCTCGGAATGCTGATTACGAATATGGGTGTCAAAGAAAACTGAGCGGGTTATGACCTGTTGAAAATGGATGGGCTAAGCCTAAGCCTAAGCTTACGAGAGTGGTGATCGGCCTTCTACTAGCCGACAACGGGCGGGCTACTCTAGATCACCACTGTGGTCGTTCAGCCGTAACACTTTTCAAACAAAGAGGCTTCTTCCCTTGATGCTGATATATGAGTATTCTTTGAAGCAAATTTTTAGGTTAAACATTTACGGATATTCTCTAGTAATACGTCCTATCATACTTTCCCAGTCATGGAGTAGTTGAAAACTAAACCAAAAACAAAATGAAGCAATGGCCGAGTGCATGAGTGCATGACCCAACGTATGTGTTGGATGCATCAGATCATATTCTCCCTTTATAATCAGTGCGATAAACACAATGTTTATTGACAACTTTTTTCGATTACTTTATCTTACAAAAAGCGCGGAAGTTCTGGTGCTTGAAAAAGTCTTTGCACATTTATTTCCGTTGTGGTGAACGATTATAAAGGAGGTTTCTGAGAAACCATTTTGCATGTGCTTTGGTACAAAGAATGGATTTGTATTAGTTTTTTTCCATCCTTCCCAGCCCTCTTTTCGTAGATCCCCACCCATAAGAGGCTACAGCACCCCACTTTTACCGGCTGTCAATGGGAAATTCGGGCGGAGATACTCGCATTTTCGTATTTCTGAGAAAGAGAGAGGAAGGAGAGACGCTTCTATACATAAACACCTCCTCGGCCGGTAATACCTAAGACATTGAAATAGTATTCTAGTTCAATGTTCAAGTTCGTTTCAAAATTCATGGAATCCTGCTCAACAACTTGGATAGCTGTTGAATTGGATGGGTTTAGATTTTAGAATACGCGACGCATTCTAGTTCTATAGGAGGCATTTTGAATAAGTATTTGGCCTATGACTTGCGGTGCCAGCCCATGAACATGCCAACATCGCAGACAAGTATGGTACTAGCTCAACCAGGGAGAGTAGGCCTTGTTAGCCTAAACGGGAAATCCAAAGTAAGAATTTAGAATCGGGTACATGCCACAGCCGGCGTCTCCTTTGACTGCGGTACCATACGTCCGTTTGAGCAATGATGTCTTCAAATTAACGAAGTGACGACGCAAAAAATACAAGTTGGTGTGTGCATTGACGACTCTCGTAGCCGGTAGGTAGCCCCGCCAACCTACCACTTGGTGACGGGCAGCTATTGCTGGTGGTGATCTCAAAAATATTGTTTAGCTCCACTCTTCTCTCCTCAGACATACTTTCGTTATCGTTGCCGTTGCAGAATCCAGTGGCGCACACGTGGTCGCAACCAAGTCTCATTAAGCGAAAGTTCTGCTGTGTGTGTCGAAAGCGAACCGATGAATCGTTATCGCTGGAGTGTGAAGGTATAAACGTGCTTGCTTTTACCATTGTTTCCGCAATCTTTTCCCTTTACATTTACAAACTGTGATTTTTTGACCGAGTTACACATTTTTTCTTAAAGAGCTCAGATTTTCGCTTGACATCCAGAGAGGTTTCATCGTTCTGTGAGGAACGGCGCTTGCAATTGACTGAATAGGTCTTCTAACAAGTAGCGCGTAAAAACTCATCCTCAGTGAATTTTCAGAGAAAACTGGTGAGTCAGGTCGCCATTTTGGCATCAGGAGTTCACCGAAGGTGAATTTTTGGTTTCGTGCAGTAGGTTAGTGATGTCTGCTACGTCATCGGTTCCATGAATCTATGCGAAAGTATTTCAAATCGTAAATGAAGTGGATATGTCAGTTATAGTCCTTCCTTGGAGGAGTGCTACTCGTTCACATTCTGCGTCACGTCGTACATCCTTGTTTGACGTTTATTTGAACTACATAGAAGCTCGACGTAACCCGGTGGTACGCTCGCTATTCAGGATTCTTTCCTTTTAAGTCAGTTCATCGAGCCTTGTGCATTTGTAAGCACTGTCGCTCCCGTTTGTACCCCTCTCCTACAACCTACCCCACTCGAACTAATAAAAGGTACTTATGAAGCACCGGTCCCGTGGTGCAGTGGTGGCACCGTGTTGGCGAAAGGCGGAGAATGGGCGGGCCGACCAATAACAGAAAGGCAGGGACGCAGACGCATGGCGCCAACGTGGTGAATCGATGGAAGCCGCACCAGCAGCGTATTGGTTTCGCGCGTCGCTCGCCTCCCCGCAGTCTCTTTTCCAGTGGTCATCCTGAACCCCTGCGTCGCGCATTTCCCTGTGCCATCTCCTCTTTCCTCACCTTCCATCCTTCGACGCGCTCTATTGCTTGGTAACACTCGACGTCGAGCCTCCTCGCGCTGATGTTTACTCGTCTGTCATTTGCTGGACACTCCCCGCCGCACGACCCTCGCAACGGGGCAGTCATAACTCCAACGCCGCGCGAACCATTCTGGCGTCGCTCACGGTGCGTGACGAAATTGGACGAGTTGTCGCGGTCCGATGCTTCCGACGGCTAGAAACGCTTCCTACAATGACATGCGGCACGCCTTTGACTTATTTCAACGTTTCCTGGAGATGGTATGTGAATGTGGTTTCAATAGGACGATCAGCGACAGTTTATACAGGAATCCTGGTCATGTGGATGTTTTCTAGCGTTAGTATTTGCCATCTACAACTTCTTCGGTCAATTTTTACCCGTGATTATGATTATACTACGGAAAAGGTCACTATCACCCATTCTCGGATCAATTGTCCTATTGCAGACTGCTGCCTACCACATTCTGTGGGATCTTAAGTTCCTTGCTAGAAATGTGGTCTGGGAGCTTAAACACTGAGACCATTTCGTGCTCCCGGCTAACCATGCATCATCGAGCGCACGTCCGCGTTTCAGCGCCGCGACGTCGCACGCGGCTAGCTCGCGACGTCGTGTTGGAGTTAGGTCCTGGAGCCGGGCGCGAAAGCGCAGAGCGCAGACAGACTCTCCCGGTGCCGCTGGAGCGGCGGCAGCGGCGATAATGATTCTCGTCATTATCGACGCTACCGCTCCAGCGGCACAGGTGGGCTCGCCGCTGGCGGTGAGCTCAGCGGTGACGTTTGACGACATAAGGACCATGCACACTTCTGCGATACCGCGGCGCAGCAAGTGGGGCGACGGCTACTTCCGCGAAATCCAGCGGTCGCGGCGCGGTCGCGTTAGAGCATCGTTATAGGCAACGGGACCGACGTCCCCGTGCATGCCGCGCCGCTAGGAATGATTTGAACGATTCCAGCCTGCGGCACTCAGCGCGGCGTCGCCTGCGATAGCAGCGGCGAGGCGGAGTGGCGTTCTATCCCCCGCCCTTTAAACAGAGGCGTGGCAAATGTCTGCGTCTCCACTATCTCGTAAGGCAGCCACTAGACTCTCGAGCAAGCCCAGGGGGTTGGGGGTGGGCGGGCCAGGGGGACGAGGGGATAGAACGCTCGACCCCCCAGCGGCGACAGCCGCAAGAGTGTGCATGCCCCCACCTGCGGCACGTGTCGCAGTGTCGCGCCGCGGCCGTCGCGGCCCTATGCTTCATCATAGCCGCGTCGCGCTGTCGCAGAAGTGTGCATGGGCCTATATTCGGCACGTCTTCTTTGAAATCACACACGTTGGGCGACGTGCTCGGCATGTTTCCTGAATTTCGCGTTGTTGGAAGACATGTGGGTATTTTCCGCGTGCGCTTTGGAAGACTTATGGATATTTTCCAATATTTTTGCGTCCCGTAACCTCCCCCTATTTTCGAAGATCATGAATCGTAGCTGATTATAATTCATATATAGCATAGCTTGTACTACCCAGGACTGAAGTTTCGAACGATTTGAACGACATCCACAAAAAATCGATAATTTAACCAATATCGATTGATGACGATCGACACTTCAAAAACGAACTTCAGATTCGTGTTCAGCGACCTCGATTACTCCAGGTCTTCTCAATCCCCAAGCACGTTGGACGACGTGTTCGGCACGCCTTCTGATCCCCCCTGGGCACGTGTGGCGCAGTTGGAAGAGGTGCCGGCCATCGCGTGCACCCGATATCAGGTTCGGATTTCCCGCCCAAGCCAACCAGGCCTTCCAGCCCTCCGGGGTCGGTGAGTAGGTACCAAACTTGCCTGGGAAGAATAAAGCGCTGACTTGGCCATCGGCTGGCCACGGCAGGTCGTTATATGGCCAAATACGCATTTATATCGCCTCCACGACATCCCGTAGAAGTAGAATGCGCTGGCGCATCCCAGAAGGGATTGAGTAACGCCGTCCTTTATCCTTTATCCTTTAATCACCTGTGATAGGAGAATGTCCAACATAGAAAAATGTCGTTGCTTTCATTACATATATCGAATTTCAAAGATTTTACTAGGAAGGAGACCAGTTCTACTAGGTTGGTGAAAAAGTCTTGCACCACAGCGCTTTTTTTTAAAGTTATTGCTTTATTCGTGAACGACCTCAATCAACAAAGTAACAGCCATTTACATCTAAAACTCGCATTCACGACGTCTCTTGGAAGTAGAATGCGTGGCGCATCCCAAAAGGGATTGAGGAATGCCTCCTTCATCCTTATCCTTTATGTCCCCCCCCCTATTTTCGACTAATTTCTGCGACGGTGCCGCTCGATATATATATAATATATAATATATATGAAGTCATCAAAACGGGATGAACTAAAGAGCTGGGCACACTTTTTATCGCTGACGCAGTTTCAATGATGAAAGATAGGGCAGAGACGCAGAGTGCGTGTCTCTGCGTCAGGGGTGGGACCGCATTTAAAGGTACAAAACCGGGAGCGACAGCGGTCGCCCGCGGCGGCGCCTGATACGTTGCCAGCTCTGTCACCCTGCCGCAATTTTCGCATTGGACCACGTCGGCATGCTTCCTACTGGCATCTGGATTGTAGGAAGGCATCAAAGGCAGCCGATCCGCTTTAAAACAGACCAAGGCGCTAGTGATGTGACTTAGCTGAGCAAAATGTCACATATCAAGGAAGTTAGACTTTGTTCATGTGCATCTACCCGCTTCTCTTCTGAAGGAACGTTGAACTCGAGATATTATCGTGAAACTTATGTCCCAGATATACATTGCATGGCCTAGAGTGGCATGTTATTATGGCTAATTAGGCATGTTTATCAGAACAATCAATGGAGGAAGATATTACATCAACACTTGATACTGTTATGGTTTCACAAAACACAGGAATGTCTTCTTCTCCAACGGTCAACGGCGAAGAAGCTAACCCAATCTCTGGATCGTGGAGCTCTTCCACTATCGAATCTGCTCAACGTCCTGTTGAAATCTGCAAAGTTACAACACTCTACTTCATTAATGCGTTTAGCTTCACGCTTATTATCTAAATATACTATATATTATCGAATTTTGTAGTTATTAGTGATCTATGAAGCTACCTGTCACCCTCCTCGCTCGCCCCAGCACCCCTTCCGTCTCAGTAGCCCATTGGCGAAGGTCGCTTACAGAACCTTGTATTAAATTTAAGGTTCCTTCTTCGTAGGGAAGCGTCTTCGATTCGTTGAACCCCATCGATCCTTGGTATCCCGGTCAAGCCCCCCCCCCCTCCTTAATAAACATGTGCCCGGCGTTTCCATGTTTATCAATAAAAACATGCCGGGGTCTCGCATCCTTGACGAAGATATGGATTAGTTTCTCCCGGACTCCGTAGTCCACTGCAGGTCTTCTGCTTCAGATTTTAGTATGTGGGACAAAAGGTCGATGGATATGCCTTGCAATCCAGCTCAATGTGAGGAATCGAAAGTCAAATGGCCTTGCTCTAGTGTTGTAGCATAGTAATTTCGGTACTAAGCGGCTTGGTGCCCGCTCCGTTATGAGACTATGGCCGTGGAACACTCAAATAAACAACTCAAACACTCAAACACTAACACTCAAATAAATAACCTTGTCTAGTTCTGTGCTCACCTCCGCTGAGGCGGAGGTGAGCACAGAACTAGACAAGGGAGGGAGCTCCGGGGTGTGGCTGATCTAACTTACCCGTTTTAAGCCACCTTTCCGGTGTACAGTGGGCATCAGCCCGCTTAGTACCGTAATTTCTTAAGTTTCATAACCCCAAATCCGGTTACGATCCCTTCCCCTCCTCCTTTCCGCCTCGCTCGAAGCCTTTCCTTCCTGGGCAAGCGCATGAAATGCGCGAGAGTTTAAAGTAGCCGTAAGGTGCCGCAACTGGCCTTTTCCTCTCTGGAATCTGCCTCTCTCCGATAACTCAGCATGCACAGGGGCGAGCCGCCCCGTAAAGGCCCCCGCAGACTTTTGCGGCGTCGCCGCTGCCCTATGCTTAACCATAGGGCAGAGACGCAGAGTTCGCCGCCAGCGGCGCCGCTGGCAGAAATGACTTGAATCATTCCACCCGGCGGCGCCGCTCCAGCGTCTGTCTGTCTGCGCTCTGCGCTCTGCCCTTTCGCGGCGGGATCCAGAGCGGAGACGGTCGATGCGGGCGCGCGATCGTCATCGGGGCGCGTTATTGTTAAGCACCAGTCGGTCCCGACTAGAAACAGTACAGTACCTCGCCGTCACCGCTCCCACTGATGATGAGTCAAGCCGCTCGCCGCAGAAGTCTGCGGGGGCCTTAAGTGGCCGACAGAGCTGGCAACGCGCCAGGCGCCGCCGCGCGCGACCGCTGTCGCTCCCGGTTTTGTATCTTTAAATACGGTCTCAGGGGTGGCGGCGCGCTTATGGTGCACTTCGTTTCACATTTGGCGCCCGGCGTCGTGTTTGCCCTTGAAATCGTGATCCTCCACTGGGCACCTCTCGTATAAGAAAAAAGGAATAGAACTCCTTGACTGGAATGCCTAACATACCAGTTACCATCTTATAAACCATGACAAGATCATACTTTCTCCTGCGGTGCGCAAGTGTAGACAGGTGATAGACTTTACCTCTTACAATAGCCGAAGGGATCCTGGTGTAATCGTATCCATGCACCCTTGCCCACAGTTTTCTTGTGAAGCTGTTTCGAATGGCTTCTAGCCTAGCAATTTCTCCTTTACGCATAGGGTTAAGTAATCTAGTGCCTAAAATTTTTGAAGCCAACGCGAACTCTTCCAAATCGAAATGTGCTTTCTCTACATTAAACTAAAGACTTTTGAAAAAGGATGGCAGAATTTCTTGTTCAAGGGAAATCTTAAGGCCCCCGCAGACTTCTGCGGCGAGCGGCGGGCGAAATCGCTGAGCGGCTTGACTCATCATCAGTGGGAGCGGTGACGGCGAGGTACTGTACTGTTTCTAGTCGGGACCGACTGGTGCTTAACAATAACGCGCCCCGATGACGATCGCGCGCCCGCATCGACCGTCTCCGCTCTGGATCCCGCCGCGAAAGGGCAGAGCGCAGAGCGCAGACAGACAGACGCTGGAGCGGCGCCGCCGGGTGGAATGATTCAAGTCATTTCCGCCAGCGACGCCGCCGGTGCCGCTGGGCGACGCCGCCGGTGCCGCCGGCCGGCCAGCGGCGCCGCTGGCAGCGAGCTCTGCGTCTCTGCCCTATGGTTAAGCATAGGGCAGCGGCGACGCCGCAAAAGTCTGCGGGGGCCTTTAGTAAAACCTGATGTTCTCGGAACTCCTTGATGTTTTAATTCACATACGTAATAAGTGAATATATTGTTTGATGTCTTATATAATTTTTATCTTTATTTGAGGAAAAATAATGGTTTAATGCTTGTTTCAAGAGGCTGCAAGGCGCCCATTTTTTAGTGTTGTACCTCGGTGCAAGAAAAAGAACTGTTAAGAACACGCATATCCTCAATTCATGTAAGTGGCAGTTACACTATCGAACAAGTAAAAGTTGCCGCAAAGTTTTAGAGTGGACAGCACGATCTGATCCCTTAGTGCGCTATATGCTTGCTTTTGCTGTGCTCTAAGACAATTTTCGATTTTATTTTTTTTAATCTAAAAATATCACACTATATAATAGCGCGCTAAGCGCTCAGTCATACTTTCGATCGGCGCCGCCACAGAAATTAGTCATAAAATAGGGAAAATCGGGGCGGGGGGGGGGGGGGGGAAATTACGGCCCGAAAATAGCGAAAACCCAGACCTCTCCTCCCTGCCTGAGAACTTCAGCCGTGGGGCAATCGAGGTCGCTGAACACGAATCTGAAGTTCGTTTTTGAAGTATCGATCGCCATCCATCGATATTGATCGAATTACGGGTCGCGAAAATAGCGGAAAATGCTCAGGCGTCTTCTACGTGCCTGGAAACTTTAGCCCTGGTGTAGTCGAGGTCGCTGAACACGAATCTGGAGTTCGTTTTTCGCCATCCATCGATATTGATCGAATTACGGGTCGCGAAAATAGCTGAAAATACCCAGATGTCTCCTCCCTGCCTGGGAACTTCAGCCGTGGGGCAATTGAGGTCGCTGAACACGAATCTGAGATTCGTTTTTGAAGTATCGATTGCCATCCATCGATATTGATTGAATTACGGGTAGCGCAAATAGCGGAAAATACCCAGGCGTCTTCTACGTGCCATGGGATTCAGAAGACGTGCGGAATACGTCGCATGACGTGCCTGGGACTCAGAAGATGTACCAAAGACGTCGCTCAACGTGTTTGGGGATTCATGTCGACGTGCCGAAGACGTCGTCCGCTAAGGGGGATCATTGAGGGGACCAGTACCAGTAATGGGGACCGTCTCACAAAGAGAGGACCAGTAATGAGGAACCAATAGATCGCCCAATCATACTATCATATACTGTACGTACTGCGAGCCTTTTATACTCCTAGGTAGGGAAAAATGTAGAAGTAGAGCAGCTAGCTTGATGTGATTATCCTTAGCTTAGTGATACTGCAACATCGCGCTAAGCGCTGAGTCATACTATCGATCGGCGCCGCCGCAGAAATTAGTCATAAAATAGGGGGAAAATCGGGGGAGGGAGGGAGGGGGAAATTACGGCACGAAAATAGCGAAAATACCCGGACGTTTCCTCCCTACCTGGTAACTTCAGCCCTGGGGCAATCGAGGTCGCTGAACACGAATCTGGAGTTCGTTTTTGAAGTATCGATCGCCATCCATCGATATTGATCGAATTACGGATCGCGAAAATAGCGGCAAATACCCAGACGTCTCCTCCCTGCCTGGGAACTTCAGCCCTGGGGCAATCGAGGTCGCTGAACACGAATCTGGGATTCGTTTTTGAAGTACGGATTGCCATCAATCGATATTGATCAAATTACAGGTCGCGAAAATAGCGGAAAATACCCAGACGTCTCCTCCCTGCCTGGAAACTTCAGCCCTGGGGCAATCGAGGTCGCTGAACACGAATCTGAAGTTCGCTTTTGAAGTATCGTTCGCCATCCATCGATATTGATCGAATTACAGGTCGCTAACGAGGTACATCTCGTGGGGTGTCGTAGAGGTTGATAAGTGTTACGCACACGCCTTCACACCTCTTTTTCAGGTCTTTAAAAAAGAGTTCAGCAAAAACTCACTTTGGATCTGGACTCCGCTCACAGGGCCCTACAACCTGTCAAAGTAGCATCGCAAAACCTCACCATGAGTTGGAACCTCTCCTTGTAAGGTGCATCCCACAATGGTTCTGCCGCTAATCACCATGAGATTCTTAAGAAGACATAATTAAGTCACTATTCATACATTCATGCATTTCGACCACATTCATGCACAGGTTCATTTGTAGGTGGAGGCAAATAGCAAAGATGCCTTGCATAGTTGTAATTATTGGTGCAGCCCAAGCCTACATGAAAGCAACAAATTTGATTCCAATCGTAATAAATGCGGTACAAAAACTGTAACCGTATTGCATACTGCTATGGTGGATCTAAAATAGTGATGCGCGCTGTAGTACAGGTAGGCAAAATCTGCATTTAAAATGCCTCGGTGATATCTGGCGGAAGTGGAAGGTGCTCGGGAATCGGTTGACACCATTCTTTATCTCTGTGTGTTCATTTCCATTTTCACATTCTATTGCTTCCTTTTGACAGCTTTCTGACAATCAACTCATAGAGGTCCTTTGGCACTATTGTACTTTTTACGGACTCCAGAGGACGAGAAGGGGTCGAAAAAAAATCTTCGCCCAAACTTTGCCTAGGGGAGTTATTTTGGGTACTGATCACGAATCTGACATCCGTTTTTGAAATTTCGGCCGATTACGGTAGGTTACGGTAGGTACCGGTGACTAAGGCTGTCGAGGTCATAATCACCGATTTCGCACAAACTTCGCCTATGGGGGTTATTTGGGGTGCTGATCACAAATCTGACATCCGCTTTTCGGTTTACGCTGAAGTACGGTAGGTTACGGTAGGTGCGGGTGACTAAGGCTGCCAAGGTCATGGTTACCGATTGCGAGCAATCCCATCTTTCTAAGCCATTCCTGGAAATCGGCTGCGTCCACGTTTAGCTTGTCAAAGACGTCCTTCAGCTTGAAGTCGCGCAGTTCTTCCTGGCGCCGGTTGTGGAACAGTGTCTGGAGGGCCATGATGCTTAGATTGCTATCTCTCAATTATGCCTTCGCCTATCGAAGAGTTTCCCACAAAAATGGTTTTCCGCAGATTTGCGAATTTTCAGGCGATCACTGCGGGACCGCCTGCATGCTGTGCTCACCCGTAGCACCACAGAACCCCTACAGCCAAAGTTTGGGCGAAATCGGTGACCCTGACCTTGGCAGCCTTAGTCACCCGCACCTTCCCGCAACCTACCGCGCTCCAGCGTAAAACGAAAAACGGATGTCAGATTCGTGATCAACACCCCAAATAAACCCCCCCCCTGGGCGAAGTTTGGGCGAAAAAATTTTTCCCCTCCCCTCGTCCTCCGGAGTCCGTAAAGTACAATAGTGCCGGTCCTTTTCCAATAGCGTTTCGCTCTGTTTATGCAGCATCTGTTCTTGTTTTTGTGGAATTGCATTGCAGTTACTTGTATTGTACCACTTCAGTGTGCGAGTACTACGTCCATGTTGACTGTTCTGATCTGGCGGTATCCGATTGCAAAGAAGCAGCCACCTATGTGCCAAACTTGGATCGTGTAAGTTCCTTGTTAGCATCTTCACCAAACACCAATTCTTTAGCCAATAACAAATGCCGCCATCTTCAGTTACTTGTAGTGGTGAAGGAGACGTACCCGGTGCACTCCACACCTTCATATCTTCAATACTATTGCATGTAGATAGGTTTTAGGAACCTTTAGGTCTTTGGACAGGGAAGCATGCTTGGCAGTAACAATTTAGGACCTACAAGGCTTTTGCTACCAAGCATTGGGAGATGCACATTGGTTTTGCTGTAAACTCTGCCGGTCTGCAGATAGCAGATAAGGGCATCATCCTTCCATTAGGCACTGAGCCAGTATTAACAATCTTTCCCATTCTGATGGGAAAGAAAATTAGTTTGACATCAAATACCTCGCTTTTCATAGTCGTTGTGTGCTGCGGCGAGGGCAAAAGTGGAAGGCAACAATAGAAGTTTTGCAGGAAATTAAAGGTTAGCAACGATTTATGTGTGTGGTGCGGCCAACATTTGATATATTATATCTCTTTTTTGTCAGCACTGCTTACTATCAAGCTTCCTGCAAAAAAAACCGAATGCTGCGACCTCCTGCTTCCGTCTAACAAGTACATTAGGATGCAAAAGTGACGAGGTCTGCCCGAAGCTATCTCTTTAGTACACTATCGCGGGAGTGTCCGCGAACAGGCGCGAGCTGTGCCGGTATCAGGATGGGCAGAATTTCTGTTTTCTGATTTTCTGACCTTTTTGGGGCATTTTTTTGTTTTCTGGGAAAATGGCCAAAAAATTTTGTCCGAAAACAGAAAATAAAGCTGCGTACAAAATTGTATTTTAGCAATAATTGGAATTCATAGAATATCATAAAATCATGAGTTTTATTACAAAATAATGTTTCTAGAGTAATAACAAGAACGTGGCGTTCTGTGTGTGTACAAAGAGAGATTGCACCATCCGATCGTCGAGTGTACTGCTTTGTTGGTCATTAAGTGTTTGGTTGTGTTCGATTGTTGCTCCAAGTACTACTAACACGGAATTCCTTCGTAGCATACAATATCTCGCTTTTTATAATTTGGCTTCACGGTCTTTCCAATTCCATCATTACTGTAGATTATCTAAGACTTCGTACAAAACCCAAAACCTTGTATTAAGGCCACAAAGCTAGTCCATTTAATTAATCACAGTCATAAAAATCCCCCACAGAGAGAGGTGTTTATAAACTGAAATTGTTTCAACCGTTCTGCAACAAGCACGCTCCCAAAAGCTCGCTTCTTCCTCTCCACTTCTATAACTGCGTAGTTCCAGATTTACGTTGACTTCTGCGCACGAGCAGAGCTCTGTTAGAAACAAACATTTTCTTGTCAGGATCAGAGCTCTGTAGAAGGAGCTGGTCATTGTGAGTCGCAGACGTTGACGAGGATCACGATATCGGTTCTGTGGGAGCAAACATCCACTGAGAGGGCATCATCCTATATGATGGAGAACGGATATGGGTGCTCCATTTGCCCACATGGCCACATCCAAGAAAGCGCTTTCACCAGAAATGTCTTTACAGTTGCGCTTTGTTTACAAGCCAGAATCTCGTGTTGCTCTATGAACAATAACGGCCAATATATAACATTCCTGGTCTGCTAAGGATATTGTTGCACTTAGGTTTTTTAAAGAACATTGCTTTGTTGCTCTAGAGATTTTCGACATGGTGAGGAGATTTGTTTGGAAAGAAAAAGTGGAAAGAATTAGACATGTAGGTCCTGGCGCCACAAGTAATACTCTACAACCCTCTGCACAGCTTGAGAGCATTTCGAGAGTGTTTCTCGAATTGGGCGAAATGGGTTGCGGCATGCGAACAGCTGCGAATGAGCCTCCTCGCATTTACTATCTCTAAGGGGGCCAGTTTATTGTATGTGGAGGCACTAATCTAGCAAATTATCTTATTTGCAATTATAAAACTGCGGACTAAACTGTGGACTTCTGCAACGATCCTTGAACCACCTATTTCAATCGGAATGTGATAGGTAAGATCGTCCATCATTAATAATCCTCTCTTGTACCTCCTCATCAGCTACAACTTTTAAAGAACCAACGTTTTACAACAGGCTCATAGTATTGCGGTTATTGACGTAACAGTTAGGGCGATAGCTGTAATAGGATGCTGGTAAGTAATGTTAAGGTAACCAGGGAAGGGTCTCAGGCGTAGGTCTGAATGGGGGAAATAGATAGTATCGCGAAGATCTTCACCTTTCATGTAGTAGAAAAACGTGTTTCGTTTTTCCTGAGCCCTTGAACCCAAAGAGCTACGTGCCCTTGAAATTGGTTACAGTATTGCACCGTCACCCGTACCCACTATAACCTACCGTTATAGGCCGAATTTTGAAAAACGGATGTCAGATTCGTGATCAGCACCCCAAGTAACCCCCTGGGCGAGGTTTGGGCGACAATTTTTTTCGACCTCTTCTCGACCTCGGGAGTTATAAAGTAGTGTGGTGAAACTCGTGCCTTATGTCAGTCTAAATCAGCTTACTTCCTACACATCTCCTACACATTTATTTCACTCCACACTGTCAAATAAACGTTTCAGTGAGCTGTGCTTCACTCACACTTCTCAGTTTCTGAATTATACAATGTTTTATGTTTTTCAGCGAATGTTAAACAGTGACCCTACAACAGGTACGGGTTACAGGTACGGGTGATTAGAGATGTCGAGGTCATAATCACCGACTTCTCCCAATCCTTGTCCAAGAAGGTTATTTGGGGTGCTGACCACGAATCTGACGTCCGTTTTTTATTTTTCGGCCGATTACGGTAGGTTACGGTAGGAAGGGGTGACTAGGGCCGTTGAAGTCATAATCACCGATTTCGCTCAAACTTCTCCCAGGGGGTTACTTGGGACGGTGATCACGAATCTGACATCCGTTTTCCGTATTACCCTGGAGTATGTTAAATTACAGTAGGTAAAGGTATTAATGGTAAGGTCATGGTCACCGTTTTTGCCCAAATTCGCATTGAGTAGAATCTGATCCTTATTTGACAATTCAGAGTGAAATAAATATGTAGGAGATGTGTAGGGAGCAAACTGTAAAGAAGGCGGCAATCATGAAAAAATGCAAAAGTATTGCATAGCGCGGGAGTTGAACACCTGACCTAACACCTGCGAAGTAGCCCCGCACCCTGCTCAGCCACAGGCTCGCTTGTCGCGAAGCCTTTCGCCGCTTCCCATACAACAGCGCGCACAAGCATGCACGTGGGCACGTGCTGACGGTGCGTTGCTGTGCTCCCCCCACCCCTTCGAGAACCCGTTGCTCTTTTGGTTCAAGGACTGAGCAAAAACGAAACATGTTTTTCTACTATATGAAGGGTGTAGATTCTCGCAGTACTATCCATTTCCCCCGTTCAGACCTACGCCTGAGACCCTTCCCTGGTAAGTTCAAATGTCAAGATCGATCGTCTAGAGTCTCTGAGCGAAGACCTGATTATTAGTTTACCTTTTTTAGTGAATTTAGAATGTGGAGGCAACTTATATAAGCACTAGCAAGTAAAGTTGTTGGTCCACAACAATATTTGTAGTCATAAATTCAATCTGGCATCTAGTCGGTTCGCGAGCGGTCGCCCAAATCACGCTCTGACGGCTGTGGCATCACTTCATTACTGATCTCTGTATCATCTTCGAAGAACACGTGAAGAAACTAGTGGTTGAGTTCTGTTTCTTGCCTCCTGAACTCATCAAACCACCGAAAAATGTGATTTCGCCGAAATTTCTGCTTACAAAGGATACTGTTTACTACAGTTTGACATCGATCCTTCATCTACAACAACGATGTCTGCATCATCATCGACTTCCCAACCGAAGAAGACAAGGACGACTGCCCCGACTGACAGCGATAATCCTTACATGGCAATGGATGTTGCCTCCGCACTTGAACAGCTCCAAGCCGACAAAAAGTGCCTGTATTTCTCAAGCTTCTCGTCAACCACATTTTGAGTGCGCAGTATCAAATGAGCCTTATTCTGACAAAAAGTCAAGAGCTTTATGATCAAGTTCTCTGTCTTCGTGACGAGAACTATGCTTTGAAACTATCTCTTGCTGAAGCCGAAAGGAAGCTCTCATCGCGCTCTACTCCATCTAGCTCAAACAATTCTCATTGTTGTTGCGATGAAAACAGAAGGCTTCGCTCTATTGTTGTGTCTGGAATCGTTGAATCTGACCAGCCTTTGATTACCGTTAGAGCAAAGTACGACAATGAAATTGTTGATAAGATACTGGATCACCTAGACATCAATTGTATTCCTAATAAGTTGTATAGACTTGGATAATCACGGCAAGATCGCAATCGTCTTATCAAAGTTGAGCTTCCTTCAACCTATTTTCGACTCTTCTCATAAGAAGAGCTGCTTGCCTACGGACTTTCTCTCATAAGGGGGTATTCATACGCCTCTCACTCACAAAGGAAGAGAGGGACCGTAATCGAGAAGCTAGGCTGGTTCGTATTGCTTCTCAAGCTAACAATTGAAATGCTGAGCCGCAACAATCTTCTACTGCCCCGGTAAACAATTAGGCCGTCTTTCGGAAATCTTTCACAGGTCTTAAATGTCTTTATTTTAATGCGCGCTCACTTCAGAAAAATAGGTATTTTTTGAAATTTGCCATTAGTAAATCCAAGTACGACCTAGTTACGAACACAGAAAGTGGCTAAACAAAAACTGTGATTTGGAACCACTCCTAGGTGAAGAACTCAAGAACTTCAATTATGTAAGAATGTGACAGTTAGGGAAAAAAGGGTGGCGGTGTACCTATTCTCGTTAAGAAATCCATAGCTTATGAATCCGTGTGGCTTGAATCTGTTCCTGAGTCGTTTGAAATTGCATGCTGTAACCTATGATATCAATATTAGGACAGTTGTCGCCTGCAGAACTCCCAGTTGTAATCTTAACTGTACAATATTGCTGACGGAAGTTTTAAGTGACCTAACCACTTGTAATGCTCAATGTGTAATTACAGGGGACTTTAATTTGTCCGACATAGACTGGCCACAATCTCCACCTCTTGCTTTTTCGTCTACTTCCAAATGTTTCATTGGCATTTGTGATTCTAACGAGTTTCTGCAGTATATCCGTCATGCAGCTCGCGGCAACCGCATTTTGGATTTAATTCTTAGTAGCCACACTGGCCTAATAAGGAACATTATGATAAATCCTCCAATTGGCACTAGTGACCATTCGAGTACTACATATGTAGTCGAGCGACCTCAAATTGTTGTAAATTGAGGTAAAACGTATGTTATCACAAAGCCAATTATGAACACATCTGCCAATTTTTGACTTCCCTAGACTGGCGATTACTTTTAGAGAATTTCACGGATATTGATGACAAGTACGATTCTTTCTATCAGTTTTGCACTTTTGTGTGGATCAGTTTATTCCTACCGACGAAAAGGCTTTACTTCATGATAACATTCCACCAAATCTTCGCAGACTTCGTGACCTCATAGAGAAGGCTTGGAATAAATATCAAAAGAATCCTATTTCGGCAAACGTTGATAAATTTAAGGCTATTAGTGAGAAGTTCGATCGTTTGCTCCGAAAATACAACAACTACATAAATCGCAAAGTTCTTGAAAATTCAAGAAAAATTTCGTTCCACAAATTTTTAAATTCGAGATTAAAGCAAAACGTTCAAATTCCTGCATTAAAGGATGAGGATGGCAACGATAGCAGCTATGTTAGCCAAGAACTTTGCGAAGTTTTATTCTGACCATTTCCGTAACTGTTGTGCTGAATTAGATGTTTGTGTTCTATCGCTAAGGGACAGCGAAGTATGGTTTAATAAGGAAGACATTTATGAAATGCTATGCAATCTTTCACCCACTTTTTCCCGAACCTGATGAGCTCCCTACATACGTTATTCGTGATATCGCAGCTGCATTTACTTATCCCCTAGAACACATATTCAATTTCAGTTTTATGCATGTGCCTATGAGGTGGAAGCACTCATACGTTACTCCTTTTCATAAGAAGCCACCTTTCTCTCTAGCATCCAACTATAGGCCATTAAGCATTACTTCAGTTTTTTGTAGTGTTTGAGAAGGTGCTGAAAAAAGCTATCGTTAAGCATATAGAATCTAACGATGTTTTACCTGGCGATCGACATGGATTCGGATCAGGGAGATCTACAGAAACTGCAATGCTTGCAGCCCTTAATGATTGGACAAGTACGCTAGACCGTAAAGTTAACATTGATGTTGTATATTTCTATTTTACTAAGGCCTTTGACAAGGTTCCTTTTGATCTTCTACTTTCTAAGCTAGACAGAATAGGCTTGCATCCTAGAGTAGTTAACTGGATAAAAAGTTATATAACAGGAAGGTCTTTTCAAGTCAGAATCAATGGCTTATTACCAGAATCATATCCAGTTACAAGTGGAGTGCCATAAGATGGACTTTTGTCTCCTATCCTTTTCATCATCTATACTTCTGAAATACCAGAAGTAAATCAAGGCTATAATGTGTCTTGCAAAATGTTTGCGGACGATATAAAGTTCTACAAAACTGTTGGGAAGACTGAAGATTGTATTGCACCCCAATCTGCAATTAACGCTATTGCTGAGTTGTCGGCAAGATGGAAACTTCCATTCTCTTCGCCTAAAACGAGGCTGCTCCATCTTGAAAGTCCTGAAAATAGGCACACTTATTACCTTGGAGAGTCCCAACTGCGCAGATTGGATATCGTTCGGAATCTAGGTTTTGACCCTAAACTCTCGTTTAATTCTCATTGTGACGATGTATCCAGTAAAGCCAATAGAACTATCCACAACATATTAATATCCTTGAGCACTAATTCAGTAAAACATTTACTTTCACCGTATAAGTCCTATGTACGACCACAACTTGAATATGGTACAACCATATTTAATCCGCCTCAAGTCGTAACATAATAAAACTTGAAGCAGTTCAAACAACTTTACTAGAAAGTTGTGGATAAGGCTTCGTGGGTATGAGTACTCCACCATACCGCCTGCGCCTGTACGCAATAAAATATTTGATATCTCGTCGCTTGCTATTCGAAGAAAAAGGTACGACCTCATCATGATCTACAAAATTCTAAATTCAATGAGGGGCCTATCTGTGAAGCAGTTTCCACGATTTTGCCTTCCACCACTCGAGGTGCACAGGCAAAGCTACATTTTGCAAGATCTAGGAGTTCTCTGCGTGCCACGTTCTTTACACAAAAGGCTGGTTCCGAATTTGTCAAATTATCGAAAACATCTCCCATTCCTGACTCCTTGAGTAAATTCAAAAGGCTTTTAGACAGACATTTCCGAAACGCTTAATTGCTTACCTTTCTATGAATGTAGGTATCTGTGCTCAATCAATCTTCTCGTTCATCACGTTCTCCTTTTGAGATGTTTTTTGTTAACATTTCTTTTAGTATCCTCATGAATTGTTTATGTTTTGCGTGAATTTCACGTATAAATAAATAAATAATGAAACATTTGTTATTGCAGGAATGCATCTTTGGATAGAATAGATAGCTTAGATAATAACTTCAAAATTTTCTGTTTTCTGGCCTTTTTGGCTTTTCAGTTTTCTGGGAAGATGTTAAAAATTTCCGCCCATCCCTGGCCGATATCCATCACCTGGCCAGTCGCCGTGCTCGCCACGCCCGCCGTCCGCGGATCGTAGACGACAGACGATGAGGGACCTGGATATTTGATTACGTGGGAACTGGTCCTCAAAAAATTCCGCGCGCGAGCGGCGAGAGTCAGATGAGCGGAGTAAGCGCGGGACAGAGTCCGGCCTTTTCTAGACACGGATTGGGCTAGGGAAGGGACTCCGGGGTGTGGCTAGCAAGGAGGCGTGGAGTGCGCGAGACAGCACGACGAAAAACCGCGCGTCGCCTCGGCACCATGCCAAGCGGACCAGTTCTCCGGCAACGAGTATATTTCCGACAGCCTCGAAGGCTGTCGTGCTGTGCAGTCTGGCGGCAAAAACGGTTGCGGGGCTACTCGCCCCCGCGACCGCGGTTGCGAGCGCGGCAGGAGAGATTCCAGACGAAAGAGTGCACGCTGGCGCGAATGTCTCCATACTTGGTCCACGTGTGAATCATGAGCTCACGGTGCGATGGGGGAGTCTCCAAGCACGATGACGGCTTACGAAATCTACAGGGACGGGTGCCAACCACATCACGCAAAGGCCGGTTGCATTGACACGCTTAAGAGGTCACATTGAAATATTTGCGAGCAACCATAGGAGGGGAAGATTTTTAAGGAGGAGTGAAGGAGCACGACTCAAATGCTCCAAGCAGATAACTTCTCGAACTACACTCCAAAGCTGCCTAAGGATGGACGAAAGCTCTTTCTCCACCTCTCTGGGACTTTCGAGGTCTAACCAGACACCTGAATGTCCTCATAATATTCTTAATAGAGGTCTGCCAACGCTCCTAGGATTTTTCCTACCGTCTTTACGACAGTGGAGTGGCATGAGTCGAAGAGTCGACACATACACAGTCAGTGTAGATAATCTTGGACAGCTGGCCGAAAAGCTAAAGAGCTTAAATGGATTGAAGAATATTGGTCATATGTGTCTCTTTCCTCTCAATGAGCTCATGAACATCTCATCCCCAACACTAAGGTCTTCCGTATAATGAAGGAGTGAGGCTCATCCTGTAGTAGGACAGCACTATGCAGCGCTTGGGGCAAGGCCGAATAGCCATTGAGTACATGTTGACCCCCCCCCCCCCTCTAGTCAATTTGCATCTATAGACATGTGCCATATTTCTCCCATGATCCAGGCATATCCATAAACGCTTCGAAAGCACCCGCTGGATATCTGAAAACGCCCAGGACTCAATTTCTGGCGTTAAGCACAGAAAATAAGGGCCTGATGTCTGATACAAAAGCTACCATCACGTACAGGCATTCTCTATTAAAGGCAAATATGATAGACCAGCCCCTATCCCTGGTTAAGATGCTCGTAGCAGTGTCCGTATGGTAATACGGGATACCGTCGAAGCAGAATGCCTGGCGCATCGTTGAGATCATCACCGTAGTTCAAGTGCATATTTTGCAAATCCAAGGACTCATGGATTTCTGTTAAAAGGCTAGTCAGTGTTTCACCATTCCTGGGCACGTCTGGCACCAATTAACTCACTCCGGAGATGGTTTACTGCCACTAAGTGAAACGGATTCTCATGGACCCACGAGGATCCGGCTCCGTGGTGTAGAAAATGCGCAAGTGCACGGAGAGATGGAGGCTCCGGTTGCGAGTGAGAGATTCGGTTGGCAGCGAGAGACGCCAGACGTCGTGCGAAACTCCGTTCGCGACTGTGACGTCACGGGGGCGAGTAGTCCGGAGACCGGCAAAAACGCCTCCAATGCGCGTGCGTCGCTTCGGACGGAACCCTCGCGGTCTCGCTTATGGAGAGGACGAGTTTTGCGCGAACGTACCTAGGCTGGGCGAACTCGAGCGCGAGTCAGCGGCTTCAGTGGTGTGTGTAGTATAATGTTTGAACTTCAGCTTGTGGAGTGAGGGTATGATAGTTTTCACCAATCGAGTGTTATTAAACTAACTCAAATGGATGAAGCAGGAGGAACTCTTTGGAGATAAGTGGTGAGGAAGACCCAAAAACGAAGACTGGGTAGTGAGTAAATGACGTGGGGCCCTAGAGGAATAAACTTTTATTTTCAGAGTTACATGTCAAAAATGAGAAATTGTTCAGTTGTCATTCAATTAGACTTTTTTTGAAGAGTAGTTCGAGCGTCTCTACACGCACGCAATTAGCGAAGAGTGTTGCATGTTCAGAGGCTGAATGCGTAAAAGATTATCGATCCTATAGAAATAGCATTTAGTGGTCTAAATATTTTATGAGAATTTCAAGTTGTCTGTGAATTCATGATCATGATTGCCTCACCGATAGTCTGGACCCTAGCAAAAATTCAAAAATGTCATGATTTAGCGTTTCCTGATGGCCAGCTGGCTTGGCTACTCGTCCAAATATCGAATATGTGAGGGTTTTTTGAAAATCGTAATCTGGTCATTTAGTCAACGCACGAGCAGTTTCACCATGTACGCGAAGGAAATCTGCCAAAGGACAGCAAATGTGTGGTGTGCAAGAAAAGTTGCTGGTCGGCCGAATGTCTTGCCGGCATGCGTTGCGAGTGGTGCGGTCAGACGGTAAGCTACTCTTTTCACCGTTGAGGAATTTTTCCTCTTTCTCGGGCAGGCCGCAACATAACTATCGGCAGAGGCTTTTGTGCAATAGAGCATTTCGTCAGACGTACCTACGACATCGACTCACTGCATATCGATTTCCAAACATTTTGAAGGAGTGGAATGTGAGAAGCGGAAGCTCTAGGTTCTACGCACAGAATCGATTGGTTGTTACGTTTAGAACATTGTGGGGTGCATTTAGTAGACGGAGCATCATTCACTGGGCGAATGTTTCGACGGCCTTTGTTCTAACATTCTTTTCCTACAGGCACGGCCAGGTTTACTCTGGGTCCCGACCCCTCTTTCTAGACATGCGAATTACCAACAATGGCACAGAGCACAATCTGCTGTGAAGGTCCTTGAGATGAGCCTAGTAGACTGCTAGTTAATCATGATATGACACTCCAACGGATCTGGTGTCACCTACACATAGTGCCAGTCATTCCACGTCATCATCGTGATTCTTCGGTGGGTACCGTCTCCTCGTCCACGTTATGTACCAAGGTATGTCGTTTGAAGCACGTGAGGTGTGTCCCTTTGACAAAGAGGCTCTGCACAAGAGCTTCCAAAATTCTTTGAAGGATTTCGGGAGCTCGTACGTAATACTGAGGCCCACTGCGCTAAATTCTTTCCGCGGCCAACATTCACCAAACTGACGACGAGGCTGCTGACGCGCTTTGCCCTGACTGTGTACGACCGAGTAGTTATATACTTGTCCTTTTCAGGCTCACGCGTTGTGCTATCGTCAGATGTCGAAGGAGTGCGACTTTGGTGTGCTGCGGAAGATAATGCTTCCTCCATCGTCGTTGACGATACCACGAACCGAACTACCGATGGAGCAGCTTCTGGCGATCACCACGAATGATCCCCCACAGTCGCGTAAGGGTCAGACTATCGCCTTATCTTTTCTTTTCCAGATAGAACCTCGGCAAGGTGAAGCGTATGTTGCCAGCGTACTAGCGTACTTGATTGCCGTTATGGTGTACCGGTGTTTCGTCATAGTATACCAGTGTTCGTTGAAAAGGCTATTGTCAATAATAGTGCAAATTTTTAATTTATTTGCTAAATTTCCTGAATTGTTGTCCTAGACGTTTATTGCCCTTCAAAGCAAGCAGAATAATTTTCTGTAAGATAGTCTAATTCGGATCTGTTGCATTTTTAGAAACTTTCTGGGTTTTTACTCCACCTCTTGCTGAGGTAAATCAGTTACTAACTGTAAAAATCTATGAGTTTGTTAACCTTGGAGAAGGATCGATCGATGCGAACAAAAAGTGCGAAGTAAAACAAGTTGAATATCGATGGATCTACAGTAACGCTGAGACGGATGTGGGTGTGAATTGAAAATAGATGAGGTAATGGTAGGTCTGAATGATCCGCAGAAAATAAGTGCTTACGTGTGAACAGGGTATTGACATAGCCGGAATGCAAAGTCCTCAGGTGCTCCTCAAAGCTCGTCTAGGCTTATCGACTACGAACACGACTTTATCGAAGCCCTAAGCTAATGCAAGATTGTATTCTTCTTAGCCTTTTTGCAAGTCCACTTAGGAGAACTAACACGTGAAGGATGTTTGGTGACAGTGGGACTTTGAGATGAGATTCATATAACGGGATGCAGCTTCGAACGCTGACTCCTAATATGTATTCCGTTTCTGCTGTGCGCATCTGTGATATAGTTGTGCTTTTTCGAAATTTTATCGAACGAATGAATGAACGAAAAAATTCGGTGTCAAAATATTCGGATCGAATGATCGAGCGAATTTATTCGATGTCGAAAATTTCCGAGCGTATGAACCATCGAATTTATTGGGTGTCGAAAATTTCCGATTGTCCCATAAGTCCTTGCCGTTTTTTTCAACGATTCACTGCAGATTTCGGCGGCGGTCTACTGCATAGCGATGCATAGCTTTCGAAAGAGAATGATTTGTTCTATCAGAACATCTATTGCATTTCTTTTTTCATCATGAATTTTCTCAATTTTAGGCCGTTGAAATGAAAAGTGAAAAAGAAAATTTTTTGCGCAGTTTTTTATAGCATTTGGAAGGCAGTGTTCTGTACTACAAGAATATGTGTTGGTCCTATTTTCTCACTTGTCCTTTATTGATTTTTAGGCCATCAAATTGGGACGTCCGAAGGAGGAGGGTTATTTTTGCCGACAGCTCCTGCTCTGTGGTTGGACTTTTTGGGTTGGTGTTATATGTCATTCGAAAGGATATGTCTTGCTCTATAAGAATATGTGTCGCGTTTATTGATTTCTATTGGATATCAACAAAATGCCAAAATGAGAAAAATCGTCTTCGCCAACAACTCTTTCTCCTTCTTCAGTCGTTGATATTCGACAGAAATCAGCGGGAGCCAATAGTCAGTCAGTATTCTAGTGCCTTAGCCGCACTAGAGTCCTGGTTGAAAGCAAAGAGAAGAAGGTGCCGGAAGTGTTCATCCTTGTCGACCTGGAACTCCATTTTGATGACCTGAAAATTAGCAAAAATTTAAATGGCCGAAGAACAAATCGTACAATCTGGGAAAACAAGACATCCACTTCCGAGTGTCATATAAAACTGAGCAAGGCAGACTGAACAAGGAGAAGGAATTGTTGGTGAAGACGATTTTTTCTTTTTGGCATTTTGTTGACATTTAATAGAAATCTATAAACGCGACGCACATTCTTATAGAGCAAGACATTCCCTTTCGAATGACATATAACACCAACCCAAAAAGTCCAACCACAGGGCAGGAGCTGTCGCCAAATTAACCCTCCTCCTTCGGACGTCCCAATTTGATGGCCTAAAAATCAATAAAGGACAAGTGAGAGGATAGGACCAACAATATTCTTGTAGTACAGAACATTGTCTTCCAAATGCTATAAAAAACTGCGCAAAAAATTTCTTTTTCACTTTTCATTTCAACAACCTAAAAATTGAGAAAATTCATGATGAAAAAAGAAATGCAATACATGTTCTGATAGAACAAATCATTCTCTTTCGAAAGCTATGCATCGCTATGCAGGAGACCACAGCCGAAATCTGCAGTGAATCGTTGAAAAAAACGGCAAGGACTTATGGGACAACCTAGTATATATATATATTTATATATTTATATATTTATTTATTTATTTATTTCGAAATGCGGTACGCATCCTAGTACTGCATGATATCGTTTAAAAATTGAAGTTACGGTGTTTTCAGAAACCATATGAAGACCATATCCATAAGGGCCTTCTCTTTTTTGGCCTTTCCTTTGAACCCTTACCAGGGAAGGGTCTCATCAGAAGTAGGTCTGAGAAGGGGAGACAGATAGTACTGCGAGAATCTCCACCCTTCATATAGTAGAAAAACATGTTTCGTTTTTGCTGAGTCCTTGAACCAAAAGAGCTACGGGCCCTCGAAGGTGGTTCACAGTATTGCATCATCAGCGCATACAATACTGCTCATATCTAGTGTCGCATTTCGCGTCGCCACAAAGCGGAGCGTCACAAAGCGTCGGAATCGTTCGGAGTGAGTTTACTGGAACGTTGACCACATCACTAAAATCATCTCATCGAAGAGATCTCGAAAATCGAAACATAGCTGATGTAGCGTTGAATCTGACCTAGTTACGATGGCATAAGTGGAATTTGGCAGCTTTCTTCAAAATGCTCGCATTTTCAAGCAATGTTGATATTTGGAATCCACGCAATACCACCTCTACATTGACCTAGAAATTAGTTAGTGGTTTCCAATCAAATTTGTTTTGTGACCTGTATATTTGCCGCGGCGGCCCTCTTGCTCGCTTGAGATAATTACGTCCACAGGATACAGCCCCTTAGTTGCTTGGAAACCTACACTCCTGCCGAATTTTTTCTTGGAACATGGATTGTTTATTTTTGATTTTAAATCTGTGTTCGTAATATCCATCACTTTGGTACCAAGTAAGACTATCTTCGCTCAACTCCAGCTAACCGCCAGTTAGAAAGACAACGATTTTCTTCAAAGTCGCCCCCTCGTATCCTAGTTTGCAGCGCTTCACAACGAAAGCCTATTCAACGTGGTCCATAAAGCAATCGAGGTGTTCAACCTATCACAATTTCACTTTCTAAACTTTGGATAGCAACAGATTTTTCTGTCCTAAACCCGCTGCACGTAATTATACTGTCTTCACCAGTGGACTTTCCTCAAAATGGACGGTCGATAAAAATTTTCTAGTCACAGCTGAGAAGTCGAGCTTGCCCTGGTGCGCAATCGACTTACCGTACTTTATAACAAGATTCTTACTTACTTTGATACTTTGATGGTCCTTTTGTCGGCTGAAGGTCTTCCCATCGGGGACCACAACTCTTCCAGACCGCTCGATCTCTGGCTGCTTGCATCCAGTGAGGCAGACTCCGCTCTCTGAAAGATCTTGAGAATGAGTCTGCCCATCGCGTTGGCATTCGTCCCAGTGGTCTCTTATGACCTCTCGGGAGCCATTCTGTGACACGGAGACTCCATCTATCGTCCTTTCGTCGAAGCAGGTGTCTGGCCCAGCGATATTTGGACTTCTTCATGTACTGCACGGGTCTGCTAATTGCGACTTCTCCCGTAGCTCCGAGCTTCGTAGGCCTTCTTGCCATTGCTGACGAAGGCTTGTCCTTAGAAGACATCTCTCCAGTGCACTATGCGTAGTTTGCATCGCTCTGGCGATTGTCTTGTTGTCGGGCCAGGTTTCCGTTGCGTAACACATCGCAGGCCGTACAGAGGCGTTGAATATCGAGACCCTGAGGCCGACATCCTTGACCTGATCGGCGATTTCGCGAGTCGAACTGAAGGCTGCCCATGCTGCGCGTCTCCTGCGGTCGATCTCAGGAGCGAGGTCGTTATCCATGTTCAGCTCTCTTCCCAGATAGACGTAGGAGTCGACCTGTTGTAGAGCGACTCCATTTAACCTTACGAGTCCCGTGTCGCACCTGGTTGGTTGACCATAAATTGCGTTTTGGACATACTCATGTCCAATCCAATCTTCATAGCTGCCAAATTGAGCTCGTTCAGCATTTCGTCGACTTCTGCCGTGCTGGTAGAAATGAGAACAATATCTTCAGCGAAGCGAAGGTTGCTGATCCGTTTACCGTCGACAAGGTAGCCTTTATCGTCCCAGTTCAAGTCCTTCGTGGTATCCTGGAGTGCCGCTGTGAATAGCTTAGGAGAAATCGTGTCTCCCTGCCGTACTCCTTTCCCGATAGGAATCTTAAGCTTTCGATCGAACAACTGGATGGGGGTCGATGTGTTCGAGAAGCATTCGTCGAGAAGTCGGATGTAGGGCGATGGTATACCAGCGTGCACAAGTGCGTTCAAAACGGCGTTGATTTTTACAGAGTCGAACGCTTTCCGGTAATCCACGAAGACAAGGACAAGTGGGATGTGGTATTCGCGGCTCATTCCGATGAGTTGTGAGACAGTCTGAATATGGTCCATGCAGGAGAAATCCTTGCGAAACCCTGCTTGCTCCACTGGCTGGTACTCATCCAAGCAACGCTCCATACGATTGAGCAGTATCTTGGTGAAGATCTTGTACACAACCGAGAGAAGACTGTTGGGTCGATAGTTGTTGATATCCTCCTGCTGACCTTTTTCGAAGATTAGAACTGTTTTCGACTCCTTCCATGAGTCCGGAATCCTATCAAGTCGAAGGTAGTGGTTGAAGTGCTTGGCAAGAAGTAAGCAGAGGGCAGTGCCACCCGCACGAAGGAGGTCAGCAGAAATGCCGTTCGGTCCGCGAGCAGTGCCTGGCTTCATCCTTCTGATGGCATAAGCAACTTCTGATTCCAGAATGGGAGGTACTTCCTCAGCTGGTGGCATCAAGCATTTGAGGACAGTGCTGGACGAACGAAACAGATCTGTGTGGAATTCTTGAATCGTTCTTCGAGACGTTTGCGTTGTTCCATCCTTATCCACAAGGGCTGACATTATTGCCTTCTGGTCGCAGAGATCGCGTTTGCAGCGCTTTATGCTTGAACCTTTTCCAGCGGCTTCTAACAGCTTCAATCTTCTGTAGACTTGAATGCACTCCTTCACTGCAATTCGACAGGCCTTCGAGATGGTAACTTTTTCCAGATGGGAAGCATTAGGATCCAGTTTAACAGCTCTTCTTTGCTCCAAGAGCTTAATCGCATGTGCGTTGAGTCTTGAAGCAGACGGTGATGTGGCTTCGCGAGAGCTGCTAGCACATTTCAACACTCCTTTGGACAGAAGGTCGTAGTCTTCCGATGGATGTTCAAGAAGATTCCAATCATACGACTTTATCGCATATTCCAACTCCCCAGGCTTGAATGTGGGGATCCTCACCGGTGCCGGTTTATGGGTGTCACGCTTGAACATCCTCTTTTTGAGAGTCAGGTTCGCACGGACAAGACGGTGATCCGAGCCGGTGTCAAATGAAGGCAGCACGAGACGTCGAACAGACTCCAGCGTCTGTTTGTAAGAACGTGGTCGATCTCCGGACGTGTTTCTCCATTTGGGCTTTCCCAGGTCCATCGTCGGTTTGAAGGCTGCTTAAACATAGAATTCCCATGGTAGAGACGGCACGCGGATAGGAAGTCTATCAGGCGCTCACCGTTTTCGTTCCTTGAGGAAGTTCCATGTGGTCCTAGCCTCCATTCGTCGTGATCATTCGTACCGACGATGGCGTTAAAGTCGCCAACGACAACTTTGTAGTAGCTCTTCTCGTCGTTGACAGTCCTTTCGAACAGCTTGTAGAATTCCTCGTTTTCTTCGTCTGTAGCCGCAGATATTGGAGCATATCCATTTATGGTGGAGATGGTTCTTGATCTTTGATTTCCAGACGAAGAACAGCTACTCGCGGACTGATGATCTTGTAAGAGTCTACTAGGTGGTGCACTGTGAAATTGACGAGAAGTCCAACTCCGCCAATATTCTTTCTGTCCACCTTTGCTCCGATAATGAGAAGCTCGTTGTGGTCGGTCCTTCTTATTGTTTCCGTTCTGCCCTTCGTTTCCTGCAGTGCGATAACGTCGTATAACGGAGCTATGTTTTGATTCTCAAACTTGGGTAATTAAACCCAAGTTTGAGAATCTAAACATAGCTCCGTTATTTTGAGAATTTATCTTGTTATAAAGTGCGGTAAGTCGATTGTGCACCAGGGCAAGCTCGACTTTTCAGCTGTGACTAGAACATTTTTATCGACCGTCCATTTTGAGGAAAGTCCACTGGTGAAGACAGTATAATAACGTGCAGCGGGTTTAGGGCAGAAAAATCTGTTGCTATCCAAAGTTTAGAAAGTGAAATTGTGATAGGTTGAACACCTCTATTGCTTTATGGACCACGTTGAATAGACTTTCGTTGTGAAGCGCTGCAAACTAGGATACGAGGGAGCGACTTTGAATAAAATCGTTATTTTCTAACTGGCGGTTAGCTGGAGTTGAGGGAAGATAGTCTTACTTGGTACCAAAGTGATGGATATTACGAACACAGATTTAAAATCAAAAATAAACAATCCATGTTCCAAGAAAAAATTCGGCAGGAGTGTAGGTTTCCATGCAACTAAGGGGCTGTATCCTGTGGACGTAATTATCTCAAGCGAGCAAGAGGGCCGCCGCGGCAAATATACAGGTCAAAAAACAACTTTCATTGGAAACCACTAACTATTTTCTAGGTCAATGTAGAGGTGACATTGCGTAGATTCCAAATATCAACATTGCTTGAAAATGCGAGTATTTTGAAGAAAGCTGCCAAATTCCACTTATGTCATCGTAACTAGGTCAGATTCAACGCTACATCAGCTATGTTTCGATTTTCGAGATCTCCTCGATGAGGCGATTTTAGTGATGTGGTCATCGTTCCAGTAAACTCACTCCGAACGATTCCGACGCTTTGCGATGCGACACTAGTTATGAGCGGTATTGTACGTGTGCGCTGATGTATGGGACGTGGCGAAAGACCACGGCAAGCGAGTCAGTGGCTCAGCAGCAGGGATGTGAGGAATTTCTGTTTCCGTGTTCCGCTCTCATTTGGTCCGAAAGACAGAATGGAAATTATTATTCATCATTCATTGATTGTTTTGTCTTCTTACACCTCTTGAATTTATACGAAAGGCTGAAGGAAGAGATTAACGATACGTCGCCTTTTTTATGATTGTGTTGCTTTCATTTTCTTCCTTGAAACGATGTACTGTCGCACTGTGCAGGCTCGCAAAGGTTTTCTGAGCGTTTAGACCAAGAAACAAATACCTTTCCCGGAGCATGCCCATCTTTTTCCCTTATAATCTCAGGTCTGACCTGGAACACCAATTCTAAATCAGAGTTCTATAAGCACTCTTAGGTTGCTAACAATGCGCTTCATAGGGGACATTGGATCTATTCTAGTCGAAGGAGGGCGTGCGGTTTCTTTCCTCTCCACCCCCGAGTTTGTTTAAGAGCTTCAGCTACTACCAAATGATACGTTGGGACCCATGCGAACTCAGAGAGTGGGTGTCGTCGTGAGTGCTGAACGCAACTGTAACCTCAGCACTGCCCCCTTCCAGTTAGGATTAATCTTGCATATTCAATAAGACCGGTTAAGTGTTATGAGTGGCGAAATCTCTGGCAGCTTACTCGCCAGCTGGATTCGTTGCGTTTAAAACACTTTCTTCCTATTTACAGAGAAATTTGGCATTTCGATTTATTACACTACACCTGGTGCAAAATTATAGGTTTTCCCGCCTCCCACCACCCCCCCCCCCCGATTTATCCATTAGTACCCGAAGAACCCGCTGCCGAGGCTCAGTGATGTTACCATCGTATTTCTCACTATCGAAAGCCATTATAGAAAAGTTATAAGCAGCATATCTCAACAGTGCTTGATACCACGAACTTTCATTGACGAAGTACCCAATAGAGGCCGGTGCAAAATATAGGTTCACTTCATAAAAAACCTGATTAATCACAAAAGTACCTGTCAATGGATGCATTGTCTTGCTGGAAAATAAGGTTGTGCCTACGAAATCGTCTGAAATATGGCAGAAGGCGATCTCCGATCAATTTCAGGTAGAGTTCACTGTTCATCCTACACGAGACAACAAGTCCGTATCCGGAAAACGCAGCCCAAACCATGAGACTTCCACCGCCTAAGATGCGCCTGGAGAACACTTCTGCCTCTTTCCTCATACCTTTCCAGTATTCTTTTTCCACTTCTTTTCGTCGGAGAATAAAGGATAAAGGATAAAGAACGGCGTTACTCAGTCCCTTCTGGGATGCGCCAGCGCACTCTACTTCTACGGGATGTCGTGGAGGCGACATGAATGCGTATTTGGCCATACAATGACTTGCGGTGGCCAGCCGATGACAAGTCAGCGCTCTATCCTTCCCAGACGAGTCTGGTACCAATTCACCGACCCCAGAGGGATGGAAGGCTTGGTTGGCCTGGGCGGGAAATCCGAACCAGTAACCTGGTATCGGGTGCACGCGATAGTCGCGCCTCCTCCGACTGCGCCACACGCGCCCCGTCGGAGAATACCACCTAAAAATTGAAAACGCACTTCTGCTTGCATGTCAGACTAGATGCAGTCTCACTTCACCGTCTTCCAATTCGTGCTCATGTGAGCCTGGCAGCTTTGTGGCAATCCGCCAAACGAGGGTCACGTTTCATAACTTCATGAACAATGTGCGTACTGCGATTCAAGCTTCATAGTAGTGTCCGTTTTGATACAGGAAGGTCTTGATGTCCTCCGCGGACTTGGTGCTGTTGGAAGCCGTCCGAAGTAGGTCGCTCTCATCTCTTTCAGAGAGCTTCCTTGGACGGCCAGCTTTCGATTTTCGCTTGCAGGCTTCCGTGTCCTTCAGATAGCGATTGATGCAGTTCAACGACCTCCCTAGTTGAGCTGCGGTCTTCCTGTTTGAAATTTCGGCCGCATGAAGAGCATCGACTTGAGCTTGCTGACGTGTAGAAAGCTTGGGGTTCTTTGCCATTGGATCGATTGATAGCAGTGATGCTTTTCGTTACATTATTGACCTATTTATGGCGAGTTTTGCGAGGCAAAATGGTGAGCGTGGGAAATTTCCCCAAGTGAACCTATAATTATAACCTCTATAATTTTTTAAAGTAATGGACCTATAATTTTGGGGTGTAGTAATGTTTGAGAACGCATTTTAATAATGATAGGAATACAAAGATTTTGTATTGTTATAACAGCCATCGGAGCGGCCTCTCGGCCGCACTGACTGCTTCTCAACGGCTTCGCCGTAGCCTTCCATTCCCTCCTTGGGTTACGGGAGGTACAGGTAACTAAGGTCATGGTCACCGATTACGAAATCGGTGATTATGCTCTTGACAGCTTAGTCACCTGAACCCACCGTAACCGGCCGTAATTTCAAAAACGGATGTCAGATCCGTTATCACTACCTTAATAATAAATAAACCTTAGGAGAAGCTCGGCCGAATTTTTTTTCAAACTCTCCTCGACTTCTGGAATCCTGGAAGTACATACAATAGTGCCATAATTTTGCTACATCTTTCTTGTTCTGTTAGTTGGGAGCCAAAACAAAACAGGCATAGCAAAATTATTCATCTCGGTGTGAAATCTTCCACTCCACACCGAGTCTGCCGCAGCTGATCGCGCCGCGCCGCGCCGTTCCCTCCAGCGGCGCTATTCGCCAATTATCTTCACCCGAATTTTCGTTAAATGTGATGTTTTAAGGTGGCGGAGTATGAAAGTGATGCAGAGCCGTCGGGCGGCGCGAAAAATCGATAGCTATGCCAACTATCACGCCGTGCCGCTTGGCGGCGCGAGTATAGAATGCCCCTCAGGCGCCTTTTATACTCCCGCCGTGGCGGGCGGGAGGAGACTGTTCATGAGTCACTGAACAACAAGCAGAAAGGATTCGTCAGGCTAATTAGCGGAATGCATCTTGTCAATGTTAGTGGTGGGATTTCTGTGGGCAGCGACGAATCCTCTCTTGAAGATGGGGTCGAAGTCGCCTGCTCAACCTACGGTTGAAATTGGTGAGTGTGGTATTGAGTCGAGTCCCCTGCAATGCAAATGGAACTAAACGACTCTTTATTTTGCAACATGTGCGGGTTCAAAAGTAAAATTGCTGGAAGGTACTCATTGTCGAAAATCACTCAGAATTCTCTTTCATATGGTCATTCCAGGGTCATTGTGCACTAAACATATCTTTAGCCTTGTAGGTAAAACTTCGTGAATGTCTACAGATCTCCATTCTCTTCCTAAGCTACGGAAGGTACGACTAAGGTCAAGGTCACCGATTTCGCTCAAACTCCAGCGTAATATTAAAAACGGATGCACGATTCATGAGCTCCCTAGGCGAAATTTGGGCGAAATCGGTGATTGTGACCTCGACAGGTTTAGTCACCCGAACCTTCCGCAAAAACGAATTTCAGATTCGTGATCAGCACCCTAAATACCCCCTCCCCCCCCCCCCCCCGAAGAAGTTTGGTCGAAAGTTCTTTCCGACCCCTCCTCAACCTTTTGGGTCCTGAAAGTACAATTACACCCTCTTTGTTTTGCTAGTTGGGGAACCAAAACAAAGAGGACATAGCAAAATGTTTCATTTCGATGGTGAATCTCCCACTCCACACCGAATCTGCCGCAGCTGATCGCGTCGCGCCGCATCCTTCCCTCTAGCGGCGCGATTTTCCGAATATCTTAACTCGAAATTCCGTCAAATGTGGTGTATTGAGGCGGTGGAGTATGAATGCGATGCGGCGCCGCCGGGCGGCGCGAAAAATCGATAGCTATGTCAACCGTCACGCCGCGTCGCGCGGCGGCGCGACTATAAAAGGCGCCTTTCATAGTCCCGCCGCGCCGCGCTCCGAATTTGACGCGCCGCTGCGCGATCGAAGTTAAAAAGGGGAGCGTCAACGACGCTCGCCGACAAAATTCTACGTACTACGGTCTGTGCGCCATGACGGATAATGGAGGAGACGGTCTATGAGTCATTAGAGGACCAAAACAGAAAGGATTCGTCAGGGTGATCAGCGGAATGCATCTTCTCAATGTTAGTGGTGGGATTTCTGTGGGGAGCGACGAATCCTCTCTTAAAGCTGTGGTCGAAGTCGTCTGCTCAACGTGGCTGAAATTGGTGACCGTGGTATTGAGTCGAATCCCTTGCAATGCAAAAGACACTAAAGGACTTATTATTTTGCAGCAACGTGGTGTGCGGGTTCAAAAGTAAAATTGCTGGAAGATACTCATTGTCGAGAATCACTCAGAATTCTCTTTCATATGGTCATTCCAGGGTCATTGTGCACTAAACATATCTTTAGCCTTGTAGGTAAAACTTCGTGAATGTCTACAGATCTCCATTCTCTTCCTAAGCTACGGAAGGTACGACTAAGTTCATGGTCACCAATTTCGCTCAAACTCCGGCGTAATATGAAAAACGGATGCATGATTCATGCTAAGAACACAAAATAAGCTCCCTAGGCAAAATTTGGGGGAAATCGGTAATTGTGACCTCGACAGCTTTAGTCACCCGAACCTACCGCAAAAACGAATGTCAGATTCGTGATCAGTACCCTAAATACCCCCCCCCCCCCCGAAGAAGTTTGGTAGAAAGTGCTTTTCCGTCCCCTCCTCGACCTTTTGAGTCCAGAAAGTACAATAGTTCCATAATTTTGCTACACCCTCTTTGTTTTGCTAGTTGGGGAACCAAAACAAAGAGGACACAGCGAAATGTTTCATTTCGATAGTGAACCTCCCACTCCACACCGAATCTGCCGCAGCTGATCGCGCCGCGCCGCGTCTTTCCTTGTAGCGGCGCGAATACCGTAACCCGAAATTCCGTCAAATGTGGTGTTTTGAGGCGGCGGAGTATGAATGCGATGCGGCGCCGCCGGGCGGCGCGAAAAATCGACAGCTATGTCCACCGTCACGCCGCGCCGCGCGGCGGAGCGAGTATAAAAGGCGCCGTAGCCCTAGTTTACACTTGCGCCGCCACGCGGCGCGGTACGAGGATCGCCATAGGTATCGATTTTCCGCGCCGCCGGGTCGATATATTCTGACAATGGTGCCCCGGGTAAAAAAAGTAGTAGTAAAAGTATAAAGTATAAACTAGGGCTAAGCCCTAGTTTATACTTGCGATAGATAGTAGGATGTTGCTGGATTGAAAATAGTCGCATGATGCCTTGTCCGCCTCCTAAATTCGTTACGGCAATCAATTATTTACTTCCATTATGGAAATATATATATTACAATATAATTCGCTTAATCCGTCGGTCCGTTGTTAGTCACGGGGAGGGGAGGGGGACTGAGGCCAAGAGACGCCTACGACAGTGCGGCGTATGCCAGCCGGGTTTTCCTGAGCTTAACCATGGACGATTGCTGGCGAACCCATAGGCCTGGCAGCTTTACGACATATTAAAAGGCAGAGCGTCAGAGTGTGTATAGGGACCAAGTGCGGAGCATAGGGATTCAGAAGACGTGCCCTAGGCGTCGTTCAACGTGCGACAGGATTCAGAAGACATGCTGAAGATGTCAGGAGATTTCGAGGCATTCCGAGTAAAGGGGACCAGTATGAAGGGGACATTGAGGAAGGATCAGCAACAGCGAACCACTAGAGAAAGGGGGGGGGGGGGTGGGAGTGAGGGATACCAGTATTTCCCTTCAATATCCTTCAATATCACTTCCCTTCAGTATCGTACAATGCGCCTCGGATCTCTGAATACGGGTCACAGAAGTCGTGGCACGTGTGTCAGTGTGCAGAAGGAGTGTCATAGTCTTCGTGCCACCTGGTGGCACGTGAGTCGGAACACAGTTCACGTGTGTGCTTGACTCTCACTCCGTTTCTTTGCTAGCACATAGGAAGTATTAGCGGGGAGGGGGAAAGAGGTAGCGAGAGTGACTATGGGATTTGGAGGAGTATTATTGCCGTCGGACAGTAAACGGTGTCGAGCTGTCGATCAATACCATTCATTCTAATTGTGTTTCTGCAGATAAAGCACTTCGGATTGGGACTCTCATGATCTGTTTCTTCACAAGTAGAGAACTGGCACTTCGGAGGACAAATCGCGTACATGCGGTAGAGGGTGGATGGGCTTCATAGGAGTAGTGAAGATTCTGCCCTACCATATCCCGCTGCGCTAATCTATATATAGTAAGACCAGTTTTTACTGTAATAAAAGTAAAGAAGAAAGGAAGATTCGGGTTGTTCTATTCTCGGGGTTTGGGGACGAGGCCCCCACTCAGATGTTTGGCGGCCGATAGGCCGCTGGACGTCTGGTATATGTATATATATATGTTTATTATTTATGAAAAATTAGGCGAAGTAATAAGTTTTGAGTCATTTCCGTTTTCGTGTTTCGTACTCCGGTTTCTGCCCATTTTTGAGTTACTCCGTTCCGTATTCCGTCTTCCGCTTTTCTTGAAGAAAAAAAATTCCGCACATCCCTGCTCAGCGGGTGCGACCCTTCTTCTCAGCTGGTGGGCAAGATGTTCGACTCATGTGAAATGCAATATATTTGCATTTTTCATGACCGCTGCCTCCTTTACCAATATGCTTCCTGCACATCACATCTCCTACGCATTTATTTTACTGTTAGTTGCCAAATAAGGTCAGATTCGTGATCAACACCTCTAGACAAAGTTGGGCGAAGTAATACCAAAAATGAATGTCAGATTTGTGATCTGCACCCCAAATAACTCTCCTGGGAGAAGTTTGGGTGAAATCGGTGACTGTGACCTCGACAGCCCTAGTCACCCGTACCTGATGTGGCCTGCCGTAATCGGCCGAAATTTCAAAAGTGGATGTTAGATTCGTGATCAGCACCCCAAATAACCCCCCTGGCCAAGGGGTGTTGTTTAGGTTTAGGTGAATTTTTTTCGACCTCTTCTCGACCTCTGGAGTCGCGAAAGTACAGTAGTAGTGCCTTCTCGTGGCGGTTTAAATCACCTTACTTCCTACACATCTCCTTCACATTTATTTGACTCTATATTGTCAGATGAGGGTTTACTTGGAGCTGTGCTTCACTCACTTCTTTCACTTTTTGAATTATCTCATTGACGACCGCGCGAGAAATCGCGCGTCTGCCGCGTGGGACCGCATGCTGATGCCGCGCCAACAAGTGAATCTCATGAAATCACTACTTCACGATATTCCAAATGAAATTCCCGCTTAATGGGGTGGCCAAATATTGGAAAAGGCTAGAACAGGTCCGAAAGCAGGACGTAGAAGATGAATTTACTGCTATAAGAAAGTCTGCAAAGAAAAAAAGGCGCAGGTTCGCCACGAATCGTGCAAAGAAGGTGACCACACGATGTAGCAAGTGTTTGAAGTATTGTAGTCTAGATTGTTTTCAAAATTTTTACAAGAAATGTCACTAGTTCTTTTGTGCATAACCATTTTTGTAAAATGTAAGAAGGATTTTGTGAATAGTACCGATTTTTGTGAAGCTTGAATAGTGTGTGGTGTTGATTATTTCTTTTTATCAATGCATAGAAGTAAAAGACTCCCGAACCACAGTGCAGAAGCATTGCTAGGATCCAAGATATCTATTGACTACTCGTAAACTATGAAAAATCGAGAAATGGGCCGCAGCGAACCTGTTTTATAACCGCGGGCCAAAGTCGTCCCGCGCGGTCCCAAGATACAGAAAAACTGCGACCCAAAATCGTCCCGCGCGGTGGGTTATATAACGTTTTGTGTTTTTCAGCGAATGTTAACACGTTGACGACAATGTCGCGCAATGGTGCGCGACAGTGTTATTTCGATCAGAGTGACATTACCTTCGTCCAAACTTTGCCTAGGGAGGTAATTTAAGATGCTGAACACAGTGGCGATGTTCGTTTGGTAAATTACGACTACCACCCATATCGATAACTAATGTTGTCACCACCTTCGCCCAAACTCCCTAAATGGAGTTATTTGAGGTGCTGGTCACGACTTTGATATCCTCTTCTCGAATTTCGCACGATTACGATAAATTACGAGTGGCATTGCTGCGTTAGAATATATCAGGGGCAACCTATTATGGCGTCGACCAGCTATCCATTGAACTTCAGAGTTATTTTTGAGACTTCATTCAATTAAGGGTAACAAACAGGCATGATTACATACTACAACTATTTGGATGCTATCAAACGTCACTAAGGAGATCAACTTCACAAGTAAAGTCCAGACGGAAACTATTTTTATTTTTTGATCGGAATCAGGTACCACTGCAGGAGCCATGTCGTCACATTCCAATCTATCGGGTGCTTCAAGATCGCTGTCGAGCATCAAGTCGTCAAAACTTTCGTTTAGTTCGTCGACACTGTCATACAGAATGCTCATGATGACGATTTCTGATGGCAATTCTAGAATTTTTCAGTGTAAGTTCCGCATCAAAAACATTTATTTTTCAGTTAGACCATCAAAATTGAGAAAGGAGGGAGCTCATTGCGGAGAAGAAAAGATTTAGGGAATGTTGCTAAAACAAAACCAAATTCCGAGAATGGATATCAGATTCGTTGTGTTCATTCTAAAAATTCAATTTATGTTAAGCTAAGGTGACGAAATATCGTGTCACACGCGCGCAATACGCGCGGTTCCGTGGGCCCAACACACGAAAATTGCGCGGTCGTCAACGTGTTAAAGTGACCTCACAGTAGGTACGGGTTACAGCAGGTATGGGTGATTAGGAGTGTCGAAATCATAATCACGATTTCGTCGACCCTTCGTCTGCGGGAGTTATTTGGGGTGCTGATCACGAATCAGACATCCTTATTGGTATTACGCTGAACTAAGGGAAGTCCGTTTTTGGTATTACGCTGAAATACAGGAAGTCGTAACTGTGGTGGTGAACAAAGGTCATGATCAAGGTTTTCGTCCAAACTTCGTTTATAGGTGTTATCTGGAGTGTTGAGCACAAAACGACCCTTATTTGACAGTTTAGAGTGAAGTAAATGTGTAGGAGATGTGCAGGAAGCAAATTGGCGAAGGAGCAGTGGTCATGAAAAAATGTGGACAGTGCATAGCGCCGGAGTCGAACATCTGGCCTTTAGCACCTGTGAGGCAGCGTCGCACCCTGCTGGGCGACTGATTCGCTTGCTGGGGAGCCTTCCGCCAAGTCCCATACGTCAGCACGCGCAAGTACAGTACCGTCGGTAAACATTCGCCAAAACGCGGCCGGCGACGGATTAATCCGCCGCTTCCGCCGCTTTGCCATAACTCCCTTCAAAGTCGACTATATCCAACGAAATGCATATTGGTGGAATCAGCACAACATGGTATACCCAACGGCCTAAAGGTCTTGACAAAATTTTAAAATTTTTGAGTCCGAGTTGACCTGAATTAAGCGAGCCTGTAATTATTTTGACCTGACCCACATTCGCTCCTGAGTCTCGCATAATTATGCCCTCTGGCAGGTATGGATCTCCCAGTAGAATTTTTAAAATTATAAGCGATATCGAAAATGTATTTCATACTAATTTTAGGTTTTGCCTCATCAAGGTGATCTATTTGACATCAAGTTTGCCTAATTTGGCTCCATGTACGTCATTCTATCCATTCTCAACTGCCGTTTTTCCATTTTCGCTAATTAGTATACTTCTGCTTTTTTTAAAATTTTTCGAATGAAGGAATAATCGAATAACCCCTTTTTTGATTATTCGAATTTCCGAATAATCGAATAACACAATTTTTTCAGTTATTCGAATTTCCGAATAATCGAATAACCCCATTTTTCGCTTATTCGAATTTCCGAATAATCGAATAACCCCATTTTTTGGTTATTCGATTTTCAGAATAATCGAATAACCCCATTTTTTGGTTATTTGAATTTCCGAATAATCGAATATTCGAAAAAAACGAATAATCGAATAAACTTTATTATAACTTTATTATATATATTGGGCTGCGTTTTCTGGATACGAACTTGTTGCCTTGGAGTTCGTCTCGCGTAGGATGAACAGCGAAGACTACCAGAAATTGCTCGGAGATTACCTTCTGCCATATTTCAGAAGATTTCGTAGCCTTATTTTCCAACAAGACAATGCATCCACACACGTATCGCAGTCAACTACAGGTTGGCTTAACTCCAATAGAACTCAATATTTGAAGTGGCATAGTTGTTCTTCAGATCTCAACCCGAAAACTAGAAAGCTTGTGGGACATTCTTGTACACAGTGTACAAAAATTGAACCGCTTAGACAACGGTTTCTGATCTGAAGAACGCCATACTTCATGCATGAGCCAATGTTGAGCGAACTGCTATTGACAACCTAATCAGTAGTATGCAAAATAGAATTTTCGATATGGTTGCAACAAAGGTGATGTGACGAATTACTAATCTTACCTTGTCTGTAGAGACTTTTGTGATTAATCAGGTTTTTTATGAAGGGAACTTATATTTTGCACCGGTCTCCATTCGTTAAATTTTCAACAAAAGTTCGTAGTATCCTGCACTGACGAGATATCCTGCTTAAAATTCTTATATAGAGACTTTCGATAGTGAGGAATACGACGGTAACCGCTGAGCCTAGACAACGGAACCTTCGGGTACTAATGGACAAATCGGGGGTACCTATATTTTTGCACCGGGGTGTATTAATAAGGACGATGCGATTTTTGTGTTAGCCAATTTCGTTTGATATCGTTTACTCACTTCAAAAGCGCATTGCGTAGGTTCAAGTAAGTGTAGTGAAGTAAGTTCAACGACAACATTCGCCAGACACAAAATAAAAGATTTGAATTCTTTTAAAAAAGCTAATAATGAAGATATTCAGTATCTTCTAAGAACCGTTGACAATACTCGTTAAGATGACAAGACATGAGAACTTTTTTCCTACAAACGAAATCCTACAAAAAGAATTCCTACAGAAATACATGTGCAAAACATCTACGTACAAGTGCAAAGTTTTGCGAAAAAAAATCCATTTGTTCATTTCATAATCTCACAGGAATAGTCAACCGATCAAATTGTGGAGTTATACACCATTTTCAGTCGAAATTCAACGTTTTTGAAATAAATTTCAACGTTCTTCTGGAAACTTCCCCGTGTAACAACGTTGAATTTGATTTGAAAAACTTTGAATTTCAACTGAAAATGGTATATAATCGTGTCATATATGCAAACTGTGAGCTTCAGTCCCGAAGTAATCGAAGTCGCTGAATACGAATCTTAAGTTAGTTTTTGCAGTAACGGTGGCCATCAAGAGATATTAATCAAATTATCGATTTATCACTCAACAAGCTCGAAACTTCAGGCCTGAGGTAACTGAGGTCACTGAACACGAATCTGAATTCATTTTTTAATTTTCCGTCGAAATTTGTGTTTATTGTGCAAATTCCGTAGAGTATTCAAGTGTATTACATGGATGACCGTCGTGGTCACAAAGAATGCAAATGTGAGGTTAGATTTTGAAAATATCGACGAAGACCGGTCATACAATTGATTCGCCTCAACGAATTCCCCATAGAAAATCAATAGCTCGATCAACTTCAACCGATAATTTCAAAACGAACTTCAGATTTGTGTTCAGCGAGATCGACTACCCCAAGGGCTGAAGTTTCGGACCGCAGTTGATCGCCATCAACTGCGGTCGGTGGCGATGATGACGATCAACTGCGGTCAGTATCGCCAATACGCCATACCCCACGCCAGTTGTGATGAACTGATGGAAACACGCACGCGCGCGCACACACACACACTACCCCTCTATGTGTAGTAGGATATGGAATGCGTTTTCGTAACGGTGAGCTCCTCGACAGTGTGGTATCGAAAACAATCGTCAACGGAATGAACGCGGCTAACAAAAATCATCTGTATGCCACATTCGGAACAACCACGTATTCGAAATTCGAATATTATTCGAATTTTCGCACCTCGAATAATCGAATTCGAATAATTATTCGAATATGGAAATCTCGAATAATCGAATTCGAATAATTATTCGAATTTGCTAAACTCGAATAATCGAATTCGAATAAATATTCGAATTTGCGAAACTCGAATAATCAAATAATCGAAAATCGAATTCGAATAAATTATTCGAATAATTATTCGAATTCGATTATTCGAGCACAAGTATACTAAGTGTTAGTTACAACCGTATCAGTGTCGTTCTAGGGCTGATTTTTGCTAAATTTTTCGGTTGTCAGGTGTGGATTACAAATATGGGTTTTAGGCTTACTTTGATCAAAAGTAAGACAGTTATCAGCCATTAAATTGGCAGTGCGGCGTTCCAAGAGGACATGGCCTGCAAGGGCTACATCACGCGTCTGGATCTGTGTTTCCACGGGGCAGATCAGTATGAAAGCTGGAAAAGTGGCCAGACACCATGCAGAGGTGCTATCTCACAAACACGATAGAGCTGGCAACTCACGTCTCGGAGTTTCATTCCCTTGAAAACGCAGTTTCTTTCAAATCCGACATTGAGATCTGACACTGAAGTCTGTCCACACCTCGCAGACGAGTTCCTACCATTTAGCAAAACCCATATTTGCAATATCTTTCGAAAATTTTTTCACTCGACCTCAACCTAATTTATTACTTGAGACAAGTCCGATACTGGAGCCCAGACTGCTGCCGTAATTGCAGTGACCTGACCTGCCCCACAAAGCTTCTCCTTTGAACATACAATCACTGCTCGTCTCCTCTCACTACTCACACTAACCGTTTGTACTCCTTAAAATATCGATTACTGATGACAAGTGCTTTAATTACAAAAAATTTTCTGAACCGCTGTTCGAATCTATGACCGAGTTGGAACCGCAGGGTTGACTTGTCACGGAAATAGTTGTCTTCCATCTGTAGGAAACAACACCAGAAAACGAAATTGTACCTCACAAAAATTTTCGACAAAAATCGAACAAAAATTAAGACTTTCCACAAGCAGGAGGTATCGTACTCCTCTTCGTTTTAACAGAGGAGTTTGTTGCGTTTTTTCGTAGTTTCTTGTACACCTCAAGAAATTAAATTCTTTTAATATCGGCAGTCTTTAAATCAGTGTGGTCCGCCTCATTTTTCGCAGATTCTACCAGGATGTTATGGACGACACATTTTCTAGCTGGAGGAGCAACACCTGCATGAGAAATTGTGCTCTATAAAATATCGAGTGTTAATTACTAGTGATCACTCATGCGTGTACTCGTGCTCTCCTTACAAATGTTATTTGATTTTCTGTTTTTTGTTTTTCTCTTCACACAGTAAAAACAAGCTTCGAGCTTCGATATAATTTGGTGGCCATCTACAAAATTGTCGTTGTCTATGAAAATAAAATTATGTTCTTCCTAAAGCAGACAGCATATATAACTAAAATTTTATCCTTAAATAGGCTCATGTTTTGCTCGATATATAGCGAAAAATTATGGATTTTTGAAACAAAACCTTAAACATAATCTGGGTTTCGATTTTCCCTGTTCCAAGAAAGTGTCCAAATAATAAAACCCCGGTGGTCACACAGAATATCGCTGCTCAACAACTCAATCTTTCTCAACACTTTAAAGTTTTTCCTTTTGACAGGGGCAACCTATTTCCGTGATAAGTTAATCCTTCAAATATGACCGGCGAAGTCAGAGTTGCTGTTGTCTACACTTAAACTGTCGTAAATCGGGAAGCTGGTGGAAAGTCTTAATTTTTGGTCGATTTTTGTCGAAAATTTTTGTGAGGTACAATTTCGTTTCCTGGTGTTGTTTCCTACAGATGGAAGACAACTATTTCCGTGACAAGTCAACCCTCCGGTTCCAACTCGGTCATAGATTCGAACAGCGGTTCAGAAAATTTTTTGTAATTAAAGCACTTCATCAGTAATCGATATTTTAAGCAGTACAAACGGTTAGTGTGAGTAGTGAGAGGAGACGAGCAGCGATTGTATGTTCAAAGGAGATGCTTTGTGGGGCAGGTCAGGTCACTGCAATTACGGCAGCAGTCTGGGCTCCAGTATCGGACTTGTCTCAAGGTAATAAATTAGGTTGAGGTCGAGTGAAAAAATTTTCGAAAGATATTGCAAATATGGGTTTTGCTAAATGGTAGGAACTCGTCTGCGAGGTGTGGACAGACTTCAGTGTCAGATCTCAATGTCGGATTTGAAAGAAATTGCGTTTTCAAGGGAATGAAACTCCGAGACGTGAGTTGCCAGCTCTATCGTGTTTGTGAGATAGCACCTCTGCATGGTGTCTGGCAACTTTTCCAGCTTTCATACTGATCTGCCCCGTGGAAACACAGATCCAGACGCGTGATGTAGCCCTTGCAGGCCATGTCTTCTTGGAACGCCGCACTGCCAATTTAATGGCTGATTACTGTCTTACTTTTGATCAAAGTAAGCCTAAAACCCATATTTGTAATCCACACCTGACAATCGAAAAATCTAGCAAAAATCAGCCCTAGAACGACACTGATACGGTTGTAACTAATTAGCGAAAATGGAAAAACGGCAGTTGAGAATGGATAGAATGACGTACATGGAGCCAAATTAGGCAAACTTGATGTCAAATAGATCGCCTTGATGACGCAAAACCTAAAATTATATGAAATACATTTTCGATATCGCTTATAATTTTAAAAATTCTACTGGGCAGATCCATACCTGCCAGAGGGCATAATTATGGGAGACTCAGGAGCGAATGTGGGTCAGGTCAAAATAATTACAGGCTCGCTTAATTTAGGTCATCTCGGACACAAAAGTTTTAAAATTTTGTCAAGACCTTTAGGCCATTGGGTATACCATGTTGTGCTGATTCCAACAATATGCATTTCATTGGATATAATCGACTTTGAAGGGAGTTATGGCAAAGCGGCGGAAACGGTGGATTAATTCGCCGCCGGTCGCGTTTTGGCGATGTTTACCGACGGTACTGTATGCCGCCGGCACGCGCTGACGGTGCGATACTGTACACCACCTTCGAGTGCACGTAGCTCTTTTGGTTCAAGGACTCAGCAAAAACGAAATATGTTTTCCTACTACAGTCCCATCTCGTTATAACGCATTTGATTAGTTTGTACTTACAAAATAGCACAGGCAAATACAAGCTTGCTTGTTACGGCGGAGCGACCAGTACTCCCATTGTCAAGGGCCACCTCTCTTACGGTGCATCATGTGCATGTTCTGCTTCGCCAACAGGTTGCGAAAGCGAAGCCAGCTGCATACATAACAAAAATGTGAAGGTCTGATATGCTCTTGTGATCAAAGTGATCAATTTTCAAATCAAGGCTATGACATTGGCCACTAATTTGAGGGGACATAAGGGAAGAATTATATAGGAGAACCCAGTGTAGCCAAAAACTTGGGGGGGGGGGTGGGAACTTGATTTTCGTTGTTGACGAACCACTACAGAAAGTGACTCTGCCTTCCTCCTTCTGTGGGATTTTCTGCCTCCGATTGATTTTGTGTCCTTCAATGCATCTGACAAGGGAAGCCCATTGAACTTCCCCAGAGATTCTCAACGAGACCTATATAGCCTTATAGGGCATCGGACAAGGATCATAGAACTGTGTTTCGCTTTTGCTACGGGCCACTGGGTGGTCCGAAAATGGCAAAAATTTGTATCACTTCAGAGCTGGCTGATAAGACATACGTGACACCTGGAATGGTCCTGTCGTGCTCAGAACTTAACCTACAAAAGGTTTCAAAGTTTGATTAAAGGAATATGATAATTCACGACGTTTCCTAAACGAAGCTGCAGGGTACATTCATGTGCTTCATTCGCATCGACAGTGCTAGCGACTGGATGGCCTAGTTGATAGCGATGTAGACTCACGGGGGGGGGGGTCGAGGGTTCGATTCTGAAGAGGGTTAGGAAATTTGCTAGATAGCTGTTCCCGTTTTTAGAAAAGAAGAGAACATTTTGGCTTCGGTAGGATACTGTATTATTAGGTAGCGGTGAATAAGAGTGGTGAGATCATGACCACCGATTTCGCTCTGAATTCACGTATGGGAATTATTTAAGCCACTGACCACGAATCGGTCATCTTTTTCAAATTTACACTTTTCTTGCACCACTTCGCATCTTAAAGTCGAAGGTTGGAAAACAAAATTGGAGAATGCTACATTGGAGAAGAAAGAGATATCCCTGGACGATGTTTGAGAGAAATCGTTTCTTTCGACCGCACCTCGACCATTGGAGTTGTGAAAGGCAGCCGTACCGGTTGAAAGCAGGTTTAGGAAGCAAATACGGTATCCTACCGAAGCCAAAATGAAGTCTTCTTTTGTAAAAGTAGGGACAGACCACCTACCAAACAATCTAGTCCCTCATGAATCGAGCCCTCGACCGTCCTCCCGTAAGTCCCCATCGCTATCCACTCGGCCATCCTGTCGCTGCCTTCATCGATGCGACTGAATCACTTGAGTGTACCCTTCAGCTTCGTCAAGAAAACGTCTCAAATTAGCATATTACTATAATCGAACTTTACTTTGAGCTGCAAACGTTTTGTAGGTTAAGTTCTGAGCAAGACAGGGCGATTCCACGTGTCACTTACACCTTATCAGCCCGTTCTGAAGTGATACAAATTTTTGCCATTTTCGGGGCACCCAGTGGCCCGTAGCAAAAACGAAACCCAGTTCCGGGACCCCCGTTCGATGCGCTACAAGACCATATAGGTCTCGTTGAGAATCATTGAGGGAAGTTCATCGGCTTCCATTGTGAGATCAATTCAGTATCGCATTCAAAAGATCGATAACACCGATCAATATTGACTGCTTGGTCGAAACGCCCCAACCGCTGTGAAGCGCTTCCGTGGACCAACCCAATCACACAACTCCCACTCCGATTGGTTAGGTTTGAGGGAGAACCGATGGCATCACTCAAATGATCGATAAATATAAAAGGAAAATATTGATCACCATTGACTGCCTGATCGAAACGTTTCCCATGCTGTGAGGCGCTTCCGTCAGAAATCGTAATCGTGCAATCCTGACACACGCTGGGTATTTTAATGAAGTATGGTGGGGCTTGGAATGGTGGCGATGTCCGTTCCTCCACGTGGTGCCACTGGAAACTACTCGCTCTGCGAGTTAAGCCGAACACGGACACTCGATTGCAGGCGACAGGCCCTTGTGACAGGCCGGCCTACGAAGACCCGTGACACATCACATGGTGTATGACAACTCAAGTGTTTCGAGATAGTGCTACGGCGTCCGCGGGAGCCGACGCGCACTCGCAGAGCCCGGCGAGTGTGAGAAGTATGCGAGGGTCCCTGGTGCGAGGACGGCATCGGGGGGCAACTGAGCTAGTCCGAAAGTCCCGTAACGTAAGCAGGGCCCGCGTGGCAACGCTGAATGTGGGTACGTTGACGGGCCGCTCGTGCGAGTTGGTTGAAGCACTGGAGCGTAGAAGAGTTGATTTCTGTGCGGTGCAGGAGACGAGGTGGTCTTGCCGCAAGTCAAGGGACATAGGACGTGGCTTTAAGGCCGTTCTATGTGGAAGTCCCAGGACCACCAGTGGTGTCGGAATAATCGTCTCCGAACGATTTCGTGACTCGATTGTAAGCGTCGAGCGCTTTGACGATCGATTGATGAAGACCGTTGTCGCCGCTAAGGAGCGACTCTATCACTTCTTCTCAGCGTATGCTCCGCAGACTGGCTGCTCGGATCAAGCCAAGGAAGAGTTTTGGAGCCTGCTTGATGAGAAGACAGCAGTGGTACCGTCGAAAGATGTCATCATAGTCGCTGGTGACCTTAATGGGCACGTAGGTGCTACGAAAGACGGGTACAGCTGTCATGGTGGCTTCGGATACGGATCACGTAACGCCGATGGTGAGCACAATCTTGATTACGCGAAATCGCATAACCTCACCATAGTGAACACCGTTTTCCGAAAACGCGACTCGCACCTTATCTCATACTACAGTGGGAGCACCAAGACTCAGATAGACTTTGTCCTTGTGAGAGATCGCGACCGGAGTCTTGTCACAGATGCGAAGATCGTGCCGTATGAGACGGTCTCCCCACAGCATCGACCGCTGATCTGCACTTTGAAGATCGCCCCTCCGAGGCTGAAGCAGGTTGAGCGATGCGGTGCAGCAAGAATCAAGTGGTGGCGAATGAGAGAGAAGGAAGCAGCTGTGATTTCTCGCGTGCGGTTACCGACAGTCACGACTGTCGACGAAACTTGGAAGAAGGCGACCGACGCGATTCGTCAAGCTGCACAGTCAGAACTCGGCATTACGAAGCCTGGGCGACGGAAGGTCGACAAGCAGACATGGCTGTGGACAAACGACGTGAAAGCAAAAGTGCGAGAGAAGAAGTCGCTCTATCACGTGTTTCTCGGCGAAAAGACAGCCGATAACTGGCGGAAGTACCAAGAAGCGAAGAAAGCTGCAAAGAAGGCCGTGGCTGTTGCGAAAGCCACTCATTTTGGAGATGTCAACGAGAAGCTCGAGTCTCGCGATGGTGAGCGGTATCTGCACCGAGTTGCAAAGAATCGCCATCGCCAGACCGAGGACATCGAGAAGTTCTTCGGCATCAATGATGAGAACGGCCATCTCCTTACGGACCGCAAGAAGGCATTGAAGCGATGGCGCGATTACTTTGAGGAAATCTCTACGGTAGGGTTCCCTCATCCAGCCATCCCTTCAACGGCTCCAACCCACGGCCCCGTTCAGAAGATCACCGTGGAGAGATTGAAGCGGCTTTGAAGAAGATGAGGCCAGGCAAAGCGACTGGGCCCGATGACGTGGCAGCTGATTTGTGGAAGTTCAAGTACTGGTACCCTGCTGAGTAGTTGGCGAAGTTCTTTAATCAGGTTGTGGCGGAGAAGAAGGTGCCTGAGTGTTGGCGCCAAAGTACGACGATCCCGATTTGGAAGAAGAAGGGCAGTCCTGCAGACTGCTCCAATTACCGTCCGATTCGCTTGCTTTCGCACAGCATGAAGATCTTTGAGCGAATTGTCGACGGACGAATTCGTGACATCGTCCAGCTTTCCAGCAATCAGTGCGGCTTCGTGGCTGGCTGTGGCACCGTTGATGCCATACACGCCGCCCGCCTCCTGATAGAAAAGCATCGCGAGGAACAGAAGCCAGTGCATATCGCCTTCCTCGACTTGGAGAAGGCCTTTGACCGCGTACCGCGTGAAGTGATATAGTACGCCTTGCGACATCATGGAGTTCCCGAAGAGCTCATAGAGTGGGTGCGAATTCTCTACTCTTGTCCAAAGAGTCGAGTTCAAGCTGCAGCTGGAACCTCGATGGAGTTCCCCATCTCTGTCGGGGTACACCAGGGTTCTGCGCTTTCCCCACTCCTCTTTGTTGTCGTCATGGACGCCATCACACGAGATCTTCAGAAGCCCGTCCCTTGGACGTTGCTTTATGCCGATTACGTGATGCTCGCTAGCGAAGACAAAGGAGAACTCGAGCGAGAGTTGCAAGCTTGGTGTGATCGCTTGGAGCGGTTTGGACTCGATTGAACGTGAAGAAGACCGAGTATTTAACGACGGACGTTACCGAGTCCAGCTCCATCAAGGTTAACGGCATCGAGCTTCCACGCACTGCGGTCTTTAAGTACCTGGGATCAGCAGTCGCGTCTGACGGTAAACTGATGGTCGAAGTGAATTCACGCGTGAGTGCAGCTTGGTCCAAGTGGCGCTCGTTGACTGGCGTGCTCTGCGACAAGAAGATACCAGAGCGCTTTAAGTCAAAGATCTACAGGGCAGTCATCCGGCCAGTAGCGATGTACGGCGCTGAGTGTTGGCCTGCGACCAAGGAAGTTGAAACGCGCCTCAGCGTCATGGAGACGAAGATGCTGCGCTGGACGGCTGGAGTCACGCGCATGGACCGCATCCGAAACGAAGCTATTCGGCAGAAGTTCGGTGTCGCGCCGATAGCGGACAAGATGCGCGAAGCTCGCTTACGATGGTACTGCCACGTTCTGCGTGGAAAGGAAGATAGCGTCCGCAAGATAGGCCTCAACTTCGAGGTAACAGGAAAGCGGCCTAGAGGGCGCCCGAAGCAGCGCTGGGCTGATACGTTACATACGGACTTGAAAGCGGCTGGTGTCCACCCTGATCTAGCGCTGGATCGGGAAAGGTGGCGTCATGACACCAGAATAGCGGACCCCGCCACGAAGCGGGACAGACGCTGAAGAAGAAGAAGAAGAAGTTGGTGGGGCTTGGAATAAATTGTAAGTGACAAATCATCGCAACCCAGCATGGAACCCTCCCCCTAAAAAGTGCTCCCCTCGTCCAGCCACTATCCAAATTGCCCGCGAAAGCGTCATCTTGAGTCATCCAGTTATCCGAAGGTTTTCGATCGGAGCGATAACACTGACCTAACAGGGAAACAGTAAAAAAACGGGTTCTGAGCCGTGCCGCGTCGCAGACCTCTTCCGCAACGCTTCACGTGTTCTCTGAACCCGGCAGCGGCAGCTCATCATTGCCGTGGTGACGCCTTGCGAAACCTCATCAAGTAGGTGTTGTTTGGTGACCACCAGCAGTGGAAGCATCGTGCTGGTCAACGCCTGCAGCAGTGACTGCCTGCCATGCTGCCATGTTGTGGTGTTAACGGTTTACGGTGGCGACACGACGAACGGCTGGGTGTAGCACCAACTGTAAACAGATATTGACGGCTGTCACCCGTCAGTGATTCATGCCTCTCCCTTTATAGAGTTATAAGTGTGGTCATTGAACTTTGATCATCTTTCATCCTAAAATCTGCTTTTATGGATCCAGGAGAGTCACCAGAATGTATCAGAATTGAAAGAAGGAAATATTGCAGTACAAGTCTAGAAAAGGGGCGAATCCTCGTTTTCTTCCATACAATCGTTGGAATTTTTTTAGTCTTTTAAAGCGGAGAGATTAGGCTTAGGCACTTAGATCTTAAAGCTGTGGAATCTCATGCAAGCCCGTTTCAACTAGAGTAAATAAAGAAATAATGAAAACCCTCCCCATCTGTCAAGCGCATCGACCTCTAGAGGTTATGGGCCTTCTGTCAATTAGCGCAAACGCACCCTTCCGGCAGCAGGTTTATTCGATATTTTATTACAATTATTCGATCGAGTAGAGTTTATTTATTCGATTTTCGAATAATATTCGAATATAGCTTCCTTCGATGTGCGAATTCGAACGAATATTCGAATTTTGAAAATCATCGATATTCGATTTTGAACGAATATTCGAAAATCAAGGAATATCGAATAATTTGAATAATTATTCGAGTAAATAATTCGAATACATTCGTTCGGGCACAACTGTAATCTGTGAACGGAGTTATGGACCATTTTCACATATCTCCGAGCTCAGATAGCCTGAAACTGATCCGCAGGTCAGCAGTGGTGGCGCAAGGGGTAGAGGAGCGGCGTGGTGATTAAAGTGGTTTATGGTTTGACTCCCCTGTGATGCAGGAATTTTGCACTTTCTAAAAAAGATCTACTACGATCAACCAAAGCTCTCCATGTCAAATGACGAAGTTGGAGCGCAATCGTTTACCATGATCCCAGCAACCATACCCATGCGGGTGATCAGTACCTTAAATAACCCCTTGGGCAATCCCTCTTGACACACGGTGTCGGTAAGGACAATACTGCCGACTTATCTTCCAAACTATGTTCTCACCAGCTGTTGTATTGACGTGCCTATTGGAGGAGTTCGGTCCTTCCGACACCTCACGCGTTGCTACATGGGAAAAAAGCCAGCAGTTTCGCATCCATGTTGTGAAATGCGCAATGCGGGAACATCGAGGTAGAGGATGAAGAAGGTGTCAGTGAGTTTTGACGTTTGTTTGTTATTTGTTGTGTTTTTAGCAACTATCATCTACTATTAGGCTGTCCCATAAATCCCCCGCCGTTTTTTTTTCAACGATTCATTACGGACTTCGCCGGCGTTCTCTTGCATAGTGCAATACAGCTTTCGAAAGAGGATGATCTGCTCTATCAGAACATATGTATTGCATTTCTTTTTCTTCCTGAACGTTGTCAATTTTTAGGTCGTTAAAGTGAAAAGCAAAAAAGTGAAGTGAAAAGTGGCCATCGCCGACAGTTCCTTCTCACCGTTTAGGTTTGGAATTTTTTGCGCAACTTTTCAAAGCATTTGGAAGACAGTGTTCTGTACTACCACAGTAGGTGTTGGTCTTATTTGCTCATTCGTTCTTTATTGATTTTTACGTCATCAAATTGGGAGTCCGAAGGAGAGAATTTTTTTTACCGACAGCTCCTGTTCTGTTGTAGGACTTTTTTGCTTGACGTTATATGTCGTTCGGAAGAGAATGTCTTGCTCTATAAGAATTTGTGTCGTTAAATGTTTAATGGATACTGCTGATTTCTGCCGAATATCAACAAAATGCCAAAAAGAGAGTAATCATTTTCACCAGCAACTCCTTCGCCTTGTTCCGTCTGTCTTGCTTAGTTTCATATAACACTCAAAAGTGCATGTCTTGTTCCACCAGAATATATAATTTGTTCTTCGGCCATTTAAATTTTTGCTCATTTTCAGGTCAAAAATGAAGTGCTAGGTCGACAAGGATAATCACCTTCCTTCTTCTCTTTTCAACCAGGGTCCTAGTGCTGCTAAGGCTTCCAGAGAGACGCTGCTTCATGTTGACGTACAAACACCATTTTTCAACGCCAGTTATAATCCTGAGCAAAAATCGTTCAATATGTCCGTGTGGCAAATGATGACGGACAAGCATTATTGTAGTAGAGAACATTGTCTTTCAAATGCTTTGAAAAGCCGCTAAAAAAATTCCAAACCTAAGCGGAGAATAGGAACTGTCGGCGATGGTCACTTTTCACTTTTTCACTTTTTACTTTAACGACCTAAAATTTGGCAAATTTTGGTATGAAAAGAGAAAGGCAATACACGTTCTGATAGAGCAAGTCATTCTTTTTCGAAAGCGTGAGTCCAGTTTATCCACTTCGTTCTTGATTCCTTTTTTTTGCTTCTAGCTATCGTTCATGCTGCCTGTTCTTGCGATTTTTTGTGATGTTCTTGTTTTATTCTCACATGTACTGTTTGGTGCATGTAATAAACGAATACAAAAATACAAATATCCATTGATGGCGATTAACACTTCAAAAACGAACTTTAGATTCGTTTTCAGCGACCTCGATTACCCCACGGCTGAAGTTCCCAAGCACGCAGAAGACCTCTGGGTATTTACCACTACATATTTCCGCGCCCCGTAATCCCCCTCCCCATTTTTCCCCACCCCATTTTCCCCCTATTTTATGACTCAGCGTCGATCGATGGTGTCACTCATCGCTATGCAGCTTACTATATAGTACGTTGCGTTCAGCGGCCGTGCGGCCGCCAAACGTCTGGTTGAGACTCAACCCCGAGAATAGATAAACCTTAATCCTACCTCTTCCTTCTTTAGTGCCTCCTTACTTTTATTGCAGTATAAGACAGGTTTTACTATATAGATCAGTGCAGCGAGATATTGAATAGCAGAATCATCACCGCTCCTATGAAGCCCATCCACCGTTTATCGCATGTACGCGATTTATTCTCCGAGGTTCCCGTTCTCTACATGGCGAGAAACATCTCATGACAGTCTCAATCCGAAGAGCGTAATCGGTCGGCAGGTCGACACCGTTCACTGTCCGTCGGCAATAATACTCTTCCGAATCCCATAGTCACTCTCCCTACAAGGGATGTGCGGAATTTTTTTTCGAGAGAAGCGGAACACGGAATACAGAACGGAAGAAACGCTCAAAGTGGACGGAAACCGGAATACGAGACACGGAAACGGAAATAGCTGCGTTGCCGTTGACGAATTTAGAAAGCGAGCAAGGCAGCTACAACTCATTTCCAGCAACAAATAACAATAAAAAATCCTTGAATTCGTATCAATACTAAGATGAATTTTCCAACATCACTAGTGTATCAGATCGAAGTTTATGTAAAATCTTTCTGTTATTAAAAAGAAAGTATTTTAAAAACAATGACCAGCTAACGAGTAAGATGCCAGAGATCTCGCCACTCATAACACTTAACCGGTTTTATTGAATGCCCGAGATCTATCCTTATTGGGAGGGCAGCGCTAATGTTGCAGTTGCCTCCTCCGACTAGGATAGATCCAATGTCCCCTATGGAAAGCAATGCTAGCAACTTAAGGCCTCGTGCATACTTCCCGTCGCCGAGATGGAATCGCGGCGATGAGTTTTGTAGAGCGACGCGAAAGAATTTGAACCTCTCAGCGCCCGTCGCAGCGCTCATCGCTCTGCAAAGGAGCGCGACGGCGAACCGTCCACGACCAACGCTAAACACTGCGCGCGGCGCGAAAAAATATGCCATGCCCGCGATGGGCGCGGGAAGCCCCGGTGCCCAGAGGTAAATACCCAGAGGTCTTCTGTGTGCTTGGGAACTTCAGCCGTGGGGTAATCGAGGTCGCTTAACACGAATCTAAAGTTCGTTTTTGAAGTGTTAATCGCCATCAATCAATATTTGTATTTTTGTATTTGTTTATTACATGCACCAAACAGTACATGTGAGAATAAAACAAGAACATTACAAAGAATCGCAAGAACAGGCAGCATGAACGATAGCTAGAAGCAAAAGAAAGGAATAAAGAACGAAGTGGGTAAACTGGACTCACAGAGACTGGTCAATGTAGTGGGATATTCATCAAATTATCGATTTTTTGTGGATGTCATTCAAACGGTCCGAAACTTTAGCCCTGGGGTAATCGAGGTCTCTGAATACCAAAGTAGGTTTTGGATTTCTTCCTGGATAACTGTGGGTGGTCGGGTCAGGAACATCGATTTTGCTCAAGCTTCGTCTAAGGGCAGGGGTTATTCAGGGTGCCGAATACGGTGCTGAAATCCACCTGGCCGATTATGGCAGGAGACCACCCATACCGATAACTGAGGTTGGTCAGTGATCCTGACCCTACCAACCTCAAATGGCTGTAACATGCCAAAATCGGTGGAATTTTCAAAAACGGACGAATTCGTAATCGACGCTCCAAATAGCCCCTGAATGACTTTGGACGAAGTTTGGACAAGAAAATTTGATTGATTTCGAAATCATCGATTTTCGATGACGTCATTGTCTGCGCAGGTTTGGCGAACAGCGCCCTCGTCCTCGATGAGAAATTGTCAAAAAAAATCAGTTTTCCCGGAATTAGCCGAGATTGATACCATTCGATAGTGCTTTTCGAGCTGAACACAACGGTACCATCACGAGTGTCAAAAATTCAAATGTGGGAGAGTAACGGCGGAAGAAACTTCACCGCTGCTCGGTAGAGCTCGAGCTCCTGAGCTCAAACATGTCCTTTGTTTTTCAGGTGGGTGACTTCAGGCGAGTTTTATCAAAAAGACGCAAAAACCGCCAAATCCGGTTTTTGCGGCGTCTATTCAAAAGATCCATGCTGTACATTTCTGGTCCTGTGAGATCGCTGGAAAGACGTTCGTTGGGTGGTTGACGACAGGTGATAAAGTGCCGGCAATACTCTGATATCTAGGGACTCCGGCAGGTAGCCGCCGGTCGTCAAGAGGCCCTCAGGAGGCAATTATGTTCAGAGAGAAGGAAACAGTCGTAAACCTATCGTAGCGAAGCTCTACAGTAGGTCTCAGCTGACCATAATTTCAATTCAAAAATTATCTAGAAATATTGACGTCGTTGAATAGGAAATGTTGTCACTATTCCATGTATGCAAACCGTTCGGAGAATCAGCCATTCTAAGCCGAGTTATTGAAAAGCGGCGCTTTCTCCCCAAATTGGCTCAAAATAAGCGATTTCGCGCCGAATGGACACAAAGACACAAGCTAGGGCTGATATTGTACCGTAACCTACCGTAGTCGACCGAAGTTTCAAAAACGGATGTCAGATACGTGATTGGCATCCACGATACCTTTGGTTCCTGTTAAATGTTTTTTGTGATTATCGCAGGAATATCATGTAGGACTACTCTTTCGTGCTTTTCAGTTGGAAGAGGCAAAGGATAAGGGTAAAGAAAAAACGGAGGCGAGCGATTGCAGAAACATTTGTTCGCTGCAGTACACTTGCTTTCAAATATGGCGGCTACATATTTCCCCCTTTAAGGCAAAGAGGGATCTATGCAGTTTATCAATGTATTTGTTTGCTCATATGCACGCTTCTCAAACAATAATCTTCTCGCCCTGCCTGATCTACAAATCTATTAGGTTGTTCGAAAAGTTCTGGCGGTTTTTTGCAACCGCTCTTAGTTCGTTTACTATTGGCTCGATATTCAACTTACCTCGGATTTTTATACAACGTCTAATACGCATAAAAAAGAAACAGTTTTTTTCACCTATGCTTAATAGTTGTGCTTGTTCGAAGGCTTATTGAAGTATGTCGAAAGAGCAATTCTAAACAGTCTTTTATTTCATCTGGAAACTGTGCCAATCCGCTGTCAAAGCAGACCGACAAATCAACCTTGTGTGGGGCCGAATAGTGTTGGAGAAGGATCTGTGCAACGGTGATTCGAGAAGTTTCGTTCTGGAGATTTCAACCTTGAAGGAGCACCGCCAAGAGGTAGACCTACAGCAATCCAGGGCGACGATTTGAAGGCCTTCATCGAGGCTAATCCATGGCAAACAGTCCGTGAAGTTTCTAGGAGTCAGTAAAACTGCTTTGACAGATGGTTTGAAACGCCTCAGGAAGGTGAGAAGGCTCGAAAAGTGGGTGCCCCACCATTTGAGTGATCGCCAGAAAGTGTCACGTTTCGAAATCTGTTCTTCTTTGCTTCTCTAGAATCTAAGCAACCCGCTTTCGGATCGAGTCATATGTGATGAAAAGTGTGTTCCGCACGATAACCGAAGACGATCAGGAGAGTGGGCTTATGTCGGCGAACTCCCCCCCCCCCCCCCCCTCCTCCTCCAGGCACTTCTCAAAGTCGAAGTCCCACCAGAAGACGATGATAGCAGTGTTGTGGTCGGCGGCTGGCGTGATTCACTACAACTTTCTGGAACCAGGCTAGCCATCACAGCAGAGTCCTATTGTAACGAAGTCGACGAGATGTGCCAAAAATTGCGGGAGCTGCAGCTGGCACTGGTCAACAGAAGAGGTCCCATTCATCTGCTCGACAATGCCCGCCCAAACGTTCGCAAGTCAGCATGCAAAAATCAAACGAACTAGGAGCTGAACTTCTGCCTCACCCGCCATACTCACCAGATCTTACACAATCCGACTACCACTTCTTTGAGCTCATTCAGAACTTCCTCGCTGGTAGAACCTCAAATCAGGACCACGCAAGAATAGCCTTTTTATAAATTGTCGCATCTCAACCACCCAGTTTTTTTTCTTCGCAGATTTAATTAGTCAACAAGCACTGCATTGAAAAAAGCGTGCTGAGGCCAACAGTGCTTATTTCGACTTCGAGAATCCGGTGAGTGTGAAGAAAGTTATGATTGTCTGAGGTGAACCAGTCAAAAGCGACAGAACCTTCCGGCCAACCTAATAGCTTTTTTGGCGTTTCAGATGAGTGAATATTTTCAAATGTCGCGGCTGTTCATATCCAGATATCAACCAATAAATAATAATGAAATTATCTATTAAAAAATAAATATCATCCACTGGATGTCATCTAGGCCTTCCATAGTGTAATTGCTCCGTCTACAGCAGCAAGACCAAAGAATTCCAGCACACGTTCGTCTTTGTCGCACGGTAGCGTGAGGGATCGCTGCGAAATGTTCTACGTGATTGTTTCAGTGTCGTCTCCATCGAAAATCCAACCGGACGACGTCTCATCGTCGGGCGAAGACGTCAAAGAGCGAGAAGACACGGAGATACTGCGAGTTTTCGATGGCAACTCGTCGCTTCGCGCTCAAGTCTGTCGGACGGCAAGTGTCCCGAAGACCGCTACTGTTCAGCAAATTCGAGTAGGCCTATCCTGAACTTCTTTAGTACTCCTAGCTTTTCTTTAGTTTCTAGTCTTCATACCTCGTGTTTGTGTAGAAATGTGAGGCTACGCCATAAACGGGTTGTGTGTATATCGCAAGTAGTCTAAGTAGCGTGAGTTAAAGGACCAGAAACATGGTAAGGATCTCGCTCACTGTGTGTTTCTATCAGGCTCCAGGTCTTTCTTTTTATTTGTTTCGTGCTTTTTCTCGACTCCTTATATTTGTCGTCCAGGTTCCGTTTCTGCCGAGCTCTCAAATTTCTACGGTCCACTAACACAAGCAGTTTTTTCAAACTGTTTTTATGCAGAGCGGTGGAGTTGAACTGTACATAAAAAGGAAGAATTCCAGGTGACTACGGTACTTTGAGATGAGATGTAGTTGACTGGATGGGCCTTCGAAGACTTATTCTAAATATGCGTTCCGTATCTGCTAAACTCGTCGAGGAACGGAGTTATGGACCATTTTCAGTTTGCCTTTTCAGCCCTCCATGTATCTGCTCGTAGAGTCCACCAATTAGAAGGAGGCAAGCTCAGGTAGCATGGAAACAGCGGCTCCTGTCGAGCAGTGGTGGCGCAGTAGATAGAACAGCGGCGTGGTGAAGCCGGGTGGTTTTGGATTCGAATCTTCTGTGGTGTAGCATTTCTGCACATCCTAAGAAAAATCCGCCACAATCAAGCAAAGCACTCTATGTAAAATCGCAGCGAAGAAGCTTGCCAGAAAGGAAACCTGATTTACTACTGCAATTGCAAGACTCCATAACTCTAAAAGATTCTTCGCCTAAACATATCCTAGAGAGGTTATTTAAGGCGCTAATCACTTATGTAAGGTTTGTTTTTCAAATTTCGATTGATTTCGGCGGGTTACTAGGCACTGGTGAGCATGAGTGAGCCCTATTTACATATCAACTACATATCTACTGTTACCCACCGTAATCAATCGACCATTTAAAAACGAACCTTATATTAATGAATTGGGCCTTAAATAATTTCTCTCGGCGAGGTTTGGGCGAAATCGATTACTATACATTGGCCCCAACACCCCCAAGGTTAGTGATCAGTGCCTTAAATAGCAATCACGTGAGTGAAAAATTTGAATAACGAAATGAATCGCAATGTAGTTCTCACACAATGCCGCTCATGTCACGCGGTCGAAAAGACGGTTTGCGACCGACTAATCCATGCTCATAACTCAGTTTTAGGTTCTTTGAGAAAAGGTGAGACCCATTCGATTCGCCTCTTTGAGATGTACACAAACATCTATGTAATATTACCAGAGCACCAAATCGAAAGCCAGAAAGACATTATCATCTTAGAGCAAGAGCGCTTCGAAAACGCTTGCGCGAGCAATTTTGTCGTTATTGAGTGCAACTACAACAGAAGGTTGATAGGTTCGATTCTATATACACTGTACACGGCGCACTCCAAAGGATAGATTAGAGCAACTCTTAAGTAGAACGGCTGGAAATTTCTTTCAAAATTCTTCAAACGCTTCTGAATAGTCTTGAAGGCCTTACATTTCAAAGTACAGTGGACATGCTTTCGTGCACTCCAGTGATAGGTTTGATCCTATGATCCTATATGCATTGTTCACGGCGCGCTCTAGGCGCATTCTTGGCATTGCAGAGCACATGCAACGTACGCCATGCTTGAGATAGTCCGAAGGCATGCATGTCGTGTACATATTTGTCCGTTTTTTTTCGACTGCGACGTGAGCGGTATTGTACTTGGGAGTGGGCGACTGCTGGTTTTAGTAGAGCTGAGTGCAAGTCATGCTCTGGACATCCTCTAGTCCTCGTTCACCTAGGCAAGATTGTAGATTCAAACGAATTTCCAATCCAGATAAAATTGCCAAATTCACCTTCTCCTTCGACACCTCCACATCATTGAAGCGAAAAGATCTACGCTGCAGATTAGTACTTTCATCGGGAGGGGGACGTTCTGCTTGAAAGCGGCGCGGGCAAAGACGCGGGACAGTGCCTGCGGAGCCAATTAGCGTCGACTCGCGCAGTGACACCCGCCGCTTCGCGCTCAGCCAGACAGCCCTCGCCGCGGAGGCGATGCTGACCTGGCCGACCACGGGAACCAGTAGGTCGACCAGATTTGGTGTGATTACAATCGAAGAGGGATAGGAGGCTCAGACGGCTTGCATTGGCAGTTCAGAAATTGTGATTGATCTGAGCCCTACCATCTTCTATATTAGAATTTCGAGCTCTATCGAATGATCCAGAAAAGAACTCTGCCTCAATAACCCCTACAACATTTTTTTTCAGGCGCAGCTAACTTTCGGTAAATATCAGTTTTTATTTATATCAGAATTAACTAAGTGTCATACTTCCAGGCTACTACTGATGTGAACTCTACCATCTCCTGTACTAGAATTTCGATTTCTGTCAAATAAGCTAGAAATTATCCTGTCTTTAAGGCGGCTTTTAGGCGTTGTTTATTCTCCTTAAATATCAGTTCTTATTTATATCAGAATTAGTTGTGAGACATGCTTCCAGGCTGAAATTGCGCGTGGAATATAATTAGATAGACGAGAGACCTTCTGAGAGCACACCAGGTGCTCAACATTTATGAAAACGACATTTTGATCCTTCAGTGCGTTGAGCACGTTCCCAGTTTTAATTTGCACAATGAGTTCGATTTGACAGTCGGTAGACCTCCTAAGAACACTAAAGTACTCTAGTTTTCTCAAAAAATTTCATGAGTGTTTCCTCACTCGTTAATTGGTGGAGGAGACATTGGCTATGCAGGTACATTGCCTGTTGGATGCGAGGTCAAAACATCGCTAGAAGCCACAGACGACTGGACGAGCAATTTGAAGTATTGTGTGATGAAATTTATTCTCTCTGAATATTAGATTCGATGAAGCACCTACCCAGCCTTCGTCTCGAAATATGTGATGTTGCATTATAAGTTTCCATAGAAAAAGAAAAAAGTTACAAAATGCTAAAGAGATGTCATGTTGAAACTAACGCTTTGAACTTCTGTTAAAAAATCTCTCGTTTATCTAATTGGAATCCTCGTGCAATTTTAGCCTGGAAGCACCTCTCGAATTTAATCCTGATATATGTGAATAGAAATCGATATTTAACGAAAATTAAACAGCGCCAGAAAAAGTTCGCTTAAGGGTTATTGAGGCAAGATTCTTTCCTGGCTCATTCGATAGAGCTCGAAATTCTAACAGAGGAGATGGTAGGGTTCCGATCAAATCCCAGCTTCTGGACTGCCAATGCAAGCCGTCTGAGCCTTCTATCCCTCCATCGATTGTAATCACACCAAATCTGGTCGACCTATGGCTCCCGTGGTTGGCTAGGTCAGCATCGCCTCTGCGGCGAGGGCTGTCTGGCTGAGCGCGAAGCGGCGGGTGTCACTGCGCGAGTCGACGCTAATTGGCTCCGCAGGCACTGTCCGGCGTCTTTGCCCGCGCCGCTTTCAGGCAGAACGTCCCTCACCCTTACTCATCATCTCTTCCTCTCACAATGTAGGTTCCTCCATTTCTGAGAGGATCCCCCACTCCTCCTAAGGGCATGCTAGGGGAACCGCCGGTGAGAACACAATTTGGAGGGTAGATCGGCAATATTGTCCTCAACGACGTCGTGGTCGAAAAAAGTCTTCGCCTAAGGGTAGTTATTTAAGGCACTGATCACCGATCCACATGTATCGGTGGTGAGGTCAAGGTCATCCATTTCGCCCAAACATCTGCGAGAGATGTTATTTAAGGCGCTGTTCATTATAACAAGGTTCGTTTTCAAATGGTCGATCAATCACGATGGGTTACGGTAGGTGTGGGTGAGTAAGGGTCACTCACCCATGCTTACTAATGCCTACCGTAACTCACCGTAATTATCAAAATTATAAAAACAAACCTTACATAAGTGATCAGCTCCTTAAATAACATATGGATACTGAGAGCGTAGGAATTGTGTTATACATTTGAAATGCCTTTCTTTGAACAAAACTATTCTCCTTATGTATTGATATCCTTCATAATACGGCACTCCTGGGAAATTTAGCGGTATAACATGCGATGGAGGTGCTGTGATTTTCGTTCCTCTAAGTGCCGCCGCCACTGTTGTTCGTAGATTATGAGAGGATAATAAATACTAATAATGTCATCACACGAATTCGAGCTAATTTCTTGCCACTTTACTAGGAAGCTATGTATTTAGAATTTCAACTTGTGGTTCTCACTTGGAGGAAGACTGCTAGAAAAAATACAAGACGAAGAGGAATAACAGTAATGGGCAAGTCTTTTAGGACGTGGCGTTACGACGATTTCACATCACTGACAATCCGGACAACTACTATGTAACACAGGTCGTCAATGATGGTTAGTTGCTACTGTTCTATTCACTGAACTCCTGCCTGACGATGTCACACCAATTTCTTCATAGCGTCTTTAGTAACTTCATGCTTCACGAATGTATATTTATTTATTTATTTCATGCACTCATGGGTGCGCCGAAATGGAAAGACAGTCAACAATCCATGAGGACCACCAACATAGTGTAAAGGAAGACATTTTAATGGCTATGTGAATAAGACCTATCCTCATGAAACTCGTCTTATAAACAGCTTTCACTTTCGAACTTAATATCTCAAATTTACTAGAAGTATGGAGAAGACTTACAGGTCCAGGATGGAGCTCTGCTTATATGACTTGAAAGACTGCCCAGAATTCAAAAATTGATCGCTTCAGCACGAAGAATAGAAAAGTTGAGTTTCCATCTAGGAACAATTGTTTCTTGACTTTTTACTACATAGATTGCAAACATGCTCTTCACCGTGTGCTACCACTTACTAGTTAGTAGGCACTCAACGGGCATGACCATGCTGGGCGGGTTCCGTCTTTCATGAGCCCCTTCAAACTAATAGGCAATGGACTACTTGTCTTCCTTGGACCTCTTTAAACTACACAATACTCACCCCAGGCGATGTCTTACTAAGGAGACCTTCGGAGAAGATACATATATCCATAAAAATAAAACTAGATCAGAGATTTGAAATTACAGACAAACTGGGAAAATTTTCTAAAATGAAGACAGGTTGCCTTTAAGCCTAAGAGAGCAGTAAAGTGATAAAGTAAAGTGATCAGGTGAACCTAAAAGTGAACAGGTGACGTTGTGAGCAGCATTTCGAAATCAGCCAACTCGAGGCAATGGAAATGAAAGAGGCGGAAATCGAGAGTAGGTTAACTCTAAAGGTCAACGAGGTGACCGTGGAGATTCTCAAAGCGAGCTACAATACCGCTCAAATTCTTTGCAAATAAGACGCTTTGCGACGGATTAATCCGCCACAAAGCGTCGCATTGCCGTAACTTTTTTCAATGTTACTTGTTTAAAATCTAATTAACGCCATTAGAAGCCCCGTCTCATTTTCTATCCAGCGATCTAAACATCGTCTAAATCGATTGTACAGTGACCTAGTTATGAGGCTTTTCCTTCCTCGGCTCCGTTAATTGATTTACGACCCATCCGAGATCCCCAGTGGCATGTCCTTAAGGCTTTCCGTTGACGAGGTTCATCGAAACTCAGAAATATTCTATTCTTTCAGTAGATCTGTATTTGTTACGCATCAGGTGTCATTGTGGTACCAAATAGTGCTAAATTTGAATAACATAGGTTCGATTTCAGATAAGCGCAAATGCGCGGAAACCTAAGATTTAGTTAAGAATTACCCAACTAGTAGCCTGCTACAGAAGACACTATTCTACTATCCCATTGTG
>OX377206.1:59409981-59460814 GCA_947396885.1 Heligmosomoides polygyrus polygyrus
CCAAAATCTTTTCGTTCTTTTTAGATTCGAATGTGCTTGAGGTCTACTGTAGACCACAAAAAACACGGCTTTCGTACTTATCCTGTACAGCAGAAACCGAAGTTCAAAGATTGGAGAAATACTACGCCGCATATTGAGATTGGACCAATCCCTTGTTGGAAAAAAGAAAATCTAGTCATTTCTGTTCATTTGTCAAAGCCATTTTACACGTTTTATAAAGACCATCGTTCCCACAATGGAATAGTAGAATACTGTCTTCTGTAGCAGGCTACTAGTTGGGTAATTCTTAACTGAATCTTAGGTTTCCGCGCGTTTGCGTTTATCCGAAATCGGGCCTATGCTATTCAAACTGGGCACTATTTAGTACCACAATGACACTTGATGCGTAACAAATACAGATCTCTGAAACAATGGAGGATTTCTGAGTTTCGATGAACCTCGTCAACGGAAAGCCTTAAGGACATGCTACTGGGGATCTCGGAGGGGTCGTAAATCAATTAACGGAGCCGAGGAAGGAAAAGCTTCATAACTGGTCACTGTGCAATCGACTTATACGATGTTTAGATCGCTGGATAGAAAATGAGACGGGGCTTCTAATGGTGTTAATTAGATTTTAAACAAGTAACTTTGAAATGAGTTACGGCAATGCGACGCTTTGTGGCGGATTAATCCGTCGCAAAGCGTCTTATTTGCAAAGAATTTGAGCGGTATTGTATGTAGTATCGTAGGGCGTTGTCTGGGAAGCACTGTAGTGGTTTCCGAATTTCCTGCTTTAGCGCGGATCGGTAATGCAAAACTTACGCCTGTGATACGCTTGTCGTGCTTAGAAATAATTCCACTAAAGTTTTGGAGCTTCAGTCATTGCTAGAACGTGGGTTTTGATAAATTCCTAATAGAGGCGAGAAGGCACATTCACTGGAGGCATCCACCAATAAGACAGATTGGATGGCCGAGTGGATAGCGCAGTGGATTTGCAGTAGAATTGTCAAGGGCCGGGGGTGGGTTTATGCTTTACCAGTGGCGGTTTTTGCATCTTTATCAATGTGGAGTGCACTTTGGCGTCGGCAGCGTTCAATGTTCGTTTTTCAACCTCTTCTTAACCTCTTGCAGGATGTGAGCGTAGTTAGGCTTCGCAGTGCTGATCACCATTCGGATTTCTTTAGAGGACGAGTTCCTTGTAACGTTTTCCAATTCTGTCAACTGTGAGCAAAATTAGACTTCTGACTCTTTTGATACCGACCGCTCTTCCTTACTCTAATGGGAGGGCTTCGTTACAGACATGAACGACAGCAGGGTTGGGATTTTTTTAAATCCAAGGTTCTTTTAGGGGAAGGCATATCGGACACTGACCACGAACCTGGGATCCGTTTTTGGTTACGGTAGATTACAGTAGACTGCAATGTAGGTAGGATGCGGGTGAGTGAAATGGTGAGGACAGGTTGGACACACTCATTCCATTCGTCTGCGATGATCACGAATTTGGCGTAGGTTTTTGGCTTTTGAATTTTTGAGAGCTATTTTTAGTATAAGATACGACTTTCGGAATGAAGTGCAGCCAGATGATGAAAATCGCGATGCGGATGCAGTCTTTGACAGTATTCATACTATGAGACACACTTCCAAAACTAATAGAAAACATTAGAAACCAATCACACATCGTTAGCATCTAATAAGAGCTTCCCCAACAAGACAAGCATTGTTTAATGAACAGTGGCGTTTCTCTAATCTACGAAGGCTAGCTTGGTTCACATCCTGCAAGAGGTTGAAAGGAGGCCGAAAAGCGAATACTGAACTCCGTCGAGACTAAAATGCACTCCACATTGATAAAAAGGCAAAAACGCCACTAGCAATGTACAAACCCCTCCCCCGGAATTGACCCCTTGATCACCCTTCTGCAAATCCACTGCACTATCCACTCGGCCATCCAATCTGTCTGGTGGATGCCTCCAGTCAATGTGCCTTCTCGCTTCTATTAGGAATTTATCAAAACCCACTTTCTAGGAACGCTCCAAAGAGGTCCGCAGGAAATTTGGAAACCACTATGGTGCTTCCTAGACAGCGCCCTACAATACTATATAGGTCGCTTCAAGTATCTCGACGGTCACCTCGTTGACACTTCTCGTTTGCTTACATCGAAAATGCTTACATTGGGAGTTTTACGAAGCTGGGATGGTAGCTTTTGCTTCTTTTTGACTTGAAACGATGAGGAGCGTCCTGAAGTGTGTCTGAAACCCAGTTCTTGTCAACCTTAAGGCTTACCTTAAGACGTGAGACTCTAAACCTTGTAATTACAATACCGGCCGTATCTTTTGGTCTCTGGGCGGAAAAAGCGTAAAAACGCCTTTTCTGCCGCTTTTTTGATAGCGCTCTTAAAATTAAGTGTTTTGAAAAACGTCTCCAATACTTGGGATCAGCATCGAATGATGTAGCCGATGATGGAAAAACGTCCAGCAAATATTAAAAATGTTGATTCGATTGCCCATATTCAAAATGCGATTTTGGATGTTATTATCTTCCGCTAGTGAGGGAGGGGTCCGCTGCGCTGACCGGAACCTAGGTCGTCAAATCAACATTTTTAATATTTTCTGAGCGTCTTTCTCTTTATCTGATAGACCATTCGATGCTGATCCCAAATATCGAAACTATTTTTTTAACCGTGGAATTTGAAGGGCACTATAAGGCCTATGCTAGACATCTGTTTTTAAACATAACTAATTTTTTTGTTCCACTGCTTTAAAGTTATGTTACTGTGTTCATTGGTTGCGCTGGTGAGCTCGCTCACGTGGATCGCTTTACATATGTTGTATCACATGTCGGAATAAATAAATAAATAAATAAATAAATAAATAAATAAATAAATAAATAAATAAATAATCAGCTACGCTATTGTCGGTGACGTCGGCGAGAGTGTTGAGCGGGTGCTACGCAGTACGTAGCAGCCCGCGCAACACTGTCGCCGACAACAGCGTCGCCGAAGTATAACAGGCCTAAGCTAAGGACAATGCCATCAACGTTAGCTGCTCTGCTTATGCAGCTTATTATGTTCCAACCTTGCTTTACCTTCCTTAAATGAGGGTCCAGATTCATCAACCACTTAAGGCCGCTACAGACTTCTGCGGCGCCGCTCGGCGGCGCCGCTGCCCTATGCTTAACCATAGGGCAGAGACGCAGAGCTCGCCTCCAGCGGCGCCGCCAGCGCTGGGCGAAATGATTGAAGTCATTTCCACCGGCGGCACCGGCGGCGTCGCTGGCCGGAAATGACTTCAATCATTCCACCCGGCGGCGCCGCTCCAGCGTCTGTCTGTCTGCGCTCTGCGCTCTGCCCTTTCGCGGCGGGATCCAGAGCGGAGACGGTCGATGCGGGCGCGCGATCGTCATCGGGGCACGTTTTTGTTAAGCACCAGTCGGTCCCCACTAGAAACAGTACAGTACCTCGCCGTCACCGCTCCCACTGATGATGAGTCAAGCCACTGAGCGGCGCCGCTCAGCGGTGCCGCCGGCCGGCCAGCGGCGCCGCAGAAGTCTGTGGCGGCCTTTACCGGCCGGTAACGGTGAAAAGTACCGCGAAACCCCCTGATAGATTCATTAGCGTCAGGTTTGGCTGTACTTTTCATCGCTTTCGGCCGATTAGCGGTTGTTGAATCTGGCCCCAGGAAAGCATTTTTGCAGTATGAAGCCATCTAGACTATCCACACCCCTCCTCCCCTCCCCCCCCCCCCCCGGCCCCACCGCTCAACATCAGCAGACGGGTCACTGATGTCGATGCATGTGCTAATCAGTGCTTTGTCTACTAGCTTCTTCGACAACCTTCCTGATGCTCTACAACACGGTCCCCCCTTCACTCTAGCGCAAGTTGACTGCAGGTACTTCCACTCCTCATCCTCAGACGGTCAATCTCGGAGGGCTGACATAACTCCAACGCCGCGCGAACCTTACTTGGCGTCGCGCATCGTGCGCGACGAAAATGGACGAGTTGTCGTGGTCCGATTGCTTCCGAATGGGACGGCTAGTGGTTCGCGCTAGAGCGCGAATGTGTGCATCGGCGACTATCGACCGCGTTTTTCGCGAGAAGGTTGGACATGCAAGGGTAATTGAGATGTTTGATGGAGTAGAGTGCAAACTGAAACCGGTGCCCTACTTTAAGATCTCTAAAGGTACCATGCGAAGCCTCCACCATCTTTCCCTCTATGTAGGCCTCGCATGCCCATCGCTAGTTGAAAGAAATAAGTCGATTTTATTTATTGGAACACATATACAAGCGCATTGAGTTGCGTCAGCAGTTATGAAACAACAAAAGAACTAGTCGAGGAGCTTAAACGCTGGGAAAATTTCTTGCTCTGCTGCTAACCATGCGTCACCGAGCTCGCGTCCGCGTTTCAGCGCCGTGACGTCGCATGCGGCTACCGCGCGACATCGCATTGGACATCCTGGAGCCGTCAATCTCAGGCAAAAATCGACACTATCGATAGGCACTGAGCGCATGATCGATTCTGGTCGCACGACGAAAGGCATTTTTGTCAGAGCTGAGGATTCCTATCGCTTCAAATGCTTTCTTGGACAGAATTTTTTCCACGCGGGACCGCCACAGCAATGCACCCCACTACTTGTCCCCCACTACTGGTCGTCCTCCCCCTTAGCAGACGACGACTTCGGCACGTCTTCTGAACCCTGAGTCACTTAGAAGACGTATGGGTATCTTCCGTTATTTTCCGCTATTTTCGCACCCGTAATTTTCCCCTATTTTCGACGATCCATAGCTCTTAGCGGATGTCATACAATGACCTGGATTTCTCCCAAAGCGGAAGTTTCGGACCGCCTGAACGACATCCACAGAAATCTATAATTTGATCAATATCGATTGATGGCGATCGATACTTCAAAAGCGAACTCAAGATTCGCATTCAGCGACCTCGACTACCCCAGTACTGAAGTTTCGGACCGCCTGAACGCCATCCCCATATCGATTGATGGTGATCGACACTTTAAAATGAATTTCAGATTCGTATTGAGAGACCTCGGCTACCCTTAGGGGTGAAGCTCCCAGGAACATTGAAGACGTTTGGGTATTTTCCACTATTTTCGCGCCCCGTAATTTTCCCCTCTATTTCCCCATCCCTACTCCCCTCCCCCTTGTTTCCATTGCTATTTTGTGAGTTAGCGTTGATCGATAATGTGAGTCATCGCGTAGCGGCTTATCATCCTACTATATATTGTATGATCATGAAAAATTCTATATAGTGAACTTTTCAGCCCAAAAGTTCGCAGTCTAGAAGAGTAATCAGACATTGAGTTTGGGTAATCAATTGTCGCCATAGTTCTGTGAAGCAAAAGTCATGTGAATGTAGACTCTTTGCTCTCAGAACGCTTCGGATAGGTCTCATATGTGCACTTTTTTAACGTTCGGGGGGGGGGGGGGAGGAACGGTTTAGCTTTGTTCAACCATAGCGCTCAGACGCTTTCATCCAAGGAAGAGGTCTTTTAGACCAGACCAACGAAGAGGATTTTCCCTACTCAGACAGCATACTCTTATCGGACGCGAGAGTGTGAATGAAGAGAGTCAACTGTCTTGTCAGAGCCGACTGAGCCGAATTTCGGGCTGAGCTCTTTCCTTATACATGTGTGGTATTCCATACATAACGCGGACACATTTAGAAATGATCAGTTTATCTCTATGTAAAGGAAGGAAAAATAGTGTGCCATATATTTTTAGTAATCCTAGCCGATGTCTACGGACATGCGTCCTTTGCAGCTTCGTTGTGCTCGGTCTAACTGAATCCGTTGCTCAGTCATCCGTGCGCTTGTCCACCTTGGCTTTGCTCACTCAAAGTCATAGTAGCTACACGCATGTCTTTTGCCACGTTTTCGGTTTTTGATTGTAAACACTTTTTGAACGGACTTAGAGCTCTGCGGTCATTAGAGCTCACGTTTGTGAAAATAGAAATGAGCCTTTTAATCGGATGGTTTATGTATGAAGAGAAGTCGAGACATGCGATGATTATTACACTAACGTCTCTGAATTCGTTTGGACTTTTTAAAAAATATCGTAGTCTTGCTACCGCACAGTGGTGTCGTTTTCGGGGTGCAGAGCAAAGGTTTTCCTGAGTTAACACATTGACGACCGCACGAGAAATCGCGTGTCTGCCGCGTGGGACCGCGTTAAGAGGGACCGCGCGCTGGGACCGCACGGACGCCGGAATCTCATGATATCACTACTTCACGACATTCCAAATGAAACTCCCTCGTAATGGTTTAGCCAAATATTGGAGAAGGCTAGAACAGATCCGCAACCAGGACGTAGAAGATGTATTTGCTGCTATAAGAAAGTCTGCAAAGAAAAAAAAGGCGCAGGTTCTCCACGAATCGTGCAAAGAAGGTGACCACACGATGTAGCAAGTGTTTGAAGTATTGCAGTCTAGATTGTTTTTAAAGTTTTTACAAGAAATGTCACTAGTTCTTTTATGCATAACCATTTTTGTAAAATGTGAGGAGTTTGTGAATAGTATCGATTTTTGCGAAGCTTGAATAGTGTGTAGTGTTGATTATTTGTTTTTATCAATGCTTAGAAGTAAATGACTCCCGGATCACTGTGTAGATAGCATTGGTAGGATCCAACATATCTAACGGATATTAGTAAACTGTGAAAAAGCGAGAAGTGGGCCGCAGCGAACCCGTTTCATAACCGCGGGCCAAAATCGCCCCCCCCCCCCGGTCCCACGCGACAGAAAAATGCGACCAAAAATCTACCCGCGCGGTCGTCAATAGGTTAACTAGTAGGTACCAATCAGTATACCACTCCATCATTCGATTTATAGAATCAGTTAAGGCGGCGGAAACTTCTAGCCTGTTCTCGTTGTTCTAAATGCCTTATACTTTATTATCATCTGCACATAATTGCACCTTAATGTATGCATGCGTTTTGAACTTGAAGCAGTAGACGAGAAATAAAAGCAGCGATGGAACACCGATTCGAGCGAGACTGCATGGACAGGAATGCCGTTGTGAAAATGAATACCTCACTTTAACACGGAGATTATTGAATTTGTTTACAATGATACGACTATTGAAAAGAACACAAGCTAGATATGATGATGATATGATATGATATGAGAAGGGTTCCCCGAAAAACGTTGAGAATTGAGATCATCTTACTAGTTAGTATGCGCTAGTTAGTATGTGCTATGCTCCCCGTCGGCGACGACCTGTCGCCGACCCTCTGGTGGTGGAGGGCGCGCGTCGGCGGCGCCCTCTCGTATGCACTCTCCTTCTCTCGCGCCGAGCGCAGCGCGAGAAAGACAGAGTGCACTCGCGCTCTCTGCCCCGTTATGGGCCTATTCATACTCCGCGACGGGAGCGATGGTAGCGACCAGGGGTGTGCGTTAAATTTTTTTTCGGTAAATTTTTAACGACTAATTTTTAACGAAAAATGTTTGCGTTAAAATCGGTAAATTCGGTAATTTCGTTAAATATAATTTCCCTTAGCTGCAGTAAGTTTGGCTGCATTTTTGTATGTAAAAGTCAGATCTTTTTCCTTACTGATTTTCTTTGACCCCATATGTATAACAATTATATGAATACATCCTCACCTTTACAACGAATAACAACTTCATCTATCATCAACAAAACTGATAAACGAGAAAAATCTTTCAGATTCCAAAACCAAACAGTAACGACAAGACTCTTAAAATAGCAAATTTCGTACTATGCCTAGTTCGCTTAGCTTCTGGAATGTCGTCGATCTTCTGGGAAAATCCAAAGTGCTATGCACACAGCTCAACGTTCTTGAGCGTTTTCGTTCTTCCTGACAAAACTTTTTACAGAACCTAAGTTCGCTAGTAGACTTTTACAGCCCAGTATTCCTTTATAGTCCTGCCATAATTGTTTCGGAAAACTACAAAGTGATTTAATAAAGAACCAAGCAGTGACAGCAACGAGTTCATTGGTACAGTTGTTTTTGTAAGATTTTTGCGAAGTCCATAGATCTGCCTGTTTCACATAAAGCTTCTTTTTGTCTCACAAGGTCCTGCTCTCACTGTAAACGAAAACAGAGAAGCGAATAAACAGCCACGTACGGTTGACCAAAAAAGCAAAAAAAGAGAAAAAAAGCAAAAGCAAAAAGCAAGTTTCTCGCTCTACAGTAGTCAGCACTCCACTTTGCCTTTCTCCTCCCTAATCCCTCCAAATAGAATTCGCCACCGTCTGTCACTCTTTTACGACTTTTCATAAATTGACCACTCTGATTTTCTTTTCGAAGCGCCTGGTACCATACTGTACAGCACATTTACTAAAGATTCGAACGTGTACTGCGTTGTTCAATTTCTTCCCGATTTTTTAGGGTCCGTATTGGATTGACGAACTGTATTATAGAATCGCAAATTCGCAAACTGGATAATAAAATCCATGGAAGTAAAGAAATTTTTTGTTTCAGCTTTTTTGTTTCAGCCTGACCTGCAACTTCAAAGATATAGTTTTTCCGTAAAACTTCTAAAATTCTTCATGCAATAGATTGCGTGTAAAGTATCAGTTTTTGGACTAACTTCATATAACTGACGAAGAATGGTCATCGCTATCTCTTTTTATTTAATTTTAGTCCTTTCATGTACATATGCTCACTGTTTCACGTGTATACTGACTGTGCTTCTCACAAAGAGAATTACCAAGAGTGCACACGAGGAAAAGGTTTAGAAAAATCGTTAACATGCCTGGCATGAAATTCAAAAAGCGAAGCGTTACCAGCACCTATTTTCCCCGTTGTTTGTGTTTTTAGCGTTTTCTTCAGGACTTCTATGCCTTTTCAAATTCACTCGTGAACTAAATACCATAAAATGCGTGAAAACTGACTGGTTGAGAATTACGAAAAATTAACGTATACCAATCAATTGCGAGAAGAAACGGCGAAGTCAAGGAATACGAAATGACTGTATAGAAAAGTGGGGCACATGCAAATAAATTGGTTAACGAGCAAGAAAATTCCAACATTTCTCGAATCATGAATACGATATCGACTGCCCGTTTTCACTGATTCGAGCACGTAGAGGGTTCCCTCGATATCGCAACCATACTTCAAAAGCTCATCCAAAAAATCGTTCGAAATGCATTTACATGAAGAAGAGGTAAAATTTCAAAAATGGTGTGCAGAATGTCGTTAATGCAATTTAACGGAAATTTTCGTCGTTAAATTTCGTTAAATGTTTTTAACAAAAAATGCCGGTAAATTCGGTAAATCGGTAAATCGTTAATCGTTAAACGCACACCCCTGGTAGCGACAAGGTAATGCATACCTATCGATCTTTCTTAGGGCAACGGCTCGGCACTGATCGTTACGTATCCTCCGCCCTGTGGCTCTAGCCTCTGCCGTCGCTTCCGTCGCGAAGTTCGAACAGACCCTATGCAGGGACTTCCGCGCTGTCGGCGACAGATTGTCGGCGACAAACTGACGTCGACAGGTCGCTGAACTATGTATAAGGGCTCGTTTAGTGTGCGGGCGATGCGCGACGCGATGCCATATGTAGTGGCCGAATCGATCAATCGCGTCGCTCGATCAATTTGGCCATTACGCGCGCATCGCGTCGCGCGTCGCGCACACTAAACGACCCCTAACATATGGCTAAGCGACCCACGACTTCCTATTGCCCTCAATACTGCGCCTCTTCGCTACCCATGGGAAGCAGCAACTTGACAAGCCTAGGGCGTGCCCCATTGTACAAACCCATAACGCATCAGGATGCCCTCCTAGCTCTGATTCCAAGTCCTCAAATACATGAGCCGAATAAAGCTTTCATAACAATTTTGGCTCATCAACTTCACAACATCCTACAACAAGTTCCTTTGTTTCCCGAACGGCTTCCAACGAGACGGTGGCTCAGGAAAACCAGCAACGTCTATGCTGTGGTCCTTCTTAACCATTATTAGCCGCCTCGGCCAGCAACTGATGCATTTTGATTTTCAAGAGTCTCCAGAATCCTGCTATTGGACTGACCACTATTTTTGGACACAATACAATTTGAGATCTAAAAAACCCATGGAACAGTAATTAGCCTCAACGTCGTTGTTATTGTCGCGAAGACTAGTCCAACGTTGTTAATGCTAGAGGGTTGGAATCCTTTAGTAGTCCTGCGAATTGATCTAGCCAATTCATTACTACGGGGCAAAAATTAATGCAAGCAAACAACCGAAGCGTGTGTAATAGCAGACGAAAGGAGGCAAGAAGGAATCGGAGGACATCTTAAGTGAAAAAGAGGCAATAATCTATTGAAGCACAAAGATCAAGAACTGAAATATAAAAATTGGACTTCGTCAGCGCCAAGAAAGCATTAGAGGAAAGCTTATAGTGACATATTGAGAAAGATCTACAATGTGCATGCTTTGCATATATTGTGCATCATATATTTTGGGAAGAACATGCGAGACGTAGTTATGAACTTCTGATGAGTCACAGTTCTTCATTTTTTCTTCGAATCTGTAGTACAAAGACAGAGATGAAGAGTTGAGCTACCACCGTGGACTCCGAAATCTCACGGTTAGGCTAGTTTGGAGTCAGTTTTATGTAGCAACTCACTTGTCAGCCCACTTATCTCTTTATCAGACTAGGATACACTGAGCAGCGTTGAGAGCCACTGGATAGGCTAGATATATCGCAAATAACCTGTAGCTAGCCAAATAGCTTTGATGGCTTTCCATGGACTCACTGTTCTGATTTCACCCTTACAAGGGAAGGGTCTGAAACGTATGTCTGAACGGGGGAAGCGAGTCATATGGGGAGAATCCTCACCCCTCAATTGGTTTGAAAATGTGTTTATTTTTTGCCAAGTCGCTAAACCCAAGGAGTAGGGTGTCACAATGGGATACTGCGCAGCACGCGTTTGGGGGTCTTGTACGCCCGCGATGCGTCCGCAGCCAGTGGTTCGGACCGCATGTGGGTCGAGGGTTGACTCGTGCGAGGGAGGTCAGGGGTTTGGTTCCTCTGCGCTGCTGCATTTTTGCATTTCAACTGATTGGTTGAGATTTGGGGGATTCTGACGTCTATACCATTTTCAGACATTTTCTGCGCATTTTTCCAGCTGAACGCTGTGGTATTCAACATGGTGATGTATAAATGTTCAACACCAGTGATACACAGGTACAAAGTGCCTTTGTAGTGAATCGCGGTGTTTTCCTCCATGGTTATGAGCACTCAACCGAAATCCAATTGAAGACCTACCCTTTCCTCCGAAACAAGAGCTTCACCCGAAAACGTTATCATATGCCCGCTGCTTGCTTGCCTCTTCACGTCCATCAGTTCATCTTGCGGATTCCAATCTTCCTCTTCTTCTTCCAGCGCTTCCAGCTGTTCGTCTTCGTCAACTTCAAGTTGACGTGCTTCGAAGTCCTTGAGTATGCTGGCCAATCGTTCGGCCAGCTTGATTTCTTCCCTCGAAGATTCTTTGTCTAAAGGTGGGCCACACTTCAGCGTGAGCAGGTGGATCACCACTCGACCGTCGGCGGACATTGTTGGTGTTAGATTCTAGAAAACCTTCAGCAGACCTCTGATTTCCAGGTGACAGGCAGACATGAGGGAAAGAGTGTATCGATGCCGTTTAACTTAATTTGCGGGATGCGCACACCTCGTTTCTCATTTGAACCACCTCCTACGTCACAACGTGGTCTCCTTTGAAAATCCGAGCAGGATAGGTTTTCCCGAGGCCTTTGATCCATGTATGGAAACAGACTATGAGGAGCCTTTATACGCTACCCGTAGGATGCCCAGTGGTGCTTCAAGCACTTTGTACCTGTGTATCACTGGTGTTGAACATTTATATATCACTCTGTTGAATACCACAGCGTACAGCTGGAAAATGCGCAGAAAACGTCCGAAAATCGTATAGACCTCAGAATCCCTAAATCTCAACCAATCAGTTGAAATGCAGAAGTGCAGCAGCGCAGAGGAACCAAACCCCTGACCTCCTTCGCACGAGTCAACACTCTACCCACCTGCGCTCCGAGCCACTGGCTGCAGACGCATCGCGGGCGTACAAGACCCCAAACGCGTGCTGCGCAGTATCCCATTGTGACACCCTACTCCTTGGGTTTAGCGACTTGGCAAAAAATAAACACATTTTCAAACCAATTGAGGGGTGAGGATTCTCCCCATATGACTCGCTTCCCCCGTTCAGACATACGTTTCAGACCCTTCCCTTGTTAGATCAATACCCTCAGAGTCCTTTTTATTCTGCAAGCGATAACTACGGTCATTAAAGATTTTGAACAAAAGTTGTGCACATAAAAGCCGCAAGACAATACGCCGCAAGACAAACATAAAAGCCGCAAGACAATGTGCGACGCTGTGAAAAACGCGCCAGAGAATCATGGGGAACATTGCCTCCCTTCATTTGATCTAAATTGGCGGAAAATGGCTTCTATTTAGTAGTCTTCTTATCGGAGGTTTAGTATTGTCCATTATGCTTACTTAGTTGCACCTTTACGTTAAGGATATTTTTCTAACAATCATTGAGAGTCGTAGTTTTAGCTTTACTTGCATCAAAATTAGGATTCAAATACGAAGTGAAAAATGCCCAGTGTGGTAGTAGGTTTTAGAATTCGGAAAAATCCTGGTGGAATAGGGAACTGCTTGCTTAAAAAAGATGTAATTGCTATTGCAGGAACTGTACCTTTTTCTTTAAAATCCAACCTTGTAAAGAGGCACTTGTTTCCGAAACCGAAAATTTTCATTTTTCTTATTTCTTTGTTCGCGGAGGAGAGGGCAACTGGAAACTCAGCTATGCAGCTTGAACCGTATCTTACCAGGGAATGCCGTCAGCTCCCCATGGAACTTTCGATCGAGACCTGGATCTTGTGAAAAAGCTCGAGACGCTGATCACAGATATGTAGACCAAATTTGCTAAATGGATCTCCTAAGCGATTTGCGCCCGTCGAAAGCCGAGATGTCGCGTAATGAGAGGTGCGGTTGGCAGCACTGACAGCAGCGGCGGCGGCGCAGTGGTAGAGTGTTCGCTTCACTGGATTGAGGTCATGGGTTCGGTTCCCGTCGGTGAACGCGTTTTTGCATTTTGTGACCTATCTTCTGCGAGAACCTATAATCTCATTTTTAACACATTTTTGAGCGAACGGCTGATGGCGACTTGCATTTTCGTCTATTAGGATATTTGAAGTTGGAAACATGTTTGAGGTAACATATTTTATCCATGATGTGAAGGATGTCAAAAATTCAAATCAAACAAAAATCAAAAGTCAAAAATCGAAAATCAACAAAATTTAATCATCATAATTAAACATATTAAAATCAACCACATCTGTTCAAACCTTTCTCAACACTTGCAATCAATGACGAAGCAGTCGACCGTACCAAAGTTGAACAAATAATCCCAGGGGTAACAAACGGACCTGGATGATCATCAACATATGCTGCCTTTTACCATGAATATTTGAGAAAGTTCGAAAATCTAGGGGCACAAAACGTTTGGTATATCTACCACTATATAATCGAGTTAGCTGCCCGCCCTAGATGATGAGGCGTATCTTACGCAGGTTAGAAACCTGCCTGAGATACGCCTCATGGAACCCCGCAATCTCATAGAACTCCTTGCGACGCCTCAGCGTACCTCGCGCGGGCAACGTTTGCCATTCAACATGAGATGTTGCTGCAGCAGAGGAAGCGCAGTCTCCTCCTGCTTGACACAATGGCGTCTGCGCGCGTTTTTGAGCGCCTGGATCCAGAAGACGGGTCCCCTACTACGTCACGTAATAAGCGTCGGAAGTCAGAAGAGGAGACAAGGTCGTCCTACGACGAGCGATCGCATTCAGAATTGAACATGAGATGCTGCTGCAGCAGAGGAAGCGCAGCCTCCTCCTGCTTGACACAACGGCGTCTGCGCGCGTTTTTGAGCGCCTGGGTCCAGAAGCCGTGTCCCCTACGTCACGTAATAAACGTCGGAAGTCAGAAGACATCGTCACCTACGGCGAGCGATCTATTTATTTATCTACTCTACCACTATGTGATTGAGTTAGTGCTCGATGACGTTTGAGTGATCTAACCTAATTGAGATACGCCGCGTCATCCACAGCGGGGGCGGTCGAGCGATCTAACCTAAGTGAGATACGCCTCGCCATCTACACCGCGGGCAAAATTTGCTATTGAAGGTGGGATGTTGCTGTAGCAGGGGAAGCGCAGCCCTTTTCTGCTTAACACAACAGCACCTCGGGCGTTTTTGAGTGTCCAGATTCAGACGCCGAGATCGTGCCATTAGCATGAGAAGACCAGAAGACCAATAAAGGGGTAAGAGTAGAAGGGGCACTTCGAGGGTGGAGAACCGACAGCGATCAGGAGTGAGCGACCTGGAGGAGGCATCGGGATGGAGGGAGGGTCGATAGGGGGACCAATGAAGCAGGCCAGGAGGTCGTACTAAGAAGGGTTTAGGCAATAAGGAGGGACCAGTAGAGAGTTACCAATCAGGGAGGGGGAGCAGTAAGGAGGATCAGCAAGGAGATCCATTACCAGTAAGTGAGACCGCATTTAGAAGATGTGACACCGATGTCGCGCAATGGATGTTCGCTCGCCGTCGTCGTGTCGTGAGCGTGGGAGGGCTACTTAATTGGGGTAGAGTAGTAAGGAGGTTTCCGGGGGGGGGGGGCGGGAGGGAGAAGAATCTACCTGTAACAAGGGACCTGGAGGCGGGACCAGGACGGGGAACCAACAAGAAGGGACCCGTAAGGGAATTCATACGGAGAACAAGAAATCTGCCATATACATAGCCTATTCATACTCGACACAGCGGCAAACTGCGAGCGCTTTCGAGCTTCTGGATTCGGAAGACGGGTCTTTTAAGCTTCTGGATCCAGAAGACGCCCCCCCCCCCCACGTCGCTCAACAAGCGTCTCTGAATACGTGTCACCGACGTCTGCCGTGAGCATGGGAGGACCACTAAGGAGGTGGTGGAGAAGGACAGTAAAGGAGAATCTCTAGAGCGACCAGGAAGGAAATGAGCAACCTGGAGTAGGGGCCAGGACGGGGAAACCAGCAAGAAGACACCAATAGGGTCAATAGTAGAAGGAAGGAAGTGGGCAGGAGTTGGGAACAGGAGGATGGGAGACTAAAGGGGGGAGGGAAGACCAGTAAAGGCGCACCAGCAACTAGATCCAGTAAGAAGAAACGAGTGAGGGGAAACTGGTTTTGGAAGGCATGTCAACGATATCTTGAAACGCTAGCTCTTGAGCATAAGAACGGTTGCGGAGGAGCAACCTGAGGGGCGGAAGTACTGCGCAGCACAAACCAATGACGTTATGGACGGTAACGAGAGAACGTCTATGATGAATGCACGGAAGTGGTGAACGGCTTGATGCCAACGAAGTACGCAGCAGATCCTAGATGTTAGCAATTTTATGTTTTACAAAACTATTTTCCATATGTCAGCTATGCTGCAAAGTCGCGCGAAGCGCGCAGTGCGAGACACGCCGTTAGGCGTGTCGGAGTACTTGTTTGTGATATAACCTTCAACATATTGTAGTCCTGGTCGGAGTCGTTTTCAGTGGGATCGACCACATTGTTCTCGATTTCTACGAATGTTGCAGCACCTTCTCGGAGAATAGTAGCGAACCTTGCGGCAATCTTACTTTCCTCGCGTGTGACCGCACTCCTTTCCTCAGACGATCGAATTCAGAGAGCAGAATGGAGACTACCCTTGCTGGGGAAAAGGCATAGCGAATGGAGAAAAATCTATGGAACATCGAAACTTTCAAAATTGATCTACTAGGCCAACCATTCGGCCTACTTGCTGGACAATGCATGACATTAGATGCCGTTTAGTGTAGGTTTAGGTTTATGAGGTTTATGAGCAGGTGCGCAGTTGGTCAACAGCATGTTTGTTTCACAAACTTTTTGTGTTTTCAGTCAGTGTTCAGGAAGGTTTGAGCAGATAAATAATAGTTGGTTTGATTAAATTTTTGATATCCTTCACGTCATGAATAAAATATGTTTTCTCAAACATGTTTCCAACTTCAAATAAAAAAAATCCTAATAGACGTAAATGCAAGTCGCCATCAGCCGTTCGCTCAAAAATATGCTAAAAATGAGATTATAGGTCCTTGCAATCAATGACACATTTGTGTTACACATTTTTTGGGTTGTTCCCTCAGTGTTGAGAAAGGTTTGAACAGACGTGGTTGACTTTAATATGTTTAATTATGTTGATTAAATTTTGTTGATTTTCGATTTTTGACTTTTGATTTTTGTTTGATTTGAATTTTTGACATCCTTCACATCATGAATAAAATATGTTACCTCAAACATGTTGCCAACTTCAAATATCCTAATAGAGATAAATGCAAGTCGCCATCAGCCGCTCGCTCAAAAATATGCTAAAAATGAGATTATAGGTCCTCGCAGAAGATAAGTCACAAAATGCAAAAACGCGTTCACCGACGGGAACTGAACCCATGATCTTAGTCCTGTGAAGCGAACACTCTACCACTGCGCCGCCGCCGCTGCTGTCAGTGCTGCCAACCGCACCTCTCATTACGCGACATCTCGGCTTTCGCCGGGCGCAACTCGCTTAGGAGATCCATTTAGCAAATGTGGTCTACATATCTGTGACCAGCGTCTCGAGCTTTTTCACAAGATCCAGGTCTCGATCGAAAGTTCCATGGGGAGCTGACGGCATTCCCTGATTAGACGTTGAAAACTTGAATTCTTCCACATTTTGGATCTGTTTATTTACTTACTTGAAGACGAGAGTTACTGTCACACGTGTAAATCATCCGATGAAAAAGGAGTGAGGCAGTGTCGCAAAGCAACAGATACAACTCTATTACACGGAAACACAGACCACTAAAATATTCCATTAGTTGGGAGGCTGACTTGCTGAGTCTGTCCAATATAATTTTACTCGGAAAGTTGCTATGCGTTGTTCTGGCCTGAGTGATGAGTTCATTCCAAGTGGATTTCAGAGACGCCGCATTTACTCTTTGCCTAGCCTGCTTAGTAGAATAAAGCAAAAGGACCTCATCGTGGCATTCACAATTTTAACTGGAAGATCTGCAGTTCCGATTCCTTTTCGTTCGCTATCTCCAGGACTGGGGAAAGTCTTATAAAAAGTAAGGTTCCGTTATCAAGAACGAAGGTCAGGTCTAGTTTTTCCTCCGTTAGGATTGTTTCAATGGTCGACAAGATCTTCAGTGATAAAATGTTGAGCCTTTCGCTAAACCAGTTTAAAACCCAGGCCAAGAAATTGACGACTGTGGAGGTTTCATGATTTCATTATTGTCTCCTCTTATTTTGTTGTGCTGCTTAGTTCTTTCGAATTTTTTTTAATTGCTGTTTTTTCTTCTTTCGACTGTGCTTATGTTTCTGAGGTATTGCTGTTTGCTTCCTTTAACACGTAGATTCTGTCTACGTCCACAAATAAATAAAATTAATACACCAAACTTCGTAGCTACTTTGAAGATAGTAAAGTCTTAAAAACTTGAATAAGCAAACCCAACAGGCGTTGGTTGTCCTTCAGCAACGTGTTTAGCTCCTTAATGCTCCTGTATGTAAGGAAATTGCCCTAACCCGCAACTTTGCCGTAGGGGCTCGTATTCCGAGCTTTCCTCTCATAGTTCTAGTCATCGCAACACCAAGATTGGCCTCATTGATCGCTCACCACAAAGCATTTTGGACATTATCACAAGATTTTCTTGTCTCCCCCTGCTAGAGAGAGACGTTGGCCCGAGTAGTTTCGATCTCTCAGCACCCCGAAGGATTTGAGTGTACTTCACTCCAAAACATCGCACTAGCTAGTGTGTGAAATTGTTTTGAACTCCTTCTAGAAAGTCAATGCCTTTCCTCTTGAGCAGGTTAGAAGCGGTCACTCCACTGGGACGCGCATAAGTCTTGTACTCGTAAATATACTTGGGGATCTGACGTTATTTTTATAGTGGCTATCAAAACTTTCAACCAGAATCAGGAACGAAACCTAATTGTCATACTTCTTTCACTGGGTTTAAAGATAAACCTTTCATCTTGTATTACGAATTTTGACCAATTGTTTCTGGAACCATCGATTAAGTAGTTCATTTTTCAATTACTACCAGGGAAGATTCTATTTTCAACCCAAACATCAGTGTAATCGATTGCTTCTTGAACTTCACAACAATTCTCTGGTTTTATTAATTTTGATATCATCTGCATACATTTTTGAGACTACTCCAAGTCTAGAGATAGCTTCCGGTAACATGAGCGTGTAGAATGAGAACAACAAAAGTGAAAAAGTCTCCTTACAGAACCCCACTGTGGGCCGAAAATGCATTAGAAAAATGCTCCAGCCCTCGAACTTGATATGTTCTACTCATAAGAACCCTGCCATTTCTAGTTTTTGCAGCAGTTTCTCTGTTGCAACTTTGTCAAATGCTTTAGCAAAATCAAAGTAGATTACACCTGTTTGTTTTTTCAATTCCACTTCGCGGGAGCAGGCGTTTACTGACGTGAGGAAGGGTTTCGAACTCCCATGGAACATCAAATGGTGCGAATGAACTGGCGCGAGACCGGTGAGGGATGGAGGCTCCGTAGGTGCGCCAGTGGCGGTGGTAGCGCAGGGGTAGTGCTTCGGCTCGTCAGGTGTGAGGTCGTTGGTTCGGTTCCCGTGTTTGCCTTTTTTGCACATAATTCTCTTCGAAGTGACGTTTTATTTTGAATTATGACCCTATATATGGTCCTCCAAGAAAAACAAGAAGCTTTCCGCAGCGGGTTCACCTTGAAGCTTCAAACCTTGTGTCAAAGCATGACTCAGAGGGACAATTGGCACCATTGTATTACACTTTCGCAGCTCCGGCAAAGGTCGAGAAGTGTTTTTTTTTTCAATTTTTTCAACTTCTTTCACCCAATCTTCGCCCAAGGAGTTGCTTGCGGTACTGATCACGAATCCGACTTCCGCTTTTGCATTACGGTGGAGTACGGTAGGATGCGGTGCGGTTGAGTAAGGCCACTGCTACTGTACCCTTCAGTAATCGGCGAAAATTTTAAAAACGGATGACAGTTTCGTCATCATCATCAGGGGTGAGCGTTTAACGATTAACGATTTATCGATTCACCGAACTTACCGGCATTTTTCTTTAAAATTTTTGAACGAAATTTAACGACAAAAATTTCCGTTAAATTGCATTACCGATATTTTACACACCATTTTTGAAATTTTACTTTTTCTTCATGCAATTGCATTTTGGACGGTTTTTCGGATTAGTTTTCGCAGTATCGTTGCGATGCCGAGGAAACCCTCTACTTACTAAATAGGCACAGTGGAAATAGGCAACCAATATCGTCTTCGTATTTCGAGAATTGTTTGCATTTGTCTTGCTCCTTGATCTATTCATTTGTGTGCGCCCTTACTTTTCTCTGCTGTAGTTTCGCGTTTTTGGAGTTCATAGGCCGTTTCTTCTTTTTCATTGCTACATATTAGTTCTTCGTACGGTACTAAGCGGGCTGATGCCCGCTCCATTATGAGGCCGTGGTCGTGGAACACTCAAATAAGCATAGTTTCTGTGCTCTCCTCCGCTAAGGCGCTTTTTATACTCCCGCCGCGGCGCGGCCAGTCGCGCCGCGCTCCGAATTTGACGCGCAGCTGCGCGATCGACGTTAAAAAGAGGAGCGTCAACGACGCGCGGCGACCCAATTCAACGTACTACGGTCCTTGTATCATAGCGGATGGCGGAGGAGACTGTCCGTGAGTCACTGAAGAACCAAAACAGAAAGGATTCGTCCGGCTGGTCCGCGGAATGCATCTTGCCAATGTTAGTGGTGGGATTTCTGTGGTGAGCGACGAATCTTCTCTTAAAGCTGGGGTCGAAGTCGTCTGCTCAACCTATGGCTGAACTTGATGACCGTGGTATTGAGCCGAATCCTCTGCAATGCAAATGACACTAAACGACTCTTTATTTTGCAGCAGCGTGGTGTGCGGGTTCAAAAGTAAAATTGCTGGAAGGGTTGGAGAACCAAAACAAAGAGGACATAGCAAAATGTTTCATTTCGATGGTGAATCTCCCACTTCACACCCAATCTGCCGCAGCTGATCGCGTCGCGCCGCTAGAGGGAACGGCGCGTCGCGGCGCGATCAGCTGCGGCACACTTGGTGTGGAGTGAGAGACTTCGTCACCATGATGAATCATCTTGCCCCAACTTCGCCTAAGGATGTTATTTGGGGTGCTGATCACGAATCTAACATCCGTTTTTCGCATTACGCTGGGGTACGGGCGAAATCGGTGACGTGACCTTAGTCACCTGTACCTTCCGTAACCTAGGAAGGGAATGGGGATCTCTAGACATTTCCGGAGTATCACTCACTACGGTAAAGATGAGTTTAGTGACAATGACCCCGGAACGGCCATATTGGGGAGAATTCTGAGTGATTCTCGACGATGAGTACCTCCCAGCAATTTTTCTTTTGGAAACGTCCATGTTGCAAGATAAAGGGTCGTTTAGTGTCATTTGCATTGCAGGGGATTCGACTCAATACCACACTCAGCTGTTTCAACCGACCGTAGGTTCAGCGGACGACTTCGACCCCAGCCTTAAGAGATGATTTGTCGCTTCCCGCGGGAATCGCATTACTAGCATTGGCAAGACATATTCCACTGATCAGCCAGACGAACCCTTTCGTTTGGTTCTCCAGTGACTCATGGACCGTCCCGTCAGTCATCCGTCATGACGCAGGGACTGTAGTACGCAGCAAGTGGCCGCGCGTCGCTGACGCTACCCTTTATAGCTGCAATCGCGCAGCGGCGCGTCAAATTCGAGGCGACGCGTTGACGCGATTGACGAGTTGACGTGCCGCTGCGCGGCGGGAGTATAAAAGGCGCCTAACGCGGACCAGCCCGCTTAGTACCTCCCACATTTAACAACCCGTCAGTTTTTTCAAGTTTTTGTGATACTTGCTTCCAAGTAATTTTGAAAGGGCATAGAAAACGCTATGAAAACGTTTCGAAACATAAATAATGCGTGACAACAGGGATAGGAAGCGAAAAAATAGATGAAAAAGGCTCTTACCTCTTTCTTCGCAGGTTTTCCGGAAAATAGGATTGGTTTCGTGCAGAATCAAGCGATGAGTGTAGGATTACGTCAAGACAAAATTGGATACCGCCTAATATTAGGCTGAGTCATAAATTTTGCAGCATCTCCGTTTTTTCTGGAATTCAAGGTAAACCCGCTGAAGTACTATGCTCAGTGACAACCCAGTGACGGCGGTAAAGCACATCCAGGAAGTTACCGCCACGTTCACTCCTAACCGAAACAATTATTACAGATGGTATAAGAAGTTTCTTTCCACCCAGAAGGGCAACAAAGGCGAACCACTCCCGGGAAGATCAACTGCTGTAGACAAAGGGCGCCTGTGCAAATTCGTCAAGTAGAGTTCGTCTCAAACCACACTAGGACTGATAGCTGATCTCTACCCCTCCCAGTGAACCATCGCTTGTCTGCTGCAGAAGACTGGAAGGTCCCAAAAATCGCCTTCGTCAGTGCGTCATGAGTTGAAGGAAACCCAAGTAAATCGCAGTGCTTCCGACGGCCGAGAGCTCCGGCACCGGTCAAGCGAGGGAGCGGGATCGAATCCTTACAGCGATGGAAAGCGGGTGCTTAACTACAACAGAAAAGCCGGAAAGCTTTAGCTGGAACACAGCGAGCTGGAGGTTATGACGTCATAACCGGAGCTCCACCGAAACAAGGCCCTGCTGTGCGTTTGGTGGATGTGTAGTGGTCTAGTGCACCGGGAGCTACTCCGTGTAGTCACTCCATCCTTGGCGCTTGCTTTTACGAACTCGACTAGTTCCAGCAAGCACTAGTGGAGAAATAAGTCGATACGAGCTAATATTTCTTCCACCAGGGCAACGGCCGACCGCTTGCAGCACTTCAGACGCGGGAAAAATCTAGGAACTGGGCTGGACCAAAATCAAGCAACCACCATACACCCCTGGCATTGCGCCGTCTGACTGCCACCTGCTTTTATCGATGGATCACTTTCCACATGGTAGGCGCTTCGCCGAAGTCGACGAAGTCACGGAGGTGGTGCACGTCTTCTTCAGGTCGAAACCGACGAAAATCTACAGAGATGTAATCCACTCAGTTCATGAAAAGCGGAAGAAACTCATTGAGGATAGTGGCAATTACTTCGTTTAAGTCAATCATTTTGCTTTTGTGGTATAATCTTATTTTTGCTGCAAGACAAATTTTGTTGCAAAACTTATGACTCAACATAATATTAGGTTGTAATGAAAGTTCGGGCAGTTTTTCCAAGTTATTTTTGAAAAGCTATAACTCAGCTCAAAATTGCTCTGTTTTATTCAAAATAAACACCAAAAGAATCAACTCAACTCTGCCAACGTGATGCCAGCTTAGATATGCCACTTTCATAAAAATCTGAGATCTAGACTGAATAAATTCTAGAAACATAGATTCTACATCACGTTGGTTTTTAAGCACTCTATATTTTGAAATCTCTCTAGATGCCTGATAAAGTGAAAAACAGTTGACATTATGTCTGGCGAATATGGCGGGTGAGGGAGAGTTTCGAACTGCAGTCCGTTCAATTTCTGGAGGACCATCCGCGAAACATGCGGTTGTGCTTTGTCATGCAGAAGTCGCACGCCGTGTCGATTCACCAGCGAAGGCTGCTTTTTCTTCAATTTTGCATACATTTCTACCAGTTGCTCGCAGTACAGCTTCGCTGCTATCTTATGGCCAGGATGAAGAAAGGAGGAAAAGTGGACTGTTCCAGCTGCAGTCCACCAGACCGTAATCATTGTCTTCTTGCAGTGCACATCCGGCCTCGGAAAGGTTTTCGGGGGCTCGTTGACATTTACTCACTGAGCAAAACGCTTCTTATTATCATATCGGATCCATTTCTCGTCGCAGGTGACAAGTCGATGGAGAAAGGGCTCCGTGGAAGTTCTTCTGATCAGGGACCATCTGTCGAGTTTTTTCACCATATCCAGTTGCTTGAGGTGATCAGTAGCAACTGTATGGGAGACCACTAGGTTTCTCGCTATCTCCCGGAGGGGTTGCCGAGGGTCCTCTTCGACTACTTTCTTCAAGGCACCGTGATCAACGAGCGATGGCCTTCCTCGTCTTCAGTCGATTCTCTTCCATTCCGAAGCTTACTGAACCAGTGAAAAGCGGTTCGCTCCGAGGCGGCACCTTCTCCCCATGCAGTCTTTACATTCACTACTGTTTTCATCACCGGCCGACCAAGTTTGAATTCGTGAAGTAGAACAGTTTGGAAAACCGTCTTGTCCATGTTACAATGAAGGTTCCAGAAAGAAAATCAGAACTGAGAAATGTTGAAGAAATACATGAAAAGCACTTTTGCAAGAAGAAGAACTATTTCCTCACCTGAGAAGCACGACATATCGATTAGTTGACCAACCAATCAAATTTAGTGCGAGCTGATACCAAAGAGGCGCGAAAACTTCCAGAACTTTCCTTACAACCTAATAGATAGAGCGTGGCTGCTGGTACCGTCATACCTCCGTTTTTATTGAATTTCATGTCGTGCATGTCAACGATTTTGCTCAACCTTCATCTTCTTTGAAAGCTCTCTTGGCAGTTCTCTTTTGGAGAAACATAGTCAGTGTATATATGAAACAGTGAGCAAATTTACATGAAAGAAAAAATAAATAAATAAGAGAGAAAACCACTCTTCGTCTTAAATAGGAGGTTTGTATAAAAACTGGTACTTTACGTGCAGTCTATTGCGTAGAGTTTTTTTTTAAGTTTTACGGAAAAGGTATATCTTTGTAGGTGCAGGCTTGGCTCTGGCAAGAAATTCCCCTTATGTCTGCGGATTCCTTCGCCTAATTGCGAACTTGCTATAACACCGTTCATCATTCCCAAATGTGCTCTACAAAAATACGATGAAATTGAGAAAGCCAAAGCACATTCAAGCCTCAAGCAAATGTGCTGTACATCATGACACCAGGTGCTACAAGAAGAAAATCAGAGTAGCCAATTGCTGAAAAGTCGTAATTGGAGGAGGGAAAAGGACAAGGTGGAACACTAGCAATATATGGCGAGAAACTCTCTTATAGATGCGCATGTTCCCTTGCATTTCCTTTGGAAGGCAGAGGGGAAAAGGCCTAACAATTGAAAAATGTTACTTGGTTGGCAAAGACAGAAATACTCAGTGCAATAGAATTCGATTCGATTAAAATTTGCTCAACGGTCCGTGGCCGTTTATTTGATTCTCCGCTGCAGTCCGCAGTAAGAACAAGACCTTTTGGGACAAAAGGACCATTCTGTGAAACAGACAGATCTATGGACTCCGTAAATATCTTCCAAAGACGAACTGTACCTAAGAATTCGGGATCTATCCTAATCGGAGGGGGCATACGCTGTTTTTGCGTCTCCATTCTCTTCTTTGATGTTCTACGAAAGCTTTAGCTGCTGTCTCATAATGCGAGGACTTTCATATATTTTCAGTGGATATGGGCATGGGATAACCTAGGGAATTCGCACTTTGGGGTTGTCCCCCTCCCCTTCGACTAGGCTACCCCCCCCCCCAAATAGGCTACATCCAGAATTGGCTGTAGACATGCGTTATTGCCATGAATTCGAAAGAAAATCAATAAAGTTAGAGATCTGATTTTTTACATACTGAAATACAGCCAAATTGACTACAGTTGAGGGAAGTGTTATTTAACGAATTTACCGATTCTAACGTTTTTCGTTAAAATATGGTCGTTAAAAATTTACCGGAAATTTTAACGCATACTCCTGATGAGCACCTCAAGTAACCCCTTTTGGTGATGTTTAGGTTAACAATTTTTTTCGTCCACTTCTCGACCTCTGCATTTGGGAAGGTACAACAGTGCTAGGCAACCAATTGAAGGCTCTGTCGCAGATTTGCCTGAATGTTTGTGCCCGTAGGTTTCCAAACCTTTTGAAATATTCGTGGTATAAGGCAGGTTACATTGATGAACGCTCAGGTGTGTTTGTCATTCTTGGTGAATATTTTTTTTTGATTTTGGTACAACTGACTGTTTTGTAAGTGATTGTAGAGAAGCTGCATGTCGAGATGTGTAGTGTGTGAAGAACATGTTTGCTTCATACATTTTTTGCTATGTTTCAGTAATGCTAAAGTTGTTAGAAACATTTCTATTTGCTCAATGTAAGGTTTTACTCGATTTTTGCAAAATAGTAAATAAAAATTAGTAAAGGTAAAACAAAGTAAAATCAAAAGAAAATGTCATTTCGAAGATAAATCACAATGTACAAAAAAAAAAAAGTTGCAGCCACGGGAACTGAACCAACGACCTGACGTCGTGACGAGCCCGAGCACTACCCCTGAGCCTCCACCGCAGCTGACGGATTAGCCTTGCGGAGCCCCCATTCCTCACCACTCCCTCGAAGCTCTTTCGCGCAGCCAGCCCGCAGTCAACTTTCTGAACTTCAACGGGCCACACCACAACTCAGTGGTTTCTTTTTGCAATTTTGCCACTCATAATCATAATCAGCATTCCGAGCTCTTTCTAATGACCCTGGTCTGCACTTGAAATTCCACGGGAGGTGAAACTCTTCTCTAGTGACATTAACAATTTGTTCCAATGGATATGTAGGCCATGTGGTCTACTAGCTTCTTAGCGAAACTGAGTAGGACAATTTGTAAAATTGTAAAAGTGAACTTAGGCCTTTTTAAAAAACTTCTGCACTGCCTTCTTTATCAAACAAGAGCGACGATTCCATTTGCGGAAAGGAAGTTAAAGCGTTGACTTCATCCTCTGACACTGTTGAGCACAGCTCATCCGACCTTGTGAGTACTTCGTGGATCTCTTCGGCTAATATGTTTTCCATATCACTCCGAAAGGAAACAGGCCTTATGGTTAGGCCTTTAAAAAAAACTTCTCGCCGTTTATTGTATTTTTGTGGTTATTACCAATGTGTTGTCCGTTCACTTCCAACGTGTTGTCGTAGTGATGTTTGTTTCGTCGCGTTTTGTCATACACGTATAAATAAATAAATACCTATAAAAGGTTGTCTTATCACTGGAACTATTAGTTTTCCGCTCATGATGAGCACTGTATCGAAAACAGCTTTTTCTAACCTCTTATTCGTTATTTTGAATTTGTCACATTCCTTCTCATCCCCAGTGTTGCAAGCTTTATTCCACAACGCCAACCTACGGTAGCTCATTTTTAAAGATAGATTGGAAGGTGCTTTGTTACATAATTCCAGGTCAAGTATTGAATTACCCCTAGTACGGGTTTGTGCATACTGCTCGACTTCATGCGCTTTAAAAGTATCGTAATACGTTCTTGATACCGCACCAGTGTTTTGACACATCAGATCCGGAAGACGAAGTGAAAAAAGTGAAGCCTCTCAATTTAAGGCTCTTGACTTACGGCATTAAGCACATTCCTAGATTCCCTTAAACTGCACCTAGAATCATCATACACTCCCATAGTGCGAAAAGGTGTTGAAGAGTTTACAATATGGTAGAATAAAACCTATCTTTTACATATTCCTGAAAAATTACATTGTACGAGAAGTGTTTCTTAAGGAGCAGAACTATCTCACTACATTTTTGTCGCTTTCCTCGCACTTGATACGGTATATTGTTTCCAATAGAGCAGTTAGTTCGTACTAAGAGTTCAACCACGTGCTGGTTAGAGCGAAAACGTCATACCTGTCAGGTCAAAGACTGATTTCTAAAATTTTTTGACAAACGACAACATTTTTAGCAACATTTTTTGGTTAACGCACATGATGGTCTCGAAGTTTGCAACGGCTTCCTGAGAAACTGCTGAGCCTGGAAGAAAGCAAGCAGAAGCAGCGGTGGTGTTCTGATTGGTAGAGAGCTCCGGTGACCGTGTACCGCCGAACGCAGAACTTGCTTTGCCAGTATCGCATCCCATCGGTCCACCACCACCTGGCCGACCCGTTTGCCCTCTTCAAATGGGAGGGAAACCCGCAAGATGATAGTTGTGGTTCTGCATTCCACATTTATATCATCGAGTAAAGCTGGAGACTCAGAAACACATTCCTGTGCAATAGAATGAGAAATGTTGCATAAGTCATAACGTAGGGCTAGAAATTACAACACTATCTTTATCAGCTGATATCGAACTTTCGGAGGCATCAATTTTTGTCTCAATAGAAAACCTCCTTCTCTTAGCAGGCGTGGTTCCGCGGTCGGTCAGCTTGGCGATTCGCTGATTTGCATTCTTGACCCCTTCCCTAGTTTTTATCAGCAGGTCAAGCACCAACTTAGGATACTTCGGGGCATGACCATTGCTAATCAGGGCTTGTAGTCGCTCCACTGTCTCTCTTTCACTACCAGACATCGTCACATCTTGAGATCTTGTCGTGGTGCCTCGAGCTGCAAGAGGCATGACCACTATAGGAGTCACCATTATCAATACCAGTACCTCTTAGAGTTGGAAAGTCAACAGTTACATACTTTTGTCTCCTTGCCACTAGAGGTGACACGACGGGCTCATTAACAAGCAGTGAATAGCTAGGGGTACAGAGGAATTCGCCAAATAAGGACGAAAGGCGATGCAACAGAGTTGAACGGGAAAACAGCCGCACAAGGATGGCAACAGGACTTAGTGTTAGCTTTTAAGAAGGAACAATAGCTGCTGAAGAAGAGCTTATTACTTGGGAGGCAGATAAAGCTTCCCTATTATGCCTACTGAGCATAGCCTCCTTATGAAAAAAAAACTGGTAAATATAGCCTCGTCTCTCGAGGTTAATATGAGCGGTCATGTTATTGGACAGTATGGTTACATACATGGTTACATTGTCGTGAGTATCCCGAGATCGATTCGATTCAGCCGGCGAAGAAGAGACGCTAGAGGATCCGGTGCCCTTGCGAAACGTGAAGCGGCCAGAGGGACGACGAGCTCAGATATTTCTTAGGTACAAAGACGATCCTGATAAGGACAACGTTAAGCTCTACGGTGGATGGTTGAGGTGAGTGCGGAGCCTATTAACTCTACTAGTCCTTTACTGCACTTTGGCTTTGCTCTCTTCTGTATTATTTTTACCGTAGCGATGTTCTTTCTGACTAGCCCATTTAATACGACTCCTGTAACGGATGTAGGTAAGGAAGAAAAGGCCAATAGACCGCCGATAGAAAGGTTTAGAACCTAGTTGCCTCCTCAGCGTTTCCCATAAAGAGGGTTGCATGAAAATTGAGCATGAAAGCGCCGCTAATCAATCTACTTGCACCTCGTCTCATAGCAGGCGTACTGGCTTATGCAGTAACATACGGATGCATTTTGTGCCTCGCATCCTATAATGCGTTCTGACTAATGATTAGCACGTGGATTCCCTTTTTGCCTTGCATACTATAGCAGTAACATGTGGATTCCGTTTGCACCTCGGATGCTATAATGCTTTCTAGCTTATGCAGTACCACGCTAATTCCCTTTGTGCCTCGCAGACTATAATGCGTGCTGGATTATGAAGTAACATGTGCATTCCCTTTCTACCTTGAATTCAATGATGGATCCTGGGGCTAATGCAGTAACACGCGGATTTCCTTTCTACCTTGCGTCTTATAATGCGTCCTCGCTTATGCAGTAACATGCGGATTTACTTTGCACCTCGAATACTATGATGCGTGCTGCTTATGCAGTAATATGCGGATACCTTCTGTACCTTGGTTCCTGTAAAATGAGCCCTGGCCTATGCACTAACATGCGGTGGCTAGCCCCTGGTCAAGTCAGTGTTTCCTTGTTTCCAGTCAACTCTAATTTCAATTCACTTGCTCCGGAGGGATAGAAGGTTTGTTTGGCCTGAGTGACTCGATGTGCATACAACCATGGCTGCCTCCTCCGACTGTGCTGAAGCATTCCATGAAAATGGTTGCAAATTGTAATTCAAAATTTATTAGGTTGTCCCATAAGTCCCCGCCGTTTTTTTTTCAACGATTCACTGCAGATTCCGCCGGCGGTCTCTTGCATAGCGCTGCATAGCTTTCGAAAGAGAATGATTCGCTCTATCAGAAAATGTATTGCATTTCTTTTTTCATCATCAATTTTGTCAATTTTTAGGTCGTTGAAGTGGAAAGTGAAAAAGTGAAAAAGGAGCCATTTGCGCACTTGTTCTCTCCGCTTAGGTCTGTAATTTTTTGCACAGTTTTTTATAGCCTTTGGAAGACAATATTCTGTACTACAAGAATATGTGCTAGTGCTATTTGCTCATTTGCCCTTTATTGATTTTTAGGTGACCATACTGGGAATTCCGACTTTTCCGCCCGAATTTTTACCAAAACTCCGCTTCTGTGGTTGAACTTTTTTGCATGGTGTTATATGTCGTTTGGAAGAGGATGTCTTGCTTAATAAGAATTTGTCTCGCGTTTATTGGCTCACGCTGATTTCTGTCGAATATCAACAACTGAAGAAGGAGAAAGAGTTGTTGGTGAAGACGATATTTCTCTTTTTGGCATTTTGCTGATATTCAATAGAAATCAACAAACGCGCCACATATTCTTATAGAGCAAGACATTTTCTTTCGAACAACATATAACACCAACCCAAAAATTCCAACCACAGAGCAAGAGCTGTCGGCAAAAACAACCATCCTCCTTCGGACGTCCCAATTTGATGGCCTAAAAATCAATAAAGGGCAAATGAGCAAATAGCACTAGCACATATTCTTGTAGTACAGAATATTGTCTTCCAAATGCTGTAAAAAACTGCGCAAAAAATTACAAACCTAAGCGGAGAGAACAAGTGCGCGAATGACTACTTTTTCACTTTTTAACTTTTCACTTCAACGACCTAAAAATTGACATTGTTAGATCAACCACTTTCTCTAATGTGCTATCACGAAGTGGAGTGTTTTTAGAGTGCCCGTTACGTTCTGTACGCTGGCTGTGAATAGGGATACGCTGGTTCAGGATGCTCTCGCAGATGCACTGCAAAATTTTGGACTGGATCCTAATACGTGGAACAGGTGTCTACATTGCTATCCTCACGAAGAAGCGTAGACATTGGGGAACATTAGAAGGCCCTCCTTTTCAGGTACAATCTCATTGAGGTGTCCTTAGATCGTGGTGTCGCTGAGCGAACATGCAACTTTCAAGAGAACATGTTACAGCTTGTTCGGAATCTTCGCAAGGTGTGTCATTTCTTGAATTTCATGGCACTAGGCACCTTCTTTTAGATCCATAGGAGTTCCGTAAGGAATGGCTCTTCATTGGTTATCGTTCGTCGTCAAAAAGATGGAGTTACTTCATCAAGAGTCACTTAAAAACTGTAGATTATTGAAACAAGACGTCTCTTACAGGATTCCTTACGTCGCTACCACGTCGTTCGGTTCTACGTCCAAGAGAAAGAAGATCCGCACGACCATGCAGTGTTCGTCGGCAACCTTCCAGTGTCTCTTGCACAGCGACAATACGAACGTATTCTTTTGAAACTACTAGGAGCAAAAGGTTCGGTCTCGTCTGATTGCTCGTTTTTAGCAAGTAGTCCTACGGCGCTGTTGTGGTGGCCAACAAATATACCATTTCTAAGTCAAATTGGACAATATTCAAATCAAATTGGACACTCTTCTATGGCCTCTTAGACCTCTTAAATGAAAGCCAACATGCACAAATTGAAATCTGCTTCTTTCACATTAAACTAGAGACTTCAAAAAGGTTAGTTTATTTTGGTCAAGAAAAATTTTATTTTAGCTTTCTTTGAAGTTTTAGTTCATCTACCCAATAAATGAACACACTGTTTGAAATTTTGAAATTTTTATTTTTATTTTGAGGAAATGTTTGGTTTAAAACTTCTTTTAAAAAGCAGAGCGGTGTCCATTTTTAGTGCCGAAACGAGATTGCGCAATGCCCTCTTCAAAGACATCGCGGTTTTTATTTGATTCATAGCAGAATTTCTGTTTGCATTGAGTTTGACACCTGTTAACGGTACAGCAAAAAGAACTGTTGAGAACACTTATCCTCACTTTGATGGCTCATGTAGGTGGCATTTACACTATCGGTCCAATAAAAGTTGCGGCGAACTTTTTGAGTGCATGGCGCGATCCTATCTGTTAGTACGCTATATTCTTGCTTCTTTTCTGGGCTTCAAGACGATTTGAATCGATCTATAAAAATAAAATTTATATAAATTACTACAAAACCTAAAAAAATTGCTATAAACCCGAAGCGAGTATTTACTTAGTTTATCTCCCCGTCTAGACCAGTCAGACCTTCATTCCTCCGAAGTTGGTGAATTGATCCCAGACTTATCTTGGAATGATATAACTGACTCTTTCACTGGCTGCTGCTACGAGTTCTATAGGCCAAAAGCGGATGATCAGATTGTCCCCAAAGCATCCCGCAGAATGTGTGCCACGAAGGGATTAATTAACGCTGTTCTTTATCCATTACCAATTATGGACAAAGACCGACCCCGTAATTCGTGTAAGGGCCGTTCGCGTGCAAGTCATAAGCACGCGGGCGACCCGCAGACGGCAGTATTCACGAACACTTACGACCCGGACGGTTGGTTCGCACCTTAATTATATAACCCTGAATCACAGTGTACCTTGAAAGGGGACAAACTACAGCTGGTAAACACCGCGACGATTTTTGGTGCTAGCCAGATTTGAGCAGTAAACCTCACATTGTTGGATAGTAACTAGCCAATCCCGTCTCTGCTGTAATCCGTTACAGTCTTGGATATCGCGCCCCAATAGAACTTAGTGCTCAAAGCTTGGAGAGAATTCATTCAAAGCAGTTTACATAATCTAATAAACAATCTAGAAAGTTGTTGCGAAAAAAAAATTGTGGAAAAAAGATTGGAACTGCGATGTAGAGGGAATGGTAATCGAGGCGCCGAAATCGAGACAATCGAATAGGAAACTCTGTTTAGCGCTAAACTACCTAAAACGAATGGCACAAATTTCAGTCTTGAAGCTCGCACGGCTGCATAGTGCGACAAGGCTCAAAAACTAGCCACAAATTTGAGAATAGATCTTCATAAGTGCCGAATCTACACTGACGAATCTACACTCAACAGCGGAAGCCCAAAAAGGAGGGGAAGTCTCAGTAGCAGCCAAGATACAAAAAATATAAATGATGCACAGTGGTAATCTGAAGATATCTCGGAGGTCTCAATTGACCAAGGGGATACGGCATGCCGCCAAATAAAGCCAAATAAAAAAGGGATAAAGGATAAAGGACAGCGTTACTCAATCCCTTCTGGGATGCGCCAGGGCATTCTACTTCTACGGGATGTCGTGGAGGCGTGTTGAATGCGTATTTGGCCATACAATGACTTGCGGTGGCCAGCCGATGAACAAGTCAGCGCTTTATCCTTCCCAGACAAGTCTGGTACCAATTCTCCGACCCGGAGGGATGGAAGGCTTGGTTGACCTGGGCGGGAAATCCGAACCAGGAACCTGGTATCGGGTGCACGCGACAGTCACGCCTCCTCCGACTGCGCTACACGCGCCCTCGAAAACCTGGACGGTTGGTTCGAAAAAAAGCCTAAGCAAATTAATCTTCCGCGTTTTTAAGGAAATGAAAGGGAATTTTGAAAATACTGGGCGATCTCCAAAACCCTTGTACAGGAGAATAATGTTCAATACTTTTAACAGTGCTGTTTCTTGACAGTTCGAGCAGGGGGGAAATTACGGTATTGAACTCATCCCCAGACCTATAAATGGATGACTCAAGATTTTAAGAAGAAATTTACGAATCAACCCGTAAACTGAGTAAAAATTGTCCAAAAACCGTTAGGCACGGGACTCGTATATTAAGTATGTCTCGCAACGGTTGCAGCATGAACATCTGCCCAAATTACGGTTGGATGATCAGTTGTTGAGCCCGCCTGGGACGAGTTTTTGCAAACGAATAGAATCGACTTTGATATGTGGAGCAGATTTTTAAGGTGTCCAGCAGTCCGGTCTTTATTTGCCTGATTCTTGACCTTGTTTCCCTAATTTTCATGCATTATGATACCATAGCCCAAGAGAGGTTCATCTTTTTCCTTTATGAAGGATCTAAACATCAAAATAACTTTACATGAACATTAGTTGAAACCGCACATAGGCAAAAAAAAAACAATATAAAAAAGCTGAAATGAGAACCTGGAATGGGTACTGCCTTTGTCGATAAAGCTTCTTTTACCTCCATTGCGACTTAATGTATAGAGTGGTTCGTGCGATACTCATCTTTATACGGATTTCACTTATTTTTCAAAGATGGTGTAGTCCTATAATAGTTTAATTGGAAAGATCGACTGCTGTGAAAGGTTCTTCTGCCGCTGCAGATCAGGTACACTCGTTTCGCACTATCGCGTCATGAAATCTCGTCCGAAGCGGGTGCTTCATCCGAACACTCCGCCATAATTGAACGCGTCATTCGCCTCCTACAGTAGGAGAACACCTAGTGTAAAGCACCCGTCAGACGTGATTACGAGAGAAAATGCCCGAACCTCGCCGCGTCTATTTCGGTGCGAGAAAATGCCCGCAACCAGGGGAGAAAATGCCCGCGACCAGGGGAGAAAATGCCCGCGACCAGGGGAGAAAATGCCCGCAGCCAGGAGAGAAAATGCCCGCAACCAGGGGAGAAAATGCCCGCGACCAGGGGAGAAAATGCCCGCGACCAGGGGAAAAATGCCCGCAGCCAGGAGAGAAAATGTCCACAGCCAGTGAAGAAAATATCTGTGGCCACTGAACCGTTTTCGATAGGGTCCACTACAACAACCACTACAACAAAACACATGGTAATCACGTGGACAGGGATACGGTATTTTCTCATGCCGTCGAGAAAAGGGAATGAGAAATCGTGGGTGTGGCAGCTGAAACTGTGGCACCATCACTTGGATTCCCTAGCAGACTTGATGGCCTTACCGTGATGGAGAAGCTTTGGAGAATACGATGAAAGATTCTCGTTACACAGTTAACAGGCATGCTCAACTGTTAAATTAGTACCAACGGTGTTTTATGTAAAAAAAACACTTGAAAACACTGAAAGGAGCGAAAGAGGCATTTTCGCCCAGATCTCAATTTCTAGCACGTAAACTATAAAAACGGTATCTGGTAACTTAGAATTACTTTTCGAAGCATTGAGCCGCGGAACTATAGGCCACCTCAATTTTTGAGTTTGTTTTTAAGCCACATGAACGCCACATGGAGTGAACAGTAAGGTACATGCACTTTAAAGTTATGATAAGTAGAAAATGAAAAAATGGCAAAACTTACTTGGAAATTTATTTACAAATTGGCTTTTAAATTTTACTGAGGTTTTACTGAGTCTCTCTGGTGAAGTCTTCATTTTTGACCAATCATTTCCTTCTTTACTGAAACAGGATTTGAACATAGATATTTCAACACTCATTGCTTTTCAAGTGATTTTCAACTGATACACCGTTGGTATCGCAAATACTTGTTGTGCCTCTTTTTTATTAAAGTTTTTCTCAGTGTAGGATTTCTATTTTGATTCGCTTTGTTGCTGGTTTTCTGATATTTCCACATATCTGAATAAAGGATTTAAATATCTGAATGCTTAGTGGCAACATAGGTTTTACCAAAAACGCTATTAAAATGACCATAACCTACGGTGTTGCACCTCGCCAAAAATCTTTCAAGACGCCTTCTCGAAATATAGTGTTTTTTGAACATGAAATTTTGCGACCAACTTCTTATTAGAGCTTTGGTACGAGTGAAATGTTACGGAAATAGACCATTGTATAATAATAACGATACGTCCGGTCAAGGCTCTTCCACGGTTTTTTTTCCACAGTTTCAAACTTTTCTTAAGTGGTGATTACCGCTCAAAGTTGCTTTCTTTATTACGGCGCTTTTGCTATTCACCACATGATGGTGTGCTATAGATTCTTCTCGTAGACCCGGGAATTTTCTCTCCTGATCGCGGGCATTTTCTCCCTTGGTTGCGGGCATTTTCTCCCCTGGTCGCGGGCATTTTCTCCGCACGCAACGCGCGCCGTGAGATTCGGGCATTTTCTCCGTAGACCGTCAGACGTGGGTCTCGCATCTAACAGTGGTGAGAGTTGCGGCTCGACCAATGACAAATTTTGAATGCTGATCATCCAAATGGTTTCAAAAGGGCAAGCAATTAGAGCTCGGCAGGTTGCACTATCGACTGAGGAAATTCTGAAAAGCCTTCATATATCATTGTCAAAAATGTTGTAATCTCTATCCAAAACCAGGAAGATGCCACTGTTGATGACGCCGTGAAAGAAATTCAGAGAGGGATGTTTGGACTGGCTTGGAGAGTCGAGAAGGATTAAGAGCTCCCTGGCGACTTCTAAAAGTCTACAAAATGTCTTTTTTGCGAGCAGAATGATCATTCTTAGCTGTATTGCAGAACCTGACCAGATGGTCAAAGCAAACGAAACATTGTACAGGAAAGGAATCTGTGCTGGAAGCTAAAAAAGACACCGGAACCGGCGCCACCGCCAGGCTTAGCTCTTCTACCGCTCTCATCACTCCAGATAAATAATGTAATTAAAATAATTTATTCTCGTCTGCTAACATTGTTATTCCTCATCCGTGCTGGATGTGCTGTATACATGCCTGACCACAAGAACTTTTCATCTGGAAGCTGTAGAAAACCTAAGTACGGGTGCGTTCCTCGATAGTTTGGTACGATTTATTTCAAGAAGAGGCCTTCCAACTTACAGTAAATACGCTAGGACATTGTGAGTGTTCCGCCAGATTTGTATGCATTTCATTTTCAGAGAAACCGTTCACCGCTATAGGACCGATTTACTTCGAGTACGGCTCACTTGTGATTACGTTTAACACGCCGAAAGCAGCAACAGCTGCGGTGCAACGTCTTCAAAATGCTAACTATGAAGACAAAAAGCTTATTGTTTTATGTCTTCCAAATGTGCAGGTTTGTTGAATTCGATTGAACATCTATCATCCTTTTGTTCTACATCTAGATAATAGTCGTCTTTTATTCTAGCATGGGGACCCTAACTTGCAAAATATCACCGCTGGTCAAAGTTTCCAGGGTCGGCAGCAGGAGCATGAGTTATACTGCAGCCGTTAGATTTCCATATCAGCTTTTTAATGTGAACTTTTCAATGAAATCCGCTGTAAGTCCCTTGACTCCAATCGACTCAAACTCCTGGCCGCAGCTGTATAGAACCCTCCTAGCGAAATCCTCCTCCTTATAATTTTTCTGCAAAGCCAGCCATTATCGTTATCATTACTGTATATAACCGAAGGAGGCATGAGTCATGTCCGAAGCCCGCCGCGCTGTCCGAGACCGCGGCGAACGCGGGTTTTTACTGCTGACGACGCATGAACTGTTGGCAGCACATGTCGATCCCATCCAAAGTGTTCACGGAGTCATCATTATCATTATCATTACTATCATTATGAAGCCCGCCGCGCTATCCAAGACCGCGGCGAACGCGGGTATTTACTGCTGACGACGCATGAACTGGTGACGGGGTACGGACTAGCTGCCAGAGGGGTGGAAAGCAGAGAACACCACCCATCATAGGATTGTGCTTTGTACGGGTTTACCCTGCGCTTAGTCTTCACTTTTCCCTTCATTTTTGCATTTCAGTCCTATTGCATTTTCAGCTGCATCTCTCTATTTTTGCACTACCGCTTACATTTACCTTATCCGCTTTGCATCTATTGAAATCTATGCACATCCTACCATAGCACATCCACACGTGCCGCAGACGTCCTCAAACGTGCGTCGTAATTGAGAAGATGTGCCAAAGACGTCGCTCAACGTGTGTCAGGATTTAGAAGACCTGCCGCAGCTGTCATCCAACGTGCGTCGAGATGCAGAAGAAGAGCCGCAGCTCTCATTTAACGTCCGTCGGGATTCAGAGGACGTGCAGCATTCCTCCAACCTATGTCGGGATTCATCCAGACGTTGTCGAACGTGCGTTTGCGCAACTAAGATGGCCGACGGGAAGGCTTCACAGCACGGGAGATGCTTCGATCAGGCAGTCAATACCGATAGATATTAGATCTTTCGATTATGATGGCCGTCGGAAGGTCGCTCAGGCAATCAATACTGATCGATATGATCGATCTTTTAAGCAGTGCTGTCGGTTTGCTCCCAGAGCTAACTTATCATAGTGGTAGGTGCGTGATTGTGTTTGCCGAAGGAAGCGCTCCACAGCAGTGCGAGTCTCGATCAGGCAATCGATATTGATCGATATTATCGATATTTTGAGCGGTGCTATGGGTTTTCTCTCAGACTTAACCGATCGGGGTGGGTGTAATTACGATGGCCGACGGAAGGGCTTCACCGCGTAGGGAGTTTCGATCAGACAACCAATCAGCATGGGGAAATTTCGATCAGACTAATTTCTCGAGTTGGGATGCTAAACTTTTCTACCTTCCTAGGTCCTCCAATCTTCAGCAGTGGACCAGGACTGGCCAGCGAAGAAAGCTGTGGTACCTGCGTTGGTTTCGGCTACGAATTCAACACCCTGGGTCTCAATTTTCAGCAGTGCTTTGATCAGTTTTCTTACTACTATACACATAGGAGGATAGTGTTTTTGTCCTAAGTTACGTTTTCCGAAATTCATCACACCTCGTGGCTTAAATCATGACGACAGGACAGAGATGCCAGACATTCGATTAGCTTTGGCGACCTGCAATCGACTGGAAACAGCCTTAGACAAAGCAGGTCTGCTAACGGGCATTCTCGTCAATGCTATTTAGAGATGTGAGTGGTATTCAGCAAGGCATCAATGAATATGTGGTAGCGCTACGTTTCAATGTGTTCGACTTCGACGCTAGGGATGCTTCCTTGAGGCCCCGCACACTTCTGCCCTATCTTTAACCATAAGGTAGGGACGCAGAGCTCGCCGCCGGCGCCGTCCCTGCCCTATCCTTAACCATAGCGGCGAGCGGCGTTGCCGCAGAACTCTGTGACGGCCTTTAGACCCCCACCACCACACTTCTGCAGCAACGCCGCGGCCCTATCTTTAACCATAGGGCAGGGACGCAGAGTTCGCCGTCGGCGGCGCCCCTGCCCTATCCTTAACCATAGCAGTGAGCGGCAACGCCGCAGAAGTGTGCGGGGGCCTTAAAGATAGTGTACCGCGAACCCAGTCGTGGTCCTTGATGGATTCAATCGTTAAACCCCCCGTACATGCATATGCTGGTTTGTGGGTGGTTCCGACCAGGAGTGCACTAACGACTGACGATTTAACGGCTTTAACGAATTAACGGCATTTTTCGTTGAAATCTGGCTTAGCGACTTCTAAAAAATGTAGCGAAAATTTCAACGGATTGTTTTCTCAATAAGTTCATCATTTTTCCTCTTAGTCTTCACTAGCTTTGCAATGGTCACTCTCTCGATAAGGACTTACTTACTTTGATACTTTGATGGTCCTTTGTCGGCTGGAGGTCTTCTCAGCGGGGACCACAACTCTTCCAGACCGCTCGATCTCTGGCTGCTTGCATCCAGTGAGGCAGACTCCGCTCTCTCCCATCGCGTTGGCGGTCGTCCCAGTGGTCTCTTATGGTCTCTCGGGAGCCATTCTGTGACACGGAGACTCCATTATCGTCTTTTCGTCGAAGCAGGTGTCCGGCCCAGCGATATTTGGACTTCTTCATGTACTGCAGCGGATCTGCAATTGCGACTTCTCCCGTAGCTCCGAGCTTCGTAGGCCTTCTTGCCATTGCTGACGAAGGCTTGTTCTCAGAAGACATCTCTCCAGTGCACGATGCGTAGTTTGCATCGCTCTGGCGATTGTCTTGTTGTCGGGCCAGGTTTCCGTTGCGTAACACATCGCAGGCAGTACAGAGGCGTTGAATATCGAGGCCCTGAGGCCGGGATCCTTGACCTGTTCGGTGACTTCGCGAATCGAACTGAAGGCTGCCCAAGATGCGCGTCTCCTGCGGGCGATTTCAGGAGCGAGGTCGTTATCCATGTTCAGCTCTCTTCCCAGATAGACATAGGAGTCGACCTGTTGCAGAGCGACTCCATTTAACCTTACGAGTCCCGTGTCACACCACTGGTTGACCATAAATTGTGTTTTGGACATATTCATGTCCAATCCAATCTTCATACCTGCCACATTGAGCTCGTTCAGCATTTCCTCGACTTCTGCCGTGCTGGTAGAGATGAGAACAATATCGTCGGCAAAGCGAAGGTTGCTGATCCGTCTACCGTCGACAAGGTAGCCTTTATCGTCCCAGTTCAAGTGTTTCATGGCATCCTGGAGTGCCGCTGTGAATAGCTTGGGAGAAATCGTGTCTCCCTGCCGTACTCCTTTTTCGATAGGAATTTTAAGCTTTCGATCGAACAGCTGGATGGTAGTCGATGTGTTCGAGAAGCATTCGTCGAGAAGTTGGATGTAGGGCGATGGCATACCAGCGTGCACAAGTGCGTTCAAAACGGCGTTGATTTCCACAGAGTCGAACGCTTTCCGGTAATCCACGAAGACAAGGACAGGTAGGAGGTGGTATTCGCGGCTCCTCTCGATGAGCTGTGAGACAGTCTGAATATGGTCCATGCAGGAGAAATCCTTGCGAAACCCTGCTTGCTCCACTGGCTGATATTCATCCAAGCAACGCTCCATGCGGTTAAGCAGTATTTTGGTGAAGATCTTGTAGACAACCGAGAGAAGACTGATGGGTCGATAGTTGTTGATATCCTCCTGCTGACGTTTTTTGAAGACTAAAACTGTTTTCGACTCCTACCATGAGTCCGGAATCCTACCAAGTCGAAGGTAGTGGTTGAAGTGCTTGGCAAGAAGTGAGCAGAGGGCACTGCCACCCGCACGAAGGAGATCAGCAGAAATGCCGTCCGGTCCGGGAGCAGTGCTCGGCTTCATCCTTCTGATGGCATGAGCAACTTCTGATTCCAGAATGGGAGGTACTTCCTCAGCTGGTGGCATCAAGCGTTTGGGGGCAGTGCTGGAAGAACAAAACAGATCTGCGTAGAATTCTTGAACGATGGTCTCTATCGCTCTTCGAGGCGTTTGCGTTGTTCCATCCTTATTCACAAGGGCTGACATTATTGCTTTCTAGTTGCAGAGATCTCGTTTGCAGCGCATTATGCTTTAACCTTTTCCTGCGGCTTCTAACAGCTTCAATCTTCTGCACGCTTGTATGGACTCCACTTCAATTCGACAGGCCTTCGAGATGGTGACTCTTTCCAGATTGGAAGCACTAAGGTTCAATTTGACAGCTCTTTTTTGCTCCAAGAGTTTAATCGCATTTGCGTTAAGTCTTGAGGCAGACGCTGATGTGGCTTTACAAGAGCTGCTAGCACATTTCAACAGTCCTTTGGAGAGAAGACCGCAGTTTTCCCATGGATCTTCAAGAAGATTCCAATCATACGACTTTATTGCATATTCCAACTCCTTTGACTTGAATGTGGGATCCTCACCGGTGCAGGTTCATGAGTGTCACGTTTGAGCATCTTCTTTTTGAGAGTCAGCTTCACACGGACAAGGCGGTGATCCGAGCCGGTGTCAAATGAAAACAGCACGGAGACGTCGAGCAGACTTCAACGTCTGCTTGTAAGAACATGGTCGATCTCCGAACGTGTTTCTCCATTTTGGCTTTCCCAGGTCCATCGCCGGTTGAAGATAGAATTCCCATGGAAGAGACGGCACGCGGATAGTAGGTCTATCAGTCGCTGTTCGTTTTCATTCCTTGAGGAAGTTCCATGTGGTCCTAGCCTCCATTCGTCGTGATCATTCGTACCGACGGTAGCGTTAGAGTCCCCATCAACAACTTTATAGTAGGTTTTGTTGTCGTTAACAGTCCTTTCGAATAGCTTGTAGAATTCCTCCTTTTCTTCGAGATGGAGATGGTTCCTTGATCTTTGCTTTCCAAACGCAGGACAGCTATTCGCGGATTGATGATTTTTGTAAGTCTACTAGGTGGTGCAATGTCGAGCTGACGAGAAATCCGGCGGAGTGGCGTTCTACCGGTGCCCTTTAAACAGAGGCGTGGCAAACGTCTGCGTCTCCACTATCTCGTAAGGCATCCGCTGGACACTCGAGCAAGCCCAGAGGGACGAGGGGAACGCTCGACCCGCGAGAAATCCAACTCCGCCAATATTCTTTCTGTCCACCTTTGCTCATATAATGAGAAGCTCGTTGTGGTCGGCCCTTCTTATGGTTTCCGTTCTGCCTTTCGTTTCCTGCAGGGCGATAACGTCGTATTTGATGTTGCGGCTTCTGTAAAGCAGTGTCCGAAGATCCTGCTCAGATGCGATCGAACGACAGTTATAAGTGCAGACGAATAGGCAGTTTCCGTGTCGTGGTGGGAGGGAGTTTCCGGTAGTCCGATTCCAATGACGTCCTGATAGTTTAACTCCGAGATTAGATGGCCCCTCGCCGGAGGTGGATGCAACCGACGTCGTAGAAGTCCACCTCCGGCGCGCGGAGGACTGGGGTGCGGGTTTAGTTGTTTGAGCCGTAGCGGTGGTCTGGTTACTCACATGTTCCTGGCCAGGGATACAGGAGAGCCGCCCATACACGACAAAGTGTCGCGTACTGCGTGACCGTTTGTGCCGTTAGCCATCACAAAGTGATGTTCACCCCTTCACTGCGGTGAGGTGGCACATGAAGGGGCGATAAGGACTGCTCCTGAAAAACTATTGAAATCAGCAAGAATGATCAAAAAACGATCCGTTTTTTCAAAGCCGCAGATGGTGAGAGGATATTGTGCTCCAATAATCTGTTGTTTGGGTTTGACCTAAGGGCTTGCTGCCGTGACATCAGGCGCGGCGAGCGGATCCTTTTTTGCCTTCATTTCCATGCTATCCTTCATGTCTTTTAAGGAGCATTTGAATTTTAGAAGTAGTGCATTTAGGAGTTAGAAAGTTCCTCACCGAGCCGTCAATGACGTCAGCAAATCTAGTTGCTATAAGATACTGGTCTGGGCTCCCTCGTAAGATCAGCCTATCCGCTTAGCACTGCTTATCCCAAAAGTTTTGTTTACCACATCGATCGGCCAGTGTATTGGGTTTTCGCTTCTGGAGAGCAGGTTGGTATCCTTAAGCCAAAGGAATTTGCACCAATCTTTTGTGATTCAAGCAACCGAATCTGCGTGAATGTCGCTCCGATATCACAGATGAGGATGATCTTGCAGTTGCATCGTGCGAGCAATATGTCGTGAATTTTGTTGACGAATGCTTTTTCCTTGTTCGTTACGTCGTAGAGAGTGAGCTTTCTTTTTTTTTTGATGAAGCATCAAAGACTAAAACCTCAAAGGTGCGATCTTTGAAGGCTTCCAAACACCTGACTGAATGTGCCATGTAATATTCGCCCATGGCGTCCTTTCTGTAGATCTGAAGGTTTATATCATGGCTTCTTAATATTTTTTTCAATGATTTTGCAGTGCCAGTGCACTGCAAAATCATTGAAGAAAATATGTTTTTCGGCACTGTTTTTTTTTTAATTTGTTCGGAGTGATTCCAAACGACATATTGCTACAAGGTAATTGTCTTTGAGCTCGGCAATGTTGTCTTTGAGAGGGAGTGGGCTGTTATTTGGTCGCCTTCAAACGGGTTCTTGTTTGAGTGCTGTTCCAGGTATTTGTAGATTTTTTCGTCTGGTTGGTACTCACCATTGGAAGTTCCTAATCCTAGTTCAAACATCTTTTGGAGGATTGCGCTCTCATCAGTTTTGCGTACGGATATCATTCTAATGTTTTCGGGATTCGCCTAATTCCCCTGTGTCCTCTTGCCGAAGAGGGTAGGCCGAAAACGGTTTGTGCTATGTGTAGCCCTGAAGGAGTTTCTTCGTTCAGTGCATTGGTGACCAGTTCATGGAAATAGTTTATGCCGACGAGAATATGCGGCATTTGATGTTCTCCGCGTAATCTGGAATTAGCTAAATAAATGCTGTTAGCTTTCAGAAACTGTATATCCGGTTTTGATAGGTTTACGCTTGGAAAGCTATTGGTGATTACTGATTTACAAGGGAGGTCAATAGACGTCCCGTGGCAATTTTCGAAGTGACCTATTGAGGGTTGTAGGGAGTCTGAGAAGCACCATAGTGGGTTTCAAATTTCCTGCGGACATCTGGGTAGGTCAAAAATTGCAAAAAACCGTATCACTTCAGTGCGGGCTGATAAAGCAAAACGGACGTCTGGAGCTGCCATGTCGTGATTAAAATCTATCCTACAAAAGGTTTGGGTCTGCAACAGTAGTGGAATTACAGCGAACTCACAATTTGCTTGTTAGAGATACAGTAACCGAAGCGGAACATTGAGGTGCGCCGCTCACTGACCGGGAGTCAGCGATTGGATGGCCGAGCGGGTATGGGGGCGGACTTGCGGGAAGAGGGTCGTGGGTTCGGATCCGATTGGTGGGACTCTGCGTTGCTGGACTTGCTCACTGCTCTTTTGCCGATGTAGGGTGTGACTTATACACCGTAGTGTACCATACTGATGTTATAACTATATTTTAACCTATATGATACGATACGTATGATACGATGATAAGAACGATGCTGCCTATTTTCCCCCACCACTTTTTGCCAGTCGAAGGTGTTGAGACTTGTACTCCCACGACTCTGGAGAGCGAAAGCAGTTTTCGCCCATACGTCGTCTTGTAGGCTAATTGAGGCGCTGATCACAAATCTGATAAAAGTTTTCACGTGATCGCGTGATCCCGCATTTTCATGAGTGATCAAGGTTATCAATGTCAGTACGTATAATAGGTGATGGTAAGTATGAGGAAGTAGAGGAATGGATACAGAATAACTGGCAGTGTTGTGCGTGCTATCCTGACTCCAAAAGTCGAGGAGAGGTCGAAAAATTTTCGCCCAAACATCGCCCAGTATTGTTATTTTGGGTGCTGAGCACGAATACAGTATCCATTTTTGAAGACGCGGCCGACCAGGGTAGGTTACTGTGGGTGTCGTGAATAACGATGGCAGGGTCATGGTCACTGATTTCGCCCTTTCCTCGCCTATGGAAACTATTTAAACTGCTGACCACGACTCCGCCATTCCGTTTTCTAAATTATCTATTTTTTGTGCACTACTTTTCATCTCAAAGTAGAAGATTGGAAAGTAAGTCTGATCACGGCGCTGAGGAAAGAGATTCTATGTACTGACATTGATAACCTTGATCACTCATGAAAATGCGGGATCATTTTGAAAACCTTTACCAGATTTTTGATCAGCGCCTTAGTTAGCCTACAAGACGACGTATGGGCGAAAATTGCTCTCGATCTCCAGATTCGTGGGAGTACAAGTCTCTACAACTTCGATTAGCAAAGAGTGGTGGCGGAAAATGGACACCATGTTAAACCGTATCATACGGGTTAAAATAAGGTTATAATGTCAGTATGATGCACTACAGTGTTCAAGATACACTCTGCATCGGCAAAAGAGCAGTGAGCAGGCCCAGCAATGCAGAACCCTAACTTCCGGATCGGAACCCGTGACCCCCTTCCTGCAGGTCCGCCCCCGCACCCACTCGGCTATCCAGCCGCTGCCTCCTTCATCGTGAGCGGCGCACCTCAATGTTCCGCTTCGATTGCTGTATCCCTAACAATCAAATTGCGAGTTCGCTGTAATTCCGCTACTGTTCCAGCTCAAACCTTTTGCAGTTAAATTCTAACTACGACATGGCAGTTCCAGGCGTCTGTTTTGCTTTATCAGCCGGCACTGAAGTGATGTGGTTTTTTTACAATTTTTGACATACCCAGATGTCCGTAGGAGATTTGAAAACCACTATGATGCTTCTCAGACAACCGCCTACAACCCTAAATAGGTCACCTTGAAAATTGCCGCGGGACATTAATTGACCTCCCTTGTTAGTTTGAAATTGGAACTGCAGTTCTTCACCAAATGCTGTACTAAATCTTGCGTTAACGATGTGGCTTTCAAATTTCTCTGTGTTACCTTCTATACCAGACATATTGCAAATTTCTGTCGTATGTTTCGGTATGCCAAGGCTGGTGGCGACATTCTCTTGAATAATTGTTTTCTGAGCTCCACAATTGAAGAGAAATAGTACTTTTTCGTAAGCGGATTTTCGGTAGTTCCACATGCTACTCTCGGCTTACATTAGTATGAGTTGTTAGCGGATGGCTTCATTCTGCTCAGGGAGACTCTGCTGCTTGGTACAGGTTAAGGCGTTCTTCGTAGTTTGTGTTCTACTACTATTACCGTTTTCTTATTACTGTTGATTGAATCGGCTTTGGTATCGGCCTATTTGGTTGTTTGTTTGTGCTGGATCCCATAGCCTTTCTTGTTGGCCTGGATCCTTTCTGAGGCCTAAGGTTATGTAATGCTTGCTGGCCGCATTCTGAGCAGTTCGGGTTTGGGCAGTCAAAGCTGCTGTGTCTTTCTGAACAGCATTTCGAGCATCTGTTCTACTCTTTGCGGAGAGATTTTCTCGATCACTGTACTCCATAATAAGGAGGCGTGATTGTCCTTTCGGCAGAATAAGCAGAGCACTCAAACGAGGCCATTGAGTGACATGCGTATCGCTTGGTGTGGCGACCCGCGTGATATTGAGTGATTGGGTCGGAAGTCAGAAGTTTTGTTGTTTGCTGAGTGTCTTGATCAGCTCTTGATGTATCCTTTTACGGCGATTTCTTTTTTGTGACGAACGAAGAGGTCTTCCAGTTCGATTATGCTCTTCTTTGGTTGATATGGGCACAGGTTTTACGGTGTCGCGAGGAAATATGGTGAGAATTTTCACACCAAATAGGATCGGAGGTGTGTTTCTGACATAGTATTCAACTGACACCATTTGGTTCACCAGAATCTATACATTTGTCCAAAGTCCGCGCTTCATTTCTTTACCCAAAGGGCCGGTTCTGAATGCTTGATTTTTTCCACAAAAAACATGCATTGCCATTCTCATTAAACCAATATAAGGGGTCCTTGAAAGTTATCTCAGGACTCGATAATTTGCCGTTTCTTCCGTTTTTGTGTTTATCACTATGTTTTATAGGTACAGTACCTCGCATGTCTTTTGGTCAATTGCCGAAAAAGCCACTTTGGAGCGTTCCAAAGCGGCTTTCTCGGCAATAATTTTTTTAAAATCAAGTACTTGTGAAAGGAACCACATATTTGAACTCAGCAGCTTGTGCTCTATCTTCTGACATATAAATCTTAATAGACTTGAGCAATGCATACAGACCCGACACAATCAATTGAGTGTGCGCGACAGCCTGTAGAGCGAGCGAGCGACAGCCTTAGAGTGAGTGTTTGGGGAGTTTTCTCGGAAATTCTCAACCGGTCCTCCCAGGAACTGCTCTAAAACTGTCCAGCTTGCCTTTGGAGTGCGCCGGATACAATGCATATAGGATCGGAACTATCAATCGAGTGGGCGCGACAGCTTGTAGAGTGGGCGTTTGGACAGTTTTATCAGAAATTCTCAGCCACTCTACTAAGGATTTGCTCTAAGGCTATCCAGCTAGCCTTTGGAGTGCTCCGGAAACAATGCATATAGGACCTTTTAATCGAGTGGGCGCGACAGCTTGTAGAGTGGGCGCTTGGGGGTTTTATCAGAATTTTCCTGCCGCTCTACTAAGGATTTGCTCTAAGGCTATCCAGCTAGCCTTTGGAGTGCGCCGGAAACAATGTGTATTCAACCGAACCTATCAATCGAGGGGTGTGACCGCTCTCAAATTGCACGCGCGGGCGTGTTTGGAGCGCAATAACTCGGTCAAATTCGAATGGTTTCGGCTGCAACTCGTGGGTCTTGTAGGCAGTGTAACTATCCAGTAGAGCATCAAAGTAGAACGGTGTAGCTTATGAAGAGGCAATGTTGCAGCGCTGCGAAATTGCAGGTGAAGCTTTTATGACGCATTTCTTCCGATTTCGGCGGTCCACTGCGAGAAGACGCGGCGAGCTAACGGCCTTAAAATGCGTAGGCTAACATAGCGCGTAAGGTACTTTACGATAACGTGCTCTGAACTCTTCACCTGCTTAAACTGCCCCGGCCTCAGCTCCCAATTTCAAGTGGCGGAAGATAGCGGGTAAAGTTTCTTGCGCTCTTGCTCGCTAAGATTTGAGTATTTGACACCCGCAATAGCATCGCTCTATTCAAAATCGCTATCGAATGGTGTCAATTTCGACCGATTTTGGACACATCGATTTTTTGACAATTTCGCATCGAGGACGAGGCCGCTTGAGGCCGCAGCAGACAGACGATGATGTCATCGAAAAATCGATATTTTCGAATTGGGTTATGCTTGATACCATTCGATAGAGCTTTTCATACCGAATTGAATGATGTTATTGAAGGTATGGAAAACTGTAATCTGGGTAAAAGCAAGAAGAACATCGCTCGTTGTCGTGCTAAATTGCACGCGCGGACGTGTTCTGAGAGCGATAGCTCTGTAAAGTGCGTACCTTTCCGGTTGCAGCTTGTGGGGTTTGTAGGAAGTAAAATGATCTGCTGGGACTAGAGCAGTTTAAGCGACTGGGGAGTTATGAGCACTTATTCGTAAAGTGCCTTAGGTGGTCTGTGTGCCTACACATTTTTAGGCAGTCAGCTCTTCGCGTCTTCCCGCAATGATCGACTGAATTCGGAAAAAATCACAAAAAAAGTCGCACAAGGCTAACCTGCATTTTCGCACCGCTGTATTTTCCCCTGTTTAAAAGCTGCAGCGCTGTACTTTTGCGATCTTCTAAAGCTCTCTATTGCTTACAAAACTGTTGAGCCGCAGCTGGAAAGATTCGCACTTTACAGAGTTATCGCGCTTCGAACACGCCCGCGAGTGCAATATGCGAGCGGTCGCGCCCACTCGATTGATACGTTCACTTCCGTATGCATTGTTAACGACACATTCCTAGGGCAAGCTGGACAGTCTTAGAGCAATTCCTGATTAGGACGGCTGGAAATTTCCGATAAACCCCTCGAAGCGCTCATCCTACAAGCTGTCGCTCGCTCAACAGGTTGTCTCGCCCACTCGATTGATTGTGTCGGGCCTATCTGCACTGCTCAACTGTATTATGATTTATATGCCAATAGATAGAGCTCGAGCCGCTGAGCTCGAATGTATGCTTACTTTCACAACTACTACTACTTGATTTAAAAAAAAGTCATTTAAAAAGCCGCTTTGGAACGCATGGAAGATTGTGAATCTTCTAAATCAACTCCTAATCTTTGCGATATCGGCGTCGCGTTTCCCAGTTTGACTTCTATTCTATCGCGTGTAGCTACTGCTTCGTTCATGTTCATGTTTATAATAGCCAAACAACAGCAATTAAAACAAAAATGAACAAGAAAGGTGGCTATGATTGGCCATATAAGGAAGTCTAACAGCGTCAAATAAAGGACTGGTATTTGCTTCGCCAAAGAGTAGTTCTGAGTTTTTTTTCTTATAATAAAGAAATGATCTGTAAAAGCTGCTAAAAGTCAAGTCAAGTTGTCGGCATGTAACTGCGGCCGTCAGATTCCGCTAACGCAGTTTGTAGCTTCGACTCTTTTTCGATATGCTCAATTTCATGCATTATATCCTTTTTCTCGAACTTGTTTTTGCAGTTCCTGTATCCGTGGATTGTTTGGGCCTACAGGTTGTGCAACTTATTGTGCTCTCTTCTCTCTTTAATTTGTTTGTTTACAGCTTTGAAGCAGGGCTATGGTCGACATGCACTTCTCGTACGACTCCTTGTTTGTCACTGGGAAGTCCACTCTAGTCGTATACCTAGGAAGTGCAAAAACCCTGCGTTGTTGGGGCTGGCCTTCGTGCTAACCGTTTCATACTACCCCGGAGATCCTGCTTACTATGAGTATCGACTCGAACGAAGAACCCCACGCCACGCCACTCCTTTGCCAGCCGCGCTAACGCTGCTCGGCAGGCCCAGCTGTTTCCATCTTACTTCAGCTCGCTCACTTGTGGTTGGCCGGCTCTGCATGCAGGCAGAGAGCTAACAGGGAACTGTCTAAACGTTACGCCGGAACGGCAAGAACGAATACTATAGGAAGGATCTCCGTCCTCCAATTAGTAACAGAACATGTTTTGTTTTTGCCGAATTCTATAGGCAAACGAGTGAGAGGGTGTATGGTTAAGGGTCCGAGCGTCGAGCTTACCACGGCTGCGCAAGGGACGGGATTGTGTCGTGGCCTGGGTGGCGCAGTGGTGGAGGCGCTGATTCATGCCTGTGACGTCGCGGATTCGGTTCCTGTCCTGCTTCGCGTCTTTGCACTTTTACCATGGTATTGAATTTCCATATCCAGATTTTCCAGATTTCCATATCTGATCTTTTTTTGAGCTTGCTTATGTTTTCACTGCATACTCCTTGTCGACATCTTGTCAATCTCCCAAATATGCAAATTACGATGATACATGAGACTTTCACGCCAACCAATGGTTCTCGATGTCGGTGAGGTGAGTGCCACCACGTCTGCGGAAGGGACTTGTGTCGTGGCCTGACAAGGGAGGTCAATGAACATCCCGTGGCAATTTAAAAAGTGACCTATTGAGGGTTGTAGGGGATTGTATGAGAAGCACCGCAGTGGTTTTCAAATTTCCTGCGGATACCTGGGTAGGTCAAAAATTGCAAAAAAACCACATCACTTCAGTGCGGGCTGCTAAAGCAAAACTGACGCCTGGAACTGCCATGTCGTGGTTGGAATCTTACCTGCAAAAGGTTTGGGGCTAGAACAATAGCGTAAGTACAGCGATTTCACAATTTACATGTTAGCGGTACAGTGACCGAAGTGGAACGTTGAGGTGCGTCGCCCACCACCAACGGTGCTGCGACCGGATGGCCGAGTGGCTAGGCGGGCTTGCGGGAGAAGTGTCGGGAGTTCGGATTCGGAGGTGCTGCTCCTGCATTGCTGGTCTTGCTCCATCCATTTTTGTCGATATAAAGGGTATCTTGACCACGGTAGTGTACCATACTGATATTATAACTTTATTTTAACCCGAATGATACGATATAAACACAAAAATAAACACCCAAAGCAGCAGCGTTCATAGTACATAATTCGAATGGCCATTGAGGAGGAGTAGGCGACGTTTCATTGGCTACAAAATAGATAACTTCAGAACTCCAAATATCAAGGAAAAATTATTATTTTATTTTTATTAATTATTTTTATTAATTATTAGCACCAACCTGTCTTCTTCATGCTCAACCAACCATATTGCAAGTGATGTCACGACCGTCACATACAGCATCCTCCTTACTGTTACAAGAAGGCGTAATACCACCCACATCATTGTCATCGTCCGGCGACCAGGCTACATCCTGCGCTTCGTTCAAGTCAAGCTAACATCCCGAACGAGCGAACAGGCGACTTTTCTTCGCAGCTCCTCGGTAGCATTCAAGGGCCTGTCCCAGCTACAAAATAGATAATATTCTTTATCTTGACCGTCTTCGTTAGGCATTGACAGTGGGCCTGTTAGCACTACTTCGTGGCTCCAAAAGTCGAAGAGAGATTGAAAAAATGGATAACAAAGATTTGTCTTTATTTGTTTACCTATTTATTTATTTATTATTTTATTTATTATGTACTAATTCCGTATCATTGATTTTTATTTTTATTTATATTTTCAATTTATTATTGATGTATATATTTATATTTGATCATATTATATGTATATATTTATATTTGATCGATATATGATGTATATATTTATATTTGATCATATTTATATTGTTGTGATCGTCCTTCGACAGACTATACCACACCACCCCCCCCCCCCCCCCTGACTTAATATCAATTGTATAAGACAATGATGTGGGTGGTATTACGCCTTCTCGTAACAGTAAGGAGGATGCTGTTTGTGACGGCCGTGACATCACTTGCAATATGGTTGGTTGAGGATGAAGAAGACAGGTTGGCACTGTTATAATTTCTCTCCACAGGTCGAAGAGGGATCGAAAAAAATCAGCCATTTATATAGCTATTTAGTTGATAATAATAAAAATATGAATAATAATTAATAAAAATAATTAATAAAAATAAAATAATAATTTTTTCCTTGATCTT
>OX377206.1:59461014-59571983 GCA_947396885.1 Heligmosomoides polygyrus polygyrus
ATCAATTTCGACCGATTTTGAAAACATCGATTTTTTGACAGTTTCTCATCGAAGACGCCCTCTAGGCAGCGCCAGACGGGCGACAACGTCATCGAAAATCGATATTTCCGAAATTGGTCGAGTTTGACACCGTTTCAAAGGGCTCTTCATGCTGAATTGAACGGTGTTACTATGAGTGGCGAGAACTGTTATCTGAGCGAGTAAGAGCACGGAGAACATAGACCGTTGTTGTGCTAAATTGCACGCGCAGGTATGTTCGGAGCGCGATAACTCTGTCACGTTTGAATCTTTCGGGCAGCAACTTGTGGTTTTTGTAAGCAGTAGAAGGCTCAATAGGTGAGCTGAAACACAGCAATGTAGCTTATGAATGGACAAAGTTACGGCGGTGTGAATATGCTGTTAAACCTTGTGTGGTACGATTTTTTCCGGTTTCAGTCGACCACTGTAGGAACACGCGATCAGCTAGCTGCCTACGAATGCGTAGGCTAGCAAAACAGCTAAGGTGCTTTACGATGAAGTGCCCATAGCTCTCCAGCTGTCTAGTCTGCCTCAGTCCCAGCTGCCATTTTAGAGCTGCGGAGGGCAGCGGTGAGGATTTTTCCGCCCTTACACGCCCACATTTGAGTTTCTGACACAAGTGAAAGTACCGTTCTGTTCAGCTCGGAAAGCTCTATCGAATGGTACCAATCCCGTCCAATTCCGGGAAAATTGATTTTTTGACAATTTCCTCCGAGGACCAGGGTACTCGCTCTTCGCCGAGCCTGCCCTGACGATTGCGTCATCGAAAGTCGACGATTTCGAAAACTGCCAAATGTTCTTGTCCAAACTTCGTACAAAATCACCTAGAGGGTAGGACTTTTCGAGCTGAACAGAATGGTACCCTGGATGAGGCTCGAAAACTCGAACATGCGCGAGTAAGGGCGGAAGAAGCTTCACGGCTGCCGTCCGCCGCTCTAAAATGGCAGATGGGGCTAAGGCAGTTTAGGCAGTTGGAGAGTTAGGAGCAGATCATCGTAAAGTGCTTTCGCGAGTTTGCATGCCGTTAGCTCGCCTCGTGTACCCGTAGCGGTCGACCGAATTCTGAAAAAATCGTGTCACGCATGCCCAACCTGCATCTTCGCACCGCTGCAACTTTTTCCACTCTTAAGCTACGTCGCTATGTTTCAGCGCGCCTCTTGAACTTTCTGCTGCCCACAAGACCCACAACTTGCAGCCGGAAAGACTCGAACTTGACAGAGTTATTGCGCTCAGAACACCCTCGCGGTGCAATTTGCGAGCTGTCTCGCCCAGTCGATTGATAGGTTCGATCCTACATACATTGTGCACAGCGCACTCCAACGTCTCGCCGAAACAGAGTACAGCAATTCCTGAGTAGGGCGGCTGGGATTTTCTGTAAAACTACCCAAATGCTCACTCTGCTGGCTGTCGCGCCGCCCACTCGATTGGTAGGTTCGATCCTATTTACATTGTGCCCAGCGCACTCCAAAGTCGTGCCGGGACAAAGTACAGCAATTCCTGAGTAGGGCGGCTGAGAATTTCTCATAAAACTCCCTAAATGCCCACTCTACAAATTGTCCCCTCCCCCTCGATTGATAGGTTCGATCCTATATGCATTGTGCACGGCGCACTCTCAGAGGATTCCTGGCATGACAAAACACTTTACGCCGTGCTTGTGATGCTCCGAGAACATGCAAGTCCTGGAATATAAGCTTCTCCACTAGCAAAAAGTCTGCTCCAACCATCTTTGACCACCCACTGCGAAAAAGCGATGCTTTGGCAAAGTTGTACATATGATTGTTCTCGAGGAGACGAATCGAACGGTGCCAACTGTTTCTCAAAAAACCTCAAATTAGAGGAATTGTGAGCATGCAACGGTTTTCGACGCCTTGCGGCCGACAACTCGTCCGCGGCCGGCATTCTCAATGGAGCGCAAGTTTTCAATTTTGGCCATTTTTGATCTTTCATATGAACTGTATATACCAAACGATAGAGCTCGTTCTCTTGAGCTCAAATATACTCTTTCTTTTTCAAATGAATGACCTTTGGGCGAATTATAGCAAAAAGACGCAAAAACCGCAAAAGTGCGGTTTTTTCGGCGTCTATTCAAAAGACGCGTCCAGTACTGTATCTCCCATTGTTGGAGGAGAGTCGTTGTATAGACACTTTTGTGAGCTGGAGCATTATCTTGCACCAGACGCGCCAATCCGAATTCATCTGCAGAGTGAGCACGCACAGTGATTGATTGGATTAAAGTGGGCTTCAAATGACGAGTTCAAACACATTGTCTCTATTTCAGCAATTACACGTGCCGATTCAGCCAGATGGATAGGAAGTAGCAGTAGCAGAACTTTTATTTTACGAAAATCTGGGATTGAGGGAAAACTTTATGTATTTCTATGTTTGTGAAGTTCGCCTCATGGCTGCGCGAGAGTGCTAGGAGGACGCAGGCCGGACGATACAGTAACTGATGTCTAGAGGGCGCTGATAGACATCAAGGGGGTCACGTGAGGTCACCATACTGGTAAAGCGGCGGTCGCCCTAATCATGGCTCAGATCGCACTCCACGGTCAGGCAACAATCACAGAATTACAGAAAATCGTTAAGTAGTGGAAAATTATGGAAAATAACTGTATTCGACTCAGAATTCACTGGAGAAACCACAGGTCCTAATTGTTTTCCATCCTAGAGCAATTTTTTGGCCGATATTATGCTTAAGTCATTTGACGCTTCCCACAGAGTTCAGCCGCTTGTTTACTTATGTTAGCGTCCCACCGTCAAGCCAAGGAGACCACAGGTGGATCGTGACAGAGCACTCTCGTAAACCTCTCATTCTGCGACCCACACTTCTGAGGGCGAGGGTTCCAACGTCAACTTTATTTGACAAAGATCACTTCTCTCAAAAAAAGTCGACCCTGTGGGTGGATTTGGCAGCTCAGTTTTCGAACACCTTACTAAGCTCGTTCACCCTAAGCTATCCTTCAAATTACCTTCAGCTCTATTGATCACTGAACTTTGGGTTTTCACTGACGAAGCCGAGTCGAAGTGGGAGTCCGTGAAACCGGACGATTTCCAAAAAACTGCAGCTTAGATGAGGAAAATGCTACCAAAAAGTACATCGAAATGATCACAATTTTTTACCATCTATTAAAAAGTGAACATGCGGACCGTTCCACAGGCAGAAGACAAGAAATTTACTTAAAAAGCTGCTTATTCTGACCAGCTCGGGAGATATTCCCAGTGGGGCAGTTATGTCGAGCGACGAAGGAAGGCCGCCGCCGTCGAGGCTATATAGGTCACCGAATCAACTTTCTTCAGAAATACTGGGTGCAACCTATATCATTGGATAGACCATCCAGAGTAGATTCGAATGGTCCCATTTATTTTCTTATACAAGTGCTTTGAAAGGAGTTATGGAAAAGCGGCGGAAACGGCGGTTATTCCGTCTATTACGCCCAAAAACCAAAAGACAGGAGCGGTATTGTACTGACGAACCTCAAATGGAGACGGAAGCGGCTTTGAAGAAGGTGAAGCCAAGCAAAGCAACGGGTACCGACGACACGACTGCCGCTCTGTGGAAGTTGAGGGCTGGAATCCTGCTGAGTGGCTAACGAAGTTTTTCAGTTAAGTTGTTACGGAAAAGAAGGTCCCTGGCATTTGGTACGATCCCGATTTGAAAGAAGAAAGGCAGTCCTGCGGACTGTACGAATTACCTCCAATTCGCTTGCTCTTACACAGCATGAAAATCTTCGAGCGAATTGCAGACGGGCGTATTCGCGATATCGTTCAGCTTTCCACCAACCAATGTGGCTTTGTAGCGGGCTGCGGCACCATCGATGCATGCTACGTGCTGTTCATCTTTTGGTAGAGAAACGCGAAAAGCAGAAACCGCTGCACCTAGCTTTTCTCGACTTAGAGAAAGCATTTGATCGTATATCGCGTGAGCTCACATGGTACGCCTTAAGACAACACGGTGTTCCCTTACCAAGTGAGTGCGCATATTTTACTCTTGCCCAAAGAGTAGAGTGCGAGCGCCAACCGGCACATCGGCGGGGTTTCAGATCTCGGTCGGTGTTCACCAAAGCATTGCTCTTTCCCCGCTTCTTTTTATTGTCGTAATGGATGCCATTTCGAATAACCTTCAGACGCCTACACTCTGGACGCTGCTGTGTGCAGATGACGTAATGCTTGCCAGAAGACAAGGCCGAACTTGAGCGACAAATGCAAGCTTCGTGCCTGACGATGTTCGGGCCCAAGCTAAACGTCAAAAAATCCTAAGTACTTGACGACAGACGTAAATGAGGACGCGTCCCTTGAGATCAATGGCACTGCGTTCGTATGGACGACAAGCTTCAAGTACCTTGGTTCTGCAGTCGCGTCTGACGGTCGAAGTTAACTCGCGCGTGAGCGCAGCGTTGGCCAAATGGCGCTCGATGACAGGCATTTTATGTGACAGGAAGGTACCGGAACGCCTTGGATCGAAGATCTATAGAACCGTGGCCCGACCGGTAGCGACGTACGGTGCTGTGTGCTGGCCTGCAACCAAGATGGTTGGGAATCGCCTCAGCGTAATGGAAACGAAAATTCTACGCTGGACGGCTGGTGTTACGCAGCTAGACCATATTCGCAAAGATATGTCAGAGGTTTGGTGTTGCTCCAATTGCAGACAAGTTACGTGAAGCTTGCCTTCGGCGGTATGGCCACGCTCCTGGCGCTAGTGGTGACACTGTTCGGCAGATTGGTCTCAACATAGATGTGTACGGAAAACGGCCTAAAGGGCGGCCGAAGCAGCGTTGGCTTGAGACCTTGCATGTGGGCCTGAAGGTTGCTGGTATCCACCCCGATCAAGCATTTGATCGCCAAAAGTGGTGTCACCATACCAGAAGAGCGAACCCCGCCTCGGAGCGGGACACACGCTGAAGGCGAAGAAGTCCAGATACGGTTTAGCGTAGGGACGATATTTGGATGCTAACTGAGTGGAACAGTGCAGTAATTCTTCCTTGACAATGCACCTATAAAAGCTCTGAGGATACAATAGCCAAAGTAGTAAGTTAGCCCTGGTTCATGACTTCTCAACAGCAAGCTGGTCGACTAGGGTGTTCGTCCGTTGAACGGAGATTTTCGTAGAGACTTTTTTGGCCTTGTTTTGCAATTCGTTGATGATAGTGAGTAGAATTTGGGATCATATTTCCTCTAAAATGCACCACGCCTTCGATTTCACAATAAAGTTGTTGAGTTGCTTGAGCCCGTACTTTGCCTGCACAGGCTGGGTAAGGTATTGTCTACCATAACTACCACGCCCACTATAAGCCACTGCAAGATGTAAGGCATGAATACTCTAATCCAAATCTGTTTCTAATGGAGCTGTTTTGGGTGTGCATTACTCCCCATCAGCTCCCACATTTCAGCTAGAGAGCAATTCTGACCAACCCTTTGGAATTTTTGTATTCCTAGACTTCCATTTTCGGTTGGCGATATTTATCGCTTGTCATCGTTCGATTAATGTAAATACGCGGCGATGAGGCATTAAGTTGAGGTAGTTACAGCATAGGAAACGAAAATGCAGTTATTCAGGATGCGGCGTGCTTCTCGCCTCCATGTGGAATTGTTCCGCTAGGAACAGGCAATGACCTAGCAAGGGTACTTCGCTGGGGCGGAGGTTACACGGGAGAGGAAAACCCTCTAGATATTCTTAAGGTTCGATTTAACCTAACACCGTATCAATTGTCAGCTATGAAACGTAGACAACGTCTGTTAATTTTAGGATGTCATTGAAGCTGATGAGGTTCGATTGGATAGATGGGCAGTAGTGTTTCATGAGGAGGAAAGAAGTCAGCCACCAAATCAGGCAGGTTTTTGAAGACTTCGATAGGGTGGCTTCATTCTTGATTGAAACTCGTCCTTGTGTAATTGCCGTTCCTACGGTTATTATTTAGAATCCAGTCCCATTTAGTTCAAGGATATGTAGCAACAGAATTGCATTCTCAGGCGGGCATTGGGTCACCTTGGCGAAGTTGTGTGTTGTGTTGTTCTTTTGTGTTGTGTTCTTCTTTCGAGATGAAGGAAGGGGCAGAAATGTCTGCGTCTTCAAGATTTCGTAAGACAGCCACCAGACTCTTGGCAATCCCAGGGGAATAGGCAAGGCGCACCAGGAGATACACCTTTCCCATTGGTCAGCTTGCCTTGGTTGACGAGCGGGGGGAGGGGGGTAACATGTGGTCTTCAACCGAGTGCGGGCACGATTACTCGAAATCGACCGCGCGCCGCAGCCAATAACAAGCTGAAGACCACATAATAATGTGTAGGACATGCTGATTATGTATGTGTGGGTCCTGTGTGCAGCGCTGAAAGCGTATTCGTTGCGTTCCGACGGTTAGACCCGGAGTGAGAACCCGTACCTTTATGCCAATACTGAAAAGAGCTGGTAAAAACTGGGGCTAAGACTCCACATCGCTATCGCCTTTGAATATCATTAAATTCGAAGAGCACTAGCCAGGAGGTACCGCAATAGCTGTTCGAGTTTGCAACGCCGCAAATCCTATTTTGACGCCAAACATCCGAACGGCCGAACATAAATGGATTTTGTGAAACTAAGCGGTTGTCGTTCATTGTCAGGAAAAGTTTCCTGAAATGGAGAGAGCCAGTTTTACGCAAACAACTACGGGCACGGAATAGGATGTTGAGTAATATCCATCTAGTGATGCTTTCTTTTTACTGAATATCATCCTCATGAATACGATCTCTTCCCTGCAAAATCCGGACCTATTGCAGGTATAGGTCCACTCGAACAGTAAAAATTGACGGTGGAACAGTAATTTCTACTTAATCGAGTCAGACGAACGTCGACTGAGGCGACTAGATCACTTGCAGCATTCTCGTCCGCTGTGGCAGCGAATGACTAGCGACATCGCACATCGCGACATATGAACTACCGACGCTCGACGTACGGGCCACGCCAGGCTTGCCGGCTTCGGGAATGGCGGGCCACGTAAGGGACGTAGCCCAAACCTAGCTACGGACGCTTGCTAATCCAGCGTCAGTCGCCGGCTTCGCCGGCAACCAACGCTGGGTAAGGAAGCATCCCTAGCGTCGAAGTCGAACACGTTGAAACGTGCGCCTACTATACAGATTGATTGGTGCTTTACTGCCTACCACTCACATCCTTGTATAGCACTCAGGAGAATGTCCTTCAGCACTCCTGCTTCGTCTAGGGCTGTGTTCACTACCTATTGCAGCTCGTCAAGGTTCAAAGAATGTCTGACGTTTCTGCCCTGTCGCCCTGCTTTAAGCCACGAAAGGTAATTCCACGAGAGTGTTGATGCCACGCATGTACATAGTATATTTGTCCAAAGTCACATTTTCCTAATGATATTGGGAAAAGGTGTCTTTGGACAAATATACTATCCTCTTGTTCATACAGTGCTAAGAAAACTGGTCGAGCCATTGCTGAAAATTGAGACCCACGACGTGGTTGATTACGATTCGGAACCCAGCTCAGGTTTCCAAAACTTTCTTCGCTGGCTTGCCCTAGTCCACTGCTGAAAATCGGTAGGGTGTTCTGCTCTGCTCTGCTTTGCACCCCTTTGGCATTCGGTGCGTAAACACCTTAGATGTGATCAACACGCACCGTCGACAGTTAGTGCTCCGTCACGAGTAAACACCCGCGGTGGCGGAGGACTTCACCACGACGGACGCAGCTGACGCGGTAGGCTTCAGCGCAGCGGACGTGGCGGGCTTCAGCACGGCGGGCGCGGTGGGCTTCTGCGCGGCGGACGCAGCGGACGCGGTGGGCTACAGCGTGGCGTACGCAGCAGACGCGGTGGGCTTCTGCGCGGCGGACGCAGTGGGCTTCAGAGCAGCGGACGCAGTGGACGCGGCGGGCATTCCGGCGAACGTTGTGGTGACGTGTGCGGAACGTCTTCTGAATCCCTACGTACAATACCGCTCAAATTCTTTACAAAAAAGACGCTTTGCGACGGATTAATCCATCACAAAGCGTCGCATTGCCGTAACTCTTTTCAAAATTATTTGTTTAAAATCTAATTAACACCATTAGAAGCCCCGTCTCATTTTCTATTCAGCAATCTAAACATCATCTTAAACGATTGCACAGTTACCTAGTTATGAGGCTTTTGCTTCCTCGGCTCCGTTAATTGATTTACGACCCCTCCGAGATCTCCACTGGCATGTCCTTAAGGCTTTTCGTTGACGAGGTTCATCGAAACTCAGAAATCCTCTATGCTTCTAGCAGATCTGTATATGTCACGCATCAAGTGTCATTGTGGTACTAAACAGTGCCAAGTTTGAATAATATAGGCCCAGTTTCAGATAAGCGCAAACGCGCGGAAACCTAAGATTCAGTTAAGAATTACCCAACTAGTACCCTGCTACAGAAGACAGTATTCTACTATTCCATTGTGGGAACGATGATCTTTATAAAACATGTAAAATGGCTTTGAGAAATGGAGAGAAATTACTAGATTTTCTTTTTTCTAACAAGGGATTGGTCCAATCTCAATATGCGGCGTAGGATTTCTCCTATCTTTGAACTTCGGTTGCTCCTGTACAGGATAAGTACGAAAACCGTGTTTTTTGTGGTCTACAGTAGACCACATGCACATTCGAATCTAAAAAGAACGAAAAGATTTTGGCCGTTCAAAGTAGATTTCTATGCGGCCAAAGTTTGAAGAAAACAACAAAAAATTCTGTTTCAGTCGCATACCTCTTTATGGATGAGTTTATTCGAAAAATCAACTGAACAGCATTCCTCAGCACGTCGCGAGCTTCCCACAGATGTAATATTGTCCGTATTCAAACTGAAAACCATTTTCACCTCTTCGGCCGCCGAAACAAGTTTGGGGCTGCGCTTCGGCCCGAGTGCGGACACGACGGCCGGCCGCTCGCTGCCCCTGCGACCTCCCGCGGCACTCCACAGGAAGTGTGAATGCTGTACATAGGCGATATATGACACTTACAGCAATTTAGCGGAGAAAATACAGCCGAAATTTCTGACAGCGCGGTTTATCAACAAGTGATACGGTGAAATATTTCAACGGAACGCTTGATAAGTTGCTTATAACGTTGTGCAACAAAATGACAAACTTAAGAAGAAAGAAATAGGTATTGCAAAGGTTATTTTTGTTGTTTTTGACTTTCCAATTTAATGAGCTAAAATTTGACAAAAGTTTAAATGGAAAAAAGTCAAACATATTTCTTGGTAGACCAAGCCGTTTTCTTTCAAATGTTGTGTATCACCTGTATCACCTGTCCTCCCGTTGGTCATCGACTTGCTCGAGCTAGCGCCAGCAGCGTCTGCATTCGTACCTGTCGCGTGCCAGCAATGGATCCTCTTCGCTCGAGGGACTCGAAGAGCGTCATATCGTTCATTCAGGGCTTTCACCAAGAAGTCCGACCAACGCGATGGTGGCTGTCCTGTTGTTCTCTTGACATCCCGCGGTATCCAGTCGGTCACGGCTCTCGTCCAGCGGGTGTCTACAAAGCGTAGTACGTGGCCGGCCCAGCCAATTTTCGACGTCTTGGCCCATGCTACAGCGTCTCTGATCTTCGAACGCCGGCGAGGCTCGGAACTCCGGAGGCCTTCTCTCACTTGCGTGAGTCCTGTCACTCCGAGCATCGTCCTCTCGATTCCACGCTGCGCGATGCTGATCATGTATTCATCCTGCTTTCGTATAGCCCAAGTCTCTGAGACGTGTGTTAGGACAGGAAGAACAGTGGAGTCGAATAGGTGGGCACGAAGTCGGATGTTCTTCGTCCTCTTCACGACTTCTTCGATGCTCTTAAAAGCTCCTAAACCCAAGTCGCTCGTTTCCTCCTGCGCTAGGTCGTTGCCCATATTGACTTCGCGACCCAGATACACGCAGCTGGAGCACTCGAAGATGTTCGTTCCGCCGAGCGAAAATAGGGCATCAGAAACTTCTCCGTTCCTCATGAACCAGTCCAACGTTCATACACACACACGATCGAAGTCGGCCAGCATTCGCTCCGCCTGTCTGATGCTCGATGTTATGAGCACGATTTCTTCAGCGAAGAGAAGATGGTGCAGTTCCGGTCGTCGAGCTTCACTCCCATGTTTTTCCACTCTAGTTCGCACATCACGGTTTCGATGGTGGTGCTGAAGAGCTTTGGGAATATAGTATCTCCTTGTCCTCTTCACATTGACAGTGACGTCGTTGTAGATTAGATCTTGGTCGTGAATCCATTGCACATCTCTCGAAGGACTCTGATGTACTGAGTAGGACACCATGAGTGCGCAGGGCTTCAACGACCGCTTCAGTTTCGGCAAAGTCGAATTTGCCTTCTTCAGGTCAATGAACGTAAGGCATAGAGGCAGCTTGTACTCTCGCGACACTTCGATGAGCCTCGTGATGGTATGCGTGTGGTCGACCATGATGAATCCTCTCCGAAATCCTGCTTCTTCGCATGGCTGTCCTTTGTCCAGCGTTCTGCTAATCCTATTCAGAATCACTCGAGTATACAGCTTGTAGACTACGGACAGCAGGCAGATCGAGCGACAGTTGTCATTGTTGTGCACGTCTCCCTTCTTGTACAACAAGACGTTCTTGCTGGTCTTCCACTAGGATGAAACTTTACACTCTGACAGGTATCGTGTCAAGAGCGCGACAAGGTGTTGATGAGCGCGGGCGGGGCATTCTTCAGTTGTTCGGGTCTGATCCTGTCGGGACCGGGTCCTGCACGTTTCTTCACCGACGAGATGGCGTGTCGGATCTCGAAAGGAAAACAGAGGCGACGACGTATCCATCCTGCGGAAGATGGAATGGGGCAGGTGGACGTGGCTATCAAAGAGATCGGAGTAGTGGATGACCTTCTCCATGGTCCTTCTGGAAGAGGTGACGGTTCCCGACAGGACGTCGGGGAGCGGTCATCTTGTTCTTGAAGTTGGCGAAATTCCGGCGGGCATTGCGGATGCTGAACTCTGCCTCTGCAGCTTCAGCCAACATTTCCGCCCTTCCCTCCTTAGGACCTTCCCTTATCACCGCTCTGCATAGCTTCGCAAGCTCGGACGCCAGTTGATAGTTGTGCTGCTCCACGCTGGCGAATCGATCGAGACGAGTTCCTGCAATGTGCAGTTGGCTCTTTCCACCTGACCATTGCTTTGATGAATGTATGGCGTGCTCATGCGGTGCGTGATTTCTTTCTTCACGGCGGATAAACGTTGCTACGTCAAATTCTTCGAGGACGATTTGGTATTTAGCAAGTCGACCTGTAAGGTCTTTACGGTGCAGCTTTCAGGGAGGCATGTTCCGTGACGATCGCGGTATTGGTGTATGGTGGGAACTTCTCAACGGCGAAAACCAGTCCTAGAGCGTCCAATCCGATTGCACGATAACAGCTTTCAGTTTGCCGAAAGTCCTGCTTGCATATGCGATGACTTTTTTCTAACCATCTGGGTCTTGCTTTATCACAGCTGCTATCCTTTTTCCGGAGCTATCCGTTTCTATATAAGTGGTTGTCCCAGGTGTGGTGCGCTTAGTATGGGGCCGACTTGAGAGCTTTCTTCAAAGTATTCACAGCTTCTTCGCTCTCCTTTATTCATTCGAGCGGCGTGTCCTTCTTGGTTAAAGCTGTTAAGGGAGCTGCTATTGATGCGAAGCTATGAATGAATCGTCGAAAGAATGGGCACATACCGATAAACGCTTTGATGTCGGTAGTCGTTCGAAGGGTCGGAAATGCGTCGATTGCTCTCGTTTTCTCTGGATTGGAACAGATTCCGTCCTTGCTCAAGATAAAGTCAAGAAACGTGATCCCCTTTTTCGCGCAAATTCGCAGTTATATCCCTTTAGCTGCATTACTATGTCCTGGATCTTGCCAAATTCTTCGTCATTATCACGAAGATAATCGTCTTCAGTTTCGGAGGTGATAATGGGGTCGTCGATGTAAATGAAGACCCGCGTTCGCAAATGTTTCTTGAAATCGTCCATGATTCTTTGGATGTCGCTGGTGCACCTTCAATCCTATCAGTATTCGGATGCGCTGGAATGCTCCGAGAGAGCAAACGAATTCCGTGCGTTCGCAGTATTCTTCTTCAAGAGAGATCTGGTGAAACCCTTGTTGGAAATCAAGCGAAGTGCAGAGGCATTGTGTTGCACACAGGTCGATGATGTCCTGGATATTGATAAGAATGGATTGTTTTGGCTTTATAATGGCATTTAGATCGCGGAAGACTATGGTGAAACGCCATGTGTTAGCTTCTCGTTTCTTTACAGGAACGATTGGTGCGCAATATGCGGATGAGGATTCTGGCATAATGCGTCGCTTAACATCTATGTGATCTGCTTCTCGATTTCCTTCCGCTTTTCCAGAGGCACACATAGACTTTCCTGGTTGGTATCGACGCACTGTCGATCTGGTCGACGCGGTGGCTGACATCTCCGTTGTAATGATCCAAATGCCCATCTGGTCCAACAAATGCTTCGGCGTGATGTCAAAGTATAATTCGAAGTTGTTCCTTATGCTTATCGCTGAGTGCGGAACAGGATAGATCGACCTCGTCGCCAACGTGGTAGTAAGGAGATGGTGTTAGGGGAAAATGGGGCAGTTTAGTTTAACAATCTGCTTCAGGGGGAATCGCTGACGAGCATTCCGTCATGTACTGCTAAAATTTGAAGGTGTCACGGTAGACTATGGGAGTAGCCCATGCTATCTTGGTCTTTTCCTTCAGTTGAATGTAGGTGTTTGACGGGTTCATAATGTTGATGAAGGATGTGTCATCCGTATTAAGCGAAACGAGAGCACGTCAACGTCATCTGACAAACGCTGGTTGTCCTCTACTAAACATCCATGGTCTCAGTGGGTAGACATCAGGGATGAGCGGATTAACCGTTATCCGCTATCCCTTATCCGGTTTGCGGGAGGTTTTGGCGTATCCGTTTGTTGTTCGTTATCCGGCAATTTTGAGCCGGATAACGAACAACAAATTAGCTAATACCTAGGTTTAAACGTGGTATTGGATAGTCTGTGTAGAAGTTTCATAATCATAGAACTGATCGCGAGCAACAATAAAAGGCATTCTAATCTATAAGGTTTAGATGACTTCAGGCAGATGTGACGTAGTTGGAAAGATGTCAAACTTCCATCCTTCCAATGTCGTTCATTTATACCATACATCTACGAAACCTACTAAGGACTGAATTGAGCTTGTCGCTGCAAGTCATATGGAGACGAAGAATACATACAAGCTGCCTCGATGATGTTACCGACGGTCAGAAGTGAACGGCCCGGCGCGTCTCAGGAAGAATTGTTCAGTGCTGAATTTTGCGTCTTATTCCACGATTGTAATGTGTTGCTTGCACCGCTGAACAGTAGTGAGTAAGAGCAAAATGGGTATAGGTTTACTCTACATCGACGAATAGAGAAAGCGACGCTCCTACAAATAGCTTAGTGTTGTTATTAGTGTTGTTTTCTGTACGCCGGTACTGGTGGTACATTCGTTGTGTTAAGGAAATGATCTTCTCTATCAAAAATCTAAAGAGTGCAATTGAACTGTATCAAATTGACCTTCCTTCGCGAGTGTTGCAAAATATGAAGCTTCATTTTAACTTACCATTGCCTTTTAGGGACATCCTACCTCCGTTTTTCTAGTTAGAAATGTCTTATAATTTGAAAGTAGTTGCGTACCGGTCCTGCTATTGCAAATGGAGCAACAGTTTTATTTTTTGTTGTTTGTTCGTTGTCCGTTTTTCCGTTATCCGGCGATTTTTAGGCAAAATTATCCGTTATCCGTTACCCGGGAATCAAAATCAAAAATCAAAGGTCATGTTACCGCTCATCCCTGGTAGACATCCGTGTATTTTGATGCGAACTACTGAAGTTGTTCTTCGAGGCAGCGTGACCATACCTTCGGTCATGACATGTAATTTTGCATGCACACGTAGGAAGACATGATTGACTTGGACGAGGCTGGTGTGCTCTTCTCTGATAGCGAGCTTGTGGATATCCAAGGAAATCGGTAAGCCTGTTTTGTTAAGCTGTCGTATGAAGTATGATAAAAGTAACACTTGTGCGGGCAATCCGATTCCGACGCTATCCGTAGTTGGTGGCAGATAGTGTACCGTCCGATCGTTATCGTATTTTTCTGCTGTCATAAGATGGATTGTTATTCCGTTTGCAGCAGTTGCCGTGGTGTGTTTCTGTAGGAACGATGTTGAAGGTGTAACGTTGTGTAGAGTCGACAACTTATTATTAGAAATTGATGCACCATCATCAATTGTAGCTGTCACTTTTACCTTGCTTATGGTGAATTCGATATGCGGCAGCGTCAAATGAACAGCGCTGACCGTATTCTCAATCGCATAAATGCGTGGAACGAACGGAGGCGGTTCCATTTCCAACGCATTCGGCGAATCTCTCCGTATTGCGTTGGCATTGTGCCCTCGGTTCCTTTTACGTGGAGCGAAGTTCCTTGCTGCTTCAAAAAGTGCTGATGATGCTCTGGTCGTTGCTCGGGGTAGGGGATAGAATTTGGTGTAAAGAACACAGCATCCAATTAGTAGTGACGATGAGCGTGGGAATGAGAACCCATAGTGCCATGCGGAGAATTGAACGTTTGGAGGTTTCTATCCTTTCTGTGAGTTTGTTAGTCATGTTATCATCGAAATCTCTCAATGAATGGCGTACCTTTGAGGTGGTATTCTTGACTGCCGTCCAAGCATCTATTAATATTCTTCTTTTCGCCAATCGGAAGGTGTCCGTCTGATTCCTACGAAGCATAGCTATATTAAAGCTCGAGTTTACGTCAGAAGGATCGATTATGCCAAAATCGTGGAGGGTGGTTTGAAAGGAAAGCTTGTGCAGCGTCGTTGAGCGGGACGTTGGGTGGTAGAAGTCGTTGGGGTGGACCAGCTAGTGCATGTGAAGGGTAAGGGGTGTTGTCGGTGAGGATTCTATTAGATCCTTTGTTCTAGGTAAGGAGAATCATAGATATGTTCCGATTAGAACAGGTGTCAGTGAGTAGCACGTTCCGTTCACCTTGTGGTTGTTGAAGATGTGATCGGCTATTACCTGTTGGTAGCGAGTTATGGCTAACCCGTCAGCTGTACAAATTGTCATTCCTTGGAGCTGTTGTGCTTGCAGATCTTGGTGCAAGCGCACTTGAAGATTCGGTGAAGTATAAGATCCTCTAAGAGTGTATAGGAGGTAGTGGCTGTTGCTTGGACGATGGTTGAACCGTATGTTCTTGGTCGGAATATGCTAACATGACGAGCTAATAGGGTGTCGCTATCTGCGAATTCTTGGAGTGAAATAGGCTACAAATCAATATCGTCATCAGGGAGGGATCCACTACATGACGTCAAAAAGGCGTGTTGGTAAGAAGGTATTTGGTTGGACGGTGTGGTCGGCGTTTTTTAAGAACGGAGTGTAATATCACGGCTACTGCTTTTCCCACGTTGAAGAGCACTTCAGCGAGGGTATTGTAGATCGAGTCGCTGGTAGGAGCATTTGTGGTAGATGCTGCGTGAATAGATAGCTGAATACGTGAATAGATAAGCTGTGCGACGTCACGGTCTTCGGCGATGACTCCTTGACCTCGCTCCGGTGTCGACCAATCATCCGGTGAAGTTGGTACCTCCAGCGGATGTCTGTATGCCAGTACGGATGACCAGTCGTTGCCGTAGTTGCCGTAGGTGAGTCCATAGCTTCAGTGGCTAGGGAATCTTCAGGTGATAGCGAAGGAAGAATGGACGTCGGGGTTGCGCCTAGTGTGTTGGGCGTAGGAATATCGGTTCCGACGGTAGATGTCAATGAAGAGTATGTCTCGGTACCCCGAGATGACGCGACATAGCGAATGGCTCTGCTATACTTGCCTGCTTCCAGTGAATTTTAGTGGGGTGTCTGCAGTGCAAGTCTCGTAGGTGGCGTTCTTGATATAAAAATGTTTTCGTGGCCTTCTTCACGTTGTTGTAGTCGCCGTAGGTACCGAAAGAGGCGATGTGAACACGTTGAGAGGGCTTGTAGATGTGGTAGAAGTGGATTTTGTTGGGAGTGCAGCTTTTGGTAGAGGTTCGGCGAAGATGGGGTTACTTCGATTCCTCTCCAACACTCCTGGAATACCTACTATTGCAGTGAAGATGATTGGTGACGTTGCCGTTCGATAGGAGTAGTTGGTCTGATAGTGGTAGTAATTGTCGTTTTTGTGCGTTTAGGACTAGTTGCCGTTGTCGTAGTGATGAGTTGCGTAGTCGTAGATCGTGGAGTGGTGGTTGCTATACAAAGAACGTGGAGTAGACGTGGTCGGCGATGGCGAGATAAGGTTTAGGGTTAGCTTGCGGAGGTTTGCTAGTAGTGCCTCTATCAGGAGGACGAGCGGTAGTGGGAACTCGGGTAGTTTTAGGAGTAGAAGTCCTAGTAGTGGCCGGGTGTAGAGGTTTTTGCGGCAAGAGCCGAAGTAGTCTTTAATAGGACAGGTGCTGACGTAGTATGTTGAACGATAGCTGTGGTAGATGCCGTTGGGTGAGCAGATGGAATAGGCTTCGGAGCCGTTGTTGAACGGGTAGTCGGAACAGGTGTGAGTGGAGCACTAGTAGTCGTCGTAGATGAGGTAGTTGTAGGACGGAAGGTAGGAACAGACGTCGCAGATAGGGTCGTCGTAGGACGGATGGTGGTGATAGACGTCGTAGATGAGGTAGTCGCAATACATCCGGTTGACATCCGGTTGCTCTAGGAGCGATCGTTGTGGTGATCGTTAATGTCCTCAGCAAGCCTTTTGGGAAGTATGGTGCGTTGCCAGTCTGCTTGTACCACTAGTTGAATAGTGTATGGTCCAAACTCTTCGTTCAAATATTTGTCGAAAACTGAATGGTACCCCTGACGTAAATTCTGAAGAACATTTTTCTCGGCATAATTTAGTTTTCTCTATTCCGACATTCGAACGAAGTGTACTTCCTTGTGCCAGTATTCGCAAAACCGTGTTGTGCGCAGAACTGATACGAATGTCTTCCGATTTATAATATCGCGTTCGTTTCAGGAAGTCCGTGACGTTCCACCTCTTGATTTCTTATAAGAGTCGCAGATCAGTTATCGACTGGATGGGGAAGCCTGGCACTTCCGCTAGCTTCACTTTGCCAGATATTTGTTTTAGGAGGGGGCGCATCTTCTTTCTGGTTAATGTCCAATGGCATGCGCTTCCCGCTTTGGTCTGCGGCGTAGTAGTCGGTTCTTTTTCGGCGCCTTTCATAAGTGTTGATGTTCGTTATCGATTCCGCTAACATGATTAGCAGGGAGCGAAGGAACCGTTAGGAGGTGGTATGACGTTGTTAGATTCTATTTTGTTGAAAGCTGTAAGATGCTTTTCCTGTTCTTCGTTTGAAGAAAAATCAAATGCGATGTGGAGTGCGGTTATGGCAACGTATCATGGTGTTACAAGCGCGTCAAATGCACCCGCGAGGGTGTATCTGCAATACAGCGCTGGTGGTATTGGTCTCCAGATTATCACGTATTGATGCGTGGTACAGTTACCATCAGCGAGGGAGCAGTTTTCCGTGTCTGGCAGGGTGCTGATAATAGATCGTGCATCAACGCTCCACAGGTAGCTATTAGTGCTCCAAAATGCCGTGGTTGTGGTTTCATCCTCGATCTCCTTGGTTGATCTGATCCCATGCGCAGGTGGAGTTAGTGCATGGCCTATATTTGGCCGGTCCTTGCAGCTTCCTCACAGAGCTCGTGCGGGATCGGCGCGCGTCGTCGACCCAGTATGGTCCTGCTGGTTATGATGAAAAAGAAGGTACTAACCGAGACTGTTAAAGAGCTCCTATAGCACTTCGTGGCGTTTGTGCGGAGCGCTGGGATCCGTTCAGTGTAGAGTTTGTCTTGGGTTACGATCATTGGTGATTGGTTGAAGTGATCGAGCACCCTAAGCCCGGCGGTAAAGGGAACCTTTTCGCATGCATATTGATTCCACAAATCTGGTACTGCGATGAAGCCAGACGGAGAGCAGCAGTAGGTCCCCGCTAGAAGTAGTACAATGCCTTGGCGCTCCGTGCCTCTGCCGCTTACCGCCAAGATTCGAGTCTGCGTAAGCGGTGTGGTTTATGAGTTTTGTGGTGTGAAGGCCTTGAAAGGCCCCTTAGGCCCCGTTTATACTTCATCTCCGAGCAACGCGATGGCCACGCCTTGAAGCCAAATTGATTGATCACGTTGCTCGATCAATGCGACCACCTGCATGGCGCCGCGTCGAAGTATAAACGGGCCCTTAACGGGAGCGTCTAGTGTGCACGCGACGTAATGATGTGCTGCCATATCGATCGCACGACGCGATGATTCTATATGGAAGCCTACCACTACGTCGGGTCGCTGGTTGCGTTCACACTAAACGCTCCCTTAAGCTTATGGTATACTATATATTGGATCCGAATGATTTTTTTTGTTGAAAATTTTTGGATATCCGATTCGAATAACCCGATCCGAATCATCGAAAAATCCGGGGTTCGCGAAATTGTCGTTATCCGAATCATCCAAAAATCTGGTGTTCGAGAAATCGTCGTTATCCGAGTTATCCAAAAATCCGGAGTCCGCAAAATCGCCGTTATCCGAATCATCCGATTCTCCAAAGATTTTCGATCGGATCCAAAGTACATGGTATACTTCCGCGTCACGCTTGCGACGGCGATGGTGTTATGCGGGTAGCTAGAAACTGCGTAGCTGCCCGCGCAACATTGCCGACGCGACGCGGGAGTATACATAGGCATTAAACTCTATCCTTAATTGTAGGGCAGGGACGCAGAGCTTCGCCGTCCGCCGCTCACCGCAGAAGTGTGCGAGGCCCTTTAGGCCGGCAGCAGCGTCTTGATGGTGCCGCGAAGCCGGGTGGTGCGGCGCCGCGAGGTTACTCTACGCAATACTGCGTACTTTTGCCGGAAGCGTAAAAACGAACAAAAACACTGCAGTGGTGTGTCATCGAAGGACAGGGTTCGATCACTGCCTTCCGAGCTGCCACTCTATCTCTTATGAATAAAGCTCGTTACCTCGAGTTGCGTTTCCTACGGGTTCCCGGAGGGAAGACCTTGCATTGCTAGTCTGCTCTCCTTGAGCGGCTCTTTGCATTTTTAGTTCTGACTAATCTCCGCCCGCGGTCGCCGCTGAGCGCCATGACTTATCGTTTTCACCGTCCGCCGCTCGCCTTAGGCCCCATTTATACTTGCGACACCGAGCGACGCGACGGCATGTAAACTGGCCATATTGGTCGATCGCTTCGCTCAATCAATATGGTCACCATAAATGTCGTCGCGTCTCTCGGCGTCGAAGCATAAACGGGCCCTTAAGGCGCCTTTTATACTCCGGCCGCGGCGCGTCAATTAAGGGCGCGGCGCGGCCAGTCTCGCCGCGCCCCGAATTTGACGCGCCGGTGCGCGATTGCGTGAGAAAGGGTGCGCGTCAGCGACGCGCGTCCACGAGTTTCTGCTCTCTATGGTCCGTGCACCATGACGGATGGCGGAAAAGACGGTCCATGAGTCAATGCAGGACCAAAATAGGAATGATTCGTCTGGCTGATCAACGGAACGCATCTTGCCAATGTTAGTGGTAGGATTTCTGTGGAGAGCGACAAATACTCTCTCAAGGCTGGGGTCGAAGTCGTCCGCTTAACACACGGTTAAAACTGGTGAGTGTGGTATTGAGTCGAATCCCCTGCAATGCAAACGGCACCAAGCGACACTCTATTTTGCAACTTGTGCGGGTTCAAATGTAAAACTGTTGGGAGCACTCACTGTCGAGAATCATTTAGAATCCTCTCTCACATGGCCATTCCAGGATCATTATGCACTAAACATATCTTTAGCGTTCTAATTCGCCCAAACTCCAGCGATTCGCCGAATACCGACCCGAAATTCCGTCGAATGTGGTGTTTTGAGGCGGTGGAGTATGAAAGCGTTGCGGCGCCGCCAGGGGGCGCGAACAACCGATAACTATTTCAACCATTATCTCGCGCCGCGTGGCGGCGCCAGTATAAAAGGCGGATTAGCCCTAGATTATACTTGCGCCGCATCACGGTTGCCATATATATATATATATATATATATATATATCGATTTTTCGCGTCGCCCCGTCGATATCTATGTATTCCGACCATGCTGCCGCGCCGCACAGCGGCGCAAGTATAAAAATATAAACTAGGGCTTAAGGCCCCCACAGAGTTCTGCGGCAGCGCCGCGGCCCTATGCTTAACCATAGGGCAGAGACGCAGAGCTCGCCGCCGGCGGCGTCCTTGCCCTATCCTTAACCATAGCGGCGAGCGGCGTTGCCGCAGAACTCTGTGGGGCCTTTAGGCTTGCGCCACCGGCGCGACACCATTATTGAAATAGATACCGATTTTTTGCGGGGCCCCCGATGGCGCTGAATAGCATTTATTTTCCGCCGCCTCAAAACGGTAGATTTTGAAAGGTTCACAATGGTGTTTTTTCCAATTCTTAACATTCTGATTATCCACCCTTTCTAAGCGGTATAACGATGAGTTATGCTTCCATTGCCTCGAAGAAGAACGCTTTTTTTTGATGACGCCTGATTGAAGAAAATGTTTCACAATCGACTCATCAAGTAATGCTAAAAATTTATTTATTTATTTATTTATTTATTTGCGGACATAGACAGAATCTACAGGTAAAGGGAAGCAAACAACAACACCTCAGAAACATAAGCACCGTCGAAGCAAGAAAAACAAATAGCAAATAAAACAAAGTTTCGAATGATCTAAACAGTACAACAAAATGAGAGAAGACCAGAGAAGAATGAAATCATGAAATCATGAAATCATGAAACCTCCGCACTCGTCAATTTCTTGGCCTGGGTTTTAAACTGGTTTAGCGAAAGGCTCAACATTTCATCACTGAAGATCCCTATGAGCATTGAAACAACCCTGACCTTCGTTTTTGATAATGGAACCTCCTTAATTTTTATATGACTACCCCTAGTCCTGGATGTGGTGAACGAAAAGAAATTGGAACTGCAAACGGAAGCCTTTCCAGTTAAAATTTTGAATGTCATGATGAGGTCCCTCTGCTTTCTTCTACTGAGCAGGCTAGGTAAGGAGTAAATGCGACGTCTCTGGGCACCACTTGGAATGAACTCATGAATGAACTCATAACTCAGGCCAGAACAACGCATAGCAACTTTCCTAGTAAAGTTATTTTGGACAGACTCCAGTAAGTCAACATCGTTTTTCTTGTACGGTGAGCAAACAATAGTGGCAGATTCTAGTATAGGTCTTATGTACGCTTTATACGCTTTGACAAGCGTTTGAGAATTTCTCAACCGCAAGGCTTTGAACAAATTATAAGTACGATTGACGGCCCTAGAAACCAGCCTTCTGTAATGACTGTCAAACGATAGTTGGCCATTGTATGTAACGCCAAGATCCTTAACCTCATCAGTAAAGTCTAAGAGCTCTGGACCCACTCTATACCTAGCATCCAGCTTACAGTTTCCAATTCGAAGCACCTTAGTTTTTTCGGCCGAGAGCGGCGATCCCCAACAATCCTACCAACATTTGACATAGTCAATAGCAGCCTGTAGGGTTTCTATATCGCTAGTTTCCTTTATGACTTTATACAGTTTAATATCGTCAGCATACATGCTGCATGAGACATCTAACTTGGAAATCTCTTAGCCAATTCGGACGTATAAATCACAAAAAGAATAGGAGATAGCACACCTCCCTGTGGAACACCGCTGGATATTTCGTGGACTGACGAAAACTCGTCGCCTACACGAACTTGATAGGTACGGTTGAAAAGGAAACTCCTAAGCCACTGAAGAACACATGCATGCACTCCCGCAGCTTCTAACATCCTGAGTAATTTGAAAGTTGGAACTTTATCGAACGCTTCATAGAAGTCAAAGTAAACTACATGGACCTCTTTACTGCTGTCTATAGCATTGGTCTAAACGATAAGCGACTCAAGCAAGGCTGTTTCAGTAGACCTTCCTTTCCAAAAACCATGCTGGGAGGTAGGAATGACGTTATACTTTTCGAGATACTCAACGAGACGTCGTTTAATTATTTTTTCGAAAGTTCTTGCAAAAATTGAAGTGATACTAATCAGACTATAATTCTCAGGATTGCTAAAGGGAGATTTTTTTGGAATAGGAACAACAAACGAATGCTTCCAACGAAAAGGAACTTCACCTATCATATAAGAGAAGTTAAAAAAGAATTCAAGAGGAGAAGCTATGTGGACTAAAATTTGCTTTATAAATTGTAAGGGCTAGAAATCCGGGGTAAGGGGGCAGGAGGAAGGCCACTTGGATAATAGCTCAAGAATTTCACCGCTGTGAAACCAGACGGAGGATTCCATTGCAGGAAAACTAAAAGGAATATCGTCACAGCAAGTATCAGTAGCTTTAGCGAAAGATTTCTGAAATGTTTGCGCAAGAACATCAGCTTTTTCACTATCCGAAGAAGCTATATGGGATTGATCCAAAACTAAGACTGGGATCTGCTTTCTTTCTATAAGTCGCTTTGTGATGTAAGCGTAAATTTCTTTTGATCACAATTCTCCACTAGTTTATTTTCAATGCTGGAGTTATACTTAGCAAGGGTCCTTTCCAGTTTATTATTAAAATTTTTGTACAAGGTCCAAGTAGATTCGCTGCCATCAGAGAGAGCATTATTCCATAACTGTTTACGCCGGTATATCATCCTCTTCAATTAGCCGGATATAGCAACAGAGCCCTTTAGTTTGCGCAGTGGGATGAAAGTATCCAACACGTGGCGTATGATAGCGAGGAACATCTCATACTTCTCATTAACAGACTCAATATAACTAAAAGAACCAAACCAATCAATACCAGCTAAACACTTTCCTATGGCTGCGGAGTCAGCCGCTTTAAAATCTCTTACCCATTTGACGGGTTGTTTTGCAGGATTTACATTGATTAAAAATTCGACGGAGGCATGGTCACCGTTCCCAATAGGTGGAACATTGGTAATCAATTGGTCATGATTGCAAAGGACTAGATCAAGATAGGAGCTGCCCCTAGTAGGCGCTACCACAAATTGCCTTAGTTCATGGGAAAAACTCCCCTGATATAGAAGTTGACGCATAACTCCCAACCCAATCTATTCCCGCCAGCTTGAAGTCACCTAATACCAGTGTGGGACCATTATGACAATTAAAATCACTAATGACTTTACATAACATCGCTGAGCTATGAGAATCGCACGATGGAGTTCGATACACCAAAATAACCCTAACCGTTGACACAGAAAAAAATGATGTCACATATCAGAATTCCGTAGCCATTGTCAATCGATTCCTTGAAAATTTCATTGTATTGAATGGTATTTTTAGGAAGAATTAGAACTCCCCCTTAACGTCATCAACCATACGTTAACGTTATATCACGCGTTCCTGCGCGACAAGACTGCAGACAAACGGCGTATGTACCAGGAGGCGAAGAAAGCGGCAAAGAAGGCCGTAGCCGTTGCAAAAGCCGTCCATTATGATGATCTCAGCGATAAACTCGAGACGCGCGATGGTGAACGACATCTTTATCGACTTGCCAAGGCACGCCATCGTCATGCCGAGGACATCGAGAAATTCTTGGGCATCAACGATGAGAATGGCCATCTACTGACGAACCGCAAGAGGGCTATGAAACGATGGCATGACTACTTCGAGAGAATTTTGACAGAAGAGTTTGCCCATCCGCCCATCCCTTGCGTCCCTCCTACGCACGGTCCTGTGCAGAAAATCACTGTGAAGGAGACGGAAGCGGCTTTGAAGAAGATGAAGCCAGGCAAAGCAACGGGCCCCGATGATATAGCGGCCGACCTATGGAAGTTGAGGTGCTGGAGTCCTGCTGAGTGGCTAACGAAGTTTTTCAACCAGGTTGTTATGGAAAAGAAAGTACCTGGTAGTTGGCAGGAAAGCACGACGATCCCGATATGGAAGAAGAAGGGCAGTCCTGTGGACTGCACGAATTACCGTCCAATTCGCTTGCTCTCGCACAGCATGAAAATCTTCGAGCGAATTGTAGATGGACGTATTCGCGATATCGTCCAACTTTCCACCAATCAATGTGGCTTCGTAGCGGGCAGTGGCACCATCGATGCCATCCATGCTGCTCGTCTTCTGGTAGAGAGACATCGCGAAAAGCAGAAACCGCTGCACATAGCTTTTCTCGACTTAGAGAAAGCATTTGATCGTGTACCGCGTGAGGTTATATGGTACGCCTTACGACAACACGGTGTTCCCGAAGAGCTTATTGAGTGGGTGCGCATACTTTACTCTGGTCCAAAGAGTAGTGTGCGAGCGCCAGCCGGCACATCGGCGGAGTTTCCTATCTCCGTTGGTGTTCACCAGGGCTCTGCGCTTTCCCCGCTCCTATTCATTGTCGTAATGGATGCCATTTCGAGAGACCTTCAGAAGCCTGCCCCCTGGACGCTGCTGTATGCAGATGACGTAATGCTTGCAAGCGAAGAGAAGAGCGAACTCGAGCGACAAGCGCAAGCTTGGTACGACCGCTTGGCGATGTTCGGGCTCAAGCTAAACGTCAAAAAATCTGAGTACTTGACGACAGACGTAAACGAAGCCGGGTCCATTGAGATCAATGGCACTGCGCTAGTACGAACGACAAACTTCAAGTACCTTGGATCTGCATTTGCATCTGATGGTGGTCTGACGTTCGAGGTGAACTCGCGCGTGAGCGCAGCGTGGTCCAAATGGCGCTCGATGACAGGCGTTTTATGCGACAGGAAGATACCGGAACGCCTTAAATCGAAGATCTATAGAATCATCGTCCGACCAGTAGCGATGTATGGAGCTGAGTGCTGGCCTGCAACCAAGGAGGTTGAGACTCGCCTCAACGTAATGGAAACGAAAATGCTGCGATGGACGGCTGGTGTTACGCGTCTGGACCGTATTCGCAACGATGAAATACGCCAGAGGTTTGGTGTCGCTCCAATTGCTGACAAGTTACGTGAAGCTCGCCTTCGGTGGTATGGCCACGTTCTTCGAGCTAGTGGTGACACTGTTAGGAAGATTGGCCTTAACATAGATGTGCCCGGAAAACGGCCTAAAGGGCGGCCGAAGCAGCGATGGCTTGATACGTTGCATGTGGACCTAAAGGTTGCTGGCATCCATCCCGATCAAGCATTTGATCGCGTAAAGTGGCGTCACCGCACCAGTATAGCGGACCCCGCCTCGAAGTGGGACAAACGCTGAAGAAGAAGAAGAAGAATTAGAACTCCCCCCCCCCCTCCTTTTTTCCCGACACGATCACATCTTATATAAGAATAGTGTGAACATGCGAGGCCGAGTAAGGAAACATGTCAGTAGTCGAATTGAACCAAGATTCCGTTATCAAAACAAGGTCATAGTCTTTGCTATGCAATGTCAGAGCGAATGAGTGTACGTTCTTAACAAGAGAGCGCACGTTGGACAAAATACACCGATTACCAAATTCCTGTGGCCGACGGCTTTTCAGAGGTTTCTCGACTTCATACACTACGACTGTGCTCCACACCAACGTTTGAGGCAGATTCACAATTCGTTATATCAGGAGTATTACGAGCAGCACTAGTTACAGCATTGGTTTGCAAGCGACCAAGAGCTTGCTGACGTTCAATCCGTCTTCGATCTCTTTCCTCTTTAGGTAGAGAAGGGCGAATATAGACGCCACGCTGATGAAGGAGAGGGAGACGAGGAACCCGTCTTAAGACCTCCTTCTGGTATTTACTGGCAGGCAAAATAACTTTAAGCAACCTATCCTTATGACAATATTTAGGATTACCCAAACGGTATAGAGTGAATGGTAGGCATTCAATACCTAGGAACTCAAGAATTTCCGTAGTACATCGAATATAATGGTGGTGACGATCGAAAGAGCTGCTTGATTGACTCTCGGGAACGCCTGAGATCACTATGGATCGAGGAAGGTCAGGATCACTCGAACGTTCAGTAAAAGACGACGTAGCCGAAGACACGACGGCAGCAGCGTTCGGTTGTGTGTAGCATCGCCCGTTCGTAGATAACAGTACGCTGATTTGATTTTTCAACTTTAAATTTTCTTCCCTCAGTGCTTTGTTGTCGTCGAGAATGAAGCGGCACTGACGAGCGAGTTCAGATAGCTCTTGGTGTCGACGACGACTTCAATAAGCAGTTTAGCGTATGACGGGATATCTTCCTGAGCAGCGATCTGGCGTAGTCGATCAGCCAAGTCATGCGATGGCGGCGAAATGTCCACTCGTGATCGTTTAGCAAGCACAGACGACGACCTCGTGGGTGTCGTGAACATGGTAGCAGAGATGAATAGGGATAGGCCGTAGAGGCGTCGGAATAGCTAGAGACAGTTGTCAGGAAGAGCAGAAGACGAAGGTTGGCCGTAGAAGTTAGCGGATGCGGAGCAAAGGCAGAGCCGACCGCACAAGACGATTGATCGGGCCGACTGACGGTAAAAATTAAGAATTACTACGGTGGTCGTTCGTTATAGGAATAGTTCTACTGCGGCGCAACATACAGATGACTGCTTGAAGCCTTGACTATCATGAAAGTCAACTGAATACCAGACATTGTTAGGAAAATAACAATCGGCATAAAACCGGACTTCAAACACGAATTCAGCTTTGCTGTTTAATTGAAAACCAACCAATGCAAGGTGTTGGCCAGCAGCATTCCTCCAATGTCACAGAAGATTTTGGAGAGGCCGTCACCTTCAATGGTGCCACTGGACTGCTCAGATTCGGGTGTATTTGTAAACAGAGTTTTCGCTTCTAATCTCTTCTCAATTTCAGAGCGCGGCGAGGCCGGTCGCGTCGCGCTCTGGAATTACAGGAGACAGAACTGTTCTTACAATTATTTCTCGTTAGAGATTTTCCACCAACCGTGCACGCTTCTTATCGAGCCGGTATCCCTTCCACTTCCATCCATTTGAAATGCGGGTAAATCGTTTCGCCTCCGCCCATATGAATCTCCTCTTAACTTTAGGCATCCACAACGAATCCAGCTGAGACCGACCAAACGATGAGCAATCCAGAAGATCAGACAAGCATGATCATTATGAACAACTACTTTGGTATTGGTATCGACGCCGATGTGTGCTTGAAATTCCACAACAAGGTTTGCACCATGTTTATGTAATACATGTTTTTATACCGCACCATTCCTTCTGTTTCCTCAGCTGTTTGAGGTGTGCTGAATTTCCATATCATTCTTCCTTCCTTGAACTTACAACCTGTTCACGTGAAAGCGATGGTCGTTTTCAATGGCATAAAGTCAGCTATATACTATTTTCTCATCGCACTTCTGTACGAGCTAGCCGCAGAGTCGTGGTTGACTTGCAAGGGAAGGCTTTGAAGCGTATGTCTGAACGGGGAAAGCGAGTCATATATGAAGAATCTCTACCCTTTACTTAGTGCAAAGGTGTTTTTTACCAAGTCGAAATTAATCCAAATGAGCAAGAGGTCCTTAAAGTTTACCTTAAACTTTACCATGTTTTCGCCCTCATGAACGCTGAGTGGTCTCTTGTACGCACGCGATGTCGGCGCCAGCAAGCCGTTCGGAGCGCAGTGGATAGTGACGCTCCTACATGAAAAGGAGCTCGGGGTCCGGTTCCCACCCCTTGCGGAGTTCTTACATTTCAACTAATCGCTCCAGATTTGAGTTGTCCTGAAGTCTACGCAAAATTTAGGTGTTTTCTTACATTTTCTGCTGTACTGTGGAAGGTAACCTGTAGTGATTTGTTAGCAGTAGTGTTCTTTCACAACTCCAGAGGTCGAAAAAGGAATTCTCTCTAACATCGTCCAACAGGGTGTTTGTGGTGTTAATCACGAATCTGACATTTCAATTTGAAATTTCGGCTAATTACGGTAGGGTGCGGTAGGCACGTACAATCGCCGATAGCCTTACTCACCCGTACCTACCGTAACCTACTGCCCGCCTCCGCACTACTGAAACCTGATGTCATATTCGTGATTAACATCGGAAGTATCCCCCATAGACGACGTTTGAGCGACATCGGTGATCATCACCCCGAGACAGCCTTACTCACCCACACCCACCGCAACCTACCGTTGTCGGCCGAAATTTCGAAATGGATCTCAAATTTGTGATCAGCACCCCAAATGACACCCTCTGACACCCTTAGCGAAATTTTTAGGATTTTTTAAACCTCTCCTATTTCTGGAACCCTGAAAGTACAGCAGTGCCGGTTTTTTTATTACTAACTGGTTTTTAACCAAAAGGCAATGATTATTATCCAGTATAATGATATACGAACCTTCAACACCAGTGATACACAGACAGAAAGTGCACGAAACCGAAGGCTAGTCACAATGCATGGAGGGAATAAAGGCTACAGGCTCTTCACAGCTTGTTTCTCTTCATGGACCTATGGCTTCGAGAAAACTAACCCGCTCAGGTTTTCAAGGAAACTGGGATGCGAAGTTGTATAACCAGCTGTGAAAAAAGCAGGCAACCAGCTTTTCAACGCGCAATTGAAGAAGCCCACATCGGCTGGCTGCGTCTGGTCGGTGATATCCTAGGGTATAGTCTAAATACGAAAGCTCTTCCGTCGGGGATTGAGCTTGAATCGAAACGTGATTTGAGTACCTGTTCGAAGAGTGGAGAAGAAGGAATCTATGGTACGAAGACATCCTCAAGGAAATATGTGTTTCGTGCACCTTCTGCCTTTGTGTTACTGACATTATATTGAATATTTTTCTCATTGCCTTGTTGTTAGAAACCAGTCAGTAATGAACGAGTTGCAGCAAGGTTGCTTTCCATACCATACAGCTGGAAAATGTGCGGAAAGCGCCTGAAACTTGTGTTGATGTCAAGATTCATCAAATCTCAACCGAACAGTTGGAATGCAGAAGCGCCGCAACCCACGAAAAACGAACTCTCCCTCTCATGAAGCAACTATGTACTGTATCCACTGCGCCCCGAACCGCCTGTCGGTTGCGTCACCACCGCGGTCGCACAAGAAACCTCCCAGAGCTCGTGAGGCTGTGCTGCCACAGCGACATGGTAGACTTTGTGGACTTCAAAGTCCTTTGATTTAACGACTTGGGAAAGGAAATACACTTTTATACTAATTGAAGGCTGGAGTTCTTTCCGTATGACTGGCTTTCCCCATTCAAACACACTCACACCCTTCCCTTGTTGGGGTACACCCTTCCCTTGTTGGGGTGAAATTAGCCTTCTCGAGACTTTGATACACAATGGTAATCATTCCTTACTTCACCCAACACCGTTCATTCTTCCTGTGCGCAGCTTTATTCAAAGATATTCTCCTGTCTTATTTTAGCGAGATGCCAACCCGGAGAAGTTTCAATCCCGTTTGTTCAACAAAACGCAATATGCGAAGATTGGCTTGCGAAAGATGTTCTTTGAACGATCGTGCAAGGATTTATGGAAGCGCATAGAGGTCGAGGTAACGAGTTCTTGTAAAAGTTCGATTTTTTTTCTTAAGTTTTCGCAATAGATGTGTATGGGGTAACTACTTTGGACGCCACAACTTATTCTCAACACTGATCTAGAGTTCGAATTGAAAACTGCGTCAATAGTTATCAGGAATTCGTTTTGTTAGACTTGCTGTACGTACGAATCCATACTGAGGCCCTTTTGGACTGACAAAGGAAGTATTGCTCTGGTAAAAACGAGGGCTGGACATAATGTTCTCGGTGTTAAATCTTCTAGCGGAAATTTTTCGTTAAATTTCATTAATGAAATGCAATTAGCTGCAACTATTATCTCAAACGGAAAAATCAAGAAAAACGTCTTATGCTTTTACTTCAACAGGTCAACAGCTAAGGCGTATGGTATACTCCCGTCCGCGCCAGCGATGCGGGATTGCACGGCGACGGCGACTCGCGTCGTGAGCCTGACATGCTTCACGGAGTTCTGCGGACGGATACCTTTCCAGAAATTTCTGCAGCACGGCTAACTTCATGAATTTCACTTACGTTCTCCACTATTGAGATTGAAATCATCGACTTTTCGAACTTGCTCACGTTCACCATGGATGCGACGACGAGCTAGCTGGATGTCCTTGGGCATGCGAGCTAAGGAACCGTGCAACGGGCAATAGACTCACGAAGACAATGATTGGAGCGGTAAACCCGAACAAACAGTTAGAGATCACTATCCAGATGGTCCTAACAGCATTTTAGGACGGCATATTCTTGCATTATCTCTATCAATGAATTGGAGGCACTTCTTATTTGAAGTTCGTGACGATTTCGCTTGGAAAATTTTCCTCTCCTGAATTTTGGAATTTATTTAATTATATTATAAGGAGTCCCTAGAGAATGACCTCAGGATCTTTTTATTTATTTATTTATTTATTTATTTATTTATTTATTTATTTATTTATTTATTTTGTGCACCACAATAAGTGCGCGATAAAGTGCCAAAATGCACGGAAATATAGGGGATCAGAAGACGAAAGACAATAAAAGGTGAACAACTATGAAAACTATGAAAACAGGCGAGACCAGATTCAGCGTGATGGAAGGAACCCTCAAAGATGAAAATATGGAAAACAGCAGAAGATTGTTGTCCTAGTCGTTGCTAATAAGCTATTAAGAAAAACTGTATCCGTACCAGTTGGCCATGCTACCCTAATACCTTTAGGTGTATAGGTCGGTGCTGGTGCTTCGGGACAGGGGTATGCCAACCGTCCTCGTGGAACCAGCACATTAGCATAACAGAGTAGTGGAAAATTAGACTAGCATGCACTAATATAGCAATTAGCGGATACTTCATCAGGTGATATTTTCAGAAGTTGAGATCATACTGGCCCCTATCTAGCGATGAGCTCTGGTCCTACAAAGAACGGACAAACAAGAACATTAAAGAAAGTAAACGTTAGTAGGAACAAAGCGAAGGTAAGAGGAACATAGCAACTAAGGCGCAGTAACAGGCTGAGGAATGGCTAGGTAAGGGCAGAAAAGATTAGTCAACTCTACAGAATAGATCTAATGAAAAACAAATAGTCGAAGAAGTTTTGAGTGAGCACATAGAAACTGCTTCTCGGAAAGCAGCATAGGACCAAACTTCGGTAGCGTAGAATATACGAACGACAATGATAACCACCCGTAGTCGTTTCGACATCGCAGTCCCACCTGGAACTATTATTGAACAACCTCTCTATAAGCTGCAGTACATCAAACATCTCCAAATCTTTTTGAAAATAAGGCTGTATTCGGACTGAAGGATTTCGTTGGGTAGGACCTCCATCCAATGAACTACTCTGAAGGACAAAAAGTTGAGCAATCATCATCATTATCATCATCATCATCATTACCATTACTATATATAATCGAGAGAGGCATGAGTCACTGTCCGACGACATGTTTGCACTCTTATGTGAAGCCAATATGCACACTTGTGTGAAGCTAACATGCACTCTTATGTTAAGCCGCCCGCGCACGCCGCGCTGAAGCCCGCCGCGTCCGCTGCGGTCGCAGCGTCCGCCGCGTTAGGCCCCGTTTATACTTCGTCGCGGCGCGACGCGATGCCACGTATAGTGCGTAGTAGCTCGCACATCACAGCGTCGCCGGCGACGTCGCCGAGACCTCCGCAGGTCGTGTTGTACTTCCGCCGCCGACGTCGCCACAGACGGGGCGACAACGTCAGCGTCGCCGACGTCATCCAAGGGTGGCAGAAAATGCGCTCCGATGAAGTGTTATGATTGTGGGTTGGTTCTCCGTTCCCGGAACTGCTATCATCACCACCGTACTTCGAATTACGAAATCGAGAAGTGCAAAAGACGCCATCTTGCGAACACAAAAAGTGCAATTCATTAGAACACCGAGTGTTTGGGAAGGAGTGGGACCCTAAACCTTAGCTCCCCTTCACTTTGTCACTTTTCTTCCTTTTTGTGTCCTTCTCAGCCGTTCTGTTCGCATTTCTAGGCCTATTTGCTTCCTTGTAGAGCAAGTAATACTAAATAGAACTGTATAGAAAATAAGTAGTGTTTCCTCGTTTTCTCAAATGGTAATGCAAACCTCTGCGAAGAGCTTTTTCGAGATAGAATTCTTACTAATTAAGAGTTAAATTTCCCTTGAACTTCGAGAATTCCCCGTAAATTTAATTTAAATACGATTTAACGAAAAAGGTCTTTGCTAAACTAAAAATGCTGGTAAAATCGTTAAATTGGTAAATCAATAGTCGTTGAATGCCCAACACTATCCCGTACTTCTAGTATTATTATGTCTATAATATATAATTTGTCCATAATCAATTAGTCTCGAAACATGTTAAGAAAAGCATGCAATGTAAGCAAATTCGAGGCAGATGTGATCACCTAGCCTTCCTATGGGCAGACTGGTTACCAAATGATGACATTAAAAACGCGCTCCGATGCTAAAAATGCGCTCCGATGCTCTCCTGTCAACGACGTCCCCGACTCCTGTCAACGACGTCCCCGACGCCGCCACAGAATCTGTTGACGACGTCGCCGACATCGACCACACGTCTGTAGCGACGTGGGCGGCGTCGGTGGTGACGTCAGCGTCGCCGACGTCGGTGACGGGCTGTCGGTGACGTGTCGCAGCGTCGGCGACGCGTCGCCGAAGTATAACATATTACTTAGGCCTATGTTATACTTCGGCGACGCGCCGCCGACGCTGTGTTGCGCGGGCTGCTACGCACTGCGTAGCAACCCGTGTAACACTGCCGCCGACGTCGCCGACAACACCGTCGCCGAAGTATAACATAGGCCTTAGCTGCGTCCGCCACGCCCGCTGCGTCCGCTGCGTCTGCCGTGTCAGCTGCGTTCGTTGCGTTTGCCGCGCTGAAACCTGCCACATCCGCCCCGTCCGCCGCGCTAAGTCCGCCGCGCCCACCGCGCCCACCGCGCTAAGTCCGCCGCGTCCGCTGCGCCACCGCTTCCGAGGATGTTTACTGCTGACGGCGCATGAACTGTCGACGGTGGCATGTTGATCCCATCTAATGTGTTTATGAACCGACTGCCAAAGGGATGCAAAGCAGAGAACATTGCATGAAGGCCTGCGGAAGACCTTATACAAACATCGTCCAACGCTGGGCTACGTTCCTAGCGTGGCCTAGCCCGCAATACCCGAAGCTGGCAAGCCTGACGTGGCCCGGACGTCCACCGTAGGGCGCCGGCGAAGCCGGCGACGGACCCTGGCTGAGGAAGCATCCAAAACTAGGCTTGGGCAGCCTGGCGTCGCCCGCACGTCCAGCGTACGGCGCCGGCGACGGACGCTGGCTGACGAAGCATCCCTAACTAGGTTTGGGCTACGTTCCTAGTGTGACTCGCCATACCCGAAGCCGGTAAGCCTGGCGTGGCCCGCACGTCCAGAGTACGGCGCCGGCGAAGCCTGCGACGGACGCTGGTTTGTTATAATTCTTGCCCTGGGGCCGGATTCATGAACGACTAACCCGCGGGTATAGGGGGTAAAGATACCCACGATGAAGCCTGCGTCTCTGACTCTTGTCTTATCTCTACCCCTTATACCCCGCATACCCACGGGTTTAATTGTTGATGAATCTGTCGCCTGGATGCGTGTATAGTGCAGGTTGAAGCTACCGGTGCAAACATTACACGGCGAACAAAACCAGTATTTGCTCAGTGGTAATTTAACTTCATTAAGTAATGTAAGTGTATGTTTCATTACGTAAAAAAAACGAAAGTAAAAACCAGGTCAGCTATTGTTCTTCTGCACCGCAAACTCTTGTGTCCCAGCAATTTCAAACGGTGGTTGTACCCAGGCGTGCGTGCAGCATTAATACGTCCGTAGATTCGATAGAAAACTAGCTTATAGAAAGCTAGTTTACAAGGGAGGTCAATGAACCCTCCGTGGAAATTTTAGAAGTGACCTGCTGAGGGTTCTAGAGGACTGTCTGAGAAGCACCGCAGTTGTTTTCATATTTTCTGTGGACATCCGTGTAGGTCCAAAATTGCAAAAAAAAGAACGTATCACTTCAGTGCGGGCCGATAAAGCAAAACAGACTTCTGCAACTCCCATGTGGTGGATCCTGCAGAAGGTTTGAGCTGGAACAGTAGTGGAATTACAGCGAACTAACATTTTGCTTGTTAGCGGTGCAGTAGCCGAACTGGAACATTGAGGTGCTCCGCTCACCAGCGAGGCGGGTCCGACTGGATGGACGAGTGGATACGGGGGAAAGGTGTCAGGTGTTCGGATGCGGAGGTAGAGATTATGTGCTGATAGGTTTGCTCAGTCCCCTTTTGTCGATGTAAAGTGTATCTTGAACGATGTAGTGTAGTACATCATAATGGCCAACGTAAATAACCAATTTGTTATCTCAGAAAGTCTTTCTTCCTTTGCTTATTAAGAAAAGTCCATGTCTTCTTATGGCACTTCCGTTCTACGATGCTATTGGCGATTGCTTTAACTTAGAAGTCTACCTGTCGCTGATAATAAATTTATTTTTGCTATTATTATGTGGGGCGCTGTAGCACAGTCGGAGGAGGTTCCGGCTGTGGCGTGCACCCGATACCAGCCAGGTTCCTGGTTCGGATTTCCCGACCATGCTAACTAAGCCGTCCATCCCTCCGGGGTCGATGAATTGGTACCAGACTTGTCTGGGATGTGAAAAGCGCTGACTTCTTCATTGGCTGGCCACCGCAAGTACAAATAGCATCAGTACCTTCAAAATTGTGTGGCCAAATACGCATTCAAATTGCCTCCTCGACATCCCGTAGAAGTAGAATGCGTGGTGCATTCCAAAAGGGATTGAATAACGCCGTCCTTTATCCTTCATCATTATGTGGTCGATGGAGCAATCTGTGAGTCGATGATTCTGAAACTCCTAGCGATAATCTATTAATCTTATTAGACCGTAGTGCTTTGAATACCCTCGAAATAGGAACAATTTGCATCAGCACCTTCAAAGTTATCAAAAACATTGTTGTAAGCACCATAATAGACGGTTGAGGAGCATCTACCTAGAGTCTCAGCTGCGCTTCAGTGCGGCTAGAGAGTACCTGACTTGCCACTGTAGTGTGACGTATAGCCATAACTAATTAGACCGACGATTGCAGGTGAAGCACTGAATGACGATATTATTTTAACCCGTATGATACGATTTAAAAACGGCGAACCCTTCTCTGCTAACCGAAGGGGTAGGAACTTGTACTCCTACAAGTCCTCCGGAGTTCCAAAACAAGTTTCGCCCAGACTTCGCGTTGAGGGCTAATTGAGGTGCTGATTACAAATCTGGTAAATGTTTCCGCGTGATCGCGTGATTCCACATTTTCTTGAGTGAACAATCAGATAGATCGCTTTCTTCACCTATGCGATCAGACTTGCTTTCCAATCTCCTATTGTGGAATGGAAAGTAGTGCACGAAAAATGAATAATTTAGAAAAAGAATGTCTGTTCGTGGTCAGCAGCTTAAATAGTTTCAGCAGGCGAGGAAACGGCGAAGTCAGTGATCATGATTCCGCCATTCCTACTCACAAGCACCGACAGAAACCTGCCGTGGTCGGCCGAATTTTCAAAAGTGAATACCATATTCGTGCTCAGCATCCAAAATAACAGTACTGGGCGATGTTTGGGCGAAAAGAATTTTTCGACCTCTCCTCGACTTTTGAAGCCACAATATTACAACACTGTCGGTTGTTCTGTATCCACCCCTTTACTCGCACACACTCACCGTCACTTGATGTGGACGACCGTAACTCCGAAAGCGGTAGCCAGATTCGTGATCAGCACCCCAATTAACCACAAGGCAAGGTTTGGCGAAATTTCAATCTCTACCTACGAAGTCGTGAGACGTACAAGTACCCATGTTTGCAATGCCCCCCCCCCCCTATCATTACGGGAGAGTGGCCGAGAAAAAAATAGGCTGCAATAAGACCAATACTACGGAGTGTGTCAAAAATAATACATTTCATCGAGATGGCAGATTTAGTAAAAATTTACAAAAAAAACGTTCTCTATAGATTCCCAATAACTGCACTGAGACGAGCTAAAGCATCACATTTCGATCATATTCGTAATTGAAGTTAGAATGAGAAACACTTTCAAAACAAGCAGAGAACATTACAAAAGAATCATATACATAGGTGTAGCAACTAACAACAGCTTTCCCAGCGAGACAAGCATGGCTTTTTGGGAACACAACGTAGCTCTATGCAACGAAAACCTGACTTTTTAATTTCCCACAAGAGGTCAAAAAAGAGTTAGAAAATGGAAGCGGTGTCTGACCGATATTCTACATTTACAAAATGAAGGCATTCCGTAAACCCCTGTCTCGAATTAGAAGCATATACCCTTCTCCTGTTAGTCCGCATCGCTATCCACTCGCCCTCCGCTCCCAGTCGCTGCCCAACCTGCGGTGAATTATTCACTTGAATGTACATTCCAGCCTCCTTTACGAAACCTAACCAATTGTCAGATTTCCAACATAACAATTTATCGACTTTCTTAAAAGGTATAATGATTGATATAAAAGGTGTTAGAGTAGAAGAAAAAGAAAAGTTTGGGAAGAAAGCTGGCCGGATTGAACTGAAAATAACACAATAAATATGTAAGTATTGGGTCGCTTTTGATTAACCCTAGCAAGTAAAACTGTAAAAATTTAGTTGTACTGCTTTATACCTCGGACATTTACGATTTACGATGTTTCGGATTTCATTTACGCACACCCCTGATGACAAGGTAGCAAGTGCAGCCATGAGATTCCTCCGGCGGAGCACGGGAGGGAATTGTGGAATGGTCTGGTAGAAGCATAGTTCATGGGCTGAAACTACATTGTGGAACCATCTTCTAAAACCGTCTCTGCGAACCCCGAGTTTTCTGCTATCACAACTTGACGAATTGCACCAAATTTTCATTATAATATTAAAAAACAATACCCCAACCGGGTAGGAGCCACACTGACAGCTGGCTCAGCTTCCAGGAGAACGGATATATTGAGCGAGAATGAGGTGTCAGAAATTTTTCATGGGGATATGGTATCCCTTGCCGAACCACTCTCTTCACGTTAATGACGACGTTGTGTAGAATGTCTTGGTCGTGGATCCACTGCACAGTTCTCGAAGAACTCTGATTTACTGAGTAGGAACGCCTGAGTGCGCAGGGCTTCGTCGGCTGCTTCAGTTTCGACGGAGTCGAATGCCTTCTAGAGGTCGATGAACGTAAGGCACAGGGGCATCTTGTACTCTCTCGATACTTCGATGAGCTTCGTAATGGTCTGCATGTGGTCGACCGTGCTGACTCCTCTCCGAAGTCCTGCTCGTTCGCATGGCTGTCCTTCGTCCAGCGTTCTGCCAGTCCTATCCAGAATGACCCGAGTGAACAGCTTGTAGACTACGGACAGCAGGAAGATCGGGTGTTAGTTGCCAATGTCGTGCACGTCTCCCTTCTTGTACAGCAAGACGGTCTTGCTGGTCTTCTACTGCGTTTCCATCAGGATGTCGGAGAGCGGCCACCTTGCTCTTGAAGTTGGCGACTTTATCCAATCATAAGCTACGTTGCTATGTTTCAGCGCATCTACTAAGCTTTCTACTGCTTACAAAATCCACAAGTTGCAGCCGGAAAGTTCGAACTTGACAAAGTTATTGCGCTCAGAACACGCCCGCGCGTCAATTTGGCACAACAATGGTCAATGTTCTTCGCGCTCTAACTCGCCCAGATTACAGTTCTTGCTGCTCCAGCAACATTATTCAATTCATCACCAAAAGCTCTATCGAATGGTATGAAACTTGGCGCTGTCCAAAAATATCGATTTTCGATGAAGTCATTGTCCTTCTGCCGCGGCCTTGAGCCGCCTCGCCTTTGATGCGAAACTGTCAAAAAATCGATATTACCAGAATTGTTCGAGATTGACATCATTCGATAGAGCTCCTTGAGCTGAACAGAATGATACCATTGGTGCTTCGAGAACTCAAATGTGAGCGAGTAAGGGCGGAAGGAAATTCGCCATCGCCCTCCGCCGCTCTAAAATGGCATTTGTGTGGTGTGATGTGTGTGTGCTGTGTGTGTGATGTGTGTGTGGTGTGTGGTGTGTGGTGAGTGTGTGTTTCCGTCACAACGGGAGTGGGGAAGGCGGGGAGGCGGCCGGGAGCAGACATAACTCCAACGCCGCGCGAACCCCCTGGCGTCGCGCAAGGTGCCCGACGAAATGGAAGAGTTATCGCGGTCCGATGCTTCCGACGGCTAGGAACGCTTCCTACAGGGACATGCGGCACGGCTTTGCATTTTTCAACGTTTGTTGGAGATGGTATATGAGTCAGAATTTGCCAACTACAACTCCTTCGGTCAATTTTTACCCGTGATTATGGTTATAATACTACGGAAAAAGGTGGTGGCGATGTCCGTTCCTCCACGTGGTGCCATTGGAAACTGCTTGCTTTTGCAAGCCGAGCCAAACACGGACATTCGAATGCAGGCGACAGGCCCTAGTGACAGGCCGGCCTACGAACATTTTGTGTCACATCATATGGTTGATGGCGTTTCAGACTTCTCGAGATAATGCTACGGCGTCCGCGGGAGCCGACGCGCACTCGCAAAGCCCGGCGAGTGTGAAAAGTCCCTGATGCGAGGACGGCTCGGGGGGCAACTGAGCTAGTCCGAAAGTCCCGTAACGTAGGCAAGACCCGCGTAGCAACGTTGAATGTGGGTACGTTGACGGGCCGCTCGTGCGAGTTGGTAGAAGCACTGGAGCGAAGAAAGATAGATTTCTGTGCGGTGCAGGAGACGAGGTGGTCTTGAAGCAAGTCAAGGGACATAGGACGTGGCTTCAAGGCCTATGTGGAAGTCCCAGGACCACCAGTGGTGTCAGTGTGATCGTCTCCGAGCGTTTTCCGTGACGCGATTGCAAGCGTAGAACGTTTCGATGACCGCTTGATGAAGATTGTTGTCGCCGTAGAAGAGCGACGATGCCATTTCTTTTCTGCGTATGCTCCGCAGACAGGCTGTTCCGAGCAAACCAAGGACGAGTTCTGGTCCCTGCTTGATGAGAAGACAGCGGAAGTACCGTCACAAGATATGGTTGTTGTGGCAGGTGACCTTAATGGTCACGTCGGAGCAACGAAAGACGGCTACAACTGTCATGGTGGTTTTGGATATGGGTCGCGCAACGCCGATGGTGAGCGTATACTTGAGTATGCAGACTCACATTATCTCACCATCGTGAACATCAAATTTCGAAAGCGTGACTCCCACCTCATCTCGTTTTATAGCGGGAATGCTAAAACGCAGATTGACTATGTCCTTGTTAGGCGTCGCGACCAAGGCCTTGTCACAGACGCGAAGACCGTGCCGTATGAGACGGTTGCCACGCAACACCGTCCACTGATCTGCTCGCTGAAGATCACACCTTCGAGGTGTAAACATGTCGAGCGATGTGGGGCGGCTAGAATCAAATGGTGGCGACTGAAAAAGAAGGAAGCGGCAGTTATTTCTCGCATTCGGTTGCCGACAGTGACAACTGTCTACGAAACCTGGAAGGACGCTACCGATGCGATAACTCGGGCTGCACGCCTTGAACTCGGCACAACGAAGCCTGGACGACGCTGGGTCGACAAGCAGGCATGGCTGTGGACTGATGATGTCAGAGAGAAAGTCCGAGAAAAGAAACGGCTCTATCACGTGTTTATCGGTAATAAAACAGTCCATAATTGGCGGAACTATCGAGAAGCAAAGAAAGCGGCAAAGAGGGCAGTGGCCGCTGCTAAAGCCGCATACTACGCTGATGTCAGCAAAAAATTGGAAGCGCGCGATGGTGAGCGTTATATTCACCGACTCGCCAAAGCTCGCTGTCGCCAAGCAGAAGAAATTGAGAAGTTCTTTGGCATTAACGACGAGAGCGGTCATCTTCTGATGGATCGTAAGAGGGCTGTGAAGCGATGGCACGACTACTTCGAGGAAATCTCGAATGTAGAATTTGAACATCCTGCTGTTCCTTTTGCATCACCTGTATACGGTCCCGTTCAGAAGATCACAGTGAGCGAAACTGAAGCAGCCCTGAGGAAGATGAAGTCAGGCAAAGCCACTGGTCCCGATGACCTGCCAGCTGACCTGTGGAAGTCGAAGGGCTGGTGCCCTGCTGACTGGCTGACTGAGTTTTTCAAAGGGAAAAAGGTCACTATCACCCATTCTCGGATCAATTGTCATACTGCAGACTGTTGCATACCACATTCTGTGGGATCTTAAGTTCCTTGCTAGAAATGTGGTCTGGGAGTTTAAACACTGAGAATATTTCGTGCTCCGCGGCTAACCATGCGTCACCGAGCGCACGTTCGCGTTTCAGCGCCGCGACGTCGCACGCGGCTAGCGTGCGACGTCGCGTTGGAGTTAGGTCTTGGAGCCGGAGGCGGCAGCGGTACTCATTTTGGTGCGTGCGGTCGCGTGCGCGTGCGCCGTCGTGGGCAGAACCCTCGCTGCCTCGCTTGTGGACAGGACGAGTTTTGCGCGAACGTGCAGAGGCTAGGCGAGCAGCGTCGCGAGTGGACATTGGCTTGTGCAAAAGTTGGAGAACAGTATAATGCTCGAAATTCGTCTTGTGAGTGAATGATTCGTCGAGTGAGAGTATGCTAATTTTCACCAAAGGAGTGGTATTAAATCACTCCGAATGGATGAATGGATGGAGGCGGGGGAGCTCGTGAGAAGGATCCAAAGACGAAGAGTGAGTAATGAGCAATTGATGTGGGGTCTTAAGGGGACAAGGTTCTGTTTTTTAGTTCAGAGTTACATGTTAAAAATCCAGAAAATGTTCAGTTCTTATTCAGTTAGTCCATTTGTTTGAAGAGTAGTCGAGCGTCTCTTTATTTACACACTTACCACAAAGTGTTGCATATTCATAAGTGCCTAAAATATTATTGATCCTATAGAAATTGCATTTGAGACCTACCTCATGAGAGTTTCAAAGTGTCTGTGAATCCATGATCATGACTGCCAATCCTACAGTTTGGGTCCTAGCGAAAAAATTCAAAAATTCCATGATTTATCGTTTCCTGACGATCAAGTGGCTGATTGTTCGTCCAAATACGAGGTTGTATGTATGCGAGATTTTGGAACTTCACGAAAAGCCTATGAGAGATCCCTCGTATAGTAAGGAAATGAAATAAACTTGGTGACATATGAACACAGAGGACCTCTAATATCAGTAGACGATGTTGTGAAACACTATAAGAACTGCTTCGTACGCATGTAGGACTATATGTGAGCAAAAGACCATTTACCAAAAGACCCCATCCTCTCCTGATAGTTTTTCGCCATCATTTAATACGATAAAATCGCCTCTTGACTATGTGAACTCCAAACCCATAAGGCCTATGTCATACCACCGTTCACCCCGAGCGGAGGCTAGTGATAAGCTCGCATATTGATCGCGCGAAGCGATGAGTCGATATGGGAGCCTATCGTTAGGCTTCGCTAGGGGTGAGCGATGGTATGACACAGGTCTAACATAATTTCGCCAGTTTTCTCTCCTTCAGTGGACCTGGTTAGGTCCAACGCCATTTCTGAGCACTACCGTTTGAGAATCCTCCAACTTCATTGTATGTAGTGTGGGTGAAGTTAGGAAGGCATGATTCATCTCGCCCCACCATGTTTAAATCCCTCTCAACGGCTTTTCTCTTTTCTGCGTAGCCGAAACGCGGCGCAAATAGGGTCCGGGAAGGGGGGGGTCACCTTATAAAAAGTGTCACCAACACCAAGAAAACGAGACAAGACACACTGATAGTAAGGAAAACAAACAAATGCTCTAGCTGTGTTCTGTGCTCCCCTCCGCGTCAGCGGAGGACAGCACAGATTTAGGCAGTGGAAGGGACTCCAAGGTGTGGCTCAAGTGACACATCCGTGTTAAAGTTGCCTACATCCTGGAGTTCCCTCCCCTGTCCAATTGGGAAGCACATAAGACGCGGATCTATAATCGAAACGAAGAGATAAAACTGTATTTACATTCACAGTATGTAGCTACTCGCCACGTCGGCCCCCCGCGCCATGCTGTGATGACCCCCCCCCACCGGATCCAATTTGCGCCCGAAACGCTTCAGCTGATATCGGAGAGGACGCGCATTTGTGCTGTAGCACGTCAGTTGCATCGAGCAACTCGTACGCGCTTCTGCACTGGCTGGCGGTGACCCTGCCTGCCGCGGCGCACTACGACCGCACGCATGGCTGCAAATGAGTATCGTTGCTCGTAGCCGGGAAGGCCGTATTGGGGATACCCGACGATTAATGGCGATCAACAGCGGCTCGAAATTTTAGCTCTTGGGGGAGTCGAGGTCGGCAAACACGAATCTGAAGTTTGTTTCTGAAGTATCGATCGCCATCGATCGATATTGATCAAATTATCGACTTTCTGTGGATGTTGTTCAAGCGGTCCGAAACTTTAGCCCTGGAGGTAATCGAGGTTTCTGAACACGAATCTGAAGTTTGTTTTTGATGTATCGATCGCCATCAATCGGTATTGATCAAATAATCGTTTGTTGTGGATGTCGTTCATTTTTTCTAACTTGCCCCATTCGAAGTAGTTAAGATGTTCTTCCTGAGGAAACCATGACACAGGTGGCAGCTATAATTGATGATGAAAAGTTATTACCACGGCGAAGTCGCTAAGAAGCGGTCAGTGAGGCCAATAAGCCGTTCTGACGGATGATAGATACTATAGATACAAAATTTTCATCGACTACCCTCCAGTGACCTCGACTACCACCAAGGGGGGCTAGTTTCCGACCAGTTGAATTACATCCACAAAAATCTTTTATTTGTCTCCTCGTTGGAGAGGGGAACGAACGCCAAGATGTAGGCAATTTCAACACGGGTGCGTTAGTTGTGTTACATACCGGAGTCCATTTCTCTGCCCAATTCTGTGCAAAAAGCAAGTAAACAATGCTGAAGTTGTATTCTGCGCTGTCTTCCACTGACGCGAACGAGAGCATAGAACACAACTGTAGCATTCCCTGTTTGTTTTCATTACCACCAGTTAGTATAGTTTCTTCTTCTTCTTTTTTTTTGTGTTACTGAAACTTTGTGTAAGAGGATCTCTCTTACACGAAGGGACATTAGGAACTATATGAGAATATGAGGGCCTTTCATATGAAAGGAATTGTTGTGTGTAAGCCCAATTACACGTGAAGATTATTCTAAAGATCCGTAGTTTTTACGTAAAAGTAATTAGTCTTGATGAAATGTTAATCTAATTGGCTTTATGTTGAAAAATGCTGTTTCATCTCTTTGTTTCATATATTGCTGACTTCGCCTCCCCAATCTGTAGGCGAAGCGGAAAATACACTGTAAGAGAGTTGTCCTTGACAATGCGAGTACTGGTCGATCCCCCGTAACAGGAATGTTTGTACTTGTCTGTGCTGTCCTGCTTGTCGGCAAGAGCAAGGTTTGAAAGAAATGGCAAAGAAGAGAAGATAGTTATGTATTACGGGATCATCATAGGCCTTTGAAAAAAGGGCACTAGTTAAAAGTTCCGACTCCACCGACAAGACTTCGGTCGAAAAAAATTTTTCGCTGAAACTTTGTCTAGGGGGGTTATTTGGGGTGCTGATCACGAATCTGACATCCGTTTTTCACGATTCGGCCGGAGACCACCCATGTTAACGGTATGGGTGGTCTCCGGCCGAATCGTGAAAAACGGATGTCAGATTCGTGATCAGCACCCCAAATAACCCCCCTAGACAAAGTTTCAGCGAAAAATCCTTTTCGACCGAAGTCTTGTCGGTGGATTCGGAACTTTTAACTAGTGCCGAAAAAAGATAACGAGTTGTTCAAATTTTCCTCGAAATCATGCAGAGGGCGTGGCCCATTTCAAAAAAAAATATAGCAATATAGTCTTCTACTCGCTCAACATTTTGCAGAATTTAAATACTAGTCTGATATGTTTATTATGGGCACGTCTTATCGTTCAGCAGATTACTCATTCAGAAGGCTATTACGTGAAAAGTCTCCTGTATTTCCTGCCAAAGCTGGTTGCTCGACAAGAATCTAGATTACGGAAAATGCAGTGCCGACTTACCGTAACCCAAAATTGCGTAAGCGATGTGTTGTGCAATCACGACACGCCCTGTTTAACGGTGAACGCTCAGAGAAAGTACTCAACATCATCTCTTACGAAATCGGGAGACAGTGGATGCGAAGGAGATGTACTTTGGAACTGCTCCTACGAATCGGGTTGTGAAATTCAGTTCTTTACTGAGCTTATGTGTCACGCAGTCGGTTTTGTTCATGCAGTTCTCCTAGAATCTACATTTTCTTAAGGAATCGCGTCCACTTCAACGTTGCTGTTCTATTAGTTTGATCGAAGGGTGTCGGATTTAAACCGTTACATTCAAATTGAAGTATCTCCGCTCGGACTCAATCTTAATGAATTCGTCGGAATCTACAGAATTGCTGGTGAGGTCTACGGAGTCCAATGTGCGTAAGGGTTCAGAAGACGTGTGCCGAACACGTCGTCCAATGTGCGTAGGGGTTCAGAAGACGTGCCGAGCACGTCGTCCAATGTGCGTAGGGGTTCAGAAGACGTGCCGAACATGTCGTCCAATGTGCGTAGGGGTTCAGAAGACGTGCCGAGCACGTCGTCCAATGTGCGTAGGGTTCAGAAGACGTGTGCCGAACACGTCGTCCAATGTGCGTAGTGGTTCAGAAGACGTGCCGAACACGTCGCCCAATGTGCATAGGGGTTCAGAAGACGAGTCGAACACGGCATCCAATGTGCTTAGGGGCTCGTATGATCGTCGACGGAAGGACTACACAGTAGGGGGGGGGGAAGCAATCAATACCGATCGATATTATCGGAAGGATAAAACGCTATGTTGTACATCGGCTGGCCACCTCAAGTCATTGTAGAGATAAAAATCCTTTTCACGTAATATGTAGAAGAACAGAGCGTGGCGGATCCAAAGAGGAATGGAGTAAGGTTGTCTTTTGCTTTTTTATACTTCTATAGATGCTACAAGTATTTGCTCACGTCTTCGTTTCATTGCATCGTAAGAGCTGTTCCAATATAGAATTCGGAGAGTGGCAACTATTCCAGAGTGTAAATTCGCTTGCTAGGTCTGCTTTTGATATAAATGTGTACTAAATTCACCAGTATTTCACCACGTCGGCGTGCTCCGCGCATTGTACTTCCACATGGTGCTCTTTAAACTGATTGCTAAAATGAAAAAATGTGAAACTGAATGTTAAATATGGTTTTGATTTACATCCCGGTAACTAGTCTTTCCTCATTTATCTAGTTTAACCTTTTTCGTCCTGATACCAACAAACAAACAACCGTTCAACTGTACTAGGATTAAGAGAATAGAGATGTTACGATAACTACAAACTACAAGAAGAAGAAACCGCGTTAAAGGAGCACTAGGAAAACGTTTGCCTGATTTTACACAGGAAATTCTATGGTTCATTGGCGTTAACCTTTAGATACTAATAATTAGGTGCTTTTCCTCGAACTGGTTTTATACTAAACATCTAGACAACTCCGCACTATTTCTTATCTTTAATCAGCTGGGGAATTATTCCCAAAGCACGCTCCTTGTACATCGCATGAAAATCCCGTGGAACAGGGCGTGTCATGATTGCACAACACGCCGCTTACGCATTTTTGTGTTACGGTAAGTCGGCACTGCATTTTCCGTAATCTAGATTCTTATGGTTGTTCGTGGTACATCAGGAAACTACGAGGCCACGTTACTTCGTGATCAGTAGTGAAGCTTCGTAGAGAACCTTCTCGACTGAAACAGGGAAATAACGCATTTTTACGTACTGCTTTCCTATGTCTGTATCTTTGCGTTTTTGCGACATTTGTTTCTTCAGTTTTCCAAAAGTTCTCTACATGCTTGACCGTGAATCGTCGCTCGAGAGGTTCCGCTAATCCTCTCGATGATGATAAAGAGTTTGCCTGAAAGGCAAATTCTGAATGACCGCAATAAACTATCAATATATTAGCAAAAATAGTACTCTTGAAACATGAATACACTACAGTATGAAAGAAAGTAGAAGGGTTTTGGAATTGTTGTGGCCATTAGAAGGAAGCATGAGGTTGCTGAATGTCTCCTTCGAGGAGAGGGTGACTCTTTTTAATACGCGACATTTCGAAATTAGGGATTACGATACCCGAAATCTGGAAATCCGAGTCTGGAAATTAGGAGGTGTCCTAATCGAACAATTATCCGGAGTGCGCAAAACTGTCATTATCCAAATCATACAGTGATCCTAGAATTTTTGTTCGGGTTCAATGTATACTTCATACGGACCACTCCGTATCCTGTGATCGGTCGTCGTAATGTTTCATACACTGTGCACCTATGTGCCATCGGTGAAGAAGCTGCTTCATATGTAATTCACAAAATGTCGTGTTTTCCACAGATGACACATTGGCAATACATGACGAAGTGCTCCCAAGGGAGGGACAATTTTAAAAAACCGTGCTAAACTCCAAAAAACGTGGAGATACGCTACCTTATGGAAATTCGATAGAAGAGTAAAATCGTGAAGAAGGACAGACCGTGGGAATCGAACCCTCGACCTCATACTGACGAAGCAGCACGACTCCATGCAACTGCACCACAGTGGCTACGCCGTAATCCGCAGACCGTTAGCCGCTGTGTACTATGGAAAACTCTTAATGCCTCTTTCTTACTTTTTAGATTCGGTGAAAACAAAACATGTTTTGTCACTGCGTACTTAGAGGTTAGAGATTTCTCTTATATTTTCGCATTTCTGACTCCCTGCGAACCCTTGAGACACTTCGCTGATAAGAAAAAAATATGCGTCGATGTCGTTTTCGCCTGAACGAATCTCTCGCGGCGTTGTTTTCCAGAACAACCTTTTTGGTTGGATAGCTAACTCAATCTTTTGCGTCTATCTTAAATGTCGATTTTGACTATTCAGATCGACCACCTTACGCTTCACTCGCGTCCATTTCGATTGTGAGCACTGCGCTCACTCAACCATATACACTTGCTATCTTTCCTCTTAAGAATAATTTTTTTCTCCAATGTACGACTTCTGTTTCGCAGGTCGACGGTCGTCCAATTGAGCTGCCGAACATCGAGGGCATCGTCGTGCTGAACTTGCTCAGCTGGGGAAGCGGTGCGAATCCTTGGGGTACCGCCAAAGAAGAAAGCCCTTTCCAAAAGCCTACACATTATGACGGTCTCCTGGAGGTTCTATATCTTCATTTAAGCTCCCTAACGATTATTCCTTCACTATTGCTAATTTTACTCTTCACAGGTGGTTGGCATTTCCGACGTATCGCGTCTGGGCCTTATACAATCAAAGTTAGCTGCTGGTACTAGAATTGCTCAAGGAGGAAGTGTAAGCGAGCCGTAGCGGGATCGGTACAGAAGTTTCATGTTAGATAAAACTAAAGCTTGCAGATTCGCATCACTACTCATGAAGAATGGCCAGTCCAGGTGGATGGAGAGCCTCACATCCAACCACCGGGTACCATCACGATCTTGAAATCTGCGTTAAAGGTTGGCATTACATTGTTGGTGTGTTTGACTAGTAAGTACTTCATGTGATGACATACTACCGATACGCAACCGGAACCAAACCCTACTGTATGTTGTCATGAAAATCCGCTGCTTTTGTTCTGACAAGGAAAGATTCCCAACTCATGGTGAGCTTTTGCGATGCTATTTTAACAGGATGTAAGGCCCTGTGAGCGGAGTCCAGAACCACAGTCAGTTTTTGCTGAACGCTTTTCTAAAGGCCTGAAAAGGAGTGTGAAGACGGGTGCGCAACACTCATCAACCGCTACGACACCCCACGAGATATGCCTCGGCGGCGCAGTCGATAGGAGCGCCGCCTCGTAGGAGCACACCGGCGGGATTTTCAGTTCGAGTCCGAGTGTTGCCAACGTTTTTTGTTGTCATTACGTTTTCTCATGGTCGCAGGAGTCAATTTTAGACCAGCAATGCCTGCAAGAAACCAAGGCTGTCTATTTGCGCCTTCATATGTGCTAGTTTTTCAACTATACATATCTGCACCATATCATTTCTCTGGAAGTAAAAAGTCATATATACATATTATAAACTAAGTCTTCTATTTACTATTTCCCTTTTATTCAACAGCTATGGTACAAAACTATAACACATTCAAAACACAAGCGTTTGTCACACCAGCAGCATCTTACAAAAGCCAGCGAGGAACAGTCTTCTCCTTGCAAGGAATGATCACCTCTTCTCCGTTGAACGCGTAATCCTTGGGTGCAGAGAAGGGTCCTGGGTGAACATCAACGTAACCAGCTGCCACCCACGCGTATGGCAGACACGGCCGAAATACCAGAGCGCAGAACTATCCGTACAATACCACTCGTGCCGCACGGTCAAAAGTGGGCGAAAAAACGCCAACATGGCGTCGCAAAGCGTCGCACGCTCACAACTACTTCAATTTTAGGTTTATTGTATAAAGGGTGGTACCGTTCGATTCGCCTCTTCGAGATCTACACAAGCATGTGTAAAACTTTACCGGAGCGCCCGTATTTTCGCCGTGGGTGGTCCAAAATTGGCTGGACGGGCGATTAGAGCAGCTTATTTCCCAGGATATGCGTGCTTTCGGAGTATCTCAAAGATGGCGTACGTCGCCAGTGCTCTGTCATGCAAGGAATCCCCAAGAGTGCGCCGTGCACAATGCACGCAGAACCTAACCTATCAATCGAGTGGGCAAGCGCATGTCCCCTGCGCTTCTATCTTCTCTCACTGGGAACTGCGACGTTTTGAAGACTATTTCGAGCCGTTTGGAGAATGTTATCGGAAATTCCCCGCCACCCCACTCAGGATTAGCTCCAAGGCTGTTCAGCGAGCCTTTGGAGTGCGCCATGAACATGCATAGAGAATAGAACCTTTCAATCGAGGGGGGGGGGACAGCTTGTAGACTGAGCGTTTGGGGAGTTTTATCAGAAATTTCTTGCCGCCTTACTCAGAAATTGCTTCAAGGCTGTTCAGCAAGCCTTTGGAGTGCGCCATGAACAATGCATACAGAATCGAACCTCTCAATCGAGGGAGGGCGCGACCGCTCGCAAATTGCACGCGCGGGCGTCTTCGGAGCACAATAGCTCTGTCAAGTTGGAACCTTTCAGGTTGCAGCTTGTAGGTCTTGTAGGCAGTCGAACGATCTGCTAGCACGCCAAAGCAGAATGGTTTAAGCATAGGAGGGGGCAATGTTATAGGGGTGCGAAAATGCAGGTGAGGCTTGTGTGAAGCATTTTTTCGATTTCGGTGGAACACTGCGAGAAGACGGGCGAGCTAACGGCATCGTATTTGAAAAAGAGCGCTTAAGGTACTTTACGGCGCCGGGATCAGAACTTCTCAGCTGCCTAAACTGCCTTAGCCCCATTTGCCGTTTTAGGGCAGCGGGCTTAGCGGTTGTAGTTTCCTGCCCTCTTACTCGCCCATATTTGGGTTTCCAACACTCCGGTAACATCGTTTCATTCATAACGAAAAGCTCTATCGAATGGTGTCACTCTCGACCAATTTCAAAAAAAATCGATTTTTCGACAATATCGAGGACGTGGGTGCTTTAGACGCCTTTTATACTTGCGCCGCAGCGCGGCGCGGTGTGATGGTCGGCATGGCTATCGATTTTTCGCGCCGCGAGACGGCGCCGCATCGCTTTTATACTCCGCCGCCGCAAAACACCACACTTGACGGAATTTTGGGTTACGGTATTCGGCGAATCGCGCCGCTGAGGGGAAGGGCGCGGCGCGGCGCGATCAGTCGCGGCTGACTCGGCGTGGGGTGGGAGATTTCACCTCTTCGACCAAACATCTCCTATTGGGAAGGAGGGGGTGGGTTAGGGTGCTGGTCACGAATCTGACATCGTTTTTTGAAGTTACGAGCGATTACGGTAGGTTCGGTTGATTAGGGAGTTTGGGGGAAATCGGTGACCATGACCTCAGCCCGTACGTTCTGTAACCTAGGAACAGAATAGAGATCTGTAGACATTCACGAAGCTTCATATATCACGCTAAAGATATGCTTAGTGCACAGTGACCCTAGAATGGCCATATGAGAAAGAATTTTGAGTGATTCTTGACGATGGGTACGTTCCAGCAGTTTTAGTTTCGGATCCGCACATGTCGCAAAACAAGGAATGGTTTAGTGCCGTTTGCATTGAAGGGGATTCGACTCAATACCACACTCACCAGTTTCAACCGTAGGTTGAGCGAACGACTCCGACTCCAGGCTTAAGAGATGATTAGTCACTCCCCACAGGAATTCCACGACAAACATTGACAAGATGCATTGCGCTGATCAGCCAAAAAATCCTATCTGTTTTGGTCCCTCAATGACTCGTGGATAGTTTCCGGAGCACGGGCCGTAGTGCGCAGATGCTCGTGGCCGCGCGTCGCTGACGCTCCCCTTTCTAACTGCAATCGCGCAGCGGCGCGTCAAAATCGGGGCGCGGCGCGACTGGCCGCGCCGCTTCCCAAATTGACGCGCCGCGCCGCGGCTGGAGTATAAAGGCGCCTTAGGCCCCTGTTATACTCCCGCGGGAGCTTCCGCGGACGTCGTCGTCGTCCCGGGGCGGCTAGCGTCGCATCAGAGCGCGTTTCCCGCGCCGAACTCCGCGGGACGACAGCCTTCCGCGGTGCACTGCACCGCGGACGGCTGCCCTCCCGCGGGCGGGAAGTATAACACCCCTCTCGTCGTCTGTCGGCGGCCATCCGCGGACGGCGGGCGTGGCGGGCCGCGACGAGTGGCCCGGCGCGGGGTCCCGACGCGATTTCCGCCCATCCGCGGAAGCTCCCGCGGGAGTATAACAGGGGCCTTAGGCCGACCCGCGCCGACGATGACGTCATCGAGAACCGGTATTTTCGAAATTGGCCAAATTTCCTCGTGCAAACTTTGTCCAAAATTATCTAGGGGTTATGTGGGGCGCTGATTACGAATCCGACGTTCGTTTTTGAAAATTCCGCGGACTTGAGCAGGTTACTTCCCGTTTGAGGGTGGTCGTGTCAGGATCACCGATCACCCTCAGTTATCGGTATGAGCGGTCCCCTTCCGTAACCGTTCAAATGTACTTCGGCATCGTGTTTGACACCCTGAATAAGTCCCCGACCCTGTACGAATTTCGAGCAAAATCGATGACCCTGACCTGACCACCATCAGTTATCCAGAAAAAATCCAAAACCTACCGAAGTCGACGGAATTTTCAAAAACGGACGTCGGATTCGTAATCAGCGCCCCAAATAACCCCTAGACGATTTTGGACGCAGTTTGCACGAGGAAATCTGGGCAATTTCGAAAATATCGGTTTTCGATGACGTCATCACCCGCGCAGCTCGGCTTAGCGCGCCCACGGCCTCGATGGGATATTGTCAAAAAATCGATATTGCCTAAATCGGTCGAAATTGATAGCACTCGATACAGATGTTATTGGGAGTGTCGAAAACCAAAATATGGGCGAGTAAGAGGGCAGTAAACTTCAACCGCTAAAGGCCCCCCAGAGTTCTGCGGCAGCGCCGCGGCCCTATGCTTAACCATAGGGCAGAGACGCAGAGCTCGCCGCGGGCGGCGTCCCTGCCCTATCCTAACCATAGCGGCGAGCAGCGTTGCCGCAGAACTCTGTGGGGCCTTATGTCCGCTGCCCTAAAACGGCAGATGGGGCTAAGGCAGTTTAGGCAGGTAAGAAGCTCTGATCCCGTCACCGTAAAGTACCTTAGTGCTCTGTTCGCACACGCATTCTGATGCCGTTATCTTCCCGCGTCTTCTCGCAGTGGTCCACCGAAATCGAAAAAAAAATGCGCCACGCAAGCCTCACCTGCATTTTCGCACCGCTCTAACATTGCGCCCTCCTAAGCTAAGCCATTCTGCTTTGCCGTGCTAGCAGACTGTTCTGCTGCCTACAAGATCCACAAGTTGCAGACGAAACGATTCAAAATTGACAGAGTTATTGTGCTCCGAACACGTCCGCGCGTGCAATTTAGCGCAACAACGGCTGACGCTCTCCGCGCTATTACTCGCCCAGATTACCGTTTTCCCCACTCCAAATGAAACCATTCAATTCAGCATGAAAAGCTCTATCGAATGGTATCAAGCGTGGCCCAACTCGAAGACATCGATTTTTCGATGACGTCATCGTCCTTCCGCCGCGGCCTCGTCCTCGATGCGAAACAGTCAAAAATTGATGTTTCCAAAATCGGTCGAAATTGATACCGCTCGATAGCGCTTTCCATGCTGAACGGAACGGTGCCATTCCGAGTGTCGATGACTCAAATATGGGCGAGTAGGAGCACAAGAAACTCTAATCGCTAGCTTTCGCCGCTCTAAAACGGCAGATAGGGCTAAGGCAGTTTAGGCAGGTGAGAACTTCTGAGCACGTCACCGTAAAGTATCTTAAGTGCTCTGTCCGCATACGCATTCTGATGCCGTTAGCTCCCCGCGTCTTCTCGCAGTGGTCCACGGAAATCGGAAAAAAATGCGTCACGCAAGCCTCACCTGCATTTTCGCACCCCTATAACATTGCCCCCTCCTATGCTTAACCATTCTGCTTTGGCGTGCTAGCAGATCGTTCGACTGCCTACAAGACCTACAAGCTGCAACCTGAAAGGTTCCAACTTGACAGAGCTATTGTGCTCCGAAGACGCCCGCGCGTGCAATTTGCGAGCGGTCGCGCCCTCCCTCGATTGAGAGGTTCGATTCTGTATGCATTGTTCATGGCGCACTCCAAAGGCTTGCTGAACAGCCTTGAAGCAATTTCTGAGTAAGGCGGCAAGAAATTTCTGATAAAACTCCCCAAACGCTCAGTCTACAAGCTGTCCCCCCCCCCCCTCGATTGAAAGGTTCTATTCTCTATGCATGTTCATGGCGCACTCCAAAGGCTCGCTGAACAGCCTTGGAGCTAATCCTGAGTGGGGTGGCGGGGAATTTCCGATAACATTCTCCAAACGGCTCGAAATAGTCTTCAAAACGTCGCAGTTCCCAGTGAGAGAAGATAGAAGCGCAGGGGAAATGCGCTTGCCCACTCGATTGATAGGTTAGGTTCTGCGTACATTGTGCACGGCGCACTCTTGGGGATTCCTTGCATGACAGAGCACTGGCGACGTACGCCATCTTTGAGATACTCCGAAAGCACGCATATCCTGGGAAATAAGCTGCTCTAATCGCCCGTCCAGCCAATTTTGGACCACCCACGGCGAAAATACGGGCGCTCCGGTAAAGTTTTACACATGTTTGTGTAGATCTCGAAGAGGCGAATCGAACGGTACCACCCTTTATACAATAAACCTAAAACTGAAGGAGTTGTGAGAGTGCGACGCTTTGCGACGCCATGTTGGCGTTTTTTCGCCCACTTTTGACCGTGCGGCGCGAGCGGTATTGTAGATCTGACTTATAATCTGCAATCAAAAGAAGAGTCACGGGTGGTAGCCTTTTTGCATAATATTTTATATCATTTACCTACTTTCAATATAAGTATATTTTATATATTCTATATATTATACTATGAATAATATATAAAAGAAGGTAACTGGTTATTTTATACCAGTCACCTGCTTTCAATATAAGCGTATTTGTGTACAATTACGGTATCATTGGTGATGCGGTACGATATGGTGATGGTACAAATTTGAATAGTTGAAAAACTACTGAACATGTGAAGGCGGGAATAACAGCCTTGGTTTGTTGTGAGCATTGATGGTCTAAAATTGCCTCCTGTGATCACGAGAAAGCGTAATAACAACAAACTAATATGTGCAAAAATATCGGCACCACTCGGTCTTGAACGAAAAAGCCCGCCTGTGTGCTCCTCCGAGGCGGCACTCCAACCGACTACGTCACCGAGGCACATCTCGTGGGGTGTCGTAGAGGTTGATGAGTGTTGCGCACACGCCTTCACAACTCTTTTTCAGGTCTTTAAAAAAGGGTTCAGCAAAAACTGACTGTGGTTCCGGACTCCGCTCTCAGGGCCCTACATCCTATCAAAATAACATCGCAAAAGCTCACCATGAGTTGGGAACCTTTCCTTATGAGTAAACTCATGTCAGTGGTGTTTGTGCTCATCGTAGAGGCGCGTTGTACAACACAACCCATAATTTTTTGTACACGTATTGCGACAGGCATTTCTGGAGAAAATCCCCGTATCTCCATAACTTCGTTGAAACATAATCTAACGAAACCTGAATTGCACCAAAAGTTTCCCTTCCTATGACGAACGCCCTTTAATCTTATTAGATTCATTAAGAACTGACCTAGTTGCAAAGAATTTTCCTTTGGAAGGCCGTTAATTGTTTTACAACCCCTCCAAACCGCCAACGGCCTCTCCATAGGGCATTTCACCAGCGATGTTCGGAAACCTTCAGGATTTTCCTTTTTTGCTTGTCAGAGTTGGTTGAAGCACATTATTGGGATTTCTCTTACAGTATTAGCTCCAAATTTGTTTGAACTGAACGCATGCTGTGGCTTGTTTGAAAGCCCGAATTAGACGAGGTTAGCGTCTCTCATTCTACTGGTCAACTTATGCTGCTGAGTGAGAAACTCGTAAGGCATACATGGCAGTGTACGCGCTTTCAAATAGTATAAAACTCAATTCTGCTACTTAGTGAAGCACCCAGAAGCTTCAGACGCTAGCCTACCACTTGCACAAAATTTGTCTGCTGCACTGCATTTTTGTGAAGTTGACAGTCGTGTAACTGTACAATTAGAGAATTTGAAGAGCCAAAATTATTTCGGTATACTGTACGCTCAGCTGGTTTTGACATGTCATCAGATGAATTAGGTGCATAACTCTTTCCAGAACTTCTTTACGAACTGTTTGCTTTCATTAGAAACCCTTATTTTGGCGGTTCTCCATCGTTCCTGCTGCTCATTGCGCTGAAAAATGCTTCGAACAAGGTCTCTATGCTTGTTGAGAGCTCTTCGATGATATGAAATTGTTGAGATCTGCAGAAGTCGATATTATTCACATTTCGTAGCAGAGCACTCACCCTGATGCATGTGCAATAACCCTCACTCGACTTGCCTGCACGGCCGCTTCGTCCAAGGGTGTGACGCCCAGTGATACCACGGCATTTATGCAGCGCAGCAAGTTGGCTCTAATTTGCATTATTGCAAGGTCTTGTAGAATTCTGTTCTTCTTTTCTATTTCAGCTGATGACGCGTCAAAAGAAGCTAAGCGTACAGTATACCGAAATAATTTTGGCTCTTCAAGTTCTCTTATTGTACAGCAACTTCACAAAAATCCAGTGCAGCAGACAAATTTTTGTGCAAGTGGTAGGCTAGCGTCTGAAGATTCTAGGTGCTTCACTAAGTAGCAGAATTGTGTTTTATACTATTTGAAAGCTCGTACACTGCCATGTATGCCTTACGAGTTTTTCACTCAGCAGCATAAGTTGCTTGGTAGAATGAGAGACGCTAACCTCGACTAATTCGGGCTTTCAAACAAGCCACAGCATGCGTTCAGTTTAAACAAATTTGGAGCTACTACTGTAAGCGAAATCCCAATAATGTGCTTCAACCAACTCTGACAAGCAAAAAAGGAAATCCTGAAGGTTTCCGAACATCGCTGGTGAAATGCCCTATGGAGAGGCCGTTGACGGGTTTGGAGGGGTTGTAAAACAATTAACGGCCTTCCAAAGGAGAACTCTTTGCAACCAGTTCTTAGTTCTTCAGTTCTTAATGAAGCTAAGATTAAAGGGTATCGTTATGTTCGTTATAGGAAGTGGACCTTTTGGTGCAATTCAGGTTTCGTTGGAATAAATGTTGACGAAGTTATGGAGTCAGGACGATTTGCGGCGGAAGAACCTGTCGCGAGGTGCACTGTACACAAGTTTAGGGTGGTATTGTACGTTGTGTTTGATGTTGTAAGTACGAGCCTGCTATCGGGCGCTTGATGGTGGGTGGAATCTCCCTTTCTAGCATGAGAAATACCGAAAGGCCTGGAGTTTCAGATAGAACAGATTAGTAGGCACGGATTGGAGTGCTTTCGACAGTCGTCAATCTTCCCTCACTCTAGCTCGTTGCAAGAAAACGCTTTCACATACGGCTGAGGACTAGAAAATCATAATTCTTCTTGGTATTCAGCTCTTTCTTTCTCACGGTGGTGGTATCCTCATTTTTAGGACTAGAAAACCTGAGTGCCTAGAAAACAGATTCACCCACCATCGCGTTCTGCTTTCGCTCTTTGCTCATGATACGACGTCATCGTAAAAGTCAAATCTCGCTTGTAGTCAGTTTCGCAGTAGCAGCATGAGGTTGTAGGCTCTGAATGTGTTTGGCTAGTGTGTTTAAGCGCTCCAGTCGCAACTCAGCATGCATATGCAATCGGCGTGATCATGCCTCGCTACAAGTGGATGGTAAAAACGGTAGCTGATTAGGGTCTAGGACTGCAGTTGCACGAGCGACCAAATGAGAGACGCTGAATGTGTGTGATCCACTGATGATTACCGTACGCAGCGCTTTACTGGAGTGTGTTAACCGTGGCTGTTTAGGCGCAAATGCTCAAGAAGGCGAAGAAAAGTCGTCGTGGTGCGACATCGTCGCAGGTGCGAGCGGTCGCCAGCGAGGGCTCACCGTGCGGTCCTTTGGGTGTTCCGTCGTCGCTTGATGCGGCTCACGGCAAGTCGACGCCTGAAGCCCTAGGCGACTCGGACGAAGAGGGCGACGCATTCCTGTGATATCTTATACACATCACACACAACGCACACATACATACACACATACACACATCACACACACACACAACACACACATCACACATCACACACAACACACACATATACACACACATACACACACACACACACACGCAGCACACCACACCACACCACACCACACAATTGCTTGTTGTGTTCGCTTGCTCCACTACTGTTCCTGCCCTACCATTCCCATGCCATGCCCTCACCGAATCCACCCTCGACATTCCTTCCGCCTTCTGCTAGTTCCCTCGACGATCTGGCTCGCAACCTTCCATGGTCGATTTTGCTTTTGCGTGAATAGAGTACGTATCAGTGTATAGTCGTGACGTCGTATCGCGACACCATCATCCTAAGCATGGTATCCGCCACAAATCCGGATGACTATATGCCTCGATTTCTTCGCCGAAAAAATCGAACTTATTCTCTTTTTTGCACATCGAAGGAGTGCGCTAGCCAGAAATATAGACAGTATCTATGTTCGTGATAATTGCAAACCACATCCTTGACATTTGACGGGGCAATCCACTCGTCTGGCGTCAGCCTCCTCATATCCATCGAACCGCGGCGTTTTGCCGAGATTCATCTTCAATCCCATACATCTTCAGATGTTACTTCACGACCACCTAGTTTCGCTTGCAAACGGTAACGCTATATCTTATGCTATACTGCTGGTGCAACGACATTTTTAGTTGGAAATGTACACAGATTAAGTGTTTGGGCACGTAGTTAACAGTGTTTCTGTTTCTTCTCGTACTTACTAAGTAAGCTCCCTTCTTCTTCCATCTCTCTCTCTCTCCCCCCCCCCCCCCATTATTCAAAGCGGTTCACACCGTGTTTCCTACCAGTGATCCTCTACATCTTCCAGGTTGTTAGCCCAGTGCTATTCCTAGTTTTGTTTATTACGCTTCCTGTCATACTGCTGCTAAACATCTGAGATGACTTGGAACCAGACAGAGCATGTGTTTCGGTGCATGGGCTAGGACAAAGATCAGACCATAATAGACCTGCACAGCAGTAGTGGAGACGATCTTGACAGAATTCGAGCAACGCTTTATTATAGGAGATTGAAAAGCACGGGTATGCTGTCAATAAAATACCGCTCTGCTTTTGGTTTTTGGGTGGAACAAACGCAAAAAAAACCGCCGTTTTCCCATAACTCCCTTCAGGGTGGCCTATTCAAAAAATAAATGTTACCATCCGAAGCCAATGTGGGTTATCTATCCAATGATGTAGGTGTCATCCAGTGGTTTTAGAATGATCAGTTTTGGTGACCTACAAAGCCTGATGATCCTCCTCCCATCGCTCGAGGTAAATGCACCGACAGGGTCCAGGTTTTATAGGTCTCAAATTTTTTTAACCACTGTACGATACCTAAATCATTAGCCAGATCGCCCACATTGGATTCGGATGGCTACTTTTTGAATAGGTCCCTTTAAAGAAAGTTGTGTGAGAACGGCGAAAACGGCAGTTTTTTTTGCGCCTATTCTGCCTAAAAACCAAGAGACATGAGCGGTATTTTATCATGCTACACGCCATTGTAGGGGGCTGTTCGACGGCGTTCGCTGAGCTTCCCGTTGGGCCTGGCCTACTCTTCCGTGGTGGAAATAACGTCACGGTGATCAACCGCTCAAGTGCTGAGTGGAGTTGCCACCGCGGGGCGCGGAGGAGAGTTGCCCAGAGACCATCCACCGCAGAAGCGTCGCTTATCTTCGCGATCCGAGCGGCGTTCGGCGTAAAAGCCTCCACACACTTTTGCGGCGAACGACGGGCGGCGGACAACGAAAACGATGAGTCATGCCGCTCAGCGGCGGCCGCGGACGCTGCTGATCGGCATGACTCATCGAAAGACTAGAGTGCCGACAGTCTGCCCGGCCGTAACGGCAGCGGCAGTAATGATTCACATCATTATCGCCGCTGCCGTTACGGCGGCGTCGCCTCCGCCGCGCCCCCACCGCCGCTCGCGGGAGAGCTCTCGGCCGCGCGCCCACCGCCGACGGCGAGCTCTGCTTCCCTGCCCTATGGTTGAGGATAGGTGTGAAGTGAAGAACGGCAGAAGTGTGCTGGGGCCTTAAGCCCCCGCACACTTTTGCGACAACGCGGCAGCTCTATGTTTAGGCATGGGGCAGAGACGCAGAGTCGCCGCGCGAGGCAAAACTAGCCTCGCGCGGCCTGCTGCTGGTGTGCCGCCTACGCGGCAGATGCGGCAGCGGCGGTAATTCTTCAAGGCATTGTTGCCGCACTGCCGCGTTGGTGATTGAGCGAGCGGGAGGAGTGCCGAGTGAACTCTAGCACGCGGCAGTGGAAGCCGCGTATGCGGCTGTTCTGGACTCTGCCGCGTACGCGGCTGCCGCAAAAGTGTGCGGAGGGCTTTAGTTCTTGGCCGCATTGACGTCACATTGCGTACCGACGATTGATCCTAGACGAAGAGAACTATGAACTGACCCCCGATCTGACTTTAGTCTTTCCGCACTCCCTTGTTATTTATGAGTTTAGCACCGCTGTTATCGAAAAGTTGAACGGCTTGAGAAGGTGTTGGGATCTCACGCCTGAGTGTCCAGCCAATGACAGCTGAGCATCGATCAGCGAACGGAGGCTCAACGTCGAGTATTACCATGCAAGAGAATGCGTCCAAGGATGGAGGGTGACGAAAGAGGAGATAACACAGGGAAGCACACGACGCAGGCAGTCAGGATGACCACAGGGTGAGAGAGTGCAGGGAGGCGAGTAATGCGGGCAATCAATACGCATCAATACGCTCTGGGGCCGGATCCATGACGCGGCCGGAGGTAAATCCTACCCCCAATTTCCTCGACGGCCACTTAGGCCAGGTTTATACTTGCTCCGCCACGCGGCGCAGCGTGATGGTCGCCATAGATATCGATCTTTCGCGCCGTCAGTCGATATCTATTCTAACTATGGTGCCGCGCCGCGCAGTTGCGCAACTATAAACCAGGGCTTACCCGCCACTTTCCCTGAACTTACCACTGTTTCTGATTCATGAGGGCCAAAGCAAGGGTTTTGCCTCATGCCAATTTCTGACCCAGTGCATCGCTGGCCCGCTGCGATGCGTTGGGTCAGAAATTGGCAGCGGAGCAAAGCCCTCGCCTTGAAGGTGAATGATTCCCTACGCGCTGGCGAGGTAGCATTTACCTCGACACTTACTTCGGGTTTTCTCCTCCGCGCGTTGATGAATCGCGCATAAGTGGGGAGTGGGGGTAAATCTTACACTTACCCTCAGGTAAGTCGTTCATGAATCCGGCCCCTGGTGCGGCTCCCATCAATTCACCACGTTGGCGCCATGCGTCTGCGTCTCTGCCTTTCTGTAATTGGTCGGCGCCTACAGGTGACCACCCATTCCCCGCCTCTTGCCATCTGGTGCTACCACGGCGCCAGGGGACCGGTGCTTCATAAGTACCGCTCGGGCATGCGTTATATTTTTATCTGTGAAAATATAGCTACGAAATCTTCTCTACTATGGGGAGGATTTTGGGCTAGTTACCCGCACCTCAATTCTTTTTTATAGAATAGTCACCCTCACCGGGTGTTCTACTCCTTACTTTGTGTTTGGAGGTTCTCAGACTTTGTCTTGTCAAGCCTTCAAGTTTTGGCTCTGATAGGGAAACGTTTCCGTGCACTTACAAAATATACTTTGATTGGATTCTGTGCCATCAACTGAGCAAACTCTAGAATGTGGCTATTCTGGCACAGTTGGGCCACACCCCGGAGTTCCCCGTACTTGTATATGCCCGGCTCCCTATGATAAACCAATTTTTCTGTAGTACTTTGACGAGCTCTTTCACGACGAGGATCATGTCTTATCGACTCGAGACTTGTAAACATACAAGCACCCAAGCTTTCAATACTTCTCTGTGCCTACACTGCCTATTATCCTTTCAGGAAGGCGACAAGGAGCTAAGCGGCTGAGGGTAGGGGTCACTATGAGATTCAGTCCTATGGTTCGCTCTGTACTGCACAAAATTCTAAAAAAATACACAGTGCTGCTGTGTTCTACCACAGTGGTGAACTGGGGTATACCATTTCTGATTTAATTCGAGCTTGTGCTGACTTATTCTTGTTAGCTCCCCTGATGCCGTGATATTTAGTCATTCTGCATAATCGTCTTCGTTGCAATTTCAAGTGTTTCTTATCGAAATGCAATCGTTTTGTTTGTGAATGCTTTTCAGAGTTTTCAACGTCGATCTAAATGGTCTACCGTCTACCTCCTCCATAACTTGCAGATCTACCCTAGGCACCAGGAACTTCCAACTAGATATCCTTCTATACATTTGTGTGTATATATTTTTGCTCATTTTTTTCAACGGTTTGTATGCAAATTTTCTGCATGAAAGGAGCAGAGTGGGGGATATATGTAGAATCGATCTAAACCGAAAACGACGTGTAGAAGAGGACATCAACAGAATCTCAAAAACAACCGGAATTATAGTAGGTGCTAATAGTAGGAATCTGAACGACAAAAGAATTATGGTGTGTAGTGCAGTTGTCCGCTCCCTAAATGGTGATCCAGCACAATCAGGCGCATCGCTCCGATTTTGAGGGCGATATGATATACCGCGCTAAGTGGCGCGATAGGACGCGATGCTCTCTGACCGGGCTCGCGTCGAAACCAAGCAACGCGATAGACCAGTTTGACCATAACATATTCCATCGTGTCGCTCGGCGTTGGAAGTATAAACGAGATTTTAGGACTTCAACAAAGATTTGCCGCATGCCGCCCTGCTGCCATTGACGGACGCGATCTTGCCCCACTCTGGTAGGGCCCGCGGCGAGCACCATTTGTCGCGATGCCGCCTACTGTTCCGAGCCGCAAATGCAGCCACAGTTCTCCACGGCATTCTACAAACGTGTGCACACTCTTCAGTGCCAGTGGGCAGTGCGTGCGTGGAGCGTAGGTCTTCCGCACTATACTGTCGAAACCCTCGCTGCTCGGCAGTGGCAACACCGAGCTCATTCCTCACTGCGGCTGCCTACCCCGCAACCGCAGTGTGTCTTCGCCCCTCCGCCCTATGCTTCAGGATGGCTGCCTCACTGCCACTGCAGAGTGTGCACGCGCCTGGGACGGCCTGCCCTACTGAAGGGGGTTGTCGCCGCCCGTTAATGGCGCCAAGGAGGTACATTACCGCCCGCGTCGCGCGGTCAAAAAGACGGTTTGTGACGGAAAAATCCGCGGCAAATCGTCGCATGCTCATAATTCCTTTAATTTTACGTTGTTCGCGACACTGTTGGCACCGTTGGATTTGTCTCCTCGAGATCTACACAAGCATGTATAAAACATTACCAGACCATACGTTTTCGCCGTGGGTTGCCTAAAAATGACTGGAGCAGGCTTTTGCGATTAGAGCACCTAATTTCTCAGGACGTGCATGTGGCGTGCAGTGTTTTCAGAGTATCTCAAGCATGGCGTGCGTTATCAGTGCTCTGTCGTGCCTGGAATGCTCCGAGAGTGCGCCGTACACAATGCATATAGGATCGAACCTATCAATGGAGTAAGCGGAAGAGGATCAAATGTCGTGCTAAACACCAAAGCTTACCCTCTTTAGGTGATTTAGTGCACACACTGACAGCAGCTTATACAAATGAAGAGGTTTTATGAAACGAGAAGGGAGAGTGCGCCGTGCACAATGCATATACGATAGAACCGTTTGAAATTAGATTAGAAATTTCCGCCCGCCCTAGTCAGGAATTGTTTTACTCTGTACCGCCGAGACTTTAGAGTACGCCGTGAACAATGCATACATATATTTAGAATGGAACCTATCAATTGAGTGTAGGCGGCAGCTTGCAGAGTGAGCGTTTGGGAAGTTTTATCAGAAATTTCCAGCCGTCCTACTCAGCGATTGCTGCAACTGTGTTCATGGGAGGCTTCAGAGTGCGCTGTGCATGTAGAATAGAACCTATTAATCGGGTCTGGCCTCCGTTCGCAAATGCACACGCGGGCGAGTTCGTAGCGCAATAACTCTATCAAGTTAGAATCTTTCCGGCTGCAACTCGAGAGCTTTGTAGGCAGCACAAGGTTCTTGACGTGCTCTAAAGCACAATGGTGTAGCTCATGAGTGGACTAAGTTACAGTGCTGCAAAAATGCGGGTGAGGTTTGTGCGACCCAATTTTTCCGATTTCGGTCGACCACTGCGCGAAGGCAAGGCGAGCAAGGCATGCAGATGCGACGAGCAGAACACATAAGGTGCTTTAAGACGATATGCTCGCAACTCCCCAGCTGCCTAAACTGCCTTCGCGTTTTGCCATTTTAGGGAGGCGGACTTAGCGATTGAAGTTTCCTGCCCTTCTTGCTCGCCCATATTTGGGTATTCGACACTCCCAATAACACCGTTTTGTTCATCACGAAAAGCTTTATCGAATGGTGTCACTCTCGACCAATTTTAAAAAATTGATTTTTTTGACAACTTCCCAAGACATGGATGTCCTAGGCCGAGCCCGCGCGGATGACGTCATCGAAAGCAAATATTTTCGAAATTGGCCAAATTTCCTCGTGCAAACTTCGTCCAAAATCATCCAGGCTGTTATTTGGGGCGCTGATTACGAATCCGACGTCCGTTTTTGAAAATTCCGCCGATTTCAGTAGGTTACTTCCCGTTTGAGGGTGGTCGGGTCAGGATCACCGATCACCCTCAGTTATCGGTATGGGCAGTCTCCTTCCGTAATCGTCCAAATGAACTTCAGCATCGTGTTCGGCACCCCGTATAAGTCCCCCCCCCCCTCCCCTATACGAAGTTTGAGCAAAATCGGTGATCCTGACCCGACCACCCTCAATTATCAAGAAGAAAATCCAAAACTTACCGAAATCGGCGGAATTTTCAAAAACGGACGTCGAATTCGTAATCAGCGCCCCAAATAACCACTAGATGATTTTGAACGAGAAAATTTGGCCAATTTCGAAAATATTGATTTTCGATGACGTCATCGTCCGCGTCGGCTCTGCCTGGAGCGCCCTCGTTATCGATCGGAAATTGTCAAAAAAAACAGATTTTTTTTCTGAATTTTTCTGAAATTGGTCGTAATTCGCATCGTTCAATAGAGTTTTTCGTGATGATGCTAACGGTGTTATTGCGAGTGTCGAAAACTCAAATGTGGGCGAATAATAGCGCAGGAAACTTCAAACGCTAAAACTCCGCCACCCTAAAATGGCAGCTGGTGCTAAGGTAAATTAATCAGCTAGGGAGCTGTGAGCATGTCATCGTAAAGAAACTTATGTGTTCTGCGTCGACTGAAATTGGAAAAAAATCGTGTCGCACCAGGCTAACCTGCATTTTCACACTCCTATAACTTTGTCCAGTTATAAGCTACATTGCTGTGTTTCAGCGCACTACTAGAACATTTTGGTGCCTACAAATCCATAAGCTGCAACGGGAAAGGTTTACATGTGACAGAGTAATCGCGCTCAGAACACGCCGGCGCGTGCAATTTAGGACAACAACGGTCGGTGTTCTCCTCGCTCTTACTCACCCAGAATACAGTTTCCCTGCTTCCAGTAAAACCGTTCAATTCAACATGAAAAGCTCTATCGAACTGTATCAAGCATGGCGCAATTCGAAGACATCGGTTTTCAATGACGTCAACGTCCTTCTCCCGCGGCCTCGAGCGGCCTCGTCCTCGATGCGAAACTGTAAAAAAAATATTTTTCCAAAATCGGTCAAGATTGGTACCGTTCAATAGCGCTTTTCATGCTGAACAGAATGGTACCACTGAGAGTGTCGAACACTCAAATCTGGGCGAGTAATAGCGCAAGAAACTCTAACCGCTATTTTCCGCGCTTTAAACTGGCGGCTGAGGCTAAGGCAGTATAGGAAGCTGAGGAGTTTTGAGCACGTCATCGTGAAGTACCTTAAGCGCTCTGTTCGCGTACGCATTTCAAGGTCGTTTGCTCGCCGGGTCTTCCCACAGTGGTCCACTGAAATCGGACAAAAATGTGTCACACAAGCCTCACCTGCATTTTCGCACCCCTGCAGCCATTGCCTCTTCCTAAGCTACACCGTTCTCCTTTAGTGTACTACTAGCCCGTTTTACTGCCTACAAGACGCGAGTTGTAGCCGAAACGATTTGAACTTGAAAGAGTTATAACCCTGCGAACACGCCCGCGAGTGCAATTTGCAAGCGCCCCCCCCCCCCTCGATTGAAAGGTTCGATTCTATATGCGTTGTTCACGGCGCATTTCAAAGGCTAGCTGGGCAGCATTAGAGCAGATCCTTAGTAGGACGGCTGGGAATTTATGATAGAACTCCCCAAACGTTCACTCTACCAGTTGTCGAACCCACTCGATTGATAGGTTCACCTCTATACGCATTACACACGGCGCACACTTAAGTCTGGAAATTTCTGATAAAATTCTCCAAACGGTTCGAAATAGTCTTGAAGGTTTTACATTTTCCAGTAAGGGAAGATAGAAGCGGAGTGAACATGCCTTCTCACACTCGATTGATAGGTTCGATCCTGTATACATTGTGCACGGCGCGCTCTCGGAGCACTCTAGGCGTGACAGAGCACTGACAACGTACGCCATGCTTGAGATACTCCGAAAACATGCACGTCCTGGGAAATGAGGTGCTCTAATCGCAAAAGCCTGCTCCACTCATGTTTTAGGCCACCCACGGCGAAAATGCGGTGGTTTGGTAAAGTTTTATATACGTTCGTTTAGAACTCGAGGAGACAAATCGAACGGTGCTAACAGTTTCTCGAATGACACAAAACTGAAGGAGGTATGAGCATGCGACGGTTTGCGACGGATTTTTCCGTCGCAAACCGTCGCATGCTGTATTGCTGTCGCGGGCGGTATTGTATGCTACAAAACTCTCTTGCAGGTCTTAAGCCTTTCGCGCACTTTTGCGGTAAGGCGGCAGTTTATCCGTAATTACAGGGCAGCAACGCAGAGCTTGCCGCCGGCGGCGAGCGATGCCGCGCCGCGCCATCGCACTTTCATTGGCGACTCGGCGTCGAGGCGGCGGTAATAATGATTCAGACCATTATCGCCGGCAGACTTCTGCTTGCATTCTAGCCGGAAGTGGTAGAGGTGGTCGATTGGAGCGAGCAGCGGTCTCGACTGGAGGGAATTAGCGGCAGTAGGTCCCGACTGGAAAGTGTGCTGCTTGCAGCTCTGCTCCTTTTCCACCTGCTGCTCTCAAGAGTAGTATGAGGAAGCTGCGTTTCAAAAGTGAGGACGAGCAACGTGCCACCACCCTTCTTGAGGAGCAACGTCCCACCACCCTTTTTCAAGGCTCCACCCATGTTTTGCCGCCAGCTACGTGTGCCGCTTTGCCGTAAGAGTGTGCGGAAGCCTTTAGAGTGGCTCCAGGACGTAACTCCAACGCGACGTCGCGGCGCAGAAACGCGGACGTGCGTTCGGTGGCGCTCGGTTAGCCACGGAGCACGAAATTTTGCCCGTGTTAAAGCAGCAATTGAACTATGTGTGTTGGAGAAAGGTGATGGTCAAATGTGGAACAATGGGAGAATTAAGGGAAAAGCTATGGATTAGTGCGCCCTTGATCTGTCTTTGAATCCTAGTAAAAGTCTCACGTCTCAGCAATCTCTGAAAACTTCAAACGCTTGGTGACAAGAACAATTGTTCAAAGGGAATTTGTGAAAAGTTTTAGGAACTTACGAGCACTTGCTTCCGAAACTCCTAATTGATAATCCAGTTCTGATCTCGAATTTTCCTCACCAGGTCCTTGACCGTTTCCCTTCACTCATTTAAAGTAGATTAAGTCTCATTCCATCCGCACTTTGTTAACAAACGGCCCACTTCAAGAAGGAATTTCCAAGAAGATTGAGAACTTACGAGTAATGGGCAATACTCGTAAGTTGAGAGTTCGGTTCAGTTCCATAGACATGTATGGAGATATAACAGCTAACTTCGCTAGGTTCTATGCACTCTAATTTGCTGCCGGTTAACGAGGTACGCATAGAATTGGGCATAGAATTCCCTTCCAGGAGACATCAGACGTGTCTCACCCAACTGCTTTCCTCCCTCTACGTGAAAAACGCGGTCGACAGTGGCCGATACACACATTCGCGCTCTAGCGCAAGTCACCAGCCTTCCCTGTCGAAAGCGTTACTAGACGTTCCTGTCGGGAGCAGACGAACATCGACAACTCGTCCAATTTCGTCGTGCACCGCGCGCGACGCCAGGGAGGGTTCGCGCGGTGTTGGGGCTATGTCTGCCCCACCCCTTAGAGTACACTCGCTACGTGGCGCGGCTCGATCGATATCCTATAAGTGCGCAACTTAGCGCGACTCGATCGATAGGTCAGGCCAACACGCGGCCGTTCTATCGCCAAGTAGTTAAAACAGTGGTCTATCTGTGTATATTTTTCTAAAATATCAGTGGAGCAGTGAGGGCGCTCTTTGAGGTCTCCCATTGTTGCTGCGTGTAACCTGCTGGATGCTCCCTAACACCATGCTCTGTTACGTTCTCTTGCCGTGGGCGGGACATACTCTCACAGAGTCGTTGATTTTCCAAAGTTGAAATAACAACGGTGCAGGGCATTCTTCGCCCCAGGCTCTCGCAATGTTTGGTTTGGAAACACAGGCAGGCGGGTTTCTCAATTTCTTTCCGCTGTACACTCGTTATATTTGTGACATTTAATATGTTATTCTTATGCGCCTAACTGCTGTTGTCTAGTCACTCAAAGAAATGCTACACTGCTAACTAATAATTGCTTTCGAGGCGTTTCTTGTTGCTTGCCATGAGCATTTCTCTTCAGCTGTCGTACACAGCGAAAACGAATTTCTCTGATGTTGTATATCAAGGTTCGCTTCTGCGTCGCTTCTCTTCCCTAGGTGATATAGCAAGGACCATTGCACCTCACGGCAGTCACATTCTCCTCATTATTATTGTTTCTTTCGGCCCCAATTAACGCTACAATATACAGTTTATAATGTGTGATACCACAGAGTATGAAACGAAGGCTTACAGTGAACTCCTACAGGACGATTAATACGTATTTTTGCTGTCATTCGTTCGTTCATTCAAACGCTCCCCTGTTGATCACTCACGTTGGTTCATCCCCACTCACAACTTGGTCATTATTCTCGTCGTCATTCTTCTCTATTTCTTTTTCTTTCATCCTTTCATGATTACGCCGTAGTAGATTGCTTCCCGCTGTTCGGTCTTTCGGTATTCACGCTGAAAATGAACCAGCAACAACTCATACATACAAAAAATATATGCGAAATGTTGCAGGAAATCAGATTCTATCGTGTAGTGAAATAAAGTGTTTCGTGCGTTACTATAATGCAGTTTGTATCCTAATCGAATGAACACTCTGTGACGGTTCGGTACTGCGTGATAACAGCTGATCTAAGTAGGGCTGTCTTTTTGTTTTTGTTCCGCTCCCCAACAACCCAGTAGACAGGTATTCATTGCAATTGTACCAGTGAACGCATGTGACTTATGGAAAGTATAGTTATTCAAACATTTTGTTACTACTTGTCTTCTTACGTCATCAGGATGCACCATGTGTTTCACTTTCTGCGCAAAACGCAAGCATACATCTGAGTGCGTGCTACAGACAGCACCCAATCGTGAGAAGGGGCTGGCTTACCAGGAGACTCCATCCCAGCAGTAGGTCTGAACGGCGGAAGTGGAATTTATTGACAGAAGCAGCTTCTCCTCACAAATGCGGAAACGCAAGTGTCTCGACCTGAGTCATGCAAAGAACAGGGCTTCAACCGATTAAGACTGCTTACGGTAGCCTCCCGCAGTTAGCGCTTTGCTTCGCCCTTGGCGCCAGCGATCAGTGGCGTAGATGGCAGGGTGGGGGACTCATAGGAGAGGCCAAGGACTCGAATCCGCTCTTGGTGATTCGTTTTGCATGCTTGCAAAAGTAAGGAGTGTAGGTTCAAAGTCTTTACTTTAGCCTATGCATGTAATCCAACAAAAGGCTGGACTCAGTATGTTTGTTGGACTACTACATACACAGTGACTGTTTTCGCCGCATTGGTCAGTTCTAGAATGATTTCTAAATTTTGGTATCACATCGACTTCTTCGCTGTTGTTTCTGTCAAAAATTAGATTTATGCGCAAGCTAAAGAACTGGTAGTAAGTTAGGAATTTAAAGAATATTCAAACGATACGTCGGGATTGCGCCATGTGTACTGAGTGAACGCATGGCGCAATCTCTTCGTATGACACACCGAAAGATCTCCGCTTTTCTACATTTTGAAGCAAGTCCTGGAACATTCCCATAGCAGACGAATAAGTTATGGCCGCCGAAACGGTATGGTTATATTTCTTGAGCAACCTTTGTGGTCGCTTTAAAATGGAAAGGTTAACGTATTTTGTGGCAACCTTCTTGAGGCATCTTCAGTTTTATTCCATAGAGAAGGCAGTTTTGATCTAGAAAATGTCTAGCCTGTTTCAAAAGTAATTCAATTTGAGCTCTGAGTAGGAGGAATGCGGTTTAAGTTAAAAGTGGTTCAGTTTGAGTTCGCAGTAATCCATTTTAACGCGGCAACTGAAAACGGTATATATGTATTAGGGGGGCCAAAAGTAATGAGACACCCCATGCCGTGTCCATATATCTCGTGGCTGGAGTCCGGTTTTGTGCTTATCGTATTTGTATGATTGTATGCTACTTACTGCCCATCTGAGAAGTTACCACTTCCGCCCTTTCCAGAAGCATGCCAAAAACCCCAGCCTGTCTCATGCCGAAACCGCAGTCTGACGAGTCGACCTGTGTCGCGCAAATCTCCCCCAATTCCCAACCCCGAACAGCCTGGGCTCAATATTCACGCAAGATGAGAAGTACGTCTTCTACCTTAACCCTGCCAAGCAGCGACTCTGGGTGAGGCCTGGTGAATTGTTACCGACCTTCGTTCGGCAAGATGTTCACGGCGAGAAGCATCTTCAGAGCTCTTGGGTCTGCGCCCATGGACCGGTATACTGGAAGCTGTTTACCAAAAGCACGACGATGGACTCCAAGGCCATGGTAAACGAAATAGAAGAGGCAGACCTGCGGCTCGAACTTATTCATTCGCAGCGCTTCAAGAAGGTTCTCCTCTTCGACAACGCCGCACCCCAGCGGGAACAAGTAAGCACGGATAAGCTTGGCCAGCTGGGCTACGTTCACATGCCTCACCCACCGTATTCGCTGGACATCTCTCCATGCAACTACCACTACTACTTGAGCCTACAGGACTTCCTACTCGGAAGGGACACAAGAACCCAAGCAGTCCTTGACAACCATATCGAGCAGTTGATCAACACCAGGCTCAAGCAGTTCTGTAAGGATGGGATCAGGAAGTTGACTGAGCGATGGTAGCAAGGTCATTGCCCTTAATGGCAAATACATTCCTCAGCATCGTTGAGTTGTAATGGAGTTATAAGGAGATAAAGATTTTTTTCATTTTGTCTCATTACTTTTGGCCCCCCTCCCTAATAGAACCCTGCAGGAAGGTAGCTACACATCCAATGTTTAATGAGAGAGTGCCATGCAATAACCACAGTGCACTATTCGAATTCAGAAGCTCTATTAATCATAGAGAGATTACAACGAAGACGTTCCTTAGCTCAAAACGTGCTCTCAAGTTCTGAACTACCGATCTACAACATCAGCCATCAGGGTAATCTACACCTACCTAGAGCACCGGTTTCCTACGCAAGTTTGCCTGCACTTGTCCGATTTCGATATCTAAAATCTTGCAGGACTAGTCTCCATGTCCGACGTTCATAAAACCTGGGCATGCTGTAACAATATGTTTGATCGTTCTGTGCCACGCAGGTTTGTTATGGTGGTATAACTTTTATTTCGGCCGACGTTTCGACAACTTGTCTTTTTCAAAGGCCTGAAAGTACTTCGAAACTTTAGATCCGGCGGCTTATTCCGTCAATGGCATACTTCTTCCCATCTCTAGTTACAATGGGATCCCATGAATGTCAAGAAGTGCCCCTCTAAAACATAACAAACTCACCGTTGTTCCACCAGCGCTGAGAGAGGGCTCAGCTATAAGACCGTCAATGAGCAACCGGGACCTACCATGCAGATCTATACTAAGTAATAAGTATAGACTGCGCACTCTCACAGCTCACACAAGGGGATGAAGGGCAAGAAGTCGCTGGCTGTTGAAATGCACTTGTTCCGGTTGTTCATTGCTGGATTACGCTCCCGAATCCAAAAAGCCTCAAGAGTCTTTCTGGTACCGATTTCATTTTCACGTAGCAACACAGTGCATTTTACGTCAAAGTCGTTTCCGCCGTGGGTTTCTTGTCGATGTTCACCCAGTGGAGTTAACAAGCTTCGTTTCAATTTTCCAGCTAGGTGTTTATTGATGCGAACACCTGTACTACCCTTCCTGTCTCACCTATGTATAGCTCGCCACAGGTTATCACTGGATTTGGTAGGCAACGCCTTTTTGTGCGCAATCTCCATCTCTCCCAATGAACAGATATCGGAATTCCTCATCACACAGATGTGGTGGTAACACCTATTTCGAACAAGAAGCCGTTTGATGTTATTTCCCGGTATGTTAACCAGGACAACATTTTCGTTCAGGATTCCTCGCAATAGGCGACGGCGTACTTCTGCCGTGATGTCATCAGAGAAGAAGGGCAGTTGAAGACAAATTTTATCTTCGCGCAGATGTTCAACATTGCCGTGTCATATTCGATCACCTCGTCGTCGTGGTTCATAGCCGTTAAAACGTGCGATATTAGAGGCCAACATACGTGATTCCTCTCGCTCCTCGTGCCCCGTGCATACACCTAGTGCCGTTCTGTACATCTTACGGAGTACGGCACGCTTTACCGCTGTAGGGTGACCAGATCTTGCATGGAGTATGATGTTTTTGGAGCTGCCTTTACGATACCATTTCACATTAAAGACTCCTTTTGATACCCTAACTTGAGTATTCAGGTAGGGCAACCAACCTTCGGACGGAGTTTCACGAGTGAACTTTATGTACTGAGATTGTGTATTGAGAATGGCAAACAGTTGATCCATGTCGGATTGGGTTGCCGTCATAATACAGCAATCATCGATGTACCGACAGTACATTATGGCTTGTGTTATACTCCTGCGGGAGCATCCGCGGATGGGCGGGAATCGGGCCGAGATCCCTCTCCTGGACAATCGAGGCGCCCCGCCACGGCCGATGTCCGCGGACGTTCTGCGGATGCTCCCGCGGGATGTTCACTCTAATTGTCAAAAGGGTCAGATTCGTGATCAACATCCCATGACCTCGACAATCCTAGTCACCCGTACTTGCTGTAACCTACCGTAATCAACCGAAATTTCGAAAAGTGATGTCAGATTCGTGATCAGCACCCCAAACAACCCCCCCCCCCCTGGGAGAAGTTTGGGCAAAATCGGTGATTATGACCTCGACAGCCCTAGTCACCCGTGTCAGCTGTGACATGCCGTAATCAGCTGAAATTTCAAAAGCGGATGTCAGATTCGTGATCAGCACCCCAAATAACCCCTATGGGGGAGGTTTGGGCGAAAAAATTTCAACCTCTCCTCGACCTCTGGGAGTTGTGAAAGTATAATAGTGTATTAATGGAAGTTTAAATCAGCTTACTTCCTACACATCTCCTGCACATTTTTTCACTCTAACTTCTTCAATAATGATTACTTCGAGCTGTGCTTCACTCCGTTTTGTGCTTTTCAGCGAATGTTAAACAGTGACCTCACAGCAAGTGCGGGTTACACCATGTACGGATGTGCGTTTAGCGATTAACGGTTTACCGACTTACCGGATTTACCGGCATTTTTCGTCAAAAGTTTTTAACGAAATTTAACGACGAAAATTTCCGTTAAATTGCATTAACGACATTTACGTACCATTTTTAAAATTTTACTTCTTCTTCATGGAAGTTCATTTCGAGCGAATTTTTTGGATGAGCTTTCGCAGTATCGTTGCGATTCCAAGAAAACCCTTACTTGAATCGTGGAACAGGCATTCGATATCGCCCTCATGTTTCAAGAATTGTTGGCATTCTTGCTCATTGACCAAATTATTTGCGTGCTCCCCACTTTTCTACGCGTTTCGTTTCGTAGTTTTGGGCTTTATAGACCGTTTCTTAACTGCTACACAATAGTTTTTCCAAACCAGTTTGTTTTTGTTTTTGACAGTTTTTTGGCTGTAATTATTTCACAACTGGAGTTGAACAGGCGTAGTACACGCGAAGAAAACGCTACGACATACAAATAAAGTGAAAAATGAGTGTAAGAAACGAAACAGGGTTAGAGACACCCCTCTTCACCGCTGATTTTCCGGGAAGCCGAACGGGTTCTTCATGCAGCATCAGGTGATGATCGTAGGACTGCGTTAAGGCAACGTTGACGGCCGCCTAACTGATGGCGTGGCTGCTGGAACACTCACTGCTTGGTTTTTACTGAATTTCATGGTGAGCATGTTAACGACGTTGCTTATCCTTTTCGTCTTCTTCGAGGGCTCTCTAGAAGCACAGTCAGTATACATGTGATGCAAAAACAAAAAACAAGCATACAGTTAAGGCCGTATCTTTTGATCAAATCCCGAAAAAGCCGCGTTTTCCCGGCTTTTGCGTCTTTTTGATATAACTCTCCTATAAGTCGTACATTTCAAAAACCAAGGATATATTTGAGGTCAGGAGCTTGAGCTCTATCGTTTTGTATATATTATTCATATGGAGCCATGAAAATATTCGAAATTGAAAACTTGCGCTCTATTGCGAAGGGCGGTCGCGGACGAGTTGTCCGCCGGAAGGCGTCGAAAACGGTTGTGTGCTCAGAATTCCTTTAATTTGAGGTTTTTTAAGAAACGGTTGGTACCGTTAGATTCGTCTCTTCGAGATCTACACAATCATGCAATTTTACCAGACCACCGCATTTTCGCAGTAGGTGGTCAAAAATGACTGGGGCAGATCTTTTGCAATTGGAGAAGCTTATTTTTTAGGACTTGCATGTTTCCGGAGTATATCAAACATGGTGTAAAGTGTTCCGTCATGCAAGGAATCCACTGAGAGTGCGCCGTGCACTATGCATGTAGGATCAACCTATCAATCGAGGGGTGGGGGGACAGCTTGCAGTGTGAGCGTTTAGGGAGTTTAATGAGAAATTCTCAGCCGCTCTACTCAGGAGTTGCTCTAAGGCTGTCCAGCTAGTCTTTGGAGTGCGCCGTGCACTAAGCATATAGGATGGAACCTATCAATCGAGTGGACGCGGCCGCTTGAAGAGTGGCCGTTAGGGGAGTTTTGTGAGAAATTCTCAGCCGCTCTACTCAGGAGTTGCTCTACGGCTGTCCAGCTAGCATTTGGAGTGCGCCGTGCACTATGCATATAGGATGGAACCTATCAATCGACTGGGAACGGCCGCTTGAAGAGTGGCCGTTAGGGGAGTTTTGTGAGAAATTGTCAGCCGCTCTACTCAGGAGTTGCTCTACGGCTGTCCAGCTAGCGCAGTGCGCCGCGCACAGTGCATATAGGATGGAACCTATCAATCGAGTGGGCACGGCCGCTCTCAAATTGCACGATAAGAATATTCTAACTTTTTTGGAGAGTCTCTAGTTTAATGTAGAAGGAGCCCGTTTTGATTTGGAAGAGTTCGCTTTGACTTTAAAAGCCTTAGGCTTGCTTAAAAAAGTGTACAGTTGGATTTTAAAAGTTCCAATTTGTAATAAAAAGCGTACAGTTTGACTTGAAAAGTGTCCTATTAGACAGACGTGTTATCTATCCCGATCATTTCGGCCAAGTCACCGACTACGGAGACGAGTACTGGGTAGACGCAACACCGACGCCTCCTCCGATTGCGCTGCCATCCGGCTATTATCTCTACATGCAGAATGCAAACTTGTTAGGAAGTGACACCTGTTGTGTGAAACCACACCGGTTCGGTAAAACCAAAACAACAATATTCTTACAGGTCGTTTTTCCTCAGTTGGAGACAAGCGAGAATAGGAGAAAAATGGGATTCCACCCTCTATTTCTTCCAAAATTGGCCGCTTTACTCCACCCAAAACAGGCAAAGATTTCTTACTGCAGTTATCGTGTGTATTCATTCATGTTTATCGTTTCTGTTTCACTGTTTTTCTATAAAGTCTTCAGACTTAGTAGAGGAAGGTAAATTGGAGACCGAAGGAGCCCTGAACTAGCAAAGCTGGGGAATTTTTCCACAGCTTTGCTAGTCCAGACCTCCTCGCAGATTCTGTCGCCAGTCATGCATTCTCTGTTTCTTTCCTTCTTCCGGCAGCTAAACCTCTCTGCCCTCCAGATGGTGTTTCCTATTCTGCAGAGTCGATTTCAACGACTACGACGAGATATTGTAGAGTTCGTCGCGCCCGCGGTGTTCCCCGGCTACGGACTACGGGCACCACTGTGTTGTGCAAGTGTGAAACTCTCGTGGAACAATGGCATCCTCGGAGCACATTCCCACGATAATCGCGATGAGGAGAGAGGGAGTATCAGTTAAAGAGATTCATAGACGGCGCCGAACTTTCGAAATTTTTTTATCGCGGAGCCATGTTGGATCGGCTTACTTTCGCTGTGTCGTAAATCGGAAACGTTTTTTTTTACTTCGCGAGATTGTCTGGGTCGAGGAGGGAGGGAGGGGGGGTCACCATAGAGTGCCGCGTCGGGCAGGCGTGGGCGTGTAAAGGGGTCAGAGTTTGTGGAAGAAGTCAGGGTGAGACCCAAGGAGCCCTTTGCATTCATGTGCGAGGAGGGCTGAACTAGCAAAGCTTTATTATTATTATTTATTATTTATTACATGGGTCAAATCCATGTGAAGAACAATGTAATTAGAAACGGCATAGAACGACATCCACATCAAATTGGCTAACGATCCAGATCAAAGTGTTATAGAGTGATTAGGAAGTACATACGACAACAAATGCCCAGAGAAAGAAGAATGGAAGGGAGAACAGATCAAGAGGGGCTTTGCCACAAGATCTCATTATGTCCTAGAATTATTCATGAATTGACTTGCATTCGTAATAAATGGCTTCAGCTTGTACGGAATAACTGAGTTTTTGGAAAGTTTTATATAATCCGAACCTGCTCTATTAACGAAAAAATTACGTCGAATAGAAGATTTTGCAGTACTTAGTGAAAGTTTCTCTCCTCCACCTCGGGTTCTGGATGGTCTCATTATGAAGAAGTCACGCTTATCAAGTCCACAGAAACCATGGAGAATTTTATGAACCATTACGAGGTCGTATATTCTTCGTCTGGATGAAAGTGTCTGAAGTCCGAGTTGTTTGTTTCTTACTTCACTGCTGGGAATAGCATGGTAATCAAAGCCACATTTCCTGATAAACAGTTTTCTGGTGAAGCTATTTTGGACTTTTTCAAGTCTAAGTATATTCTTCTTCTTAACTGGGTAAAAAATTGTTGTTCCATACTCAAGTATCGGCCTAACGTAAGTCTTATAAGCTTTGACGAGGACAGAGGGGTTTTTTGTGGAAAGACTTCTAAAGAGATTGTGTACTACAGTCACTGCTTTGTTTGCAATTTGTTCACAATGCGCGTCCAAAGTCAAATTTGTGTCGAGGAGAAATCCAAGATCTGTCGTTTGATCAGTGCTGGTAATCACATTTTCACCTAACTTGTATGTGTAGCGGGGATTTGTCCTTCCTAAATGGAGCACCTTAGTTTTTTCTTTTGACAAAGGGAGCCGCCACTCGTGGGACCAGCGATCAACAGCATCTATGGCTCGCTGCAGAAGGTTTTGATCATGCATTGGTGAGCTATGGTAAATTTTCAAATCATCTAACTAGGAAAGCTAGTTAGATGATTTGAAAAATTTTGATTTTGATTTTGAACTAGGAAAGCTGTGGAATTTTTCCACAGCTTTCCTAGTTCAGGCTTCCTCGCACATTCTGTTGCCAGTCTGGCGTTCTCTCTTTCTTTTTGTGTTCCGGCAGCTGAACCTTTCTGCCCGCCAGGGGTCGGATCCACCAACGACTGACAACCGTTTAGCAGGGAAATTACAGCCGAAATCCCTGATATCAAGCCGCGCTATCAGGGATTTCGGCTGTAATTTTTCTGTTAAATTGCTCTAGGTCGTTGATGAGTCTGGCCACAGATGGTGTTTCCTATTCTGCGGAGTCGATTTCAACGACTACGACGAGATATTGTAGAGTTCGTCGCGCCCGCGGTGTTCCGCGGCTACGGACACCACACACCATATGACGGCGCCGAACTTTCGAGAATTTTTTATCGCGGAGCCATGTTGGATCGGCTTACTTTCGCTGTGTCGTAAATCGGAAACGTTTTTTTTTACTTCGCGAGATTGTCTGGGTCGAGGAGGGAGGGAGGGGGGGGTCACCATAGAGTGCCGCGTCGGGCAGGCGTGGGCGTGTAAAGGGGTCAGAGTTTGTGGAAGAAGTCAGGGTGAGACCCAAGGAGCCCTTTGCATTCATGTGCGAGGAGGGCTGAACTAGCAAAGCTTTATTATTATTATTTATTATTTATTACATGGGTCAAATCCATGTGAAGAACAATGTAATTAGAAACGGCATAGAACGACATCCACATCAAATTGGCTAACGATCCAGATCAAAGTGTTATAGAGTGATTAGGAAGTACATACGACAACAAATGCCCAGAGAAAGAAGAATGGAAGGGAGAACAGATCAAGAGGGGCTTTGCCACAAGATCTCATTATGTCCTAGAATTATTCATGAATTGACTTGCATTCGTAATAAATGGCTTCAGCTTGTACGGAATAACTGAGTTTTTGGAAAGTTTTATATAATCCGAACCTGCTCTATTAACGAAAAAATTACGTCGAATAGAAGATTTTGCAGTACTTAGTGAAAGTTTCTCTCCTCCACCTCGGGTTCTGGATGGTCTCATTATGAAGAAGTCACGCTTATCAAGTCCACAGAAACCATGGAGAATTTTATGAACCATTACGAGGTCGTATATTCTTCGTCTGGATGAAAGTGTCTGAAGTCCGAGTTGTTTGTTTCTTACTTCACTGCTGGGAATAGCATGGTAATCAAAGCCACATTTCCTGATAAACAGTTTTCTGGTGAAGCTATTTTGGACTTTTTCAAGTCTAAGTATATTCTTCTTCTTAACTGGGTAAAAAATTGTTGTTCCATACTCAAGTATCGGCCTAACGTAAGTCTTATAAGCTTTGACGAGGACAGAGGGGTTTTTTGTGGAAAGACTTCTAAAGAGATTGTGTACTACAGTCACTGCTTTGTTTGCAATTTGTTCACAATGCGCGTCCAAAGTCAAATTTGTGTCGAGGAGAAATCCAAGATCTGTCGTTTGATCAGTGCTGGTAATCACATTTTCACCTAACTTGTATGTGTAGCGGGGATTTGTCCTTCCTAAATGGAGCACCTTAGTTTTTTCTTTTGACAAAGGGAGCCGCCACTCGTGGGACCAGCGATCAACAGCATCTATGGCTCGCTGCAGAAGGTTTTGATCATGCATTGGTGAGCTATGGTAAATTTTCAAATCATCTAACTAGGAAAGCTAGTTAGATGATTTGAAAAATTTTGATTTTGATTTTGAACTAGGAAAGCTGTGGAATTTTTCCACAGCTTTCCTAGTTCAGGCTTCCTCGCACATTCTGTTGCCAGTCTGGCGTTCTCTCTTTCTTTTTGTGTTCCGGCAGCTGAACCTTTCTGCCCGCCAGGGGTCGGATCCACCAACGACTGACAACCGTTTAGCAGGGAAATTACAGCCGAAATCCCTGATATCAAGCCGCGCTATCAGGGATTTCGGCTGTAATTTTTCTGTTAAATTGCTCTAGGTCGTTGATGAGTCTGGCCACAGATGGTGTTTCCTATTCTGCGGAGTCGATTTCAACGACTACGACGAGATATTGTAGAGTTCGTCGCGCCCGCGGTGTTCCGCGGCTACGGACACCACACACCATATGACGGCGCCGAACTTTCGAGAATTTTTTATCGCGGAGCCATGTTGGATCGGCTTACTTTCGCTGTGTCGTAAATCGGAAACGTTTTTTTTTACTTCGCGAGATTGTCTGGGTCGTGAAGGGAGGGAGGGGGGGGGTCACCATAGAGTGCCGCGTCGGGCAGGCGTGGGCGTGTAAAAGGGTCAGAGTTTGTGGAAGAAGTCAGGGTGAGACCCAAGGAGCCCTGTGCATTCATGTGCGAGGAGGCCTGAACTAGCAAAGCTGTGGAATTTTTCCACAGCTTTCCTAGTTCAGGCTTCCTCGCACATTCTGTTGCCAGTCTGGCGTTCTCTCTTTCTTTTTGTGTTCCGGCAGCTGAACCTTTCTGCCTGTCAGGGGCCGGATCCACCAACGACTGACAGCCGTTTAGCAGGGAAATTACAGCCGAAATCCCTGATATCAAGCCGCGCTATCAGGGATTTCGGCTGTAATTTTTCTGTTAAATTGCTCTAGGTCGTTGATGAGTCTGGCCACAGATGGTGTTTCCTATTCTGCGGAGTCGATTTCAACGACAGCTACGACGAGATATTGTAGAGTTCGTCGCGCCCGCGGTGTTCCGTGAATACGGGCACCACTGTGTTGTGCAAGTGTGAAACTCTTGTGGAACAATGGCATCCTCGGAGCACATTCCTACGATAATCGCGATGAGGAGAGAGGGAGTATCAGTTAAAGAGATTCATAGACGTCTTGTCCAGGTGCGCATTTCCGGACAAATCGTCTAAAATTTGGAGATATTGAGACGTTCCTTTAGGTTGGTTATACGAAGTCGTACTCAACGCTAAGAAGACTCGTGGCGAAATTGCAGTCCAATAATCCCTCAAAAACGCAATTATACAGGCCGCGTAGACATTATGGTTAGCAGCTTCTTACCCTTGTGTGAGTGCGGAGTACCACGTGTGTGGCGTATTTCAGACCATTACCGGGAAATTCTTAACACCATCGTCAGGGCTTACGTTTCGGATTTGTCCACGCCTTCTTCCAGTATAGGGAACCAGTTGCTTGGAAAGGGAATCACTGTAAGCTCTCGCCAGGTCAGGCGTCTGCGAAAGATGCTTGGTTTTGAAAGAAGAACTCCCCAATACTGTCAGTTAATACGACATACAAGCCGATTGAAAAGGATTGAGTTTTGCTCGCACATGTTAGCCATGATGGAAACGTTCACTGATTGTATCTTCGCGGATGAAAGCACCATCCAGAGTAGGCTCTCTGAAGGTTCTTGTTTGGGTGGCAGTTAACGTTGTCCTTTTAGTCGATGCGAATGTGCGCCGGTGCTACGCTCGAAAAGAAGATGAAACCTCACGGTTTCGACCTAGAGCGAAACACCCAGCGAAGGTGCATATATGGGGCGGCATATCCTCCCGAGGAACCACGGATTTAGTTCTGTTTCCCGGATCCACACACATGGACAGCTCTATGTACTGCGAAATATTGGAGGCGTCGTGCCTAAGGTTTATCAATCGACGATATCACGGTTGGTCTAACTTCTGTAAAGGGGACTGTTCTTCTCGTTGAAGGGATGCTTTAGTGCGGGCGTTGCGCGCGGCGCCCACATCAAAGCACGACGAAGGCATTTAGTGGCTAGTTCAGGCTTTGCACGACTCGTCCATGACAACGCCCCCGCGCACTGTAGTGCGTACACAAGGCGCTGGCTTCAAGAAAAGCGGATAAAAACTCTGGATTGGCCCGCAGAGTCGCCAGATCTTAATCCTATCGAACTTGTGTGGGGCAGCATGAAAGAATTTATAAGGTTCGATCTCTACTCGTCTCTTGATCTCTACTCGTCTCGACGGATACCGTTTTAGGAAGCAGAAGGTTAGGACTGTCGACGAACTCAAAAGTGCCGCGAAAACCTTTTGGAGGTCACTTACACCAGAGATGTGTGCGAACTACATTAAGGGGATCCACCGGAGAATGGAAAAAGTCCTCGCAGCAGATGGAGGAAACATCGTGGAGAAAAAATGAGATTTTTTGAGAATAAATCTGTTTCAACTTGCTTGGAAGCTCCTCGATACTGTGTAATATTCAGTGTGTACCTAAGATATTGTGTCCAGCATGTTGGAACTCGGAATTCGGATATGTCGAAATTCATAATTCAGATATGAGCGACCATTGCATCGTTGCTTTTTTTCCACGTACAAAAACAGTGGACGTCATTTCTTCGGATGCCGTTCAAGGTGATATTTCGGTGGGAGCGACAAGAAAAGTTATTTGGAAAGAACGACCGTATAATGCAAAAGTAAGTTAGGGTAATTTGGCATTCGAAGTGTCTGCGACGCTTCTTGTTTAGATCGTCTTTGCTGGGCCGAGAGCGATTTGTGAGGAGAAAGTGACTCAAGTCACTTCAGATGGTAATCTAGAGGATCCTAGATTCCAAATCGATGAAAGACCTAGCAGCCCCAGGGAAGATAATGAGTAGGATAACATTTAGAAGGCCTACAATTATGTACGATCACACAACTCACTACAGGTGCAGCTGTTGCCGGACTTGCACAGAAGAAACAAGGAGAAGGCTCGATGAAGTTTTAGATAGAATTAAAGAGATTGAAGTCAGCATGGCAGAGAAAAGTTTGGAAAGGAATGTACGCTCATCTCTGGAAGCAATGACGGCGAAGCTAGCTGAGACGAATATTCTCCTAAGGAAGATAAGTTACAACACCACCAGACCTTCGGAAGAAGAGCCAAATTTCGCCCTCATGTCAAAGGAAAAAGTGGCTCGAAGACAATAGTTCAATTCGCGGAGACAATATGATAAAATTTGCTTTGGACATGGAAAATGAATTGCTCGCTGGGGATCGTGAAGAACTTGTGAAGCCTGTCGAGAAGCGGATTTTAGAGCGCTGACAAAGTGCAGTTTATTAGAGAGGTAAGAATGGACGTCTCAAGTTCGTCGTGGTGCTTGAAAAATATTAATTTTTCAGTGCGTGTTTATGTTCTATGAGATACGCGAAGCGGCGAAAAAGGAAACACGGGCGAACATTAGAAATGCTCTAAATTCGAGGGCCCGCAAGAGGCGCAGAAAATCCGCTGCCTTAATCGATGAGAACCCAATCTGTTATACGCCCGAACCTTTAGGATATGACAGCAACTAATGCTGTCATAATATTCTGTTTAATGCCTATGGTATACTCCCGCGTCGCGCCGGCGACGGGTCGCAGCGACAGTGCTGCGCGGGTAGCTACGCAGTACGTAGCTACCCGCGCAACATGTCGCTGCGACCCGTCGCCGGCGCGACGCGGGAGTATACCATAGGCCTAAGGTGTGATTTTGTTGTTCTATTCATCTTCATTGTTATGCTTTGTTGTTGTATTTGTATTTTGCGAACTTGAATATTGAAGTTATGGCCACTGTTGTACTTCCAAGACCCAGAGGTCGAGGAGAAGTCGAAAAAATTTTGCTCAAACTTCGCCCTAGGGTTATTTAGGGAGCTGGTCACTAATCTGACATCGATTTTCTGACAATCTGACATCCCTAAATAACCTACTAGCCGAAGTCTGGCCGAAATTTTTTTCGACCTTTCCTCGAGCCCTGGGTCTTGAAAGTACAATAGTGCCAAGTTATAAATTCCAAACCTGGAAGTTATTGATCTCTCTGCAAGGCAGAATTGCTTTTGCAATGCTAAAATATGGACCTTTTGAAATGCATACCAAAGGGAACTAGAATTCGTTCAACCTTTGTATCTTGGTCGGCATTGGCTCGTGTTATCGTCAGAGTCGAACTTCAAAGCTCCGTTTCGGATGGTCCAGCAACGAAGGTGCGTGCTGACTGCACATTCATTCTCTTCGCATTCTATTTTCCGAAATCAGTTTAGCGTACAAGCACGATGTGCAGAAGTTCTGTCGGCTCGTGTTCGATGGCTTGGAGTTGAAGTGGAAGGTCACTCAAAACGAGAAGTTGATCCAGAATTTGTACAGGTCACTATAGCAACCGTTTTTATCATTGTTTTGTATTGTTCATCATTTTACTATTTTTCAGGCAATGTAATTCCCACCCCAAGTGCTGCGTTCGGTCATGGGCACTCTCACACATACACGATTCTATCTTTGCGTATATTAGATGTGGCATAACTGCTTTTCCTGAATTCGGTTAGTTGGTAAGAGGTTTTGGCTTAGGAGGGCGAAAACGCCGACTATTCCACTAGTTATGACTTAGTGTACTATAGAAGCTCCTTTCTTAAAGTGATATTTCAGAGGACTTTGTGAAGTTGTTGAAATGTGGAAGGGAATGTTTGCGGTCGGACGTTCTCCTTGACCTTCCTCTCGGCGTAAAGCCTTTCGCTGCTGTAGAAGCCTTCCGAAGTGTTGTAAGTTCACAACCTTAGCGTGATGTTATCCAATTGTGGAATAATTATTCTGTACTAAATTTTCCTTCATCAAAGCACGTTTGTTTTTACCCAGACGAGAAGTCTTTGGGCCATTCGTGTAGAACTACTTATAATCTTTTTTAGGAAGACGCGCTTCAAACATTTGTTTCTCCTGAGCTCCTCGATGAAAGTAATCAATATAAATGGAACTCAAAACAAGATGCACGGTAAGTGTCTATCACGTTCTGATTTTTTCAAATATTGATAACATTAGGTACGCTACCTTCCGTCCGTCTATATTGGCCTGGCGAAAGGATCGATTTTCAAACATTGAGCTTTAGTGAATGGCCACTTCATTCTTACACTGAAGAGTTTCTATGCAGTCCTTTTGCAGAACGATTTCCTTGCCTAATCTCACCTATTCAGGAATTGACCCCTGGCAGCGATACTGCTTCAACGACACTCGCGTTAGCTGGTAGGACCAATGTATAGAAAGGTTAGTGAGGGAGATTTCGATAGCTAGCTTCATTTGTACTAATTCATTTTGATTCCCAATTAGATTCTTAAATGTGTGAAATTTTGTGGCAGCATTACATGAAATACGTCGCCAGTCTATCCTCAACATGCGATGTGGAGCTGGTCGGTGTGCAAAAATGCATTTTCTAGAGTCTCTTCTGGCTATCCGTATCTTCTTCGAGATCCTTTCCTGGGAAAAAGATGTTATGAATTAGAAGATTTTGCCTTTGCGGTAAGATTTTCGCGAGTCTCTTAAAATTCAGGTTTTGTGTCTAAAAAAGAAAGAAGTCCAGCACACAGAGTTTTCTGTGCCCTTGCTGAGAAAATAAAGTGTAAGAGTTCAACAAACAATCTCTGGAGACACTCCATGTGTTGAAAAAAGGGCGAAAGTGAGCGCAATTTGAATCCTTGACTGACCTATGGGGAGTGGTGTCCTGACGACACTTTAGTGTTGCGTCTTTTCGACACGCATGATACAACACCGGAATCGGGGAGGGTTTAGTTGGATCTTAATTACGCTCCCCATCCAAGTAGTTTCCTTTTTAGTAGGATGGTACGTTTTGCAGATTGGCAAAAGAAATTCGTCGTAACGCCGACCTGCCTCAACACATAACGCAACTGAAAAGTCAGTGGAAGGAGCAACAGGCGGAGAGGGAGAGGCAGATAATATATCGGCTAGATCTTGTCAACGTGAGTCTGACCACGCTGTACTTGATACGAGATGCATTTCTTTGATATAATTCATAGGTAAAAGTTCTACTAAACGTCGTCTACGATAGCGATGCCCTGCATAGTGAGTTGTACTTTGTTCACTTGCCGCGTACAAGCTTTCTGGTCGATGTGTATGATCAGGTTTGACTTCATCTTGCAGCTTGCTGTGTCACATGTGTTTCCCTCTATTTTGTTGGCATTGAAGGTGTTTGTGTTTCCAGGCGCTAAAATTTTTCGAGGAGAAAGCTCGCCGTTTGGCAAAAGATACTGATGCGCCAGTTGCCTATCGTCACCACTGCCTTCTCATACGACACACAAATGAAGGCGGACTCACGATCTATGAAGCTTACGCTTCCAAGGCCGATCTTGCAAAAGTAGGTAGATTTTTTCACAGTCGAACTTCGGTCTGTATGTAGTGCCTAGTCTAGTCATAGTCTGGTTGTGTTTAGGTGTTCAAGTCACCGAATCTGTGTCATCGAATCTGTCTCCAATAATGTTGACTTCGTTAAATTGACTTCGTTGATGTTCTTGAACAATGTTTCTTTGGAATGCTTTGTTTGTCTTTCCTTTGTTTCTCTGGAATATATTGTTTGTCTTTCCTTTTTTGTCGCTTGTTCTTTATTGTTGCATTTGTTGCTTATCGAAATTGTTTTGTAGCCCATTTACTTGTAGTATTAGTGACTCTTAGAGCTCTGTATATTATCTACATTGATCATTTTCTGTTGTGTCTCTTTTCCACTGCACTTAATGTGGCATTATTTGAGACATCGAATGAATATGACAGATCTATTCTTCAACCGCTATGTCATGAACTTCAACCGTACTAAAATGGCGATGGGGCTGAAGCAGTTTAGGCAGCAGGAGAGTGGGACTCAGAACACGTCAAATTTAGGACAACAACGGTCGATGTTCTCCCCGCTCTTACTGGCCCAGATTACCGTTTTCGCCACTCCTAGCCGAACCATTCAATTCAGCACGAAAAGCTCTATCGAATGGTACCAAACTTGGGCCGGTTCGGAAAAAGCAATTTTCGATGACGTCATCGCCCCTCTGCCGCGGCCTAGAGCGCCCTCGTCTTCGATGCGAAATTGTCAAAAAATCGATGTTCTCAGAATTGGACGAGATTGGTACCGTTTGATAGAGCTTTTCGAGCTGAACAGAACGTTACTATTAAGAGTGTTGAAATCTCAAATATGGACGAGTAAGAGCGCTGGAAACTTCACCGCTGCCCTCCACCGCTCTAAGATGGCAGATGGAGCTGAAACAGTTTAAGCAGCAGGGGAGTTATGAGCATGCCCTCGCAAAGTACTTTAAGTGATATGCCAGAATATGCATTTGTAGGCCGTCAGCTCATCGCGTCTTCCCGCAGTGATCGACTGAAATCGGGAAAAAATTAGGTCACACAAGGCTAACCTGCATTTTCGCACCGCTATAACCTTGCCCAATCACAAGCTACGTTGCTGTGTTTCAGCGAACCACTAGAACGTTTTATTGCCTACAAAACTCGCAACCTACAACCGGAAAGGTTCACACATGACAGAGTTCTCGCGCCCAGAACACGCCCGCGCGTGCAATTTAGGACAACAACGGTCGATGTTCTCCCCGCTCTTACTGGCCCAGATTACCGTTTTCGCCACTCCTAGCCGAACCATTCAATTCAGCACGGAAAGCTCTATCGAATGGTACCAAACTTGGGCCGGTTCGGAAAAATCAATTTTCGATGACGTCATCGCCCCTCTGCCGCGGCCTAGAGCGCCCTCGTCTTCGATGCGAAATTGTCAAAAAATCGATGTTCTCAGAATTGGACGAGATTGGTACCGTTCGATAGAGCTTTTCAAGCTGAACAGAACGTTACTATTAAGAGTGTTGAAATCTCAAATATGGACGAGTAAGAGCGCTGGAAACTTCACCGCTGCCCTCCACCGCTCTAAGATGGCAGATGGAGCTGAAACAGTTTAAGCAGCAGGGGAGTTATGAGCATGCCCTCGCAAAGTACTTTAAGTGATATGCCTGAATATGCATTTGTAGGCCGTCAGCTCATCGCGTCTTCCCGCAGTGATCGACTGAAATCGGGAAAAAATTAGGTCACACAAGGCTAACCTGCATTTTCGCACCGCTATAATTTCGCCTGTTTAGAAGCTAGAACGCTGTACTTTTGCGGACTACTAAAGGTCTCTGCTGCCTCCGAAACACACGAGCCGCAGCCGGATCGATTCGATCTCTACAGAGTTATTGCGCTCCGAACACGCCCGCGCGTGCAATGTGCGAGCTGTCGCGCCCACTCGATTTATAGGTTCTATTCTATATGCACTGTTCATGATGCACTCCAAAGGCTAGTTGGACTGTGTTAGAGTAGTTCCTAACTAGGGCGGCTGAGAATTTCTCATAAAACTCCTCAATCGCCCACTCTACACCCTGTTGCGTCCACTCGATTGATAGGTCCGATCCTATATACATCGTTCACGGCGCACTCCTAGGTCTCGCCGGAACAGAGTACAGCAATTCCTGAGTAGGTCGGCTGCAAATTTGTGATAAAACTCCCCAAACGCTCACTCTACAAGCTGTCCCCCTCTCGATTGATAGGTTTGATCCTATATAGATTATTCACGGAGCACTCCAAAGGCTAGCTGGACAGTCTTAGAGCAATTCCTGAATAGAGCGGGTAGCAATTTCTGATAATACTCCCCAAACGCGCACTCTACAAGCTGTCGCGCCCACTCGATTGGTATGCATTGTGCACGGCGCACTCTCGAGGGATTCCTGGCATGTCAGAGCACTTCACGCCATGCTTGAGATACTCCGTGAACATGTATGTCCTGGAATATAAGCTTCTCCAATCGCAAAGAGCCCGTTCCAGACATTTTTGCCCACCCACTGCGAAAATGCGGCGTTCTGGTAAAGTTGCATATATGGTTGTGTAGATCTCGAAGAGTCAAATCGAACGGCTCCAACCGTTTCTCAAAAAACCTAAAACTGAAGAAGTTATGAGCATGCAACGGTTTTCGACGACTTGCTGCCGACAACTCGTCCGCAGCCGCCCTTCGCAATAGAGCACGATTTTGAACGAAAAAATAACCTTTGAAAAAAATCGATTGAACGTTGAAATTTTTGGGCAATATTTTTAACGCTATCTGATAAAGCTTGAACTGCTGAACTCAAAAATGTGCTTGCTTTCGCAATTGGTTAACTTTGAAGGAAGTTATTTCGAAAGGCCGAAAAAGCCGGAAAAATGCGGCTTTTTCGGCATTTTTGAAAAGGCTACGGCCATAACTGTATATGTATACAAAAGGAATAAAATGTAAAAAGAAGAGAATAAGCCGATGACCGCTTTTCGTCAGTTATTGATATAAAACTGGTGCTTTTCATGAGGTCTGTTGCATGAAGATTTTTTTAAGTTCTACGAAAAAGGTATATCTGTGAACGCGCAGCTCTTGCTCTAGCGAGAAAATTCCCTTAGGTCTATGGACTTTTTCGTCTAATTTGCAAATCTACTACATTACCGTTCATCACTCAAAAATGCGCTACACAAAAATGGGAGAAAATTGAGAAACTCAAAACACCTTGCAATCTCAAGCAAAGTAATGTGCTGTAGTGTATGGCTCCAGGTTCTTCACGAAGAAAATTAGAGTGGTCAATTGCTGAAACGTCGTAAAAGGGTATAGGCAGTGGCGAATTCTATTTGGAGGAATTAGGAAGAGTAAAACAATATGAGCCACTGTTAGTATAAGCCGAAAAGTGCCCTTTTAAATCCGCGTGTTTCTTATGGATGTCCTTAAAAACACATAGGAGAAAGAGCTTAACGATTGAGATCTAGGTTACTTGTGTGGCAATGACAAAATGCACAATGCAGTGGAATTCCATTCTATTGAAATTCGGTAGACGATCCTTTGCTGTTTATTTTTTTGTTGATTCCCTGCTGTCATCTGCAGTGAAAACAGAACCTCCGGTCCAAAGGAATCATTCCGTGAAACAGGTAGATCTGTAGACTTCATAAGTATCTTCCAAAAGCGAACTGTACCAAAGAATTCGCTGTGGTCACTGCCTGACATGAATTCTCGATTAAAACATTCTGCCGTTTTCCGAAACAATTATGGCGGTATGGAGGGATGTAGGGCTGTAAAAGTCTACTTAGCGAAACGTTTCTTTTTGTAAACGCTTTGTTGGGAAAAATGAAAACGGTCAGAAATGTTTAGCCGTACTATGGTGCATAGCATTATGGATCTTCACAGAAGATGGACGTTTTCCACAAGATAAACGAACTAGGCATAGAACGAAACTTGTTACTCTAGAAGTCCTTTTGTTACTGTTAATAGACAGGTAATCATTTGGTGCTTTTTGAATCTTAATAATTTTTTCGTTTAGCGACTTTATTGCTGATAGATGGACAGTTATTATTCCGTTGTGAAGATGAAGAGTCATGTAACTACTACGTAGATGGAGACGAGAAAAATCAATAAAAGGACATAGCTGGCTTTTTACACACCAAAATACAGCCAAACTGACTGCAGCTAAGGAAAAGTTTATTTAACGAAATTTACGGAATTTACCGACTTGGGTGGCGATGTCCGTTCCTCCACGTGGTGCCACTGGAAACTGCCCGCTCTGCGAGCTCTCCCGAACACGGACATTCGATTGCAGGCGACAGGCCCTTGTGACAGGCCGGCCTACGAACACCCATGTCACATCACATGGTTCATGACATTGCAAGTTTTTCGTGATAGTGCTACGGCGTCCGCGGGAGCCGACGCGCACTCGCAGAGCCCGGCGAGTGTGAGAAGTATGCGAGGGTCACTGATGCGAGGATGGCATCGGGGGGCAACTGAGCTAGTCCGAAAGTCCCGTGACGTAAGCAGGACCCGCGTGGCAATGCTGAATGTGGGTACGTTGACGGGCCGCTCGTGCGAGTTGGTTGAAGCACTGGAGCGTAGAAGAGTTGATTTCTGTGCGGTGCAGGAGACGAGGTGGTCCTGCCGCAAGTCAAGGGACATAGGACGTGGCTTCAAGGCCGTTCTTTGTGGAAGTCCCAGGACCACCAGTGGTGTCGGAATAATCGTCTCCGAACGATTTCATGACTCGATTGTAAGCGACGAGCGCTTTGACGATCGATTGATGAAGATCGTTGTCGCCGCTAAGGAGCGACTCTACCACTTCTTCTCTGCGTATGCTCCACTGACTGGCTGCTCCGATCAAGCCAAGGATGAGTTTTGGAACCTGCTGGATGAGAAGACAGCAGAGGTACCGTCGAAAGATGTCATCATAGTCGCTGGTGACCTTAATGGGCACGTTGGTGCTACGAAGGACGAGTACAACTGTCATGGTGGTTTCGGATACGGATCACGTAACGCCGATGGTGAGCGCATTTTTGAGTATGCGGAATCGCATAGTCTCGCCATTGTAAACACCGTCTTCCGAAAACGCGACTCCCACCTCATCTCATATTATATTCCAAGTCTCAGATAGACTTTGTGCTTGTGAAGGATCGTGACCGGAGTCTTGTCACAGACGCGAAGATCGTGCCGTATGAGACGGTCACACCACAGCACTGACCGCTGATCTGCACTGTGAAGATCGCCCCTCCGAGGCTGAAGCAGGTCGAGCGATGCGGTGCAGCAAGAATCAAGTGGTGGCGAATGAGAGAGAAGGAAGCAGCCGTGATTTCTCGCGTGCGGTTACCGACAGTCACGACTGTCGACGAAACTTGAAAGAAAACGACCGACGCGATTCGTCAAGCTGCACAGTCGGAACCCGGCATTACGAAGCCTGGGCGACGGAAGGTCGACAAGCAGGCATGGCTGTGGACAGATGACGTGAAAGCAAAAGTGCGAGAGAAGAAGTCGCTTTATCACGTGTTTCTCGGCGAAAAGACGGCCGATAACTGGCGGAAGTACCGAGAAGCGAGGAAAGCTGCAAAGAAGGCCGTGGCTGTTGCAAAAGCCACTCATTATGGAGATGTCAATGAGAAGCTCGAGTCGCGCGATGGTGAGCGGTATCTGTACCGACTCGCAAAGAATCGCCATCGCCAGACCGAGGACATCGAGAAGTTCTTCGGCATCAATGATGAGAACGGCCATCTTCTTACGGACCGCAAGAAGGCATTGAAGCGATGGCGCGACTACTTTGAGGAAATCTCTACAGTAGAATTTCCCCATCCAGCCATCCCTTCCACGGCTCCAACCCACGGCCCCGTTCAGAAGATCACCGTGGAGGAGATTGAAGCGGCTTTGAAGAAGATGAGGCCAGGCAAAGCGACTGGGCCCGATGACGTGGCAGCTGATTTATGGAAGTCCAAGTACTGGTACCCTGCTGAGTGGTTGGCGAAGTTCTTTACTCAGGTTGTGGCGGAGAAGAAAGTGCCTGAGTGTTGGCGTCAAAGTACGACGACTCCAATTTGGAAGAAGAAGGGCAGTCCTGCAGACTGCTCCAATTACCGTCCGATTCGCTTGCTTTCGCACAGCATGAAGATCTTTGAGCGAGTTGTCGATGGACGAATTCGGGACATCGTCCAGCCTTCCAGCAATCAGTGCGGCTTCGTGGCTGGCTGTGGCACCGTTGATGCCATACATGCCGTCCGCCTCCTGATAGAGAAGCATCACGAGAAACAGAAGCCAGTGCATATCGCCTTTCTCGACTTGGAGAACGCCTTTGACCGCGTACCGCGTGAAGTGATATGGTACGCCCTGCGTCAACAGGGAGTTCCTGAAGAGCTCATAGAGTGGGTGCGAATTCTCTACTCTTGTCCAAAGAGTCGAGTTCAAGCTGCAGCTGGAACCTCGATGGAGTTCCCCATCTCTGTCGGGGTACACCAGGGTTCTGCGCTTTCCCCACTCCTCTTTGTTGTCGTCATGGATGCCATCACACGAGATCTTCAGAAGCCCGTCCCTTGGACGTTGCTTTATGCCGATGACGTGATGCTCGCTAGCGAAGATAAAGGAGAACTCGAGCGAGAGTTGCAAGCTTGGTGTGATCGCTTGGAGCGGTTTGAACTCAGATTGAACGTGAAGAAGACCGAGTATTTAACGACGGACGTTACCGAGTCCAGCTGCATCAAGGTTAACGGCATCGAGCTTCCACGCACTGCGGTCTTTAAGCACCTGGGATCAGCAGTCGCGTCTGACGGCAAACTGATGGTCGAAGTGAATTCACGCGTGAGTGCAGCTTGGTCCAAGTGGCGCTCGTTAACTGGCGTGCTCTGCGACAAGAAGATACCAGAGCGCTTTAAGTCGAAGATCTACAGAGCAGTCGTCCGGCAGGTAGCAATGTACGGCGCTGAGTGTTGGCCAGCGACCAAGGAAGTTGAAACGCGCCTCAGCGTCATGGAGACGAAGATGCTGCGCTGGAGGCAGCAGTTACGCGCATGGACCGCATCCGAAACGATGCTATTCGGCAGAAGTTCGGTGTCGCGCCGATAACTGACAAGATGCGCGAAGCTCGCTTACGATGGTACGGCCACGTTCTGCGTGGAGAAGAAGACAGCGTCCGCAAGATAGGCCTTAACTTCGAGGTAATAGGAAAGCGGCCTAGAGGGCGACCGAAGCAGCGCTGGGCTGATACGTTACATACGGACTTGAAAGTAGCTGGTGTCCACCCCGATCTAGCGCTGGATCGGGAAAGGTGGCGTCATGACACCAGAATAGCGGACCCCGCCACGAAGCGGGACAAGCGCTGAAGAAGAAGAAGAAGAAGACGGAATTTACCGATTTAAACGCGAAAACTTTTCGTAAAAAAAGTTGTTTAAAATTTACCGAAAAAAAATTTACGCACACCCCTGGTATGGATGACTAGGGCTGTCAAGGTCATAATCACCGATTTTGCCCGAACTTCTTCCAGGGAGGTTATTTGGGATGCTGATCACGAATATGACATTCGTTTTTGAAATTTCGACTGATTACGGTAGGTTACAGCAGGTATGGATGACTAAAGCTGTCGAGGTCATGGGTGTTGACCACGAATCTGGGGTGTTGATCACGAATCTGACCCTTTTGTAAGGGGAGGGGACTGTATATTGAGGATGGAGATTCTCTCAGCACTATCCATTTCCCCCGTTCAAACCTACTCCTGAAACCCTTCCCTGATAATTCCAACTCCATCAAGGTTAACGGCATCGAGCTTCCCCATACTTCAGTTTTTAAGAACCTGGGATCAGCAATAGCGTCTGATGGCAAACTGATGGTCGAAGTGAATTCACGCGTGAGTGCAGCTTGGTCCAAGCGGCGCTCATTCACTGACATGCTCTGCGATAGGAAGATACCGGAGCACCAGAAGTCGAAGATCTCAGTGCAGTCGTCAGGCCTGTAGCAATTTACGGCCGTCGAGTGTTGGTCTGCGACTAAGGAAGCTGAAACGCGCCTCAGCGTAATGGAGACGAAGATGCTGCGCTGGAAGGATGAAGTCACGCCCGAAACGATGCCACTCGGCAGAAGTTCGGTGTCGCGCCGATAGCTGACAAGATGCGCGAAGCTCGCTTACGATGCTGCGGCCACATTCTGCGTTTAGAAGAAGGCAGCGTACGCAAGATAGGCCTTAACTTTGAGGTAAGGGGAATGCGGTCTGGAGCGCCCGAAGCAGCGCTGGTTTGATACGTTATACATGGACTTGAAGGTTGCTGGTGTCCACACTGTTCTAGCACTAGACTGAGAAAGGTGGCGTCATATCACCAGAGTAGCGGACCGCGCCACTAAGTGGTATAAACGCTGAAAAAAGAAGACTCTAACGAACGTCTTAGATAACGCCTTAGATATGCATTTCCGACCCACTCCTGGAATCATTACAGAGAGCCCCAATGGAAGAGACGAACTCACGCATACTCTAACAAAACTCGTCGTGAAGCGTAGCCCCATGTATTGTGAAGCCAGCGAACAGCTCACCGTGAAGTGCATCTTGTCGGGCCGATATATTTTATCAGAGGGCCAAGTTGGAGCCGGCACAGAAATGTGCTAATTGAACGGCTACTTTTCGGAAGAGATATTTTTCTAGGCCGTTTTTTCCCACTTTTGTGCCGACTCCTGCATATTTTCTAATGTGAACTTTCTCGCCAGCATCGAAACCCACATTTCTGCGCAGAAACGTGGATTTCCTTGCCTGAGGGTAAAACGAGAAACGAAAGAAATGCATGAGTGAGCACGGAATGGCGGAAAACTCTCTAGCAAAACATGCTATCGACGAAATACCCTTGAAAACAATAATCCTACAACGGTATACGGATCAGGAGGCGATAAAATGAAAAAAACCGCAAAATCACGAACGAAACGGTCGACGACGAAAAAGGAATTCAAGAAAAAATGCACTGAATAAGCTGATTTGCTAACATTCTGCAAAAGCCTCCGTCTGCACGCGTGAGTTCACTTCAACCATCATATTTCCATCAGATGCTATCGCTGACCCCAGGTACTTGAAAATCGATGTGCGTGAAAGCTAACTGCCGTCAATCTTAATGGAGCCGGACCTACTGACGTCAGTCGTTAGGTACTCGGTCTTCTTGACGTTCAACTTGAGTCTGAACATAGCCAAGCGGTCGCACCAAGCTTGCACCTGTCGACCGAGTTTACCTTTATCTTCGCAAGCGAGCATTGCATCGTCAGCATAGAGCAACGTCCAAGGGACTCGTTTCTGAAATCTCGCGTAATGGCATCCAGGACGGCAACAAAGAGGAGTGGAGATAGTGCAGAACCTTCACGAATTTGTCCGTCGACAATTCGCTCGAAGATCTTCAAGCTTGCTAAAGTGAGCGAATCGGACGGTAATTGGAGCAGTCTGCATGACTGTCTTTGTTCTTCCAAATAAGAATCGTCGCACTGTTGTGCCAACACTCCGGTGCTTTCTTCTCTTTCACTACCTGGTTGAAGAACGTAGCCAACCACTCAGCAGGATACCTGAGCTTTTATTTCCATAAATCGGCTGTCAGATCATCGGGGCTTGTCGCCTTGCCATCTTCTTCAGAGCCTCTTCTGTTTCATCTACGGTGATCTTGTAGAGGGTACCGTGGACAGAAGCAACAGAAGGGATGGCAGGGTGAGCAAATTCCATAGTGGAAATTTCCTCAAAATAGTCACGCCAACCATCACGCGACTCGATCTTTTCGTTGACATCTCCATAATGTGTGGCTTTCGCGACAGCCACTGCTTTCTTTGCAGCTTTCTTCGCGTTCTGATACTTCTGCCAGTTTTCGGCTGTTTTGTCGCCGAGAAGCACATGATAAAGCGATTCTTTCTCTCGAACCTTTGCTTTCACATCGCCCGTCCGCAGCCATGTCTGCTTTTCGACTTTGCGTCGTCCAGGCCTCGTAGTGCCGAGCACCGAACATGCAGCTTGACTTATCGGGTCCGTAACCTTCTTCCAGATTTCATCGACAATCGTGACTGCTGGTAACCGAACGCAGAAATTATAGATCCTTTGTTCTCTTTCATTCGCCACCATTTTATTCTAGCTGCACCGCAACGCTCAGTCTGCTTCAACCTCGGAGGTGTAATCTTTAAAGTGCAGAGCAGCGGTCGGTGCTGTGTGGCGACCGCCTATGGCACGATCTTCGCGTCTGTGACAAGACTTCGGTCCCGATCTTTCACAAGGACGAAGTCAATCTGCGTTTTCGAATTCCCACTGTAATACGAAATGAGGTGAGCGTCGCGTTTCGAAAACACGGTGTTCACAATGATGAGGTTATGCGACTCCGCAGATTCAAGGATACGCTCACCATCGGTTACTCAACCCATAACCGAATCCAACATGGCAGCTGTAACCGTCTTTCGTGGCGCAATTAAGGTCAACAACCACAACGATGACGTCTTCCGACGGTGCCTCTGCTGGTTTTTTTCAAGCAGGCTCCAAAACTCATCCTTGACTTAATCGGAGCGACCAGTCTGTGGAGCATACGCAGAGAAGACTATGATATAGTTGCTCCCTAGCGGCGACAATCGATCGTCAAAGAGTTTAACGCTTACAATCGAGTCTCGAAAACATTCGGAGACGTGATGACGTTACATGATTATCGAGATGCTACGGCATCCGCAGGGAGCCGACGCGCACTCGCAGAGACCGGCGAGTTTGAGAACTATGCGAGGGTCCCTGATGCAAGGACGGCATCGGGGGGCAACTGAGCTAGTCCGAAAGTCCCGTAACGTAAGCAGGACCCGCGTAGCAACGCTGAATGTGGGTACGTTGAAGGGCTGCTCGTGCGAGTTGGCAGAAGCACTGGAGCGAAGAAGAGTTGATTTCTTTGCTAACCAGGAGAGGAGATGGTCCTGCCGGCTAGTCAAGGAACATAGGACGTGGCTTCAAGGACGTTCTATGTGGAAGTCCCAGGGCAACCAGCAATGTCGGAATAATCGTCTCCGAGCATTTCTGAGACTCGATTGTGAGTGTCGAACCTACTTGATGAGAAGACAACAGAAGTTTCGAGGAAAGATGTCATAATAGTTGCTGGTGACGCTAATGGGCACGTAAGTGCAACGAAAGACGGTTACAACTGCATGATGGTTTCAGATACGAGTCACGTAACGCTGACGATGAGTATGTTCTTGATTATGCGGAATCGCAATCGCACCATTGTGAACACCATCTTCAGAAGACGCGACGCCCACCTCATCACATACTATAGCGAAAGCTCCAGGTCTCAGATAGAATTTGTTCTTGTGAAGGACCGCGGCCGAATCATTGTTACAGACGTTAAGATCGTGCCGCATGAGACGGTCGCCCCACAGAAACAAGAACCTTGTAGCAAAGAGGCGTGGTGGTTAACTCGAAATCTGCTGGCAGAAAATCCTTATTTTCAAATGTAGAACACAATCCTTAAAAGAATTTTATTCTCATAATATGACTGTCATAACTGACTTCTTCGCTGAGTCTTCCTTAGCTCGGAGCGATTCTCTTCAATGTCGAAAGCACACCTGGAAAGAACAATATGTTAAGACATATTAGGTTGGAAAAAAGTCTTTTCATTTTTTTCAAAGATTTATTACTTCACAACTACAATGTGAAATCAACTGAGATAAACGTCATTTTGTTCCTCTACATTTCTCCAAAGACTTGGTACCTTTCTAATTCCTCTCGCTTAGAGGACTGCAGTTCTGGAGTCGTACCATTGCTGAGTCCAATTTTTGAGGTCTTCATCGTTTCAAAATATTTCTCTCCAATTTCTTGCTTGAGAGCACAGAAGAGATGGTAGTCGGTAGGGGTGAGGTCAGGGCCATACGGTGGATGTGGCATTACCTCCCAGCCCAGCTCCTTTATCGTTTCTCTTATGAGTCTTGCAACATGTGGTTTTGCACTGAGTGTCTGACAGGGCATGTAGAATCCAAGCTCCAAATTTACATACAAAACCAAGGCCCTTCAAATGGATTCCCACTATCCTATGAGACACTTCAAGCTTTTCTGCCAGTTGACCTGTCATCTGCCTACTATCGGTACGAAGAAGAAGAGGAGTAGTTCAGTGTCGTCCAACTCAGTCGGCCTCCCTGACCTTGCTTTGTTCTCAAGTGAATAACCTCCCTTAAAATACTTTTCGAACCATTCGTAACAGGTGCGATGAGTAACAGATCCGAAGCCATATATATTGTTAATTTGGTCGGCTGCCTTGCCTGCTGTAGATCCTCTAATGAATTCATGAAGAATGCCGTTGTAATATCATCGAACTCTCACTGATTTATCTTAGTGTAGCGGTAGGGCCGTTCGAGGATATTAGCTGTAGGTCCATGATTAACTTATGCCTACAGAACAGACTCGAGAAGCCTTGGATAGATTTATTACTAAACATACATGGTATAGATGAAACGAGGAGGAATGGAATAGACAACAACCTGGTGAGCCGGACCAACTCCCACCACTAACCTCCCTCTCAGATCCGGAGGCGGGATCGATTCCCCAGCTTAACTGCTATTAGGGGGGGGGGCAAAAGTAATGAGACAAAATGAAAAAATCTTTATCTCTCTATAACTCAATTACAACTCAACGAAGCTGAGGAATGTATTTGCCATTAAGAGCAAGGACCTTGCTGCCATCGCTCAGCCAACTTCCTGATCCCATCCTTCCAGAACTGCTTGGGCCTGGTGTTGATCAACTGCTCGACATGGTTGTCAAGGACTGCTTGGGTTCTTGTGTCCCTTCCGACTAGGAACCCCTGTAGGCTCAAGTAGTAGTGGTAGTCGCATGGAGAGATGTCCAGCGAATACGGTAAGTGAGGCATGTGAACGAGCCCAGCTGGCCAAGCTTATCCGTGGTTACTTATTCCCGATGGGGTGCGGCGTTGTCGAAGAGGAGAACCTTCTTGAAGCACTGCGAATGAATAAGAGCGAGTCGCAGGTCCATCTCCTCTCTTTCGTTTACCATGGCCTTGGAGTCCATCGTAGTGCTCTTGGAAAACAGCTTCCGGTAAACCGTTCCATGGGCGCAGACCCAAAAGCTCCAAAGATGCTTCTCGCCGTGAACATCTCGCCGAACGAAGGTCGGTAACAGGTCACCAGGCCTCACCCAGACTCGCTGCTTGGCAGGGTTAAGGTAGAAGACGTACTTCTCATCTTGCGTGAATATTGAGCCCAGGCTGCTAGGGGTTGGGTTTGCGCGACACAGTTCGACTCGTCAGACTGGGGTTCCGGGCTGAGACAGACTGGGGTTTTGGCATGCTTCTGGAAAGGGCGAAAGTGGTCACTTCTCAGATGGGCTTCAGTAAGTAGCATACAAACATTCAAATACGACAAGCACGAAACCAGACTCCAGCCACGAGATATGTGGACACGGAATGGGGTGTCTCATTACTTTTGCCCCCCCCCCCCCTAATAGATGTTCGGTAGCCCCCCCCCCCCCTCATCTGCTTATGCGTTCGAATCGGGAGATGCTTGGGCAGCGACCGGCCAGCTGTTATACGGCGAGTCGAGAGGCCTGCGCGGAGCGGATTAGATGCAGCCTCCGCTGTCCTACGGCCACCCCTGTCTTTACTCTAGGATCTACAGCAACCCGGTCCTCAATCCCACTACACCGTGCCGAAAATGGCCATGAGGTAGATCTGGCATTGAGTCCGGAAGATTGGATAGATAACGAAGGTCAAGAAGGGTCTTGACCTGTGGCTACGTGCGAAAGGTAGACAAATGTGATAAGATTATGAAATCAGCAACCAATGCTGGCTAGTTTGTTCACAAGGAGAACGGTAAAAAAAAACTTTTCGAAGCGTGGAGAGACTTTTTTCCAACGCATTACAATACAAACACCACATGAAAAGCTGAGAAAAATATTCACAAAATAAGACAATTCTTCAAAACAAAGAGGGAGACCCCGTCCCCCCTTCGATTCTCTAACCACAAGCTTGGCACTGATCCGATATGAAAGATTTGGTTGGCCCTTTGCGCAATGTACCGAAATCGCATTCGCGGAGATTGCAAGACGGGTGCCGAATGTACGCAAAAATCTACACTTCGATAGATACTGAGCGTCTACTCGGTTTTGGTCACACGACGAAAAATATTCTTGCTAGAGGATTCCCTCTGCTTCTAATGCTATGTTGATCAAATCCTAACCGTCATCCACAGACAAACAAAGGAGCGTCACTTTCAAGCTACAATCTCCAATGTAGCTCGATGTTTGCAATAGTTGTGCTCGAGTGACCCACTCGAATAGGTACTCGAATGATTTTCATTCGAATTTGAATATTCGAATTCGAATGTTCAAAAAATCGCGTTGTTCGAATATATTCGAGATTCGAATGCTCCAAAATTGCGAGTATTCGAAACCGTTCGAATATTCGAAACGGGGCAGAAAAACACCATTATTCGAGTAATCGAAAGGTCTGATTCGAATGCTCAACTCGGATTGGTATACCGGTATATGTTGAAATTATTTCGAAAGCATTGTCGCACAATCAGGTTCTATGAAACGACCATACAGAATTCTTATGAGATGTCGAAGTGGGTAAACAATCTGATATTGAGACCGGGGAGATGTGGCGGTATTTACGATATAGCTTAACTAGCGCACCCATAAAGAGGTCACATTCTGATGCTCCTTGCCATAGGCTACGAATTTAGTTTGAACACAGATATGATGACGTACCTCGGACAGCAAGTAACAAAGAATTGACCTAAAATTACGGAAAATACCTAGAAGATGTCTAGGTATTTTCCGTAATTTCCCCCCCCCCCTATTTCCCACCCGATTTTTTCTCCCGATTTTATGATTAGTTTCCGAACTATTTTACGACTCATTGCTTAGCAGATAGTATAGTATAGTATAGTAGTATAGTATATGTAGTATAGTATAGTATAGTATAGCGGATATATTATATAGTATGATTGTAGTGCTACACTCCATTCCTTGAATAGTTGTTGACCCGCTGAAGTTAAAACATATAACGTTTTCCTTGATTTTTTTATTCCAAGTAATAATTTGCAGCTAATTGAATTTTTAACGAAATTTAACGGTTTGCCGGAAGTTAGTGAAAGTTTAGTTTAGTTTTTAGAAAGTTTTAGTTTTTTTTAATCGATAGAAAAAAATTAACGCTCAGAACATTGTGTGCACCCCTAACCGGTACGGGCTACTGGCTCGATGCGACTGCTCCTTACAACTGTTCCAGATTTAAAGGAAAAATTATTAAGTGTAGACATATAGGCATTGTTTTTTAGACGTAAAGAATATTAAATTAATGTATTTTTAGGTTTGAAAGAAGTCATTCACTGAGACGAGAGAAACCACGGAAGAGCAGTAACTTAATATCAAAAGAACAGCATTCAGCGGCTGAATTCCCCGACACGAAATCTGACGATCCTTGACGACTTTCCATTGATTTATCTATTTATTTGTTCGCTTCTTTATGCAATAGATGATATACTTGAGCACTCTGAAGCCATTAACGTGTCTACTCAGAGAGGACTTTTTTCTACAGTTCCTAAAGATGTTCCTCACATATACGAAGTATCGCTCTCGCTGCGTCCAAGGTGCCGATCAATCGCTGCTGGTGCTAAAATTTATCCTCGAATGACTCATTGTCCGAGGTCAGTCCCTCGCCGATATCCGCAGCCTGTCTAATACTGAATTTCTCTGAAACTCCAATTTTTCGTTTTTAATGCCAAACTCGCCGTGTCCGAAAACATAGATGTATCTATTTTCAGAAAGTGTGTTTTTCTTGTTTCAGCTTCACTAGCAAAGCATTTTGGTATTACATGTATTACATAGACAGTCACAGGTTATGTTAAGAAATGATGCTGAAAAGAAAGATGCCGTAACAATTTCTCGACGGGAACTCTTACGGGGAAGTCAATGAACTTCTTTCGAGTTATTCAACGGCACGTATTGGTTGTACGAGACCGTCTGAGAAACACCACAATGATTTTCAAATTTTCGTGATAAAAACGTGATAAAAACCTTGGCTACCAGCTCAACAAGACAACATCGATCTGAAGTAAATATGCCAAGGTTTATCGAAATTCGAACTTGGTCAGCTTCTGAATACAAAAAATCTTAAGATGGAAACGTCGTCTTCGTTTTATTATATTTTCGATACAACTATTGAAGTATCAACTGGGTCTAGTATCAAGCTATAAATGGTGCTAGAAGGGAGACAATAAAGGAGTAAGGTGCAGTGCTAAGCAATCTTTTTAGGATCCGCCAGGCGTTGTAGTTCTACACATTGTCATAAATTTGCAGTGAGTGCGTACTTGTCCAATGTAACCAGAAGCTAGAAAAAATCGAATGAAAGTCATTGTTCTATCCTTCCTATGCAAATATAGTTCCATTTCAAAGCCGTCATACTGTGGTGTATTGCAAAAGTGGAGAGCGGAAAGTAGGGCTGTGTAGGACGCCATTTGTGTGATTATCCGGGAATACCCGATCGTTCTTAATCATTTTATCTTCTAGATATCAGACGAAACGCCAGCCGATACTTGACGTGATTGCGGTGAAGAAGGGTAGATGTGCGAGCTGAAGTATTGCCATCATTCAAGAATGTCGTGTGATCTGAAGGCGTCGAGTCGGGGTTGAGTATTAGACTGAATCCGTTATATTTCTGCCAAACACACTAGCGTGGTGTACAGCTTGCGTCAGGATATTTCAATCCCGTCATATCCCCTTCGGTTGACACGGATCATTTGCACTCTGTATTTTGAATGTTGACGAATTGAGAGATGAGTGTTTATTACAATTTCGTTCCTGTATAAAACGAGAGATTTTGTCGTTCAGTGTGCAGAAGTTTGAAGTGAGCAGTATTGAGCTCAAATTCAAAAAAAGTCCGTCCGAGACAGGTAGCTTGCGCGATGAAGCTGACAATGGAACGATGAAGGGGTCATAGCGATGCTTTGAGGCAGGATGTATTATTATACATACATATATCGTGTGATTCAGCTTAGGACGGTGTTTGCAAGTCAGTCATCCGTTTTCCGCCTTGAATCGTCTGCACTCTGTGGGACTCAAGCATTTCTTCCGGCCGAGCATTAGTAAGATATCATGTAGATAGAGGAACAGCGCGGTGGAAGGCATAGGCTCTGTGGTTCGAGTCCATGGTGATGCAGAGTTATTGCACCTCCTCAAAAAGATACACGTTCAGTTGGAGCCCTGCACGTGAAATCGCGTCGGAAAATTTGCCAGAAAAGAGGGCAGATTCATTGACATTAATGCTGTCTCGTTCTAAAGGTCGGAAGTATTTCTTCGAACAAATATCGCTGAGGGTGTTAGAGCTGGTTTACACATGCACCGCCACGCGGGGCGGCGTGATGATCGCGATGGATATCGAATTTTCGCGCTCCCGGTCGATACCTATTCCGACTACGTTGCCGCACAGCGCAGCGGCGCAACTGTAAACTTGGGCTGAAGGCCGCCACAGACTTTTGCGGCGCCTCTGAGCGGCGCCGCTGCGCTATGCTTAACCATAGGGCAGAGACGCAGAGCTCGCCTCCAGCGGCGCCGCCAGCGGCACCGGCGGCGTCGCTGGCGGAAATGACTTGAATCATTCCACCCGGCGGCGCCGCTCCAGCGTCTGTCTGTCTGCGCTCTGCGCTCTGCCCTTTCGCGGCGGGATCCAGAGCGGAGACGGTCGATGCGAGCGCGCGATCGTCATCGGGGCGCGTTATTGTTAAGCACCAGTCGGTCCCCACTAGAAACAGTACAGTACCTCGCCATCACCGCTCCCACTGATGATGAGTCAAGCCGCTGAGCGGCGCCGCTCATCGGTGCCGCCGGCCGGCCAGCGTCGCCGCCGAGCGGCGCCGCAGAAGTCTGTGGCGGCCTTTACGGGGTGCAGGCCAGGAACGTGATACCTGTCTTTTTTAAACGTTGGTCGATTGCGGTACGTTACGGCAGATGTGGGTGAGGACGATGGTGACAGGGTCGCAAATTTCACCCGAACTTCGCCCAGAAGGGTTATGTAAGGTGATGGTCACGATTATAAAAATGCGTACATACATGGATACAACGCTTGTTCGCATGGCTGTCCTTCGTCCAGCGTTCTGCTGATTCTATTCAGGATGACTCGAGCGAACAGCTTGCAAACAACGGATAGCGGACAAAACGGGCGATAGTTGCCAATGTTGTGCACGTCTGCATTCTTGTACAAGACACTCTTGCTAGTCTTCCAATGAGCTGGAACCTTGCACTCCGACAGGTAGCGTGTGAAGAGCTGCGTCAAGGTGTTGAAGAGTACTAGAGGGAGGTTCTCCAAGTGCTCAGATTTGATGCTGTCGGGAGCGGGGTTCGCCATCATGCCTTCTCCTTACGTCGCATGCGGCCATTACAAGTCGGCATCTGCTTGGCTGCGGGACATTATGTACGAATGGTCGCCGCGGATGCGGCGACTCGCGCGGCGAGCGCGGCAGAAAACGTCGCAATTGGGTGACTTCAGCGGCCAGTGGTATCTAGACCTGCATCAAAACTTGCACAACAAATGTTAGAAAGTGTGTACAAACTCAGTTTCACTGCGACAGTGCGTTATATTTTCATCTTTTCCTGAAGAAGCAGCATATAAAATTGAGCATTAGAACGTTGCTTAGTTTTATAACGCGAACTCAATTTCTGAACCAGAGCATGTATTCCCCCAGCTCTTGCAACAGCAGAAAGGGATATCAACAACTCAAACCTAGCGTCTGCAGCAATTCATGAGGCACAGCTCCCACGACCGCAGCGGAGCTCATCGCGCGCGCGGCGACCATTCGTACATAAAGACCGCCCCTCCATCTGCTTGCCCCTTCACGCGATTAGCGAGTGTCAGAGCGCGTCTCGTTGCGCATGGCGACCTTAAAACGTGTTCTGGTACACGTTAAATGCGCTGAAGAGAAGTACTCCAAATCGTTTTAGGTTAACGCAAGGATCGGGTTTTTTATAGCATGACCCCGACGTATGTTTTTCAAATTTCGGCCAATTTTACAACGTCAGTGTGTAGTGGGAGCACTGTAGTGGGATTCGAACACAGGGTTTTTGTAGATCCTAGAGTAAACATAGGTGGCTGTAGGACAGCGGATCCGGTATCTAATCCGGTCCGCGCAGATCTTGACCCGCCGTATAACAGCTGGCCGTCCGCTGCCCAAACATCTCCCGATTCAAAACCGTAAGCAGAAGAGGGACCTACTGTACCATCTGGCCGTCAAGCTGAGGGTCCCGCCTCCGGATTTTGGGAGGGAGGTTAGTGGTGGGTGTTGGTCCGACTCGCTAGACTGTTATCTATTCGCCTCCTCCTGTCCTTTCTTATGTCGTGTTTAATTGTTTTATAAGATAAAAGTATGCAAGGTCTCTCGTGTTTTATTCTGTAGTCTCAAACTATTCACATACCTACAGCTAGTGTCCTCGAACTTACCCCGCTACACTAAACTGAATCAGTGGGAGTTCGAAGGATATTACATGGAGGTCCCGGACGAACTTTTCCTAGTCCAGCTTATTACATGGAACGTAACTTCGAAGTCACCTTGTTTACTTTTAAAATTTTAACACTTTTATTCAAATTCTCCCTACTTTTGATTGTTAGGTTTGTAGAAATAGACGTCGTTTCTACAGCTGATCACTGCAATAAAATAATTCCCTTATCCCACACTTTTGCTTGATAAGTTTGTACGAACTGATCATTTTTACAGCTTCGCATGGCATCACTCTAGTAGTGTTCATTCTTTGGTAGAATTCTAGCGGGTTAGACTGTTTAAAAAAAGTTTTAGCTAGTAATGAAATTTTCTCTCCACAACTTTCTCTTCTTTACCATATTCCCAACAGGAGGTTATTAAATATAAAATAGTACATTTTATATTCATACCTCCTTCCCTTCTCTGACGTTCAAATTTCAATAGGAAAATTTTTTTCAGATCCATATCATACTTTTGCCTGACGCTAGTCGTCGTTTAGAACATTCACCGCCTTATTCTGTTGGAATACTCTGAGTCCCTTCTCGGATAAGAAAAGGGAACATCCTAAAATAGCAAATCTGAATCCTTTCTAGATAAAGAACAGGAACACGCTAAGGATAAAAAGAAGGGTGCTAGAATTATGAATCAGAGAAGAAACGTACGTACGTAGTGATTGCGCCACAAAATTGTAAAGTAAGCGCCGGCATATTGCAACAGCGCCTCGAAAAATAAAAGGCAAAAACACTAAAATATGATACTGGATTACATCTGATAAAACACTTCCACTCTCCATTGTCCTCATTTCTCTCCCTATCTTCACAGGGATACTAATAACCTTTAGAGCTTGGTACATAATACCCTAACACCACCAACCAAGGACGTCAGATTTCAACAACCGAATCCACCAACGAAAAAGCAATACCCGAATCATCCGTGACGTTTACCGTTTATTTTTTTTATTTGCAACAGAATTTTTGCTATTCTTTCTTCTTTCAAAAAAAAAAACTACTTTTACCATTGCAACGATGAGCTCTCAGCTAGAGAAGGCAGAAGAACAAGCCCTTCTCGACACTTTTGATACACTAACACTTACTGATAAAATCAAGGCCTTGGAAAAAGAAGTAGATCAACTCCGAAAATCCTCTACCAAACTAAGCACCAAAAACAACAGCTCTGAGCAAAAACCAAAAGAAAAAAGGGAAATTTGTGAACACACACTCCCCCCAAACATTCTATTACTGCGCACGGATCTACACCCAGCTGCCACCACCTGCCACACCCAATTATAAAAGAAAACCCTATTTCACAAAAAACTGCCCACCACCGCCATTCTCTCCCGTAAATACCCATCATACCCCGGCAACCTATTTTAATAACTTTATGGGACCACCGCATAGATACTTTTTCCCTACTTTTGCTAGCCAATACCCCCTAAACAATAAACAGCCGCAGATAAATTTCTTCTCATCAGCGGCGCAACCTCATTTTATAAATACTAGCGCCCAATTTCGCACGAAACGAATGACAAGAAGAGTAAGCGGATATGCACTACGGCACAGCAACCATAAATAGAGAACTTTTAATTATTTCAACTTAACACCTTACCAAACAGGTACCCGAGATGATTGCGAAAAATGCCTATATCGTACTCTTCATTTTAACCAGCCACTGTAGGTAAATAATTTAACAAATAGCGAATGAGTTGGTGAAATTTATTACACATACAAAGTACAATAAAAATGTACCCGACATCACCACAATAATTGACGACAGAGCGATTGCATTGCGAACCACTCTCTGGATACTTTGGCCAGCTGCTGAAAAATATAGAATAACAATGCCATTTTGCTATCTTCCAGCTTATCTATTTTACCTTCTTGTACTCCTCATGAACGTCCTTCTCTATCTGCAAACGCTCTTCTCCTCCTCTTTTCCTTTGCTCCAGCTCTTTAATTTCGACACCACTACTTTCTCTCACATCCCCAGCTCCTCCATGCAGCGATAATACCCCATCACGGCAGCTATATACTGGAAAAAATTTTGGCGAAAATATTAGTATTAATATTCAAAAGCAATAATAAAACAAATAACTATTTACCTCTCTTCTGTGCTCCGCATTGACCATCTGATCAATATGATTATGAACATTCATTCTGGAATATCTGAACAGAGCTTTCCATTGTTCGTCTACTTTTCACCTCTTTACATCTAAATTTACGCAATAGAAAGAATCAATAGAAAACGTATTTTACGTATATTAAATTACGCACACATTTTCTTCAAACACTTTATTAATTTATACTTAGTCGCCATCATGAAGATCCTTCCTCTCGGAATCGAATTCGTGGAGCGCCTCGGAATGACCCCGTCCCATAATTAATCTCCGTATCCTTTGCATATCTTCTTCAAGCCGGATGCGTTCCTGAAAATGTATTCTTCATTTAAAAAAACTTTAGATTGCGAAAAAAAGTTACTCTTATCACATTCGCTATCTCCTCCATCTCTTCGGAATGCTTATCTAACAACGCATCAATGTCCCCCTCCAGGCGAGACACCGCATTCGCCGCATGGTGTTTAGCCTCCGTTACTTCCCTTTTTACCGCGCTCATTCCCATCCGCTTCGCAAGCAAAGGTCCAACCACAACTCCATTACTAAAAGCACCATCATAAAAAATATAAGAAGAAGAGAAAAAACTTTGCTAAAGGTATACTCTCAAGCCGATTACTACCCTCCCTCGACAGTATATCACCGCACTCTGCCTCAAGCGTGATGGACACCATCATCAAATCCGCGCAGATTATTCCCTTTGGGAAACACATCACGTCTAGAATCGCAGACAGCGCCTAAACACCCATACAGTAAATCCTCACTAATGAAATTGTATCTAAACTATCTCCGGAAAAAATCTCTCCTACAGAAATTTCCTTTATCCGAAAATTTATAAATACCCTTCTGAATATTTTTTCGACTAATTTGTAAAACAAATTTCATAGAAGTGATAAACAACACCGACATTGATAATTCTCACTCATCATTCTACAAACCACCCATTTTTTCATGCATTCTTACCACTATAATTTAAATAAGCTTCAAAGTTCTGCTACTTCCACCTAATTAATGGAACAATCTTAAATAACCTCCCTTCGTTTTGATGAGATGAAGCATCTCTACTACGAAAATTACAAAATATCCATAATTCAACATGTCTTTACCTACCACCTCTCCCCAATGGAAAAAAACATTTGTTTTCTCAGTTCTTTCCTTTTCTCCGAGGAATTAAATCTCTCCCTCGTAATTCCCTCACGAAACCTCATCCTGCACCAGCTTCTGCACCTTTCCCCCAATTTTCGCATTACTGTAAGCCCCGATGTGTGTGACAACACTACGCCACATCACACGTCTTAGCGTGTCGCTTACTCAGACACTGGGAGGGGTGCTCTGTCCGACAATTGCGCGTAAACTACGGAGAAGTGACAGATTTACAGATTTTGTCGGACAGATGACGGAAAAACGGTGCACTGGCGGGAATTCAAAACGGGGTTTTGAGGAGCGGCGTAGCCCTACAGATGACCGGACCTCGGTGGATTGGCGGGATTTTTGAATATTCCTTTTGAGGGTTGCGGGATCTCACCATTCTACAAGTACTTATCGGAGAAGCCGTACTTGGTATACTGGAAAATTTGAGTGCAGTCCTTATTTGTAAAGACCAGCAGGTGTTTTACCACTCCTTCCCCTGAATTTCCTAAAGAATTCAGTAATTGCGTCGAGACGAAATCACCTTATCGGCGACATCGGTAATGGGGCACAGGGGAAACGCCGGCCCCTATAGGGGTTGCATCCCTAAACTAGGTCTGCCCCGGTTTGCGTTATGCGTTGTAAGTTCATTTGCCTACAAGTGATCACACATCAAACTAAAGCTTTATTACTCGTACAACCACGATAGCTCTGCTTGTAAGGCGAATTGAATGATAAAAGCTTTCTATCAGTGAACAACACCAACGAATAACAACAGATTTCAACAAAGAGCATCAACAAAATGATAGTAGTGCCATCCTGCAAAGACCAGAGGATGAAAAAGAGACATTTCGCAAAGGGTGCAAATATGAAGCAGTCGTCCTCTTCTCTTCCATCTCAGTAGCCATTAGAGTTATCCAACGGTCGTTGAAGCTCCCTTCTTTTGCAGCGGAAATAAATGCTAAAAAAAAGAACATTAATTTTGCTACGTTGTGCATTGTTTTGACAGCTGCAATATCATATCAAACTCACACGTTCTGTAAGGCGCAAACCAGTTGTCTTCGCCATATACCAATGAGCAGATCCTAGTAAATAGCATACCTTCGTCGTTTTCCCCGAGACAAGAAGAACCTGAACAAAACAGCAACACTTGGGAATAAGTAGAACAAAGCATGTTCACTGTACGGGACAGGGTGAAGACAGAAATTAGCCATAAAAATTAAAACAAAGTAAGAAAATAAATACCTACCTGGCAATGAATTTGGCTAACAAGACGAAAGGACAATGTTCATACCTGTCAGAAGTCCATGGGCATTCAACTCGCTCAAAAAGTCAACCACATTCACTGCAGTTCTGAATCCCTTTGAATCTCACAGTGGTGATGGATTTGGAACAGTGTATTTCAACCCTAAACCAGCGCTATTTGGCTTGCCCATCACTCTGCAATGGAAGTCGCACAAAAAATAGAAAAAGAGTAAAGAACGGCCAACCTTTTCGCATTCTCGATAGACGCAAATATTTGTGCAAATATTTCGTCAAATAAGCAAGCTCCTTTTCTTCAGTTCGAGTCATCCAGCTCGGCATAAAATCTATAGGGAGCACACCACAGATAGAATATCGGCATTAAAATAGCAAGCACTCGGTAAAGATAACAAGCAGAAGGAATGGACAGAAATTGTCTTGCAGTGGTCCTGAAACTAAACCTCCCATCAAACGTTTTCGGATACGAGCAAATTAGTCGATTCGCAAACAAAGAACGTATGCAATAAACGCACACACATAGTTTAAGAAACAAGAAAAACAGACGATGAGAATGAACTAGCCATAGCTGCCTGTGGACCAGGGGTGTGCGTAAATGAAATCCGAAATTTCGTAAATCGTAAATCGTAATTACGAAAAAAACTGCTGTAAATCGTAAATCGTAAACCGTAAATCGTAAGAGAGTCCTGACATGTAAAGCAGTACAACTAAATTCTCAGAGCTTTACTTGCTAATGTTAATCAAATATCTATATATTAATTGTGTTATTTTCGGCTCAAGCCGCACAGATTTCTTCCCAAACTTTTGCTTTTTACATTGTATTTTTCTTTTTAGTCGAGACATCTTTCATATCAATAAATAGCAAGTAGTAGTGCTATAAAGATTGATATTTTTTTAATTCACCGCTGACTATCTCGACCAAGGCAACACATATTTGACGCACCGAAAGTCCTCCGCTTTTTACATTTTAAAATTCATCCAGAAACATTGCCAATGGGATAGAAAACTTTGCGACCACCGAAACAGCATGATCATATTTCTTGGGCACCCTCCTTAGTATCTTTTGAATGGAAGGTGTAATGTGAAATCTTTTGAAGTCATCTCCAGTTTGATTCCACAGACATGCGATTTGGTTCTGGAGATGTCGCGTTTGGTTTTTGAAAATCCAAGTTAAGTTGGGAATAATGCAATTTTAAAATGGAAAATGGTTCTTTTGATTTCTAAAAGCCTACTTTAAACGTGACAAGTAAAAAAGGTATATAAATCATCACATGAAGGTAGTTAAACATAGAATGCATGATGAGAAGGTACTTAGCAACCTTACCCTCCGCGCGATACCCGAATTCAGATCTCTGTTAACGTTAGAGCCCACAATGAAAAAACTTTAAAAGAAAAACTTTAAAACTTGTACCACCGACAACAGGCTAGTGCACCAGCTCTAAATTTGCTTACATCCTAGAGTTCCTTCAGTTCCTTCTCTTGATAGAATATGGAGGCAAACAAAGGTGAATGTGTGATCTAAAGAAGAAGTAACAGCGCATTCGCGAAGAAGAAATGACAGTGCATTCGAAGACTAAAATTTTGCATTACTATATAATAACTGTCTGCCTTCGTTCGGCTACCCTTCGCCAGTTCTGTAACGAGCATTTGCTCTCTGAGAGTCGCAGCATTCTAATGGAGCTACACAGGGTTTGTGCGACAATTTCAACCACGCCGCTGAAAAGGGAGACCAAGACTGCCAAAACCACTTCGACTCTCTTTGAATGAGTTCCAAGTTTGCCTTTATAGCACTTTGAATATCCATCTGCTCCACACTGTCGCGTACGTGTTAGTCGATAGAAACATCAGTCGTTTAATCTTTCCATATGATTCTAGTAATCGTCTGCATCCCGCTTCCACTCACGAATGATATTCCATCGCGTCTTGCGTCAGTCGCCTTCGGAGGGGATAGCATGAACCAGATGGTAGTTACCTAATAAGATGTGAATCAGCGAATACTAATCTCTTTTCCCCACAAAATAGTCTCGCATATCTTTGTGGGCTGGAATGGAACGTTCCTCGACAGTAGGAATGCGTACCTTGCTGGAAATGGAGAAGTCCAATATCCCAGTGAGCTTCTTTTTAATTTTGCGTTGATCCTGCTTTCCCTTTAGAACATGTCTGGTACAAAACGGAAACCCTTGCAGTGTTGGAGAAATGTAAAAGTCACTAAAGCAAAGAGATACGCCGAACTCGAGAGATCTGTGCATAGTACGGTGTCTTCTGTCATGGTGCGACATCAGAACATAAACACTAAAACGAACAGACGGAATAAGCGAGACTTTTAAAGTGGGCACATCTTCATAACACGGGCTGCATCGCCTCATTTGGAGTTAGATCAAAGATCACATTTACGAAAATTTACGATTTACGACCCAAAATGTCGTAAATCGTAAATCGTAAAAAATTTGCCAAAAATCGCCGTAAATCGTAAAATCGTAAAACGTAAATCGTAATTACGCACACCCCTGCTGTGGACATTGATTGGTGCCTAGCTAGGCCCAAAGTTGACCTGTTGCTCGCGTAGCGTACCGCGAGCGGTGATATGACCCATAGTGAACCCCTCCCTGAGGACCGCCCTCAAAATTGAACCCACAGAGCATCCTCAACGTCATTTTGTCGGACAGAGCACCTCAAATTGTCTGAGTACACCACTAGAGGGCAGCCGCCCTATTGATTAG
>OX377206.1:59572183-59775277 GCA_947396885.1 Heligmosomoides polygyrus polygyrus
TTCCCAAACGCCGGCAAGAGGGTAGGGATGCGTTCGTATCGGCTGGTCGCGGAAGCCGCAGGCGTGCGTCCAGGTGGCAATATCTGCGGCGTAAACCCTCTCCTCGCCGTCTCCACGCACACTGTGACACACGTCGCACGCGCGGCAGACGTGACAACGAGTCGACGGAGGCCGTCGACGTTGGCTCAACGACGATGATGGCCCCACGACGGCGGATGGCCCGACAGACGAGCGGAGCATACAGATCGACCAATTGCGATCGTTATCCTAATCAGCGGGTTTACAAAACCAGTGCGAAGATTCATGTTGGCGTATAACATAGTTCTATATCAGAATTTCGATCTCTATCTAATGAACTCCACATCATTCGAACTCTATCTAATGAACTCCACATCAAGCGTATCAATACCACCGTTGAGGCGAAACTTTGAAATTTGAAACCAAAGAATAATCCTTCGCAAACCTGTTACGAAGCTGGTATATTTCCAGGCTAAAATTCCGCACAAAATTTAACGACATCGTTGAAATACCTTCTAGAAGAGGTCATTTATTGAAGAAAAGACATTATTGTGTATATCACACCGTTGGAGAGGACAAGTTATCTAGTCTGGTAAAAACCGAACGCGTCACGACCCTCCGCGGCTGCGTCCTTGTTATGATTAGGTCGCGACAGGTCAGTCAGACTTATTGCCACCCGTCCAAGCTATTCTTCATACGTTCAGCAAATTGAGATGATGAGATGGTAACTACATGCAAAGTATGGGTGAGGCGGATGTCAGAAGATTTTCAGGCATACAGCAAGGCAGGAATGCCGTATAAGTGCTGGAAACGGCCTGATATGTCGCCGTTTGGGTCTATCAGCTCAAAAGGTGCTCATTCCTTCTTGGATTAATAACTCTAACGAATAAGTGTTGATAAAGAAATAGAAGGATGAAGGGATGGATGAAAGGATGAGATGAAGGAGTGGACAGAAGACTGTTGGACGCCAGGCAAACTACATAGGAATTACATATATGCCTAATCTCAAATCGGATCCCAGTCCTTTTCAGGTCTTCCCAATGCTAATCATTATTATACATCGCGAGGTGCTTAATTATAACTTATTGTGGAAATAAAGCGTTGGTGCAATCCCAATAGGGGGGAGCACCTTACACGAGTCGCAAGTTTCTCAGCAATTGTCCAATTTCGAAAATGTTAAAATATTGCACTAGTATTTAACCCATTGACGACCGCGCCGCAAATCTCGTGTCTGGCGCGTGGGACCGCGCGCTGGGACCGCCTTGAGGCTCGAATCTCGTGCACTCACTACTTCACGGTATTCCAAATGAAGCTCCCTCTCCAATGGGTGAGCCACATATTGGAAAAGGCCGGAACAGGTTCGAAGCAAAACGTAAAAGATGTATTTGCTGCTACAAAAAGGTCAGCACAGAAAAGGGCGCACGTTCGTCACGAATCGTGCAAATAAGGTGACCACACAATGTAGCAAGTGTTTAAAATATTTTTTCTAAATTGGATTCAAGTTTTTCGCAAGAAATTTGAACAGATGTCTTAACCATGACCATTTTTGTAAGATATACGTAGCTGTTCGTGAGTAGTATCTATTTATTTGAGGTTTGAATAGTGTGTAGTGTTGATTTTTTTTATCAAAGCTTTCGTTAGAAGTAAATGATTCTCGGACCACTGTGCAGGTAGCATTGGTAGGATCCAACGAATCTAATGAATACTAGTAAACTATGAAGAATCGAGGAAGTGCGCCGCAGCGAACATTTTTTCAACCGCGGGCTAAAATTGGGCCGCGCGGTCCCACGCGACAGAAAAACTGCGGGCCGAAATTGGGCCGCGCGGTCGTCAATGGGTTAATAAATCTCTGCACTCGCTCGAGCTACCCTTCACCAGTTCTGGAGCAAACATTTGCTCTCCGAGAGTCTGCAGCAGTCTGAACGGATCAGATAGGGTGAGTACGATAAACTCAATCACACCACCGAAAATGGAGATCAAACTGTCATAACAAGTTCGACATTTTCTTGAATTTCTACGCGCTCGGCTTTAACCCACTTTGTATATTACTTTGCTCCGAACTGTGAATTACAATGCAAACCGATAGAAACATTAGTAGTTTATCTTTTCCACATGAATGCAGCAACCCCGCTTGCAGTCACGAATGATGCTCGATCGTGGATTTGCGTCAGTTCTACTCGGTAGGGTTAAGATGAATCTGTTATAAACAAACTGACCAGACATTATTACAATTGATACCAAATGAGACGTGGATCAAAGAATACTCGTCTCTCTATCTCTAAGAAACCGCCTCCAGTGCTTCTGTGGGTTGGAGTGGAACAACCTTCGACAGCAGAAATGCAATGTGCCTTGCTAGCTCTATACCGGAAACGGAGGGGTTCAGCCTCCTGGACAAGAACTTTTTTTTTAAATATTGTATTGCACTTGTTTCTCCTCTTGAACTGGCCCGATTTCAAACGGCAGCCCTTCCAATGTTAGAGAAATAGAAGAATTAGCGAGACGAAAAGACAGGTAGAATTCGAGAGGCCAGGACGGTGTCTTCTGCCGCAGTAACACATTACATTATCAAAAACAACTCTCAAGAAGAGCAGGAATTAGCGGTAAGAAGAAAGCATTAGAATGGGCACATTTTTATAACTCGGTCCACCACATAAATTTGGACTCCAGTTGGTTGCAAATAAAAGATCACATTTACGAAATTTTATGATTTACGACCCAAATTATCGTAAATCGTAAAAAATGGCAAAAATGGTCGTAAAAAGTAATTAGATACTACGCACACCCCTGATAGCAAGGTACTTGCACTTACAAAAGAAAGGTCTGAAGCGTATGTCCCAACGGGAGAGCGAGGCATATAGGAGGAATCCCCACCCCTCAATTAGTATAAAAATGTGTTCATTTTCACTCCAGCATCGGAGACATTGTCGGTGTTCAGTTTTAGAGAAAACCTTCAGCAGACCCCAGTTGACAGGCAAAGCTGAGGGGAAAAGTTTATCGATGCCATTTAGGTTAATTTGCGGGATCCACAGACCTCGTTTCTAATGTTAGCCACCTCCGACGTCACATCCTGGTCTCTTTTGAAAGTCCGACCAGGATAGTTTTTCTCGAGATCATTAGTCCACGTATGGAAACAACCTGTGAGACGCCTGTAGCCTTTACTATACGCTGCCCGTATTGTGCCCAGTGCTGCTTCATGCACTTTGTTCCTATGTATTACTGATGTTGAACATTTGCGCATCATCATGTTGAATACCACAACATTCAGCAAAAAAATTTGGCAAAAGACGTCTGAAAATGATATAGACGTCAGAATCATCCAAATCTCAACCAGTCAATTGAAATGCAAAAATACAGCAGTGCGGAAGAACTGAACCCCGACCTTTCTCGCATGAAGCAACGTCACTTCCACTGCGCTCCCAGCCGCCTGCCGGCAGAGGCATCGCGGGCGTACAACACCCCCAAACTCGTGATGCGCCGCATTCCATTGTAAGATCCCCCTCTTCCTTGGGTTCAACAACTTGGCAAAAAATAAACACATTTTTATACTAGCTGAGGAGTTTGGGGATTCTCTCTATATATTCTCCCTTCACTTGGATCTAAAGAATTTGGATATTCACACATGCTCATGAACGGTGTAATATATGTCAAAAAGTACTTGCAGATTTTGCGCTGACATCCAGAAGGTCATAGCTTTCAGTTCAGCAAACGCTAGGGGTGGGGGGGGGGGAGGTGGGGGTTACCACGAAATATTACATCACAGCAGGTTATATAGACAATATGCAGAGGCGGAGCTACATCTACCTCCGATAGTGAGCCAATGGGGCCACCAACCTCTGATCTTGAAAGGGGGCATTGCGCCTAGGTCGCCATTATTCGGCACCGGTAGCTGTCGCGCCGCGACGTCGCGTGCGGGACATCGCGCAGTTGCACCTACTGCTCTACCAGCTTTTTTCACAGCGCTGCTGCTTCAAGACCGTAGAATCTGCCGCAATGACAATAACTCGGCTCAACAATAACACTCAGTTGGTTTCAACTAGCCTACAATTTACGATCATTCAAGGAAGGAACGACGGGTGGCCAAGAGACTTTGGGATGAAATGCGTATCAGTGGATGCAGCTTTGAGCACTGTGGATGTCTATTTCCTACCTGAAACGAAAATTTAGAAAAGGAATTAAAAAGAAATAGAGAAACTGGAAAGCTATTCCGCAGACTATTGTGGGGCGGTAGTGGTTATTCAGCATATACTTAAATTTTTTTTATTTTGTAGTGAAGAACCACGTAGATAAGCAATCCACATACGGTCAACAAACAGCATACAAAACAACAATGAATAAAACAATTGAAGTCATCAAAACGGGATAAACTAAGAAGCGTCCTGGATATATACGCGATTGTCAGCGGACAAAAGGATCTGTGCGTATGCTTCCCAAACAAATCTGAGGACTAGACTTGCCTTGTTGGGTCACGAATGTTGAATCAAACAGGGATACAAGCGATAGCCGACGTTGCTTTTTACCTTGCTGCATGCACGTTTATTCCAGGTATATTTGTTATGCTGTCGCACCAACTATATATATATATATATATATATATATATATATATATATATATATATATATATATATATATTACGTCCAAGTATCACTGCAACCAGTCCTTCTTTCTTTAGTACAGATATAGGTTTCTTGTTGGATTCTTGTAGTATTCGGTGATGATTTTGCGAGTATTCGACAGTTGGTCATGCTTAACAAATACGAGCGATCCCTTCGATAAGGCGAATAGTTGGTCATGGACTCCCTGAACTCGCCCTTCGTCTGAACTGGACTACAACCTTTTTCTTAATACAATACACTTCCCCTATAGATCGAGCAGTGATGGGCTGGCATTCGTTCTTCAGTTATCGACGTCCATTATTCAGCCAGTGAACAAGGGCGGTAGCCATCATCCTGACAGTCGTTGGTTGAACTGCATAATATTTTCCTGCGGTTGATGAATTAGGATTCCCAGTAATTTCCATCAATGTAGGATAGCCCCATGTTCAACTCACGGGTCAGAATACTCGCGTGTCGGTGCATCGCGCGCACGAAGCAGCTGAGTCATAATGCGGCGCAGTTGAGCCGCGGCAGCCGCCGGTGTCGAATAATTGGGACCCCGCGCCTAGAGTGGACTAATTGAGTGCTATCTCTATTGCCTACTTGCGGTACCCCTAAGTTATCCCTGTGGATGTTACTGAATGATACTTATCTTAGAGTGTTCAGCTAAGTATGCTAAGTCTTATCCTTCATTCTTACTTGCACCACATTATACTATCATTCATAGATGTAGACTTTAGTTGTGTATTCATAACAATTCGAACAATTCCACAGCTATATAAACGACTATGGGCGCAGTTAGGGTCGCGGAGGGGAGGGGGGGTCACCATGTAGGACAACCCTACAAAACGGTTTGTGCTTTTTGAAACCAGATTAAAATTAGACTGTCACTCTTGTCGAAATGCGTGCCTAAGGAATTGCATTGTGAGAAGCAAGTGTCGACTCGTCTTTGGAGGATAAGAATAGGTGAGTCGATGAGCATTTTGATGCTGTTCGCTCTAAGACCAAAGTAAGATTACAGCTCTTGAGGGTAGTAGGGCAAGATCAGCATGCAGGTTACGAGGCGACTTTAGGTTCTATTTTTATCGCTCACCTTACAGCTGGAGGGAATGAGCGTGACGTGCGAAACCCTCCGGGTCACTGTTCTTGGCGTCGTATCGAGCGATGCTTTATCTACGTTGGACCTGGGGCCTAGTCTCGCTTCCGGTCGATGCATATCCCCCATTGTGTGGCGTAAGATCGTGGGCAGTCTGCAATCATTGCAGGATCGCCTGCGAGGTAGAGCGAGAGTCGATGCGCGAGATGACGGGCAAGACATCATCACCACTGCTGCAATTCCGATCCCACCGTTTCCGGTTACGTATTTCCGATCGCAGGAGCCGGCTAGCGCGATAGATACGAAGTTCCGCATATTTTCCACGTCCTTGTTGAACATTCTGAGGTAGAAGTACCGTTAGTAATCTTAGTGCAGGACAAAAGTGCGGTTTCACAAGTGAACGGTCTGACCATGAGGCGTATGTCTCAGGGGGAGCAAGTCATGTAGCAATAATCTCCACCCCTCATTTAGTGTGAAAATGTGTTTCTTTGTTGCCAAATGGTTAAACCAGAAGAGTAGGGAGACTCCGCGTTTACAGGGTGCGTAAAAAGTATTGACGCACTAAACGTGGGCTATAGAAAAAACAACACAACGTAGAATTCAACAAGTTTATAACAAAAATGTCAACAATAATCTAGCAAATAGAATGGTATCACTCGTATTCGATATGGGCTCCTTTGCTGCGAATACAGTCGCGAAGACGAAGAGGAAAGGCATCGACGGTGCGCCGCAAGTAGTCCACGTCGATTTCGTTCCAGGCTTTAAGCAACGCGGGCTTCAGTGACTTGATACTTTTGTGGGAGGTAGCGCAGGCTTTGCTCTCCAAAACTCCCCATACGGAGTAATCCAGCGGATTCAGATCCGGGCTGTACGGAGGCCATTCCTCTGCCGAAATGAAGTCCTTCAAGTTGGTGCGGCACCAGTCCTGGACAGTCTTCGCCTTGTGCGCAGGAGCGGAATCCTGCTGAAAGACATATGGCTTACTTCCGAAGTGGGAATCGAGCCAAGGAACCAGGTGCTTCTTCAGGACGTCATCCAGGTAGTTCTGCTGGTTTATTTTCACTCCTGGATCCACAAAAACCAGAGGCGATTTGCCGTCGCTTGTGATGAATGCGCAGACCATGATAGTGGCTGGATGCGCCTTCCTAGCAACGAGCCTTCCACCGGAATTAGCGTTTTGGAGGTCCTTGGAGAGTATTCTGCAGTTTTGCCGGTTGAAAGCAGCTTCAACGCTGAAGAGCTTTTCGTCACTGAAGACGAAGTCGCGGTGTGCATCGTTGGCGGCGCGCCTGAGCAGCTCCTTGCATCTGCGCACCCTTGTCCGCTTGTTTTCTAAGGACAGCGCCTGGCACTTCTGCAGTCGATAGCTACGAAGGTTGAGCTCCTTGTGGACAATAGTTCTAACAGATCCTTCGCTGATATTGAGGTCGTTGGCCATTTTCCTTATCGACTGTTGCGGCGAGCGCTTGATTCTCTTCCGGATCACATCTTCATTGCTTTTCGTAACAGCTGAGCAGGGTCGACCAGATCGACGACGGTCTGATGTTCCTCCAGTCTCCTTGAAGAGCTTTACCGCTCTTTGGACCGTTCGGCGATGGACAGAAAGGATTTTTGACGATGTCTTTTGTGGCGAAGCCGGCGCAGTGAAGATCAATGATGGATTGTCGCTTTGGATGGGCGGCTACCATTCTAAAAATGAAATGGAATGTTTACAAATACGAACACAAATAATGATGGAACACAACAAAAATAACAAATAGAGCACGCGAAAAACTCCAAAACTGACCTTAACACCTTAACAAGACGACAGTTGTGACAAAAAGAGGTGCGTCAATACTTTTTACGCACCCTGTACTATGGAGTCGCGGCGACGGCGCTCAGGAGTGCTCACTTGTATGACCGCGATGCCTGCTCCTACAAGCGGCTAGGGGCGCAGTGGATAGTGGGATTGCTTCATAATATGGAGGTGGGGGTTCGGTTCTTCTACGTTGCGCTACATTTGCATTTAAATTGATTGGTTGAGATTTGAGAAGTCCCGACGTTCAAACAGCTTTCAGGCGGTTTTTGCAGATTTTCCTGCTGTATGATGTGAAAGGTGACCTTGTTATAAATTAATTCGTTCGTTGATCTGCCGTATAAATCGTGGAATCATTTCCTTTTGATGAAGTTTGAAAAAAGTGTCCTTCATACAGCGGCGTAGGAAGTGGGTTGACTGCCTAGCTGAGACAGCTTTGTGTCTCGTTGACAGTACTCCTGCGACATTCGAAAACAATTAGCTGGCACGTTGCGTAGAACTGTCCAAGTACGACTTTCAATAAACATTAGCATATTGACTTCAGATGCTGTCTGGTTGAGCTGGCTCCACTAACGAGCGACACGAAGAAAGCAAATCAGCCAAAGTAAGAAAGCAAACGATTCTTTTCGTGGTATAGTAAAGAGCTGCATGGCGGCCAGCAACACGGCTTTCTAGGCATGAAATAAGCTTAAATAGGCAACAGTGGCGTTGTCATCTTTTGGGCTGATCTGCCACATCTAAGTCATATATTTATGCTCAATTATCTTTCTAACCAAAATGGTTCAAACCACATACCTTCTTTGCAGTTCCCGCAGCTCTTCATCCATCTCTGATTCAAGATTATTCTTCCTCCGAAGCAGCTCATCAAGCGACAGTTCACGTAACTATAAAATTAAAGAGATAAAAACAGCTGAGCTACAATAAGAGATGCACTGCCTCTGGTTGATGCATCAATGACTGTTCTCGGTAACGCAGATTCCATTTCAAATTGTAATACTTCACTTCAGAAAACACCATCGTTCACTTTGTTATACTTTGTCTGATACAAGCATTATTTCCTGCACCAATACTCCCCAAGGCTTTGAGCTATTATACGAGTGCTGTAATTTCTTCTACTTAAATAATTGATAAGGTCACTTCCGATAACCTATTTTCGACGCACTTTGGAAACAAAGCTACTCTTCTTATAATTCCCTTTTGCAAAGTTCCCGTAACTTTACATAATTAATGGCATCTATATCGCTGCAATGTAATAGGTACTAGTGGAGTGCGGATTAGGAGGAGGGAAGGTGCACTCTTGCGACGATAGCTTTTACTTTGTTTTCAAACTAGCACAAAAAATATAAACGTTGCTAGTGGTGGATGTGATCAAAGCCTGAGACAATACACCCCTTCCATCGCTTCAATACCACGACTAGCCTAGAAATTATCCCGAAGTGCCCAGGAAGCTCAGAAAACCACATAAGCAACAACTTACAAACTCATAATCTCCGTCTGCCATTGACTTGTGAAAGCGATTCTCGTATTCCGCTTCGGTGTTCACTAAAAGTAACGGCAGAAAAACTTTAGCATTCCAACTTTATCATTTTATTTCAAAATTTTGAAGGTTAAAAAACATACATATACTAGATGCGGTCAATGACCCCGACTCGCCAACAGGAGTATCCGTCGTTGTGATCGCGTGTTCCGGTTTCTCGGTCATGGATGTAGCCTTCTGGTAAGGAGGAGGAGCGCACAGCACGGAGCCCGGTATTTGACCACCGATACGTAACGACTCCATCTGGCTTTTCAGACTCAGAGCGGTCAGAAATTGGTCTAAACTGGAATTTATAAGCGAAGCGTTAATTTTTTGAGCAGAGTACAGCTCGGCAAAAACGGAGCAGGTTCTGTCGAACTTAGTTCATATACTGGTTTATTCTCCAGGTTATCACGAAAGCTAAACGTATTACATAACCTTTATACATGCATCAACGAAAAGCGTTAATTTGCAAAACGCGCTTCTCTGCTCCCCAGCAATCTTTCAGAGTGAGCTAAGGGACCAAAATCCGCGTTTATTTATTTTATTTATTTATTTCAATGCGTAGATCATAGTCTAGCGTAAGTGAGCAAAACAACACAAAGAAACAACACAAAGAGAACGAACTATCAAACTTCTGTCTACAATTAGCAATAGGACGTTAACAGGCTTGCAAGACAGCTTCTCCAGGTCATCGTACTTCCCAAGCAACAAACTGAATTCCTTGAGAATCCTGTAGGTCAGAAAGTCAGATCTTATTCGTGATTTCGCAACCGGGACTCGAAGCTTAAGCTTTCCTCTAACGGTCCTCTTCAGTACACCCCCCCCCCCAAAAAAAAAGATAATTGGGTCGATAGACACCTTACTAGAAAGTATTTTATACATCATGACAAGATCTGAGATTTTCCTCCTTTTTTCCAGTGAAGGAAGACGAAAGCGAACAGAACTTTCCTGACCACGCGGTACCAGACTATAATCTACCGAGAAACACCTCAACAGAAGTTTTCAAGTGAGATTGTTTTGTACGCTCTCTAAAAGGTCGATGTTCATCTTTTTCCTAGGATTGAACACGGCTATTCTTGATTCCACAACTGGGCGAAAATACGTTTTATAAGCTCTTATGTAAACCACTGGAAGATTTGACTTCAGAACTTTGAAAAGATTGTAACTGCGATAGTTGGCTTTATTCACCAAGACCCTGCAATGATTGGAAAGAGACAGGTTACTCGGGATAAGGAAACCTAAATCACGAGCTTCTTGGAGTTCTTTTAAAGTTTTGTCAATGATCCTATATGACGTTACCGTAGTATGGCTTCTAGACCCAATCGTCAAAGGGTGAGCCTCTTCAGAGGCGAATGGCAGTTCCCATTTTACTGCCCAACAACTGATAAAATCAACTGCTGACTGAAGGCAGTTCGAATATCCGTCGTGCTCAATTTTCTTGTAAATTTTGACATCATCGGCGTACATTTTAGACGTAACCCCCAAATTATTACCGCAGCTTGGGAGCCCATAAGTGTACAACAAGAATAAGATCGGAGGGAACACACCTCCTTGAGGTACACCACAAAATGCAGGAAAGATCTCAGAGTATTGCCTCCTCATCCTTACTTGATACATTCTTCCTGATAAAAACTGTCGAGGTCAATCAATGATCAAAGGATCAATTCCCACAGCCTTCATTTCGATCATTAATTTCTCGACCGGGTGCCTTATCAAAAGCCTTAAAAAATTCAAATTACACAACATCAGTGCGTTTTTTTTTTTTCTTTTCGGCCGCCTTCAACCATCATTAAGGCCGGGGGCATACTTCCATCGCCGCGATGCCATCGCGGCGCTCACTTCATGACCATTCCACCGCACGCAGCCGAATAATCAAAGGAAACATCGCCGCGGCCGCCGCAACAATAGCGGCCCGCATGCGCGATGGCTTCACGCGCCCATCGCGGGCATGGCATACTTTTTCGCGCCGCGCGCGTTTTTTAGCGTTGGTCCTGAGCGGATCGCCGTCGCGCTCCCTTGCAGAGCGGTGAACGATGCGACGAGATCTGGGAACACCACATGCTTTCACGTCGCTCTGCAAAACGCATCGGAGGGGCGGTCTTTATGTACGAATGGTCACTGCGCCCGCGACGGCGACTGCCGTGTGCGCGATGAGCTCCGCTGTGGTCGTGCGAGTTGTGGCTCATGACCTGCTGCGGACGTAGGTTTGAGTTGTTGATATCCCTTTCTGCTGTTGCAGGAGCTGCGGGAAAACATGCTCTGATTCAGAAATTGAGTTCGAGTTATAAAACTAAACAATGTTCTAATGCTCAATTTTATATGGTGCTTCTTCAGGAAGAACTGAAAATATGACAGGCGCTATTCGCCGCGTCCGCGGCGACCATTCGTACATAATGACCCGCAGCCAACGCATCGCCGCGATTCCATCGCGGCGACGAGAAGTATGCACGGGGCCTAAGTGACGTAATCAGAGCGGCTTCCACCGATCGACCTTTCATGAAGCCATGCTGGTCGTTGGACATTGTGGGTTTCGAGATGCGATGTACTATGTACTTCTTGAGGATCTTTTCAAAAGCCCTTGCAGATATTCCTCATATCCCACTGCAGCGTAAAACGCGAAATGGAAATCAAAAAATTTCACCCAAACCTTGCCAAGTACAATTAGCTGAAGCACTGACGACGAATGATAGCTCTGTTTTCGGCATTATAGTGGAGTATGGGAGATTACGCAGATACACTTAAGTAAAGGTGGCAGGATCAGGGCAACCGATTTTGTCTAAAACTTCTTTGTCTAAAAAATTTTGACTTTTACCTCCAAAGAGCTCAAAAAACTGAGATGAGAGTTATCATCAAGCGTTGATCAAAAATGTATTGGAGATGAGTATAAACGGTCACACTGATAGCAAAAAAACACATCGACGGGAATCGAACCTATGACTCCATTACTTTGAAGCGAGGACGCTACCACTGCACAGCCACAGCAGCTGCTAGCCAGACTAAGCGCGCGATATGAAGTCGACAACCCGCATTTTAACCAACCGGAACTCGCTTTGGAATCCGTTAGCAAAATTGGTTTACATAATTGAAATCAGCGTTTCAAGCTCTTACACGCAGCACTGGCATCTGCCCGAAGTTTCATGGGCAGGTGAAGATATCCCCTGGTAAGAGGAAAGTTCAGCTCCTATCTGACATGTACTTCTTCCCGGCCTACAAATAAGTGTAGCTACACCATTAGAATGTAACCAAAGCAGATTTTTTCCCGTAATTCAGCAATGAAGTGCCAAGCCGCTTAAGAACTTAAGAAGTGGTCGTGGAACCGCCAAGTCAGAAAGAAGGATTTATGTAACAAATCTAGTGATGCGGAATGATGACAATTAGCAATGGTCGCTCTGCTTTCGATTTATTTGAAAGAAAAAACAGCGACAGGGTTCAATCAAAATAACGTAAATCTCAAGGCACGAGGTGCAGTGTAGTACCTGCTGCATTTAGGTTCTCAATGAGTGTACGGTCATCAGGGTTGTTTCCAGTCAACAGCGTGCGACCATCCAACGGCGCGCCGACCATCGTTGCTGTGTCGTGGTCCGTAGCATGCGCATTCTTAACATTTACTATTTATTACAAGCTTGAGCGTGTCAAGACACAACAAAGTAAATAACTAGATAACAGCATGCAGGAATGCGTCGTCAAAGTAAGCAACCATGTAGACATCATACCTTCCTTGCAAATAAGGACTAACAATTACATTTAAAAAAAACTGTTTGGAAGCTGTTCCTTTTTGATAGTTTTACTAACGCCAAAGCTCTCCGACAGAAGAAATGCCTCCTAATTGTGGTTTGTGATTTAGAGAAACTTGGCCTAAATCTGTTCCCTCTAGTCAAAGAAGGTATCTGTTTAAGAATCATTAATAGATATGATGCATGTTCTGCCAGAAAAAAAAACTTCACAAAGCAGGGACACATCATTCATTTTTTTCTTTCCAACCTCCAATGACTGTAATCCTAACCTTGTAACCCGGGTAGCACTGTTAGGATTGTTACCATAACTAAAAACAGGCTTCTAAGGAATGTAGTCCTAGCGAGGCTTTTTTCACAGGCTATAGTCTAAATATTCTACTTATCCATTCCTATTCCTTAAAAGACAACTTCAATATTTATTCGCCATAGAAATCCACATGCACAACGTATCATCGATCCGGTCACTGATGAGAAATTTTTGAAATTGCAGATCAAAGAATAATTCTTCGCAAACGTGCTGAGGTGTGCAAGACGTATCTGTGGCCTAAAATTTTCCAAAGAATTCAAATAGTTCGTCGAAATATCTCTTAAAAGAGGTAATTTCTTGAAAAAAACCTAATTGTGCTTATCATTATCATACCGTTGAAAACTTGTCTATAAACCAACATTCTACGCAGATCTCAATTGTAATGTTTATATTCACAAATATCAACTGCATAATGGAGAATTGGCACAAAAAGGCTTGGATTCGCTATGTGGTCCATTTTCGGAGGTCGCGATGGTGATTCGCAGATTGATTATTGAACATAGCCTCGACGTCACTTCGGCTCCTTCGAGTACAACACTTCAGGGCACCTTTGTCATTTAGGGACACCGCCCTGTTTAGTTCTATGCAAGAATATTCTATATTGGATATTTCAAATTGTTCGCCTGCGAACGTGCCTTGACATCCTTGTGCAGAATTTTCTTATTTCTGTGGCACTCACTCTTCTGGTGTGATATCGACCGGCAAATCTGTAGAGCACGATTAGGCTATTAGAGAATTCGGCGCAATGAGTGGACGGAGGGGGGGGGCAGCCCATCAGTTCTCGAAAAAGTACGTGTCGTGGCATTTCCCACATGTAGAACGAGTTTTCACCCGTTTAGTTAGTGCGAGACATACCGTTTGACCTAGGCCCCTCTCGTTGTAACTTGCATAACACGTACGTACGCACTAGTTTGCGTACAATGTGGGGAATTCCACGTCACCATATTCGACTGCTACGCTCGAGGCTGTAGACGCCGTAGGCTGTCGGGGAGCAAGCTGAACATACAAAAGCGCGCGGCGACTGCTGCGGCAAGCGCGACAACTGCCCAGTGTGTGCTGCTACAGTCACGAAGTCCAATCCTTTTGTAACTGCATAAGCTTCTTCTGCTACCTCTGCTCAGCTTAATCAGCGAAAATAGATATTTCGATAGGGAATTGGATGACCTAATCGAAGAAATAAGCAACTGCTTCCATTGTGAGAAGATCTAGTCTCCCTTTATGACAAGAAGCTTCAATTCTAAAAGCCACATATCTATGTACAATACAGCATAACTCGGGAATTTGTTAGAGCTCCATTTCCCCTATAACAGCCCACCTAGGAGCGATGCGTCAGAGGCGGTTCGTCGCGCGTGCGGCGAAAACCTGTATGTTCGTACTACCAGCCTAGGCTGCCCTTCTCCCTCCTTCCCCCCCCCCCCCCCCCCGTCCGCTCACTGCGCCGAGAATTCTTATTAAAGAAGTCGACATCAGAAAATTCCTTAAGGATATGATACTTCAATAACCTTCTACGATACAACTTTCAGCGTCCCACCTTGCAACGTTGATATTTGTGTATATAAACTTCGTAATTGAATTCCGCGGAGAATGTCGGTTTAAAGACATCTCCAACGGTTTGATAAACACAATTATGTTTTCTTCAAGACATGACCTCTTCTAGAAGGTATTTCGACAATGTAATAGAATTCTATGGGAATTTTAGTTGAGATAATGTTATGTTGTGATACGAACTTCGCATGTTTACTGTTCATGTTGCCTTGTTGTTTCTGTGTTTTACTGTTCAGTGGGTATGTTTCATAGCGTAAGCTGTTACTTCTGTCATTTTTGGCCGTGTTCGAACGTTTTCCCACTGAAGCCATAAAAGGCGAGCGCACGGAGAAAACGGCATTCGTTGTCCGCTGCGCGGTAGAGAGCGTTGAGAATAGCTGCACCGGAACAAGTAATGCACACAATTCGTTATATACCTTGCACACTTTAAGGGACGTTTCCGAGGAATTTTTCATTGGCTTCCAGTTTTAAAAATTTCGCATCAACGGTAGTTGTGATAACCTTGTCGTGGGGCTAATTAGATAGGGCTCGAAATTCCGACACAGAACTGTGTTTGTTCCGTTTTTCGGGGCGTCATCGTCTCCACATGGAAATCTGCCGGCCTATTACGCGCGCGATAGATGTTACGGTGCGAGTGGCTACGGCGAACAGGCGTTTGGAGCCGTAGTCATTGTCCTAGGCGCGCGGCTGTGGCGCCACGACCATCCGAATGTTCACACCCAATAAGATGCTAGAACGGATGTTCCCTACTTACATATCTCACTACGACTCAATGAAAGGGTCGACTCGTCTCTAGACCATATCAACACTATATTTGACTGAACCACGCCCTTGAGAAAATAAGACCCAACTATCGTAGCAGACAATACATCTTGGTGCATCGATCCAATCACACTACTTGTCAAAATGCGACCAATGTTGCGGAATAAGGATAACCAGATCGTTGCATCGAAAGTTGATTCGAAGCCGCCTGAAAAGACTTGCCTCGTCCCTCCGAGCAGTCTGGCTGACAACTCGATGGTTTTTGCCCGCATCACATAGCCTGACTAACTGCCAGTGTTGTACTTCTTTCAAAAACATCTGCACTAGGAGCCTGTTCATTCTTCGCGAAAGAAGCGACTCGTTGCTCGTGCAAAACATGTGAATCGATTAAAACCAAGTGGTAGCCGCGAAACCTGTCCAGACTCGAGCGCTGCCGCTGTCACTATCGTCGTCTCTTCTACTTCTCACTAGAGCGACAGCGTTAGCATTGGCATGCGTAATATACCGCCGCTGAAGGAAAAAGAAGAGCTGAAGGTTGGAACAGCTCGAAATTTGCACACACAATTTGCAGTTTGTGCTCTTTTGATTCAATCTATTATCCAGAAAGTATCCTCAACGAATTTCATCTTGATAGACAGCGAGTGGTGCCGTTCGTATAGATGACAAGCATGCAGATCTGCAGGTTCTCTTACATTTTCATGCCGATTAACAGAAAAATCGCAGTGCTTACGGAATTCCTGCGGTTCAATCCATTACGATCCTCATCTACAGAAGACGTTTAGGATGATTGCTTCAATCGAGGTCTAGACAAGAAGTATACAGCGGAAAGGTGCTTTAACTTCAGATTTCAACGATTTTGCCCCCACGCGCTCCTTTTGCGTAGTCACCAACACTACGTCCTGTAGTCGCTCTTGTCGCTCTCGTCACTGCCTCCGCTCCTGTCCTGGAGCATGAACAGATCTTAAAGCTCCACATTCTCCCGACCATGGGACAGCCCATTTCTGCAGCGATCGATAATAAAGAGTACATAGAGGCTGGTGAAATCTCAGGATCCAACTATGTCGACAGATGACATATCACTGGATAAGACTTCGAACGCTGAATTCAAATATGTGTTTCACATCCGTTAAACTCATCTGGGAACGGAACTATGGACCAATTTCAGTTTGTCTTCTTAGCTTCTGTCTGCGTGCAGTGTCTGCTAATCACAAGAGGGTGAGCTCAAGTAGATTGGAAACAGCAGAGGGGTCAAGCAATGGTGGTTCAGTGGAAGGAGGAGCAGCGTGCTGTGGTGGAGTGGTTGCGGTTCGACTCGTCCATACTGCACCATTTTTGCACTTCCTAAAAAAGAGTCACCGCAATCAAACAAATGAATCTATGCAATATCGCAACGAAAAAGGTGGCCAGAAAGGAAACCTAATTCAGAGCTACTGTTAAGTTGCATCTTCACAACCGGAGAGGTGGAAATGTTTCGTCCCCCAAACCTCGCTCAGTAAAGTTATTTAAGGCGCTGATCACTTACGTAAGGTCTGTTTTAGAAATTCCAAACAATTAAGATGGGTTAGGTTATTGTAGGTGTAGGTGAGCATGGGTAAGTGACTCTAACACACCCACACCTATACTAAGGCCTATGTTATACTTTGGCGACCCGTCACTGACGTCGCCGACAGATTCTGTGGCGGCGTCGGCGACGTCGTCGGTGTGAGGGAGTCGGTAGTATGAGGAATGGAATGGAGTATGCAGTGCGGGGGAAGAAGAGCGATAGAGATTGTGATAGCATTAGGGAGAGTGTATATAAATGGGTGTTGGATAATAAAGATACTATTCCCTCTCTGTACTGTTCGCAACTGGCGATCAGTCAGAACTCCAAGAAGAACGCGTCCACGGACAAACCCGACCAACGAGGACCTGAGCGGCGAAGAAGATGACCGATCCAGTCAAGACTGCAGTGGAGAAGACCATACCAGCAAGCCAGCGACGATGGACGTAGACGGTAGCTGGGAAGCTTACCGCGGCTGCACGCCCGGCCCATGTGTGCCGCGCACGTCCTGGGGGACCTGTTGGAAGTTGTTCACCAACTTCCTAGTGCTCCGCAAAGCGACGGAGGAAAAAGATAAGCGTTTAATTTTCTTGCAGGAGTTCGTTAATTTTAATTATGAATTACTGGAGTCGCTACTTCAGGGACGCGAGCTGGACGACGTGAACCTGGAGGAGCTGCGAGTCGCGATGGAGGAGCACTATCAGCCGAAGAAGCTGATCCTGGCTGAATGCTTTAGCTTGATGTCCAAAGTGCAAAAGCCAGGGCAAGCTTTGCGCGAGTACTATGCGGAGCTTCAACAAGCTGCAAATGGATGCAGCTTTGAGAAAATAAAGGATCATCGAGACGCCATGGCTACCATGGTGTTCATTGGAGAATTGGCGTCGGTGGAAGCCAGAAAGCGATTATTAGAGCGTGAAGAGCTCACACCAAAGGAAGCTTTGGAACAGACTCAGGCCTACGAGCGAGTGGGTGCTAATGCGCCACACCTGAAGGACAGATAAGAAGTCGAAGAGGCGAACCTAACAGGTAAGGGTTTAGACGTCCACAAAATTCGAAGAGAGGCGTGAGGAAACCCAGTGTGGCTTCAACACGAGACAAGAAGAGAGAAGAAGTGCGGAGTTTGTGGGGCGTCTGGTCATTTCGGCTATGAATGCTTCAAAAGGGAAAAGGCTTTCTGCAAATTGTGCCATTTCCCGACGACATGCAGGAAGCAAGGTAAGTTACCAAGGAAAGACTCCCGCCAAGTACACTGGTGTGTGGAGCCTGCCGGCGGTTCCGACAGTGAAGATGAGGTAGTTAATTTAGCTGTAAATGGAGTATACTTTGAAGACCAGACTCACTATCGTAGATCAAAGTGGGATGAGCCAGTGAGAGAGTCCCTCCAGGACGCAAAGGAGGTGACTTTAAACGACGCTCAGTATGTTGGAAGAGATGAAACAGTTAGCGGTATAAACGGATTAATCGCGAAACCATCTAGGATGTTGCAGGTAGCGACGAATGGGCAGATGGTGCCATTCGAGCTCGATACGGGTGCTTCCTTGTCAATTATTGATGAGATGACCTAGTATAGGCTAGGTCAGCCACCGTTACGGGAGCCGGAGGTGGCTGTAGCAGCTATATAATCATGAGCGAATCAAATTTCATGGTAAGGTGAATGCATAAGTAAAATTCGCTGGCAAGAGAGCCTATTTTGACCTGCATGTGTTCAAAGATGCGACCCATTCGCTCTGTGGAAGAGAGATGATTCGTGCTTTACAGATCGACTGTGGTCCACACTATAAAAAGGTGCATAAAGTAGTCGAATTGAGTAAAGTGGAATTAAAAAAGAAATCGTAAAGTTGTTAAACCTCAATAAGGAGTTGTTCCAAGGTGGATTTGGTAGATGTACCACCACACAGGCGGAACTGAAGCTTAAAAATGAGCCACCAACGCCCAGTTCCGATAGCTTTAAAGCTTAATGTAGAGGCAAAACTGGACGAACTAGTAGGAAATGGTACAGGAGAGTGGAACATACGGAATGGGCAGCACAGCTAATTGTCGTACCTAAACCGGGTGGAAAGGTACGGATATGTGGTGACTATGAGGTAACGGTTAACCCGCAGTTAGTTAGATCAGTACCCGTTACCAAGGTCTGAAGACTTGTTCCATATGCTTAACGGCGGAAAAAAAAGTTTTCGAAATTAGACTTGTCAGACGCTTATACGCAAGTGGAGCTTAAAGAAGAATTTCGGAGGTACACTACCATCAATACCCATAGGGACTATTTCAGTATACGAGAATTCCATTTGGAATCGCGTCTGCACCTGCCATATTCCAGAAAATAATGGAAAAGACATTGGCAGGGATTGAAGGAGTATTAGTCTACTTAGATGACATAACGGTGACGGCCTCAAACGATGTAGAGCACATAGATAGGCTGGGAAAACTCTTAGGAAGGCTGCAGGAACCAGGATTGCGGTTGAAGCGCGAAAAATGCGAATTTTTAAAGCAGGCCATGGAATTCCTGGGACATGTCGTAAACATGCTAACAAAATTAGACCATCACCTAGTAAATAAAGGGCGATGATAAATATGCCTGAACCCAAGAATCTTAAGGAAGTGGAGTCGTATTTGTGGATGGTCCAATATTACGGAAAATTTATTCCATGCTTGGCTACGCTAGCCGCACCACCAAATGGTCTGAGAAGGAAAGGAGTTCCTTGGAAATGGGACGAAGAACAAAAGCAAGCATTTAAAGCCATTAAGGCGAAGTTAATTGCCGCGGAATCGTTAGCTCATTATAATCCGGATGTACCGGTAGTATTAGCGACGGATGCGTCAGAATACGGGCTAGGAGCCGTACTGTACCACAAGTATGCAGATGGTACAGAGGAGATAGCTTACGCGTCTCGCTCATTAACGAAAGAAAGGCGGAACTATGTGCAGATAGAAAAGGAAGCGCTAGGAATAGTTTATGGGGTTGAAAAATTTAACCAGTTCCTGTATGGAAGGCGTTTTACCCTATTGACGGATCATCAACCCTTAGTTCGTATCTTGGGGCCGAAACATGGCCTGCCGATAATTGCAGCGAAGAGACTGCATCGCTGTGGGTTAAGGTTGATGGCCTACTCCTTTGATATCGAATATAGGAAGACGGAGGAGTTCGGCAATGCGGATGGGCTGTCGAGATTGCCGGATCCCAGAGAGTTGCCGAGTGCCGAAGTGGTAGTTGATGAAATACGGGTGTAACAGGTGACTGATGAAGTAATGAATGGAATTCCGATGACGGAAAAAGAAATAGCTTAAGCCACTAAGGAGGACAAGGTGCTAAGGGTAGTCGAGAAGTATATTCGTGAAGGTTGGCCGAAGGAGGTGAAGAACAGCAGGCTGCAGCCGTTTGTGGCAAAGAGGGTGGCGTTGTCAATACATAGAGGATGCATATTATGGGACAGTCGGGTAGTGATCCCTGATCAATTTAAGGCTGAAGTGTTGAAAATCCTCCATAACAGCCACTATGGCCGTAATCGGATGGTTAGCTTGGCAAGAATGAAAATATGGTTCCCAGGAATGTATGAAGCGATCGAAAGGGTGGCGAAAGGATGTCACATATGTGCCGCTTTGGGTAGAGACCCGGTGCGCACACCGCTGCACCCCTGGGAGGAGCCAGAAAAAGTGTGGCAAAGGCTGCACATAGACTTCTGCGAAGCAAATGGTAGTAAATGGTTAGTAATCGTAGACGCGAAGTCGAAATGGCCCGAGGTTGTACGGATGGGAGCCACGACTGCGGAAAGGACGATGGCTAAGTTGAAGGAGATTTTCAGCAGGAACGGATTGCCAGAACAGTTGGTGTCTGATAACCGACCTCCGTTCTCCTCTAATCTCTTTCGAGAGTATTGCGGAAGTAGAGGAATTGAACAAATCTTCACACCGCCGTATCATCCCAACTCAAATGGTGAGGCGCAACGGTTCGTACAAATGTTTAAAAGTATATTGTATAAGGGATTGAGGTCAAATAAGACCGAAGAAAATTCGGTATGGGACCTCTTGTTTGAATACCGAGTGACTCCACACAGGGCGACAGGGAAATCGCCCGCGGAAATGTTGCAAGGGCGCAACTTCAGAACAACCATCGATATTATTAGAGCTGAACAAAAGGAGAAGCCTATGAGCAGATATATGGCGAAGATGAAAGAGTGGTACGACAAAGGGAAAAGAGAGCGCAACTTTAGAGTTGGTCAGGAAGTATATATACGGAATTATGCCAACACGGGGATAGATGGATCCCCGGAATAATTGTAAAAATTTGCGGAACAAGCACGTACGAAGTAAACGTAGGAACGGGGCAACGGAAGGTGCACGCGGACCAAATGAAAGAGAGGGTGATGAAATGGGAGGAGATAGAGGACTGTCAACTGAAAAGAATGGATAGGAAAGGAAAGGAAAAACTGACCGATTCGGAAGTAGCGATGGAATCGCAGGAAGTGCGGAGATCGACTTGTAAGAGAAAGGAGACTGAACGAATGAAAGATTATATACAAGATCAAAAGAAGAGAAGAGTCAATAGGATAGCGGGAGGATAAGGATGGGCAAGGGTGTATAACGGGTGAGTGCAAGTACGGTGACAGTTCCATGTGGAGTCCAGCTCCGGTGCAAAGGCCGTTCGCAGGAGGGGGTACGGGCAACTGGTCGCCCCGTCAGCGGGCCCCCAGCCATCATCATGGTGGCGCCGCTGCTGCCACAAGCACCAAGTGTGGTGCCGGTAATTGCGGTGGCGCCACCGCAGCAGCAACAACAACAACAGCAGCCGCCAATCGAGACGTGGAAAAGAAGAAAGCCCAGAACACCGTGGCGCTGGGGTCCGTCAGGGCCATGGACGATAGCAGCCATGAATGCATGGAGCCGTGTGGTAAATGCTACAAGAAGGTCAAGAAGCCCCTCAGAAGACCATTGTTGACGTCGCACCCGCTCTCGTACCCGCTCCCGCTCCCGTTCCCGCTCTCGCATTCGGGCCCGGTCCCGTTCCCAGAGCGATGATCGGGAAGCGGGGGCGGCCCCCAGCGATACAATGAAACGGTGAATAAACGTTTGTTGGAATAATTGTTTTGGCAATAGTAAGCTAAAGGGTGGAGGATGTAGGGGGAACCGAACCTCCACCCGAGTTCTCTAAAATTGGGTGACCTGGACGGTCATTACGGGAGGATGTGAGGGAGTCGGTAGTATGAGGAATGGAAGGGAGTGTGCAGTGCGGGGAAAGAAGAGTGATCGAGATTGTGATAGCAGTAGGAAGAGTGTATATAAAGGGGTGTTGGATTATAAAGATGCTACTCCCTCTCTGTACTGTTCGCAACTGTTGGCAGGAGAGCATCGGAGCGCAGTACTAATAGAAGTATGGGGCAGTGTTGAGCATTTAACGACTAATGATTTACCAATTTAACGAATTTACCAGCATTTTCGTTAAATTTCTTTATTGGAGTTTAGCTAAGGCCTTTTTCGTTCAATCGCATTGAAAAAATTTACGCGGAATTTCCGAAATTCACTGGAAAATTCAACTCTTAATCAATGCAAATTGTATTCCGTAAAAGCTTTTCGTAGAGGTTTGCAGTATCATTTCAGAAAGCGGGGAAACACTATTTACTTGAATCAGTTTCTCTATTGCCGTTTCGTATTTTTCTGTTTTAAGGCCGCCCTTTATATTTCGGCTGCTCCGTATCAGTTTTTCGCAACTCTTCACCGTTCTCTTCACGTTTTCAATTTCTTCACAATTTTATTTTGTATTACTTGCTCTGCAAGAAAGCGAAAAGGCCTAGAAAACGCGAACAAAACGGGTGAGAAAGACTGAGAAGCGAAGAAAGGTGACAAAGCGAAGGGGACGTAGAGGTTTGCAGTATCATTTCAGAAAGCGAGGAAACACTATTTACTTGAATCAGTTTCTCTATTGCCGTTTCGTATTTTTCTGTTTTAAGGCCGCCCTTTATATTTCGGCTGCTCCGTATCAGTTTTTCGCAACTCTTCACCGTTCTCTTCACGTTTTCAATTTCTTCACAATTTTATTTTGTATTACTTGCTCTACAAGAAAGCGAAAAGGCCTAGAAAACGCGAACAAAACGGGTGAGAAAGACTGAGAAGCGAAGAAAGGTGACAAAGCGAAGGGGACGTAAGGATTAGGCTCCCACCCCTTTCCCAAACACTCCGTGTTCCAGCAAACTGAATGGATTTTCGCACAGCATTAGGCAATGGTTGTGAGATTAACCATAAAAGAACGTTGAGAGTAAAAATGGCACCATAGATGTTCGCAAGACGGGCATTTTTGCTCTTTTCGATTTCGTAATTCGAGGTCCGGTGGGGATGATGGCAGTGCCGGGAGCGAAGAACCAACCCACAATCAAAATATTCCATCGGACCGCATTTTCTGCCATCCTTGGATGACGTCGCCGACGTCGCCACAGACGTCGTTGGCACCACCGGCGACGTCGTCGACGCGTCTGTGGCTACGTCAGCGACTGAAGTATAACACCCCCTGCGGAACTCTCGGCAACGCCGCTGCCGACGTTGTGTTGCGCGGGCAGCTACGCAGTGTGTAGCAGCCCGTACAACACAGCGTCGGCGACGTCGACGACGCGTCGCCGAAGTATATCAAAGGCCATAGGCCTAACTTATCAATCGCAATTTTAAGATCAGACTTTACGTAAGCGATCAGCGCCTTAAACAACCTCGGTGGACGAAGTTTTGCTGAAATCGATCAAGATGACCCCACCACCCTTAAGGCCCCCACACACACGTCTACATCAACACGCGGCCCTCTCCTTAACCATATGACAGGGGCGCAGAGCTCGGAGCGGCAGGCAGCGGCAATAGCGAGCGGCAGGCAGCGGCAATAGCGATTCACGGCGAACGGCAGGCAGCGGCAATAGCGATTCACATAATTATTGCCACCGCAGAGTTTCAATGATTTCGCGCCGATTCGGAGCCGGCAGAGAGGTCTGAGCGACCAGGGCGCGGAAAGAAGGCTGGAAGACGAATGGCAGCAGTGAGTTTCGACTAAAAATACAGTACCCCCCAGCTCCGCGCCTCTGCTGCTTGCCGTCAGGAAGACTGCGGGAGCGGCACGAAATCGTTTTCGCCGCCCGCCGCAAAAGTGTGTGAAGGCCTTTACGTATCGTTGTGTTGCGTTCGCTCCTCTCTCTTGTAGTTGGCCCGGGTGGGCTGTTTCTTACAACGGCTGACGTCAGCACATCGATGGGCGTGTGCTGCATTGATCGTCCTGTGCTCCTACAGCAAGGTCTGCCGATCTCGTGCTCTTGTCCATCGTTCCAGATGGTCGTCGCGAGACCGCAGTCCTGCAGCTCAAGTCGTGCACAATACGGAAGCAGCACAGGGAGAGGGCCGCGATGGCTAGTGGGCACTATGCTCACCCCTCGCGGCTTCGGAAACTAAATCCCAGTAAACGCCAAAGTAGCTCTGCCTGCATTTCATCTTATCTCCTTTGTCCTGTCTGCTTTGTTCACTTTGTAGTCGAGATAAAACTGAATCGCTAATCGTTGTACCACGGACAAGGAGGAGAAGAGCGCGTCCCAGCCAATACGTTGGTGGTGGATGTGTTCATGTTTGCTTGCATCGGGCCGCTGGTTGTTGTCGTGTTGGGTTGTGGGATACCACGGGACCAGTGCACTCTGCATGTGGTTCGTTAAGAGCAAGGGCTGGCGGAACGTATCCAGCGGAGCATTAGGGAGGTCCTGCGGATATGCCAGCGACGGCTTAGTCTTAAATCATATCCGACGGGAAGAGGAGGAAGGAACGGTGACCACGCCCATAAAAGGAAATCCCTATAAGAAGCTCTAGCCAGTAGACATCGGATGCTTATTTTTCCTGCTCTGACCGCACTCCCTTTTCGGTCCATGTAATGATCAATTGTTGTCCTTCTTCTCTAAGAACCTATTGCTCATAAATATTCTTAGACATCCGCCTATTATTTTCTTGTGAGTACTGGATGTCGGAACCGATATCAGTACAGTAATCAAATCGACTATAATGCGAGGACTACTTAAGTCCTATTTAGCCGGTGACTTGGATCCAAGTTTCCGTTTCAGTGTCCATTGACAATGTCACACCCAAGCGTCAACGATGCCATGGACGGAATCGTAACGGATCAGCTTGGCGAGTATACTCGGAGGACAGGGATCAACTCGGAGTGAGTTGCCAGTTTAAGGATTTAAATGCTTCCTTCGGGAATATATTAAAGCAGTAAGATAGCGCGCTAAGTGAACAGATCATGAATTTAGCACTAAACGGGCTAAGATTTTATATGCTGTTAGAGGTACTATAGAAGGTACGCTCGAAGTGGTAGACGCACGCTTAGGAGTAGGGCCAGCTGCTTTGTAAGCGACATTTTGTTATGAGATTGGGGGTGTCGCTTAATGAATAACGCGAGTTTTTTCCACAGGTCAACGCGCATAGTCAACCACTCAGTGGTTTAGCAGTGACACTGGGGAACGAAATTCTCCAAGCTAAGTAACGAGTAATTTTTAAAAGTAACGCGGTTTTAGAACTGCGGAACAGCATAGATAATTTGAAATCACAACTTGAATATGAGCTGTCTGAAAAGGAAAAAATGGTGGAGTGCCCTAGAAACCAGTTGAGGCTTTTGCAGGAAGAAGTTGCAAGTCTCGCAACCGGGCTAACGCGGTCAGTGGCGAACTCAGCCGTGAACCGACATCCGCAGGTTAGAACGGCAACAGAGTTAATGAATGGCGTGCGGGTCGCAGCCATTATACCTCGCTTAAAAGCTATTATGTGCATAACTTTGTTCAGGGACGAATCGCGTCAATAGCCATGAGCGCTGGACTACGCTTTCATAGCCCTTCAATCCCATGTAAAAGCGATGGAGGTCGTCGCTGTAACTGTGTAGAAGATTCGGGCTGCGGTGAGCAGACGAACTGCAGTGCTCTTGTGTTACATAGACAGCGAGAGTAGTTCTACGCTTCTCAGCAAAGAGTGAGCGGAACTACTCATTGTGACGCAAGTGATGGAGGTCGTTGCTCATGATGATTTTTTTAGCGCAGTGTTTCCCTTGTTTTTCTGAGGGCCCCCATATGGGATATACCGGGACCGGTGTATTCTATTAGGTTGGAAAAAAAGTCTTTTCATTTTTTTCAAAGATTTATTACTTCACAACTACAAAGTCAAATCAACTGAGATAAACTCTAATTTGTTCCACTACACTTCTCCAAAGACTGGGTGATTTTCCAATTCCTCTCGCTTAAAAGACTGCAGTTCTGGAGTCGAACCATTGATGAATCCAATTTTTGAGGTCTTCATCCGTTCCAAAATATTTCTCTCCAATTTCTTGCTTGAGAGCATGGAAGAGAGGGTAGTCGGCACGAACGAGGTTAGGGCTATACGCTGGATGTGGCATTACTTCCCAGCCCATCTCCTTTATTGCTTCTCTTGTGAGTCTTGCAACATGTGGTTTTGCATCGTCATGCAGGATCACCACCTTCGACTTCTCCGGCCTGTTTTCTTAGAGTTGCGACGACTTTGTGGAGTTGGCCGCAGTATGTGACAGCAGTAAGTGTCTCTCCACTTCTGAAGAGTTTGTCGATAAATCACTTCTCTGATATCCCACCAAACACTCAAGAGAATCCTGCTTTCGTGAACATTGGGCTTGAGATCAGACTTAGGGCTCTCTCCCTTTTGTACGCATTGCCTTTTCCTCGGAAGTTGGCACACAGAACCCAGGACTCTTCGCCTGTCACAATCCGCGGAAGAAACGATTTTCTTCCTTATCTGGACAGAAGAGAAGCAGCGATGGAGAGCCGTCGACCGTTCTGAGTGTCTGACAGGGCATGTGGAATCCAAGCTCTAAATTTCCATGAAAGCCAAGATTCTTCAGATGGATTCCTACTATCCTATGAGACACTTCGAGCTTCTCTGCCAGCTGACGTGTCGTCTGCCAACTATCGGTACGAAGAAGATGGTGTAGTTCACTGTCGTCCAATCCAGTTGGCCTTCCTGTCCATGCTTTGCCCTCAGTGAATAATCTCCCTTTAAAGACTTTCCGAACCACTCATAACAAGCGCGATGAGTAGTAGATCCCAAGCCATATATATGGTTAATTTGGTCGGCTGTCTTGCGTGCTGTGGATTCTTTAATGAATTCATGAAGAATGCCGTGCTGAAAACGGCCATGAGGTAGATCTGGCATTGAGTCCGGAAGATTGAGTAGATAACGAAGTACAAGAAGGGTCTTAACCTGTGTCCGCGTGCGAATGGTAGACAAGTGTGATAGGATTACGAAATCAGCAATCAACATTGGCTAGTGCGTTTACAAGGGGAAGGGTAAAAAAAATTCGAAGTGTGAAGAGACTTTTTTCCAACCTAATACATGTTCTCGTTAAAAGCGAGGGATAGGGACGTGCTCCTGCGGATATGCCAGCGACGGCTCTCAGTCGTAAACCATATCCGACGGGGAGACCAGGAAGCAACGGTGACCATGCCCGAGAAAATAATGCCCATAAAAGCCCCTCCCCAAGACATCGGACGCTTGTTTTTCCTGCTCTGACCGCACTCCCTTTGCGGTCCATGTAATTATCAACTGTTGTTCTTCATCTCTAATAACCAATTGCTCATAAATAATCTTGCCCAGCTGCGTATTATTTTTTTGTGAGTACTGGATATCGGAACCGATATCAGTACAGTAATCAAATCGACTATGAAGCGAGGACTACTTAAGTCCGATTGAGGGGCCACGCCGGTGACTTTGGATATTCGGTGATTTTCTGATATCACGATCCGAAACATTCAAAAATCAGAGGCAAACAAAATTGCTCCTATCCAAATCATACAAAAATCAGGGGTCCTGAAATTCGAGTCATCCGAATGATCCAATGTTATCCGATTCATCCAATTATCCGGGGTCCGTGAATTTATCGAATCATTCAATTACCCGAAGATTTCCGATCGGATCCAATGTAATATGGATTGCATTTCATCGGTGTAGTAGAGTAGTGGGAGAACTCTCGACTGCGATGGGAATATTTGAAAAAAGAGGGCGCTGTGGTTGTTGGGCATGATCATCCTCCGTAATTTCAAGTGAAACAAAATATAACTACTAACATTTCTACTTAAAATGACGTCTTCCTCATAATAACTCTCCATTTGTTGAATCATAACGAAAGTACTTACCTTGACAAGCTGGGAACCATAAGGTATTGTGACGACTTACCAGGATACTACCTCAAGGTCGGAACTGGTAGGTCGGAACTGCCCAAGTGTTGTATATGGGCAGAACCGCCTCTCCCTAGGAAGCAACAAACTGCAGGTATCTCGACCCAATACAACTCTGCGCAGAGTTAGGGGCGACCGAAGTCGCGTGTTGGCGCCATGCTGACTCACCTGCTCCGCAGCTGATGGGCGCGCGCGGGATGAGGGCTCATATCGCGGATCTCCGCAGTGCACAGGTGGCGTAGTAAGGAAGCGCCCGACTCAGGGGCGAGGGGTCGGGGGTCTGGATCCCGCAGACTGCGCTTGTTTTGCACTTTTGCAAAACACGTTGATGTTTATCATATTGGTGATCCACTTAGGGTATTATAGGATGTTATAGAGCATGTTTACATATAACATATGCCTCAAACCACAGATTGGCTGAAATATTTACTTTTAAAGAACCGAGGCTGTTCTCAATTCTCCATAACCAAAACAACACATGTTGACAGCTAGAGTTTACCCGCCCTGGATACGATGAGCTGATAAATAAGGAAATAGCGTCGTCAAAGTCATGTCCACTAGTGCTCGTGTTGTTATCCACTTGCTAACTCTGGAATGTGGATCGCCTTTGGATGCGCCTCCATCTAGGGAGGAGAAGAAGTTAGCAGACAGGACAGCAAGAATTTTGAGGCCGTTCGAAGGTAAACCGTTGAAGGAAATCCATGATGAAGAGAACCTGGAAATTGTAGGAGACGAGGTCGACGGCGAACGGAACATGATTGATGAGGATGAAGACCTGAACATGGATCAGCCAGCTGGATCAAAAACGATCACGTTTGGTCAGGAGGTTCCAGAAAAGAGGGTATGTTTCTGAACTGAAGAATATGGCGGATATTATTGAGGAATAAGGTCTGACTGGAGAACATATGTCCAGGTTTGGGCGGCAGCCGAATATCACTGGTCTACATCAAGGAAGTTTTCTCACAGCAGGAAGAGTACACAGCATAGATTTGCATTTCTTCGCAACGAGCGCGACTGGATAAAGCTAAAACATTTTTATTTGGAAGGTGGACACTAAGCTCGTAAATGTAAAACAATGATTTTTCTGGAGCGTATTAACCAGAATAATGACATGGCTCGTAAAAAGAAGCGGAAAGCAAAAATGAGACAAAACGCAGAGGCATTTGAAAGGAAGGTTGTGGAGAAAATCGGTCACGGAAATTCGGTTGAATATGGAAAGCATGATGTGATGACGGAGGCTGGGAAGCCATTTGATTTCAGGAGTGTCGCTTCATGACAGAGATCTGATGCAGTTTGCGTTAGCCATCAACCGAAGCATGGATGAATCACTGACTAGTTTTCGCTGTTCAGAAGAAAGCTTCGCCGACCAAGGGAAAGTTGAAGAGGTGGCAGACACGTTTGTTGCTGGGATTCGAAGCGAGATGGAAAACTATCCTTTGGATTGCCTAGTAAACGTCCTAACCAAGGATACTATGGTTAGTTAGACATTCGAGAAAAAACTCTAACAGCCTCCTTATACTATGTGGAGTGCGCTACAGATTCCGAGACGTCTGTCACTCAGAGGAGAGAAGAAGACGCTACGCATTGTGTATGTAGTCGTCAAAGGCCACTACCCACAACCTGACAGTGATGCCGCTGCTGTTCGCATTAGGAACGCTCGGAGAGACGCTCTTTGTGCAACTATAGCAACCGTTGCTTATTTGTAAACCTATTTTGCGTGAAGCTATAGTTATGTAACGTTAGATATTTTGTAATTTAATTACTTTTTACTTCGCAGGTGGGTGCTGTGGAGAACTGCCTCGGTTCTTTAGAAGTAAACATTTTAGCTAATCTGTAGCTTGAAGCGTATGTTATATGTAAACATGCTCTATAACATATTATCCCTAGGTGGATTACCTATGTGATAAACATGGATTTTGCAAAAATGCACAACAAACGCAGTCTGCGGGATCCAAACCCCCGACCCCTCGTTCACAAACTCGAGCTCCTAACTGCTACGCCACCGAGCCCCCATACCGCGCGCGCCCGTCGGCTGCGGAGCACGTGAATCAACAGGGCGCCAACACGCGACTTCCGTCGCCCCTAACTCTGCGCAGAGTTGTATTGAGGTCGAGATACCTACAGTTTGTTACTTCCCAGGGAGAGGCGGTTCTGCCCATATACAACACTTGGGCCGTTTCGACCTACCGTTGAGATAGTATCCTGGTTAGGACAGGGTAAACAGAAAAGAAGGAGTTTCCCTTAGTTCTCACCCATTTTATTTTGTTTAAGGCTATGATATATAGCGTCATAAAACACCCACCGCCGCGCGTCTCTAACGCTCCCCTTCCTAACTACAGTCGCGCAGTGGCTGACTCAATCTCAGAGCTCGGCGCGGCGAGAGTATAAAACCCGCCTTAGGGCCCGTTTATACTTCGATGCTGAGCGACGCGACGGCATGTCAGGTGGCCAAATTGATCGATCACGTCGCTCAATCAATACGGCCACTATACGTAGAGTCGCGCCGCTCGGCGTAGAAGTATAAACGGGGCCTTAGGCAGGCGATCGCGGCACAGGATCGAACAGTTGGGTCTTGGCCGACACACGCTCTGGTATTTGCCGGTGCGGCAGTAGGATCAGCGCTTCCGTCGGTGGCCGGTCAGCCCGTCTGTCTTTTCTCTATCGCCTAAATTGAGGAACTGTTTCTCCTTCTCCTATTCGGTTCGTCCGCGAGATTGCACGTTTGTAAGGGCCTTACGTCCTCATCCAGACTAAGTTCGAAAAACGTCATTAACGGCGTCCAAGAGTATCAACTCTCGACTTCTTTAGCGCCGCCCTTTTCCTCCCCCTCTCTTTCGCCACAGATATCGTGAGCTAGTATCGCCAACCTTTGTCAGGTCTACTAACCTCACCGCCTAGTCGGTAGTTGACCCTATCGATCGCTTTTATAGCCCTTGAATCCCATGTCGTATGTAAATTCAAGGCACTAAGGGCTCGTTTATACTTCAACGCCGAGCGACGCGACGCCACGTATAGTAGCCACATTGATCGAATGACGCGATCGATCAATTTGGTCGCTCTACATGGAATCGCGTCGCGCCGCGATGGAAGCATAAACGGGGCCTTACACTGATTCATCGGGGTGACCTAAGGGAAGCTCATAAGCCCTAGTTTATACTTGCGCCGCCACGCTGGCACGGCACCACGATCGCCATAGATATCGATTTCTCGCGCCGTCCAGTCGATATATCCCGGCCATCGTGCCGCGCCGCGCAGCGGCGCAAGTATAAACTAGGGCTAAGGGGGCACAGATGCTTGTCTCCCTCAGCATTAGCTTATAGTTCCCCCAGTAGGCGCCCTCAGAAGTTGCGTTTAACGCCTCCTGACTCATGGCTGACGATTTGGTTATTGATTAATTACTTGTGAACTAGACTCTAGTGAGATACCCGGGGTCTGTAGCGTAGCGCCCTTCTTCCTAGTTGAGAGATACCAGTTTCTAGCAGTCGGACAGCGGGTCCTTAGCGGCGCTGTTGTAGCCCGACCTTCTAGGTGGGCACTTCAAGGTACTGCACGCACCCTTCTCAGTCCCAGGCTCTTCTTGGGTTCGGCTAGGCAGCGTTAGCTGCATGTGGGTTGCTTTATTCTGCTAGGTGAGTACAATTTTAGAGGATTAGGTAAGTTTTCCGGTCGGGTCTTCCTCCATCCCACGGTAGGGTCCTTCTCCTTCCACCCTCGTCCCATTTACGTGTGACTAAAGCGCGAAGAAGTCGAGAGTGTAAACCAACCGACGGCAAAGAGTTCCTCCTCCTCGTTCGGGCCGACTCACATTCCTAGACTCCTAACTGTTCCTAGCTCAATATAGCAGTTCGATTCGAAGTTCGTGTTTGTATTACAGTTTTGTGTTTGAATATTAAATCTAAAAATCCAAGCGGTGTAATTGCCTCTGACATAAGGTGTCAAGAGAAACAAAGGTAGAAGAACCATTCTTATTTGTCGATTGAGAATAGGTTTCCTGTAGCCATAGGAGAATCAAAACATGTCGGCGGTCACCACGCCTGACAATGGGATATCTCCGGGCCCTTCTGCCTGTTGCGATACGAACAATCCAGAAGACCGGCTGAACTCTGAACTCTCGGTGGAGAAGTAGGCAGGCACAAGACGCAAGTCACCTTGCCTCCACTAGCGAAAAGAGTCAGTCAGTCAGTGAAATAAATTCATTTACTACAACCTCGAAAACATCAACATGGGAACCCATCCGTTCCCCAAACCAACCTCGTCTACATCGACAAATCTACGCCGACCAACTATCGGGTCTCGTTTATCAATAAGTGCTATACCTAAAATTTCGATCCTCTTGATCCTATTGAATAGAAATCCACGGATCTCCCTCGATACAGAGCCTTCGGGCTCTCTTCTTATGAGGGATCTCGGGCCGCTTGTCGTAGGGCCACGCGGCGCTTCGGGTGGTGGATAGGAGAATGAATCGCCAACCAAATGCGATCGTGTACTGCCCAGAGACACAGGTGGGATGCAGAGGATGGACTCCTTGCTCCTGCATTGTCGGCCGACCCGTTCAAGATGTGTGGGCGATGCGTGTTCATCCAGAGGTGTTGCGAATGAACACCAGGGGTAATATAGACTTGGATCAATAAAAATAGATGTTCTATAATGTTTTGCAGAGGCTAATTCTTTTCAGCCGGTGCACAAACCCACACAATCTGCTCTCCGGGTGAGATGTCTTCAACCAGCATTTCTCATTACGCCACCACCATTTTTGATCACACGCAACATGCGCGATATCCTCGTTGCAATGGCGTATCACCATTCACCCGTAGAATCAGGGTGTTGCGCGCGATCAAGCGGCGCTGTTGGTGTAATTGGCGCCTTGTATGAACAGCAAAGGGTGCGGGTTCGAGTCACGCATCGCGCAAGCTTGAATTACAACAAAACATCCTGTAACAGCATGCAGCCTCTCCCCAGCTGATCTAGGCCTGAAACAAACGCGCGAAACATTGCTTCAAGTAATCCGATTTTGACCCGACGTCTTCTGTGCTTTCTGAAATCTTCCAACCTACGGCAACTTCGAGTGACTACCGTGCAGTGTGCTGTAAATATTGTCGACTACAAACACTTCTGCGTCGCGTACGCACAAAAAACGTCAAAATGCACCCAGGGCATTGTTGTGCTGGTGACTTTGAACGGTGCAATAAAAAGATAGATCTGATAAAAAACGCAGTCTGCATTTTGCTCTTCTTCAGTTTCTATGTGGTACCGGAATTGACTGCCACACGCGTTATAACGGGAGTCACTTTGAACACAGAGTTCTTCTCAAAACAGAGTTCTTCACACATCCTTCTCGAGTGGGTGGGGGAAGGGGTGCTCCGAGCGCCAATCACGGACAAGATTACCGCTAATGTAGTGGGAGCTCTCAGGGCAGCATTTGCTGTGCATATCGACTACTGGTTCGATAGTTTGACTCACGAGCTGGTAAAAGAGGGAAACAATCTGTAAACACGCACGTGCAGCCGTGTCGACTGTGTGACAAGCGTGACGCCTCCATTGTGTTTGTTGACAGTCATGACGTTTACTGCCCTTGTAACTGCATAAACCCCTTATGCTGCCTCTACTCAACTATTTGAGAGCCTTGTAAAAAGAAACAGGTTATTTCGACAGGGAATTGTGTGACCTAATCGAAAAAGTAGACAATTGTTTCCACTGCAAAAGGATTCAGAATTTCTTCATAACAATAAACTTCTTTTCGTAAAGCCCACATACTTACATGCAATCTAGCAGCTTGTTAGAGCAGATTTTACATAACAGCTCACATAGGAAGGTTGTGTTATGACAGCTCGCTGCGTGCGACAAACAGACACGCAATCAGTAGAAGAAGCACAAAACAACGCCAGGAAAGATTACCTGATGCCCATCCCGATTACTTCCGGCACAATGGAGATACAGAAAAAGATTAATTTACAACACTTCTGCTAAAACGAGGAGGTAAGCGGTCCGATCGGAATCAAATTTTCTACTGGATAAAGTTACGCTAAGCACCTATTCCTCCGATGTCGATGGGTAAATACTTGTTTTGCTCATGACGATTCTCGAAGCCAGAATATGTCGAGTACCTCATAGGACGCCATTTCTATGATCGACGTTTCTACAGATCCTATCCCTCAAGAAATCTCACAGCCCAAGGACCAGAAGCGGGTCAACTTCATTGAGGCATCCAGTCATTTTATAAGCAAACAGGAAGTTAAAGCCAACTTTCATAATTTGTTATTTGTTCGTTATCCCTTTCTGTATAGTTCAGCCAGTTCGCAAAATTTTTCGTTGTTCGTTGTACGGTTTTGTACTGTCATTAGCTCATCCATACTATCGTGAATATTGCTGGTTCGGAAGGCAGGTGTTGCTCCGTTTTTGGCGACTTCACGTCAATTCACGAATTGGCAAACCGCCACGCGGTTTTCGCGCCCCGATTTATCAATTACGGGAACTCGTCCAAATGGAGCGGTGTGGGCAGCGCAGAGAGTGGGTGGCGGGCTGTGCGGGAATGTGTAGAGACTGCACGCTCCCGTTATATCCGACGCATCTTAGTTGGTTTGTATTGGTGTATAGATAAGCTGGCAGTTCCCGTAAAAACCTACGTTTAATACGGGAGTAGTGTATTATCCGAAGGGGCGTAAACGGGAGGGAACTGCATATCCCGAGGTCGAGTTAGCGCGCTCGTTGCATATGTTTCTCCTTAACCGTCTAATCCAACGCAAAGCAATCAGCGAACTAATACAGCTGCAAAAGATGACAGAGGGACAAGTGCTTGCAAAACTGCGACACAATCAAACACACGATTACGGCGACAAAACCGGGAGTCGAATTTTTATAATACAGCCAGCGTCACTCATGTGCTACGAATATCCACAAAATTGAGAGTACAGCCTGCCTGTTTGTAAATTTTGAAGACAAAAGATGTCGTTAGTTGGAAAGTTTAAAAAATAGAAATGAATATGAATAAAACTCGCCACTAATATTACCTGGCTCAATTGAATTTCGCTGGCATCTCTGATGATCGCCTGCAACACCTCAGGCCCAGGAGCATTCGCGATGAAACAATGCTGTAAATCATACATACCAATTACATAACGCAGTACCGGGACGACCAACATCTTATATATATATATATATATATATATATATATATATATATATATATATCCCTCTCGTTATAACGCATTTGAAGGCACCAAAGAAAATCCGCGTTATAACGAGAGTCGCGTCCTAACGAGAGCTTACATTTTTTGTAATTTTTATGCACAGATTTATTTATTTATTTTATTAGAATCGCATTCAATAAATAAATATGGCTGTGGTAATAACATATGTGGCCATGAATGGAGTCTGAAGGCGCAAAACAACATTAGATTATATGCTGTTACAGTATGTTTTGTTGCGATCAAAACTCTTGCGCCAGGCGGGACTCGAACCCGCATCTTCTGCTTTCCGGGCAGCGATGTTCGCCTTACACCACCGGCGCTGTTTGACCGCACGAAACATCCGCGATATCCTCGAGGCCTGTCAGCACCCACCCGTGATACGGGATGGTCAAACAGCGCCGGTGGTGTAAGGCGAACATCGCTGCCCGGAAAGCAGAAGATGCGGGTTCGAGTCCCGCCTGGCGCAAGAGTTTTGATCGCAACAAAACATCCTGTAACAGCATATAGCCTCTCTACCAGCCGCTCTAGACTTAAGCAAATGTGTTCAAGCATTGTTACTAGTAAGGTCTTCAGCTTAACCGGTTCCATGCAGATATCAGCGGCCGGCCCATCCCGTATCACGGGTGGGTGCTGACAGGCCTCGAGGATATCGCGGATGTTGCGTGCGGTCAAACAGCGCCGGTGGTGTAAGGCGAACATCGCTGCCCGGAAAGCAGGAGATGCGGGTTCGAGTCTCGCCTGGCGCAAGAGTTTTGATCGCAACAAAACATCCTGTAACAACATATAGCCTCTCTACCAGCTGCTCCAGGCTTAAGCAAATGTGTTCAACATTAGATTATTAATGAAAGGAGATAAAGGATAAAAGATAAAGGACGGCGTTATTCAATCCCTTTTGGAATGCACCACGCATTCTACTTCTACGGGATATGTGGAGGCGAGTTGAATGCGTATTTGGCCATACAATGACTTGCGGTGGCCAGCCGATGAACAAGTCAGCGCTTTATCCTTCCCAGACAAGTCTGGTGCCAATTCACCGACCCCGGAGGGATGGAAGGCTTGGTTGGCCTGGGCGAGAAATCCGAACCAGGAACCTGGTATTGGGTGCAGGCGCCTGCTCCGACTGCGCTCCACGCGCTCCTCTGATATATGCATAAGCATGTCAAATGTGTGAGGAATAACCGAGTAGCAGGGGTGATCCACTGCACAACTGCAACACGATGTTGCAAGATCTTTTGTTGCGAAAAAACAAAAAACTATCGCGCCAAGCAAGACTCGAACCCAACACTCTCTTCCTTCCAGGCATGCTAGCCCACCACGCTATCAGCGCTGCTAAATCGCGCACCGCATCCGCGATATCCTCGTTGCAGATGGCTTATCAGCACTCTCCTAAGGTATGGGGATATCACATGTGATCAAACAATGTTGTTGCTATCATCCTGTCCAAAGCAGAGGGTACAGCTATAAGTCAGCACGGCGCGAGAGTTCTGATCGCAAAAAAACATCCTGTAACAGTACGTATCATCTACGCCAGCTGACTTAGGCTTAAACAAATGTGTAGAGAATGTTTTGAACAATATGTCAGTATGTCTCCACATCCTCTCTCGTTCCCGATAGAGGAAATCTCCCAATTCGGAAGCTACTAACGACAACCGGTAGTCTTTCACTGTGATCGACATATTGCTGACCACCGAACACTTGTGGACCGCACATGCACAAATAACGTTGACATGCATCTAATTCATTGTCGCACAGGTGCTGGCCGCGACTACCAACGAGAAAATAGAAGGGTAGGCCTGATCGCAGACGCGGTCAGCATCTTGCTCACTTCATTTTCCGTATGGGACCGAAACTGAGCCCGCGTTACGTAAAAACGGGAGTCATTTTGAACGCAGAGTTCCTCCCAAAAGCGCGCTATATTGCAGATTTCGCCTGCCGTCTCTTGCATAGCGCTATTACAGCCTTCGAAAGAGAATGATTTGCTCTATCAGAGCATGTATTGCATTTCTTTTTTCATCCTGAATTTTGTCGATTTTTAGGTCGTTAAAGTGAAAAAGTGAAAAAGTGTTCATCTACGCAGCTGTTTTCTCCGCTTAGATTTGGAATTTTTTGCGCAGTTTTTCATAGCATTTGGAAGACAATGTTCTGTACTACAAGAACACGTGATAGCCCTATTTGCTTACTTGTCCTTTATTGATTTTTGGGTGATCAAATTCGGACGTCTGACTTTTCCGTCCGAATTTTTACCGACAGCTCGGTTATATGTCGTTCGGAAGAGGATGTTTTGCTCAATAAGAATTTGTATCGGGTTAGTGGCTCATGCTGAATTCTGTCGAATATCAACAACTGAACAAGGAGAAGGAATTGTTGGTGAAGATGATTTTTCTCTTTTTGGAATTTTGTTGATATTCGAGATACATATATTCTTATAATGCAAGACATTCTCTTTCGACCGACATATAACACCGAGCAAAAAAGTCCTACCACGGAGCAGGAGCTGTCGGTAAATATAAATCTTCTTCTTCGGACGATTCTCTCCCTAACTCGAAAATGTCGAGAGTATCACGAAAATTTCTACACCGTTAGACGCAAAAGCTATCAAACCATTTCTGGGAACCGCTTCATATTTTCGCTTCACTCCAGGTTTTTCTAGAGTATCGGCACCTCTTAATGTCTGGAAGCATGAAGAAGCTTTTAGGCTCTGAATAAAGCGTTAGCCAAAGCTCAGTTGCTAGTACCACCCACTTGTGGTCATCCATGCATAATACACACCGACGATTCTACTGTAGGGCTAGGTGCTTGTTTATTACAGATGAAGACTGAAACAGGGACTGTGTCAAATCCCCGGGCTGCTCGTTTGTTGACGCGCTTTGTCCGTGATCACCCGATATCGACTTTATTGGCTTGTTCTCTGCGTTCCCTTCATTTCAAACGCTCTCTTCTTTGGACCTGCCTCTTCGTCATGACCGGGGCCCGTCCGAACAAGGCCGAGGAGGTGATCCGAGCGATTGAGCGAAGCGGGAACTGCACCGCGCCGGATTAGGCGTTGCGGTTCGGGTCTCGAGAACATTCCTGGCCATCGTATCGGACAGCCGGCACGGCCATAGTGCTGTTTCCTTGCTTTTTGTTTTCACATTTGAGTTCTTCTGCTGACACCTCCGTGGGAGGGTTTGCACTCTGCGTCGAGGATCATCAAAGGATTTGGAGAGTACGCCTCTGAGTGTGTGGATTTCGTCGTAGGGAATCGAACTGTCAAAACCTTTCGTCTTCGCCACCACACTACTCAGTGGTAGGACACTAGGTGTCCTAACCAATCTTTTGCGGTCGGGTTGAACAGTTCCCCCGTCCGCACAGTTCTAGCACCTCGCTCTATCTAGCGGCCAAGGGTAGTTCCGCCCGTGACGCCTTTCGTGCTCCCCTCATATCAATCCCGCCTCGTCTCTCCCACGTCTTTTGGCCTGACACAAATTAAACTCACGTCTCGTCAAGCAAATTTACGACGACTGCGTGTCATACACCCATTCTCGGTCGTACCTGGCTCACCATTGTTAGCTCCAACTCTCCTCTTGTGCAGTAGGCTAAACTCCAGCCATTCACAGTAGGGTTTTCTACTGGGTGGAGATCCACTAGGCTAGGGGAAGAGGATAGCTAAGCCCCAAAGGGTTAAAGCACCCGGTTTATCCCCGTAGGTCGACTCCCCAGTAAACACATTCAGGAGTTGCGTATCCGCCTCCTGACCTTGTTGTAACGGATCTAGTCAGCCAGAACTTTTATCGGCCATAGGGCCAGTGGGAATTGTAGGGGGTGCTATTTGGGCATAACCTCATCCAGTTGAGAGACTACACCGTAGCAGTCGGCTGACAACTCCCTAGTGGCGTTGTTCTAGTTTGACTTCCTATGTGGACATTTTCTAGGTACCTAGCGCACCATCACCGCCCCGCATCTCCCGGGTTCGGGCTAAGCAGCGCCTGCTGCATGGTGGTTGCCCTCATTGCTAAGTGAGAACCATCCCTGAGGATTAGGAAAGCCCTAGTCGTGTTCGATTTCCACCTAGTGGCTGACCCTCCTTCTTCCTTCTCCCGTCCGCCCCTGACTGCGCGAGTGGTACACGAAAGGAGTCAAGAGTGAATACAGCCGTTGGATACTTCCTCCTCATTGGTCGCCGAGCCGAAATTCTCACACACTAACCAACTTTAGTCTTGAGTGCATTTAACTCGTTTGAGCTTATTTAATCCTTTTTCATTGGCATTTAATCATTTTGCACTCAATTTGATATCATTCTGACTTCTCGTCACGTTCGTGTTGAAGTTACTGTTGAACCGTTTGTGTTTGTTTGTTTTTGTTCTTCTTCATAAAACTTATAAAAACAAACTGTGTCCATACCGTCTGACATACGTTTCAGCCGTCGGATACCTTGAAGAAAGATAAAAGAAACACTAGGGGAACTTAGCTAACCTTTCTGAGTTGTCAAGTCGGAATAGGTACCGGTAGCTTAAGGAGGGCTTGATAAAGAAGAAAATCATCATGTCGGTAGACATGCACGGGATAAATGCTTCCGTAAGCCCTTCTGCCTGTTCGGCCAGCGACAGTGCAGAAGGTCACCGATTAAGTTCTCCGGGTGGAGACGACGAGTATGTTGTGTTCGACTTTATACACAATGCCAACAGTAACCATAACACAATCGTCGGCATCCATACTTCCCTCCTCGACTCAGATAGCGTCATTCAACTCGCAGAACACAAACTTTATATCTGACCCTACACTTAACTTGATAACTGATCATCCTATTGCTTATTGCTTATTGTAATCTTTCTCTAACAAAACATGAGAAAAACTATGCAATTACCGAATTGAAAGCTTTGGCGATTATCCTTACTCTAACGCATTCTTATCCGTATGTGGCCAATGCTAAAATTAACATTATTACGGATCATGCTCCGCTGAAATCACTAATGCATCGATCAGATTTAGTAGGTAGGTTAGCTAAGTACCAAAAATCTATACAAGCTTATGACATTACTATAGAATACAGACCAGGAAAGCAAAATACTTTCTGCGATTTTCGAAGCCGTTTTCCTTTGAAAGTTGTAAATTCTATTCAACCCTGCGATGCTCTCACTCTTCAAGAAATTCATACGAGTCAGCAACACTTTCCTTATAACGACCTCTTGTTTTTAAAGGAAAGCTATTGCAACCCCCTTATACGATTAGAAACGCACATCAAAATTCTAGTATTCAAAAAGATTCTTAATATTAGGTTGTTGCGAAGGTTCCCGCCATTTTTTGAATGTGCTATTTCTCTCACTAACGCCCTTATAGGTTTAAGAACACAATTCAAAATTTTAGCATTTATAAAGATTCTTAATATTGGGTTGTTCCGAAAGTTCCCGCCATTTTTTGAATGTGCTATTTCTATCACTAACGCTACCTTATAGCAACCTATTTTTTGTTCACATAAAGAGATCAGGTATGCATGTTTAGAATTATTGTTAGCTACTTACTCTCGCCTAACTCCTTCTCACAATGGAGCTTTCAAAGAAGTACCTCCAAGTCTCTTATTGCATGACTTCAAATTTGGTGAGTCAGCAGCCGCTTCCTGTTGTCGCATCAATGGTGCATTTGGGGAGGGCACAGTGTCCGATCGCACTGTACGAGAATGGTTCGCACGTTTTCGCAAAGATGAGTTTAACCTTTAAGATTTGTTCATGCCAGGACGTGAATCCGATGTCGGCAATGATCGACTGCGACAGCTGGTGGGATCGAACCCACGGCAGACTACTCATGAACTTGCGCAGGACTTGGGTGTGTACAATGCCACCATCGCCAGGCACCTACATCAACTGGATAAGGTGCTCAAGTTGACACAGTGCGTTGACCTCACCGAACGCGACCGCTAGCGACGTGCTGAGTTGCCCACTCAATTGCTCTCGTACAAGTGCACAGAGTTGACTGAAGCCCACCATCACAGGAGATGAGAAGTGGCGCCTGTAGGTCAAAATCAAGAGGAGCAGACACTGGGTTGACAAGGCTGAGCAGCCTGAGCCACAGCCAAAGGAGGGTCCTCACCAGGGGTGTGCGTAAATGAAATTAGAAATTTCATAAATCGGAAATCGTAAAATCGTAAGACATTCCTTCTATATTTCTGGAGGTTTTCTGTTATCGATAATTAAAGGCAATTCAACATTTATTACACTTTCTATTTTCTAAAGTTAAAGAATCGAGATCAAATCGTTAAATGAATTCTATTATTTACAATGTATATCTTGAACGAGAGCTTATAGTGGCCAATGTAAAGCAAAATCACAAAATTTCCACCATTTTAGCTGCATTTAGCTTCCGTGTAAATCTACGCAGAAACAAATTTTAAAAAAGTCAATGTTAAGGTAAAAAATAATATAACAGCAGATCAACTCGGCGAAAACAGTTCTTGCACAAGCAATCTAAAGGCATCGCGTGCTTAGCGACCGCATGGCGCAATCCTATCATGTGATACACCAAAAAACTTTTCTTTTCACAAAACACTCTTTTCTGCATTTTGATAAGTGTCCAAAAACATTCTTGTAGCATGTGAAAGGGGCTGAAATAAATTAATCGTTTTCTGGTCAACTCCTCTAGTGCAATTTGAGTTTTTTAAAGGCTTTTAGTTTTTTTTAAGATAAAAGACTTAAGATCAAGATCAAGATCCGCTAAGCGATGAGTCATAAAACGGGGCGGAAATTAGCCATAAAATGGGGTGGGAAATAGGGAGGGGGTGGGAATTACGAAAAATACCTAGACGTCTTCTACGTGCCTCGAAACTTCAGCACTAGGGGTAATCGAGGTCGCTGAACACGAATCTGAAGTTCGTTTTAGAGGTGTCGATCGCCATCAATCGATATTGATCAAAATATCGATCTTTTCATCTTTTCTTACTATTTTTCCTCCTAGGTGGCATTTTTTGCACCCACTTTTACCTCTATGTTACCACCCTACTTTTAGTGCTAGAAGCTGCTCTTGCAGCTCTGAAGTTGTGCCGAAGACGTCGACCAAGATGCCTTGGGATTCTGAAGAGGAAGTCGCAGCATGTGGGCCGGTTTTCAACTCGGCCAATGACGTCGTCGGACCGGCCTGGGGAATCAGAAACAAGTGGCAAGGCGTCGTCCAAGATGCGTTGAGCCTCAGTAGACGTGCCAATAATGTCGTCCAAACTGCATTGAGATTCAGAAGCTGTGCCGAAGACGTCCTAGAATGTGCGTCAGGATTCAGTGTGCGTCCCAAGACGTCGTCCAACATGCCCTGGGATTCCGAAGAGGTACCCAAGACGTACTAGCATTTGGACCGGGATTCAGCTCTGCCGATGTCGTCGAACCGGCCTGGGGAATCAGAAGACGTGGCAAGACGTTGTCCAAGATGCGTTGGGATTCAGTAGACGTGCCAATGATGTCGTCCGAACTACATTGGGATTCAGAAGCTGTGCCGAAGACGTCCTAAAATGTGCGCCGGGATTCAGAAGACGTGCTGAAACGTCGCAGAATGTGCGCCGGTATGGAGAAGGTGTGCCGATGACGTCGACCAAGATGCATTGGGATTCAGTGGACGTGCCAACGATGTCGTCCAAGATGCCTTGCGATTGATAAAAAAGGTACCAAAGGTTGTCGAATGAGGGCCGAGATTCAGCTCTGCAAATGACGTCGTAGAACTTCATTTGCAGAGCTGAATCTCGGCCCTCATTCGGGGAACGTCGGGGAATCAGAAAGCGTGCCCAAGGCGTCGTCCAAGATTTCTTTGGATTCCGAAGAGGTGCCAAAGACGTTGTAGAATGTGGGCCGGGATTCAGCTCTGCCGATGGCGTCGTCGGACGTTGTCTTCTCAGTGGCCGCAATAAATCTTCTCAAACTCACTGTATTCATATCATATGCCCTTTACACTGCAGCAGCTACCTTGAAGTGAGTGATATTGACTTAGTGACTCTCTAAGTTCGCGCGAAGCGCGCAAGTGCGAGACACGCCGACAGGCGTGTCGGAGCACTTGTTTAAGATAAGCCACATTGTACAGATGTGTGCAGTTTGATTCTGTAGAAGTCCAAATTTGTTATGTGTGCTTTGTCAGTGTTCAAAAAAGTCCAATGTGAACTGCAAAGGCTGCATTTTCAACTTTGCTTTGATTTGAAAACCCTCTTCTGAAACTTCCAAGAGGAAAATTCTATACAAATAGTCACACTAAGGTAGTTAAGCGTTTACTGGCTAACTAAAGGGTGAGTAGCAATAACGGTAATAACGGCGTCGCAACGCATATGATTCCGAAGCTTTGTTAATTCTGGAGAGCTTCTAGCAAAGATCTTTCTCGACTTTGTACACTTTCTGAAACGAAAGAGCCTCGTTTCATAGAATCAGTCGAACGACACCCGACAGACGAATATCTAGGGCGCATGGTTTGCACTGCTTGCTTCTCCAGAACTTTTAAATATTGCACTACTAAATGTCTGTATTCGCATAGGCTACCCTCTACTGGTTTTGCAACGAACATTTGCTTTCCGTCAAGACATAGAATTCTAATCGTAGTACGAGGGCGATATCACATCACTAACAAAGGACCAAAACGACTTCAATCTCTTTTGAAATATACTGTAAGCTTCGATTTTATTGCTCTCTGCATGCTAATTACTCCACACCACGACGTGCAGACTCTAAAAGTGGGTCAATCGTTATATGTCAAGTTGAGTGACATCAAGTAGACGACTATTGTAAACTATAGACTAAATTTACGACCCAAAATGTCGTAAATCGTAATAAATTGCCAAAAATCGCCGTAAATCGTAAAATCGTAAACCGTGAACCGTAATTACGCACACCCCTGGTCCTCCGTCGAAGGTCGTTCTTTCTGCTGGGATTACAAAAGTGTCATCTACTACGAGCTGCAAATGCCGGTAACGAAACTCTGATAGCGGACTTGTACTGTCAGCAAAAGTGTCTGAATCATGGCACAATCCGATTCTTGCATGACAATGCTTGACCACACATTGAAAGAATACTCGCCGAAAGCTCCTCGACCTTGGATGGGAAGTGCTGCCTCACCCACCGTACAGCCCAGATATTGCACCAACAGACTTCCACCTTTTTCGTCTCTCTCAAACGCCAATGCAAGGAAAAAGGTTCGATGGCGAGGACAACATAAAACGCTGGCTGGCTTTTTCGAATCAAAGCTAGAAAAGTTTTATGCTGACGGGATCGAGAGTATACCTGAAAAGTGGAGAAGAGTGATAGAACATGATGACGGTTACTTCGTTTCTTGACGTGCTTCGCTTTTTTTATAAAACTAAAAAATGTGGTGTCTTGAAAATGGCGAGAACTTCTGCAGTAACCTAATATCACACCCACAAAGGCAAATCAAGAATACTTGTGCCTGATGAACAGATGCAAACCAAGATTTTATCGTTATACCACGATAATCCCTTGCTTGATTCACATAATGGCGTACAAAAACATATGCTGCCATCAGAGACAAGTATTATTGGCCTGACCAATACTCCGATGTTATAACTTTTGTAACTTATTTCCCAGAGCACCAAAAAGTAAAGACACCGGCGGGGTACATAATACGTCAGGAATTGGGAGTTTTCCCTTTCCCCAACGTCGCTTTGAATGTGTCCACACAGATTTTGTTGGTACTTTACCTCAATGTCTGAATGGATATCGGTTCACTTCTACTTCTGTGTGTGATTTAAGCAAATGTGTGGTATGTACTCCACTAGAGAACCAAACGACAGAGCTTGTAGTCAAAGTTCATATCAATGACGTGATTTCCAAACACGGCATTCCTAACGACCTAGTTTTTGACCGTGGTTCAAACGACACTAGTGAAGTGTTTGCCAAGATGAATCATACCTTGGGTATCACAAACAAATTTAATACTAGCAACACCCACAAATCGAATGGACAAGCAGAGTGGATCGCTAAAGTTATCAACGACTCTCTTACATCATACTGCTCTGAAGTAGTTGCAGTGTCAATTCAACTACGGGTTACAGCCCGTTCCTCCTTATTCATGGACGTCATGCAATTACTGACGTTCAAGTAATTAGATGACGTCACGTCAACAAGCCCGGTTTGATGGTTTGCTGATTTTTAAAGCGAAAGGCACCCAACTCAAGGTGAGCTCTTGCGATGATATTTTTACAGGATGTAGGACCCTGTGAGCGGAGTCCAGAACCGCAGTTAGTTTTTGCTGAATGCTTTTTTTAAAGACTGAAAAGGAGGTCTGAGAGCGTGCGCGCAACTATCATCAACTCCTACGACATCCCATGAGATGTACCTTGGCCGCGCAGTTGGAAGGACGACCGCCTGCCTCATGGAAGCACGCCGGCGGGGTTCTGAGTCCCAGTCCGCGTACTGGCGAATTTTGCACAAATTAGTCTGTTGTTATTATGCTTTCTCGTGATCACAGGAGCCAGATTTAGACCATCAATGCTTACAACAAACCAAGAAGGCTGTCTATTTGCGCCTTCATGTGCTAATTTTTCAACGACCTGCACCATATCATTCCTCTGGAAATGAAAGGTCTTATTGCCCTTTCCTTTTAGTCAACAGCTATGGCACAAAACTATTAAACAAGTAAAACACAAGCGCGCGTCACACCAGCAGCATATTACAGAAGTCCGTGAGGAACAATCCTTTCCCTGGCGAGATTGATCACTTCTTCTTTGAACGCGTAATCCGTAGGTGTAGAGAGAAGCGTCCTGGGTGGGCATCAACGTAACCAGCTGCCACCCACGAACAAAAAAAAGCTAGCACATATGAAGGCGCAAATAGTCTTGGTTTGTTGTAAGCAATGATGGTCTAAAATTGACTCCTATGATCATGAGAAAGCGTAATAACTACAAACTAATATCAGCAAAAACATTGGCGGTACGCGGACTCCAACTCAAAACGCCGCCGGTGTGCAATGAGACGGCACTCCTACCGAATGCGCCACCGAGGCACATCTCGTGGAGTGTCATAAGGGTCGATGAGTGTTACGCACACGTTTTGCGTTCAGTAAAAACATAAAAACAAACTGTAATTCTAGACTCTGCTCACACGGCCCTACATCCATTCAAAATAGCACCGCAAAAGCTCACCTTGAGTTGTGAACCCTTCCTTGTCAGAGCACTCGAACAACCGCAGAAGCAATGGCCTAGTTGCTCGCACTCGGATGAGATACTGTTCTAACCAGCGAGTATGGAGTTGGAGGATACAATGCCTTAAAAACGATATCCAAGGGAAAAGTCGGTCCCGGGAAGACGGTGACCTTACAGGCGGTTCTCTCAATGCATTGGGATGTAGAAGCAATGTAGAAGCTCATTTCTCTTGTCGCCAACTATGTGTCACGTGTTATGCAGAAATCTTGAACTGCAGCAACGGATTAGAGTATAAGCGGATGATTTTGGGCTCCTACAATTACTCTTCTGCACTTCACTTGATGAGACAACTGTTATCATCCATTCACCTAGATCGCGCAGTGATTACACTGATATTCACTCTGTTGCAGATATCCGTCACGTAGTTTTTCTTTCGCATTAAGTACAACTCCGATAAAAACGAAACAGAAATAGAAGAATCCAATAGAAAATATTCGAACCTCAACCAACTGTGATGCAGTTTTTCGGTCATCAGGCTTCTTGACCAAACACTGCTTGATGAAGTCATTAAACTCCTCGCTCCATTCGTCCGGCTTTTTGAAAGTTGGAGGAGGCTTCGTTGGGATCATAAATATCGCCTGAAACACCCTTCTTCTTAAGGATTAACTCACTAAACATCTCATCAATTAAACGACGAAACGGTACCCTCATTGGATGGATGTCAGCATAGGGCGGTCGTCCTTCTGCCATCTCAATCGCAGTGATGCCCAGTGACCAAATATCGGCTTTCGTGTCATACCCAATCTCTTCGATTACTTCAGGTGCCATCCAGAACGGCGTCCCAATTACCGTGTTCCTCTTGGCCATTGTGTCCTGAACATACGAATAATCAAACAAACTAATCTAACACAGGAAGCTTCACCGCAACTGAGACCTTTGGCATTCCGTAGAAGTGGTTAAAGGACACGATTATAAACGTCAGATATCAGGACCGACCGACCGTAAACGCGGCGCGGGTCGCGTAAAAGCGTTATTGGTGCAAGCGCCAGGGGCGCGGTGAACCTTAAGCTTAAAATCGCAGACACTCTACATGCAGGCATAGACACTCCACTTATCTCTCTGAAGTCTTCGTCTACTTTGCGTCACTCTACTTTTACAACTATAGAGATTTACACAAAGGCATAATACTGGATTCCGCCTTCGATGAACTATGGGAAAACCTCCGTTTTGAATTTCGAAACACCGGGACGAGATTGATGTAGAGTTGGTGTTGCAGTAAATGTTGTATAAAGTGTATAAGAGGTGTACACTATTAAACGAACTAGTCGCGTCTGTTGTCGGGGGACTGTGTGCGACTTAGACTTGCTAAGAAAAATATGACGTAATCGTGGGTGTTCCTCGGTCTCAGAGCATCTCGCCCCGCGACCGAAGTCTCGGCGCACGAGCCCTGTTTTGTTTCGTGTCTGGTGACTCGCCACACCCGGAGTCCCTTTCCTAGCCCAATCTGTGCTCTCCTCCGCTGTCGCTGTCGCGAAGAAGAGCACAGAAAAGGCCGGAATCTTTCGTGTGGAGACTAACTTACCACGCTCGGAACCGTGCTCGCGGGGGCGAGTGGCTGTCAAGTCGAGTGTTGGTCGGGGCACTCTGACTTCTCGGGCCCCTCTCCGATCGCGTGCTGCGTCCCCCCCCCCCAAGAATTGATTCCGTGATCTCCGGCCCTCATAAAAGGACGCGGAAGTGATTGGACTGTCTCTCTACTGGTCCCGCTGCATTCCCCCGCCTCACCTTTATCCTCCGATCTGTTTTTTTATCGTGTCATTTTCTCGTCGCATATTGTTCCAGTTTTTTAAAATAAAGTTGTTTGGTTACACGCTCGAAGCCCAAGTAAAGGAAATCGGAAGCGCCGTCGGCTTTTCTTTAAAAGTCACACGCTACTGCTACTTAGGGGCCAATCCGGCTTGGAGCGATATCGAGCGGAGGACTACAACATGGAGGAAAGCGATCGGGTCGAACCGGAAGTTTCCGTAGAAATCGACCCAGTGGAGGCGACCGCGTCTTGAGGATCGGAGCAAGGGATCGAGCCGGAATTTCCGTTAATATCGATCCATTTGAAACGAGTGCGGTGTGAGGATCAGAACAAAAGGGATCGAACCGGAATTCCCGTTGATATCGATCCATTTGAAACGAGTGCGGTGTGAGGATCAGAACAAAAGGGATCGAACCGGAATTCCCGTTGATATCGATCCATTGGAAACGAGTGTAGTGTGAGGATCAGAACAAAAGGGATCGAACCGGAATTTCCGTTGATATTGATCCGTTTGGACAAGGTGGAGGAAGTCGATTTCCGTCGACGCCGTAAGCCCCTGGAATAACCTCCTAGTGTCCTAGTGGCAAGTACCGTTGTTCCCGTACATTAACGGTTGAGACGAGTATCAGTGAATTTTTGAATTCGCAGAGTGGTAAACCGTTCGCGTGCGTGTGTCGTCCGAACGTTCGAGTGTGTATTTCGCGACCGCGTTTTGCGTAGAGGCGGTGTTCTGTTGATTACAAATTGTCTTACAGAACACGATGGCTGAGCCCAGCAGGTACGAAGATGAGCTGCTAAGAACACCCGAAGACGACGAAATGATCGATGAAAATGTAAGTGGAGACTACTTGAGTGAATTCAAAAGGTTGGCTAATAAGATAACTCGGCAAGTGGGCACTATAGGAGTAATGTGTGATAGCTAGCTAGCTAAGTCGTTTCGGACGGATGATCCAAGAAGGGAAGCAGTGGAAGCGAGTGTGAGGGAGCAAACAGTTTTGGTTAAAGAGATTGTGAGAACAACACTCGCAGAAATGTGTGAGTTGTGTAAGCGGCATAGAAGAACGAGGGTGATAGAAGTACTGGGTAAAGCGGGCATCCGCACAATGAGGCAGCTCCAAGAACTTGTAACAAGTACGGACGCTGCAAAATCCGCCTTGAGAGATGCGTGCCAGCTTTTGAACTGCCAGGAGGACGAAATAGTGAAGAGGGTAGATGAGTTGATGGGAGTGTTACAAGGAGAAAGACAAAGAACTGGCGAACTTGAAAGGGAGCTTAATCTCATTCAGTTGCAGGAGGAGCAATTACGCCACGAAGTAGAAAATTTGGGCTAGAAGCCTCGTGAAGACGTAATTAGAAGGACAGCGCCGCTCAGGGGTGAGTGCTGTCGTCCAGTCACGAATGATGCTAGGCATGGTGAACAGGGAATGAATATTCAATTGCAGATGCCATTGCAATCGACTTCGAATCCATTGCTCCTGAGGTCTTGCGAGAGTTCGCAGAGAGGAAATTACCAGAACGGTCAAGAAACGCCACTATCATCGGCCACAGGTGAGAACTTTTCGATGTGTGACTACATGCGCACAATGGCGTTGCCTGACGTGCAGCCTTTTGGTGGTAGACCCCACGAATGTTTTAAGAGATTTTTGAAATCATTCGAGATAAAGTACCCTAGAACGCACTGGAAGGACTCCAGCCGCATACAGTTGTTTGAGAGCTTTTTGCGTGGAGGAGCTTTGACACTATTTGAAACACTACCAAGAGGGATTCGAGAGGGTACTTTCGATGAAGTAGTGGCCGAAATGAAGAAGAGAATGAGTGTAGACAGCAACAGTCAGAAAGTCAAGGCACTATCTGACCTGAGAAAACTAAGGATAAGGGAGGGCCAGACAGTCGGCGAGTTTTGCCTCGTGCTAGAAAGCTTAGCCAATAGAGCTTATCCCGATGTCCCGTTAGAGATTACTTCACTACAAAAAGCCGAAATATTATGCAGGCAACTGGCATCGTGGTCAGGAAGTTATTGTCTGAATGAGGCTTTAGAGTTAAGTTCGACCCAAGAAGCTTACGATAAAGTCAAGGAAACGGCCCCGCGTTAAGAACGGAGTCTGAGGGCAGTGAAAGAGTGTGAAAGCGGAGGTCATACTGATTTGGGTCGGAAAGCAACATTCAGGCCACCGTCTAGTAATAGGCCTCGGACAGTATCACATATCAGCAGGGACAGGGAGAGCGAGGCCTCAAATAAGCTGAGAGCTCGGGCGAACCTAGAAGCGGACGATAGTAGCCCTGCTCAGCCTAGGGAGTCACACGCTACTGCTACACACCAACAGAGACCCAGTTCCAAAACTAGTAATGGTTCAAAACAATGTTACAGTTGTGGAGAACTAGGACATTTCGCAAGAGACTGCCCTCATCCAGCCACACGAGCGCGATCATCGGTGGCAAAGAGCAAACCGCCTAAGAGACAGACAGAGGCGTATGCGTCCTTAGTAGACAAGTGGCTAGGTGCTACCGTTGCTGATCTAGAGTTCTCGGAAGATAAACTTTTCGGAGTGAAAGTTCTAGGTAACATAAACATTTTCGGAATCGATACAGCAGCATTATTGGATACGGGGTCGCAAACAACAATTATACCCGTTTTGCTGTTGAAGAGGGCGATAGACTCCAATGTAAACTTGGATAATTATATCACCCGCATACCAAAACCGGAAGTCAAAGTGCGTGACGCCTCGGGTAACGTTATGGACTTCCTGGATGCGATTCGGGTAACTTAGCGTTCGAAGGCCAATCAGAAGTAATATCCGCATATGTCGGGCGAGGATGGGACGATGTAGTGATCCTAGGCACCAATGCGCTAGAGATGTTCAACATGCGGTTGCAGCATGGCGGAACAAAGGCCCAAAGGCTCAATTCGGGTAGCGACATAGGGAGGATAATGAAGCTAAGGCCATTGTGAAACACCGCTTGTTTGTCCCGGCCAAAGGAATGGGAACTCTGACGCTAACCTGTGCAGGCGCAGTCGATAGCGGCACTTCATTCCTGCAATCAGCGGATTCGAGAGTAAGTGACGGGTTATGTAATCCCGTAGAAGGGGAGGTTAACATCCCTGTACTCAATGCCGCTGAAGAAGCTATTGTTTTCAAAGCAGGGGAAGTAGTGGGAGAATGGAAAAACGAAGAATGGGTAAAGCCAAGGTATATGGAACCCGATAAAGATATGATGGATTTGGTCCAGCCGATGGAATGGAGTTCACCACAACAAAGGACAGCGCTGCTGGACATTCTGCAACAAAGTCAACAGCTACCCAAGGAAATAACACAAATCGTGACGGATTTTGACGATGTTTTCGCAGTCACAGATAAGGAGCTGACGCAAACGGACTTGGTGATCCACGAAATTGACACCGGCGATAGTAAGCCAATCAAACAGAAAACGCGACCGGTACCAATGGCGGCGCGGAAACAGTTTAAAGGAATAATCAGCGATCTGCTAGAGCGTGGGATAGTGGAGAAAGTTCCTCAGAGTGGGCTTCTCCGGTAGTTTTAGTTAAGAATAAAGATGGAACTTTAAGACTCTGTATTGATTACCGGGAATTGAACAAGATAATCCGCCAGGACTCATACCCGTTGCCAAAGATCGACAGTTTTGCAATGTCTAAGTGGCAAAAAAAATTTTCTCCACGATGGATCTAGCCTCGGGCTATTGGCAGATACGCCTGTCAGAGGACGCTAAGCGGAAGAGCGCATTCACGACAAGCAAAGGACTTTTTCAATTCACCGTCTTACCTTTCGGCTTATCCACCAGTCCAGCGGTCTTCCAGAGGATGATGGATGTGGTGATTAAAGGTCTGATGCTCGATGACGAAGTATTCGTATACATAGATGATATTCTTGTAGCTACGGAATCTCTGGATCGCCATTGTACGGTGTTGAGATTAGTATTCGAAGCGCTGCGGAAAGCCCACCTCCGCCTTAAGCCTCAAAAATGTAACCTACTGAAGCCGAGTATCTCTTTCCTGGGACACTGTATAGACGAGGACGGCGTTAAAACGGATGCAGAGAAAGTGGAAGTGGTAGAGTACCCCACCCCGAAGAGTGTGTCGGAACTCAGGACATTCCTAGGAATGGCGGCCTATTATAGAAAATTCATAGCAGGGTTTTCTAAGATGGCCAAAAGCCTGTATAATCTCACTAGCCCGAAAACCACTTGGAAATGTACGGACGCTGAGCACAGGAGTTTTACAGAAATAAAGAATGCTCTGATCAAGGCGTCCGTACTAGCACAGCCAGACGTTGTGGCAGCAGAAAAAGGAGATAGGCCCTTTATTATTTACACTGATGCATCGGGAGAAGGACTAGGGGCCGTCCTGTGTCAAGAAGGCGAGGACAAGCTCCTGCATCCAATATCATTTGCGTCTAGAGCTCTATCTAAAGCGGAGAAGAGGTATCACATAACAGACCTCGAGGCTCTCGCGCTAGTGTTTGCGCTAAAAAAGTTTCATTTCTTCGTATATGGACTGAAAACGGTGGTGCGCACAGATCATCAGCCACTAACGTGTTTGTTTAAGAGGACAAACGTCTCTGCCAGAGTGCTAAGGTGGGCACTAGAAATTCAACAGTATCGCCTGAAAATAGAATACGTAGCTGGGAAGGCCATCGTCGTGGCGGATGCATTGTCTCGAAGTGCCGCAGTGAGCGCAGTAGGAAATGGCTGCTCAGTGGGGAGAATCAGTTGTTATCTGTGAGACAAATGTAGAAGAAGACACGTGGCTGAAAGAGCTGAAAGAGGATGAGGACTTCTGCCAACTCATTCGCGACATAGAAACTCAACAGGATCATATGAACGTTAAACTGCCGTGATGTTCGCGAACGTTCAGAGTGGCAGATTTATTTGTTGAGAATGGAAATCTAAAGTTGATATGGGAAAACTTCACCGTCACAGTTGTGCCTAAGATGAAGAGGAAAGCAGTCTTTGAGGAAGCTCATAAAGGCGTCATGGCTGGACACTTGAATGGACGGAAACTATACCACCAGTTGAAGCGGAGAGTTTTTTGGGAAGGAATGGAAGCAGACATCATGAAATGGTCAAAAGAGTGTTCAAGTTGCTTCTTGTCGAGAGCGCACAGGCTTCAAATCCCGCCACTTAAACCTTTCGTGACATTCGCCCCATACGAACTCGTTGGATTAGACCTGGTGGAGCTAGGACTAACGGAAAGGGGCAACCGTCATGCACTTGTGGTGGTGGACCACCTTACGAAATTTGTTGGAGCCTACCCGATACCCGATAAAACGGCTAATACAGTGGCGCGAGTTTTCTTCGAGCGGTGGATATGTGACGGATGTAGGTGGCCAAAGAGAATTCATTCGGACCAAGGACCCGAATTTGTCAACAGCGTTCTATCCGGCATTTGTGATATAACGGGTATTGAGCAATCGGTAACAAAAGGATATAACCCGCGGGAAAATGGCATGAGAGGGAGGGTCATAGGAACGCTGGTAAGGATGCTGCGGAAAAAGACGGTCATTCCAGCAGATTGGGATGTTCTTCTACCTGTAGTAGTATTTGCATATAATTGCGCTCCGCATGGTGCTACAGGGGAGAGCCCTTACTTTCTTCTTCATGCTACTGACTCTAATTACCCGTCAAATGTCATCCCACAAGAGCAATTGTCTTTTAATCATATAGATGCTGACGACTATAAGCACGAGTTGTTGGCCGGTATCCGATTAGCTCAGAATTGCGCAAAGGAATTTAATGAACAGTACAGAGAAAAAATGAAGAGCGCGTATGATAAGCGAAATAAAACTGACCCACGAAAACTACCAAAAGTTGGAGACCGGGTACTCCTTAAATTGCCGAGAGAAAAAGCGTCCAAAATATTTCCCAAATTGGTAGAACCGTGGAGTGGTCCGTATAGAATAATTGAAACGAGTAATAATTCGGCGCTAATATCCAATATTAATGAAAAAGAAGAACCATTGAGGGTCCAACTTGATTCGCTGATCACGATTCCTAACGAAATTAAGGATATTGAGCTAAATACTAGAACAAAAAGAGTGCGGCGTCGTCAAGCTGCAGTTAATGATGGTATTTGAAGAGCCACGACCAAAGGAGACGGAGATACCAGTGTGCTCGGGCTGTTTTTCAAGTGTCCCGGCCGACAGCGTCTGAACGATCTCACATTTGCCTGCTCGATTCAAGAGAAATCCTTCAAGAATGTAGTGCCATCAGCAGTGGAAACGATTGGCGATCTACGCTTCGACATCGTGTTTAGTCTGGCGAGACTCATATCCATTTATGACCATGAGCGCTGTCTCGAACGCAAAAGACTTTTTATGATGGACCCCAAATATGTTTTTATCACTCTGTCGGGCGTTAGGAAAGCCTTCCTGTACTTTAAAAAGTGTTGCGACCATATCTTTCCCGGACTCGCGACTCACGACGGTTCGTCTCTGGCCTCACCTCACGATGGAGGAACTGGACTACCAATAGAGCAACTAAATGACGCCAACAATGAAGGAGTTCGTTTCGCGAAATCAAACGGCTGGGACGAGATGGAAACAAATGAAGAGCCGTCAAAGCCGCTCATCATCTTGCCCGAGAGCTTCTCCATGGTCGATGTATTTTTCAAGGCTCAACCTACTGTGCGTCGGCAGATTTATCACGAGCTCAGTGAAATCGGCGGTATTTTGGATCAATCGGAGTCACAATGTTGCGTTAGCGTTAGACCAACAACGGATGTGCCACCTAGTAAAAGAGAGTGGTGCAAATTGGCATCGTCGCTGGCGGCAGCAGCTCGTAATGGTATGAAGATCATTGTCGTGGCACCACCCAGAGGCGATAAAGCATACGAGCGTAACAGAATAGACATGAACGAAGCGCTGGAACTAGCGAAATCAGTTGCGGTACTCGCCAAGCAGAACCTGATCAGCTGCATTCCTGTAATCGAGTCCAGTACGGAGCCGTCGCATGGGCCTGGAGCAAGGCCATGGAGTTCCAGCAACGAGAACTACTCGAAAGGAGTCATGAAAGACTATTTCGAGGTGTTGAGCATTTACTTGAAAGGAGAGGTCGACATACCACCGTTCGAGGAAAAACCCTCTCGGAATGCTCGCACACGCCAATACTTCAGAGAAAAAAGGACTGGAAGAGGAATCTCGAAGACACCACATGTTTCATTCAGGACCTTCGCAGACAAGCAGCACCAGTGGAATACGCCCTACAATCGACGAGGACGAGGACAATTCAGAGGCCAAAGACGATATTTCTGAAGCCGGAAGTGACCCCTGACCTGAAAAAAAGCTCAACTGTCAATTTCCATTAGTTACATGTGTGTTGTTTTGCCGTAGGAGTAATTCTAGGTAAGATGGGTGTAATCTCATAGCTCACCGTTCTCATAGTTCGGATTCTCATAGGTGTAATCTCATAGTTCACCTGGCGCGGCAGGGACGCCGCTCGCCATCGGGGGGAGGGATGTCAAGTCGATTGTTGGTCGGGGCACTCTGACTTCTCGGGCCCCTATCCGATCGCGTGCTGCGTCCCCACCCCCAAGAATTGATTCCGTGATCTCCGGCCCTCATAAAAGGACGCGGAAGTGATTGGACTGTCTCTCTACTGGTCCGGCTGCATTCCCCCGCCTCACCTTTATCCTCCGATCTGGTTTTTTTATCGTGTCATTTTCTCGTCGCATATTGTTCCAGTTTTTTAAAATAAAGTTGTTTGGTTTCACGCTCGAAGCACAAGTAAAGGAAATCGGAAGCGCCGTCGGCTTTTCTTTAAAAGTCACACGCTACTGCTACTTGGCCCCGCAAATGTGTTCCTCATCGTGAGTCCTGAAATGCAGCGAACTCCCCCTGAGCGGCGAGAGCGCTTTCCATACGAGCAGCTTAGATCCACAACACCATGTAGGATTACATGTGAACTGGTCCCCGAAAAATTGCGGCACGCGCGAGCGGTGCGAGTCAGACGGGCAGAGTGAGCACGGGGCGAGCGCGAACCGCCGCTGCGTTCCTGCTTCCTTGTGAACGGCCGTCGAGCGCCTTGCGGCCAGTCACGTGAATAGCAGGTGAATCGGGCTATGACTGCACAGTGAAGATCTCGGTGTACTGCGAGGAAGTCTTCGTTTTGAAGTGCTGCTCCAAGTACGACAACGGGGCAATCAAAGCCCTAAGGGCCTGCGGATGGCTGTAGTACATTCAGGAGCCTAGAAAGCTCCTGCTTTCTGCCAGTAAAGACGGTAAAGAAGAGAGGAAGCGCAACGGCTATGGAGTACAAGAGCCAGACATACTCCATTTCCTATGAATGCGAGCCATTTCCATTTTCGCTATAACGCTGTCCAAGTCGTAGTCTCTTATCAGACTACATTCCAACCATGGACTTCGGGTCAGCTTGCTTATAAGTGAAGTGAAGCTCTTCAACGGAACCAGAACACAGACTGAATGCCATTCGTGAGACTCGAATGTGCCTTTTTTGCACCAGATCGCATTTGTGTTAATTCTCCGCCCATGCTAGCCTTTCTTTTACCACCTGGAAGCTTCGGTATAACCTAAGGAAGGATAGTGACCCGCGGCGCTTGAACAACGGCATCTGAGTCTGGACACCGACTTCAGACAGCGTCACATTACACCTACTAGAAGGACTCTGCGCGGACTTGGTCGGCCACATCTGCTCGCCAATGGCTTAATCATGCTTTCGAAACCATATATGGAGTAAACACCATCTGTATTGCATCCTCCTCACTCCTTCCGTGCAATAACAACGAAAACTTTGTTAGACTACCAATAAGGGCTTTAAATAAGCAATGAGACGAAGAAAATCTCAGCAGCCCTTGTTTACGTGAACCCTCCCCGAAAAATTCCTCGGCCTGTCTTAGCGAGAATAGCCCCTGCCGACTCACGTGGAATGCACGTGGAGGTTGGCGGTGGAAGCGCGTCAGGCAGCGAACCGCGAGGAGAGGAAGAAGGCATGGAGTGCGCGAGACGACGCGACGAAAAACCGCGCGCCGCCTCGGCACCCTGCCAGGTGGACCAGTTCACCGGCAACGAAAATGAGCAGACAGCATCGGATCAGTAGTCGGTTATGTACTATAATTTTACTCTTCTTTCAGCTACTTGTATAACTTGAAATTAAGGAAAATGTTGAACGACCAAAATGAGGACCAGTTAAAAGTTATTCCCACTCGTTGTACGAAGTGACGTTTTACCGACTCGGCGCAGATCAATCTAGAGCTGTCCCCTGATGAATACTATCCACAGACTGTCGCTTTTACCGACTCGGTGCAGATTGATCTAGAGCTGTCCCCTAATGAAAGCTGCCCACAGGCTGCCGCTTCCCTGTTTTATTTAGAACAGGAAAAGCGGTGAGAGGGAGGGCTGCGCTGCAATTCTGGGAAGGGGTCTACCGAGCATCTTTTCCCTAACTTCTAGATTTCAAGATTTTAATATTTGTTCATGATTTGCAGTCCTATTAAAGATTAACAGATCATTTCGCTTTCTTCTAAAGGCGAGTGTTAATACAAAGCGGGATTTGTGTCCTTATTTGTGAAGATTCAATTTTAACTCACGAACAAATTTCACTCCTTGAGACTGGCAAAGCGTTCCCCGGCGGATGCAGTAGCGAAATAAAAATGCCATTGATTTGGTGATGATCGTGGCATGGTACCGATTGGTCACAATTAACGGAAGGTTATTGCACCTACGACCATGAATCGAGTTAAACTATGGAATTCAGCATCTATTTTGAACCGAGTTGAACACTAGGAACTTCAGCACCTTTTAAGTGCTTCGCTCTTACATCTATTTTTGATTCTTATAGGGCAGATACTCCAAAATGTGGTCCACTACCACACCTGTGTCAAGTTTGGCCATATCCTGGAGTTTCTTTTCTTGCCCAGACCAAACCCAACTTTCACTTTACCAGCACACTGTTGCACTGGTGTTGCTCGTGACTATGAATGAGGCAGCGTAATGGTAGGTCTGATCACAAACACAGGCAGCACCTTACTCGCCTTCAATTTTTGTGAGCCCGGAATTGCGCCATGGCCCCGTTATAACGGAAAGGACTTTGAACGCAGATTTTCCTTTAGAACCGCGCTATAACGGGAGTAGCGTTATATCGACGCGTCTTAAACAAAGTTGGTTTGTATGGGCGTAAAGGTAAGCTGGCCGGTTTCAAAAAAAATCCACGTCATTTATATCGAGAGTGGCGTCATATCCGGAGGCGTTACAACGGGAGGAGACTGTATTCATTTCTTTTGACCGTATCATGTTCCCACAGATCTTCCGAAATTGTTTTTTGAACACAATACGGGCGGTATAATGTTCCTGCAGTTTTTTCGAAATTGTTGATTGTATAGAAGAACACACAAAAGCCTTGAAACTAGGAAGAGAAAGCTGGAGCTGAAACAAAAGGAAGGTGTAGTGCGTCAATACTTTTTATACACCCTGTATACAACGCTTTGTATTTTGCTGCAGGTTTTTGTCATGACCCTTGACTAGATGTGGTGCGGTGACGTTTCTTTTTGGATAAAAATATGTAGTAGTATACTTTACGGATTAAATAATTATTCTGGCAACAGAATAGGAGCCAATCATCTTCTACATATAGCTTTGCCAAGTGTTGCCCATGTTCATAATTTTTCGATCGCTAGAAATTCTTTTGTCCGTGAGTGACATTTTATTAACACATTGACAACAGTACGCAGCATTTATGCTTCGTAAGCAAGCAGCCGCGTGGGGCAATACGTATGATTTTCGCTGCGTAACATTCAAACTGATTTTCTTTCAAAGCGAAGCAGTTTTGTGCGGATTTTTTGCAGTATGCTTATAGACTGAAAATCCGGGAAGCTTCTATAGTTGTGAGCAAAGAAATGGTTTGGTGGTACTCGTGGAAATTTGTTAGCAAGGTGACGATACCACCATACCATTACACTCCTTTTGGAAATTGTATGAGAAAAAATTTGGTCTCACCAAATAGCACTGAAAAATGTTACATTCTGAATTTGAACTAAAAACACTTCTGTCAAGTTGGCCCGCTTGGGGGCCAAAAGGAGCGCATTGTAAAAGACCACGGCGCGCGAAGAGGCGCCAGACCTACGATCTCGGCTCTATAAAAGGGGAGGCGACTTCACACGGGGGCCCACATCCACTCGGGCTCGGCATCCCGTCAACCCCCACTCGTCCATTTCGTCAGCGACTCGATTTCCGACTTCAGCATGTGCACAATCTCCTTCTGTGTCGATTGTTTTTTTGCTGATGATAAAGTCGCTCGCTGCAAATGTGTTCTGCAGCGTGGACAACGATGACTTATTAGATCCCTTTATACCTTTCATGGGGGCCGAACCGAACCAGTCATAAAGTATCGACTTGTCACACTGCAGATTACGAAAGGGCGTCATGTGCTTGTAGATCGAAAAGTTTCGCAAGCAGGGACACGGATTTTGAACAGAGGAAGCATGAGCCACCGAGAGTAAGGGTGAAGAAAAACGAGAGTGCGTGAGCAGATAATCGATCGGATATAGAATCGGTGAAGAGCACGGAGGGCGTTATTCCTGCCAGAACTTGAGTGTATAGGAAAGCCGTTCGATAGTTCTTGTCCGTAGAGTTTCGCGCCAAGTGTGTTTCGCGAACTTCTGTGCTCGGCAACCAGGGATGGGCAAAAATTTTGAAAAATTTCCCAGAAAACATAAATCAGAAAACAGAAAAGCCAAAAACGCTAGAAAACAGAAAATCTCGAAATTCTCCCTTTACCTATCTACTGTATTCAAAAATGCATTTTTACCAATAACTAACACTTATCTACTATTTCACGCCAAGCTGAACACTTATCGACGTAGGCTTGATAATCATGAAATCAAACTGAGCACCTTCCAAGCAAACGGGTGTGTTGTTAAAGCAGATACTCCCTTCTTTTTTTAAGGCTATTAACCCACGTACCTCAATAAATTGTGTGCTTAAAATCGTATGAAATTTTGATGTTTGCAGTCAAAATAATCCATTAAATATTGATTCAACGTGCAGTAAAGCATTAATTTTTGATGAGTATGAAAAGAAGGAAGCGATCACACCGTGTCCTCATCTAAGTCGTCATGATTTTTCTTTAATTGGTAGAGTAAATGCTGCATACTTGGAACTGCAAAAAGGATATTGCTTCGGTTGTATTACCGCTTCCAAGCGCGTAAATACACGTAAATAAAACTTTTGCTATCAACGAAAGGCGAATCGAGATGATGGACGAGTGTATGGAGCTATCTATTCTTTGAAAATACTGAAAACGTGGTGTTTTCTTACCGTTAAAAATGCGATATATTATTCTTTTTTACAAGAATAAAAATCTCCCAAAGCTTTAAACACTGTGTTTGCATTTTTGGGATAGTTTTCCATCAAGGTGAATGTGGATTCTATCGAGACAAGAATTGCAATCTTCATAATGGGTGTCAGGATTAATGTGGAACGCAGGGGAGCAAGTAGTGTTAATACGAATACCTGGGGCCGTATGCTATTCTCGCCCGATCGGGGACGGTACGCGGCGCGAAAAATCTATGCGCATGATGTGCGTAGCGGGGATGTGGGCGGAGACCGCCTCATACCCGGCCGGGAACGGTTGGTGAGAGAATAGCATGGGGCCCCAGGAGTCGAGCGGGTATTATTGTCGTCCTAAAAGCAATGGTATCGACCGGTCGAGCAATACCGATTGATTTTATTAGGTTGTAACGAAATAAATGGCACTGAACCACTGTAAATTTAAACAGTTAATATCTCGGTTTGTAGGCAAGTTTATTAACCGAAATAAAAACCTTCTGATTCTACACATCTTTGCCAACGTAACACAAGCTTTTTTATCCCAGTAGCATAAAAATCAGAAGTTCTGGAATTGACGAAATCTTCGAAGGCACTTTCGGCATCCTGTTGCTATTTAAATATTTTCCCTACCAAGAAGTCACCAAGATGCTTGAAGAAATGGTAGTTTGTTGGGGAGAGGTCGGGAGAAAACGGAGGATGTGGTAGAGTTTCAATGCTCAGTCATTCAATTTCTGCAACGTCATTCGTGCTACATGGGGGCGAGCATTGTCGTGCAGAAGGGAACTCGCCTTTACTTTCTTTTGGTGCAATTCCGGCTTCGCAAAACCCTTGGGGCTCTCATCGCTGTCCACCCACTGTGCCGATCGTCGCCTGTTGTCGTACATTATCCATTTCTCGTCACAGGTTACGATGCGATCAAGGAATGGGTCCGTTTCGTTCCGTAGAAGCAGTGCGGACGAGATCTCATATCGTCGGTTTCTTTGCTCCTCAGACAGCTCGTAAGGCACCCATCTTTCCAGCTTTTTGGTCTTTCCAATTTCCTTCAGATGCCGGGCAGCTGTGTTGTGACTGACGCCAAGAACCTTCGCTATCTCCCTGGTACCTTTGTGTGGATCCTCCTCTACCACATCTCTCAGCTTGTCCTCATCAACATCACTATGCCTCCCACGACCTTCATGTTCTTCCAAGCTCTCATCTCCATTCCGGAACTTCTGATACCAACGATACGCCGTCCGAATTGTGGAACATCCTTGACCGAATGCGGTGTTGATCTTCTCGTCCGCTTCCTTAGCTGTAGTGCCCAGCTTGAATTCATACAAGTAAATGCCTCGGATTACCCGTTTGTCCATCTGCAAAAAAGTCAATAAAACTCAGTTTTCCCACTTTTACATAGAAAATTTGGTACTCACCGGTAGAGCAAAGTATGCGCTTCTAAATGATATGCCACATGTTACGGTTTGTTCTTGATCAAACGCGTAAAGACGCGCCAAAAAATGGCGCGAGCCAGTTCCATTTAATTCGTTACAACCTAATAATAGGCGAGTGCAAGCAGAAAAATGAAATTCCTAGCAGTAACCCCGGTTAGTACAATGTGCTATCTCGGGCACCAGCTAGCTAAGTACCTTGTTGGTCGATGTTTCTGAAATAGCGAGCACGTTTTTTAGGAAGTTTTAAAGCTTTTCTTTTAAAGTTTCTCCATTGTGGGCTCTAATTCAGGATTTAGGCTGAGGACGAGGTCAACGCTCCACATTGATTCCATCTCCGGCTCCTGTGCTTCATGTTTTTTTTTTTTTGAACAAGGGTGTGCGCTCTATGTTGAGTTTTAACAACTCGTCTATCAGCATTTTAATCATTTTTAGCGATACCTTTTGGCGTAAACTTCGGAAGCTTCACAACAGCGCTGCTTGTTGAATGCCGTTTTTTAGTTCAAACTTTGGTCAAAAAGTTTAGTAAAAAGTTAAGCTTTTGGTTAAAGTTCGGTCAAAAATTTTAGTGAAAAGTTAAGCAAAATACCTGCATTTTAAGTTAAAACTGAACTTCCTTAAGCGGAGCACCCACCCTTTGTTTTTCTATCTACATCACGTTATGTAGTTAACCGCTAGTTGTTTTTTGCTGCTTTGCCACTTCGCTTCGCCATACTCACTTATGGGAGGCAGTCGTTAGTCCCGACTCGGATGCGCACTGACGATGCCGACAGTGCCTGCGGAGCCATTGGCGTAGACTCGCACGTGCCACCCGCCGTTTCGCGACGATCTCCAAGGCAGCCCTCGCCGCCGTGCGATGGTGACCTAGCCGAACACGGGAGCCTGCAGATCGAGCGCGACCCCCCTGAGGACGAACTTCACAGATCGACCAGATTTACAATTACAGTGGATAACTTATTTAGAGGGTTTACAAAGGTAGCGTAAAGAGTCGTACTGGTGTGAGACCCACACACTTTCATATCAGAATTTCGAGCTCTGATGGGCTGTACAAGAACGCTTAAAATCTGTAGAGATATTTTGACCCAGGCCTCGAGCCAAAGGCTTTACGAACAATTAAGCACGAATTTTGTATACTTTATTATCAAAATTTTATGCTCTATCTGTTGGGCTGTACAAGAATGCTTAAAAATCCCCTGTGGAGGTATTTTGCAGGCCTCTGGATAAAGACTGCACGAACAATGCAAAACAAATTTTGTCCAGCTCTCCAGCTCCAACAAATTTTGATGGCGAAATGTTTACTGATTCCTAAAATAACGGTGCTCCTCCTCAGAAGTCCTTCTTCATTCATGAAGTATGCAACTTTCTACTGGCATGACACTGCAAGAACAGTTTGATATGTTGTGTGATTCAATTACCATGAACTTTTACCTATTCAGTCTTAGTCTCGAGAAATATCGTGCTGGGTATCACAAGGGTTCATAAATATGTCGAGGATCTTAGAAAAACCTGAGAAATATTATGAAAAAACTAGAACAGGATTCTGCTAGGGAGGCTCTCTACTAAATGGAATATTCGCGCAGTCTTCATCCGGAGGCCTGCGTCGAAATATCTCCACAGGGAATTTTTAAGCATTCTTGTACAGTTCAATAGATAGAGATTAAAATTTTGATAATAAAGTATGCTCTAATTGTTCGTGAAGCCTTTAGCTAAAAGCCTAGAAATATCTCTACAGAGGAATTTTTCAGCGTTCTTGTACAGCTCATCAGATAGAGCTCAAAATTCTGATATGAAAGTGTGTAGGCCTCGCACCAGTACGACTCTTAACGTTGCCTTTGTAAACCCTCTAAATATCCACTGTAATTGTAACTCTGGTCGATCTGTGAAGTTCGTCCTCAGTGGGGTCGTGCTCGATCAGCAGGCTCCCGTGCTCGGCTAGGTAACCATCACACGGTGGCGAGGCTGCCTTGGAGATCGTCGCGAAGCGGCGGGTGGCACGGTGTCGGCGGGTGGCAGTCGACGCTAACTGGCTCCGCAGGCACTGTCTGCATCGTCAGTGTGCATCCGAGTCGGAACTAACGACTATCACCCCTCACTTATTGCTTTATTTTCTTCTCGGTTTTCACTGCTCGGTTCTCACTCTTTAAAGATCTGATCATTACTTGGACCGATATCGCTTTGATTTTTGCCATTACATTTTTGTCTTTAAAACCATTTCTCACATTTTAACAGATGGCTCATCAAATTTGTATTTTTTGCATGCATACTATTAGGGGGGGGGGCCAAAAGCAATGAGACAAATTGAAAAAAAATCTTTCTCTTTATAACTCAATTACAACTCAACGATGCTGAGGAATGTATTTGCCATTAAGGGCAATGACCTTGCTGCCATCGCTCAGTCAACTTCCTGATCCCATCCTTACAGAACTGCTTGAGCCTGGTGTTGATCAACTGCTCGATATGGTTGTCAAGGACTGCTTGGGTTCTTGTGTTCCTTCCGACTAGGAAGTCCTGTAGGCTCAAGTAGTAGTGGTGGTTGCATGGAGAGATGTCCGACGAATACGATGGGTGAGGCATGTGAACGTAGCCCAGCTGGCCAAGCTTATCCGTGGTTACTTGTTCCCGATGGGGTGCGGCGTTGTCGAAGAGGAGGACCCTCTTGAAGCGCTGCGAATGAATAAGAGCGAGTCGTCGGCCCATCTCTTCTATTTCGTTCACCATGGCCTCGGAGTTCATCGTAGTGCTCTTGGGAAAGAGCTTCCGGAAAACCGATCCATGGTCGTAGACCCTAAAGCTCCAAAGGTGCTTCTCGCCGTGAACATCTCGCCGAACGAAGGTTGGTAACAGGTTACCAAGGCTCACCCAGACTCGCTGCTTGGCAGGGTTAAGGTAGAAGACGTACTTCTTATCTTGCGTGAATATTGAGCCAACGCTGCTCGGGGTACGGAATGGGGCGAGATTTGCGCGACACAGGTCGACTCGTCAGACTTGGGTTTCGGCATGAGACAGACTGCGGTTTTGGCATGCTTCTGGAAAGGGCGGAAGTGGTAACTTCTCAGATGGGCTTCAGTAAGTAGCATACAAACATACAAATACGATAAGCACGAAACCAGACTCCAGCCACTGGACACGGCATGGGGTGTCTCACTACTTTTGCCCCCCCCCCCCTAATATATGTGTGTATTATGTAATTGCTGATTTGCGATCACCTGTATCACCTGTCGTCCCGTTGATCATCGAATTGCTCGAGCGGGTGCCAGCAGCGTCTCCATTCGTCCCTGTCGCGTGCCAGAGTGGTCCAATGGATCCTCCTCGCTCGAGGGACACGAAGAGCGTCATATCGGTCGTTCAGGGCTTTCACGAAGAAGTCCGACCAACGCGTTGGTGGGCGTCCTGGTGTTCTTTTGACATCCCGCGGAATCCAATCTGTGACGACTCTCGTCCAGCGGGTGTCTGAGAAGCGCATTACGTGGCCGGCCCACCTAATTTTCGACAACTTGGCCCACGCGACAGCGTCTCTGATCTTGATTTGCGATAATAAATATATATTAAAAAATTTTGTAGTTGTGAATATATAAAAACGTATATACAGGTCGTGGATATACACGCGGATATGCCGATTTGCAACGCATTTGCAACCCACGTTGCTATTTTTGCAACGCATTTGCAACCCGCGTTGCTACGTTGCAACACCTTAGCAACTGGGGCCGACTTTTTAACCGACTTATCCCAAGTAGCAACGCTTAAGGCCCGAATGGCAGGTGGTTGTGAGGCCCCTGTTGAAAGACGGGTCATACCCGGGCCAGCGAATGTCAGAGTACATATGATACGTGTATATACGCATTTATGCACGTGTGTATACCTGTATATACCTGTATATATGTGTATATTGTGTGTATATACATTTATATGTGCATACGCGTGTGTATGCACATATATATGGACGTACTATGGATATGCTATGTATGCACGAGCTGGATATGCGTGAATGTGTGGATATGCGTGGATATACGCGCGGATATGCCGATTTGCAACGCATTTGCAACTCGTGTTGCTACGTTGCAACACCTTAGCAACTGGGGCCGACACTTTTTCAACCGACATAGCCCAAGTAGCAACGCTTAAGGCCCGAATGGCAGGTGGTTGTGAGGCCCCTGTCGAAAAACGGCCCTTCCCGGGTACAGCGAATGTCAGAGTAAGTTCGAATCGCCCAAGGCCTTGCGAAATAGCGCGTGCTGGTAAGAGACGCAGAGTGTAGGTCGAGCACTGTTTCGCTCTCTCTAGCCTGCAGCAGAGGTTAGCCAGGGCATAAGCCTGGAAATCTCGAAAAGCCTTGAAAGGTTATTCTGTGGTCTTCTCACAGAATTGGGTCGGGGGAGGGACTCCGGGGTGTGGGCCCACTAGCACACCGTGTCGAAATTGCCCTCATCCTAGAGTTCTCTCCGTTGCCAATACGAAAGCAAATAAGATGCGTGTCTGTAATCGAAGCGAGAGATAAGGTTGTATCTACGTTCGCTGTGTGTAGCTAGTCGCCACGCCTGCGCGCCACGGCATGCTATGGCACCCCCCCCCCTTTAATATAACGCGCTTATAAGGCATTTCTGAAAAAAGAAACGATAATATTCGTTCTTCCCATGGCAGATTACCCTCAGTACATCTATTTTGAACAAGATTTAATGCGGTATAAAGTACACTAGTGCCAGATTCCAAAACCAAACAAAAACAGCAGGACTTCTAGAGTAACAAAATTCTTATTACCTCCACTTCGTTTAGCCTGTGGAAAGTTGTCCACCTTTTGGGAAGATCCGAAGTACAGTGCACCATCGCACGACTGAACGTTTTTAATAGCTTTCGTAGGTTCTGACAATGTTTTTATAAAGCTAAGTAGACTTTTACACCCCAATATTTCCCCATACTGCCATAATTGTTTCCAAAAAACTACAGAATATCTTAATGAACAATTCAGATCAGCTAGTGACCACAGCGAATTTTTTGGTGCAGTTCCTTTTTGGAAGATATTTACGAAGTCCGTAGACCCGCCTATTTCACGGAATGCTTCCTTTAAGAAGTCATGAGTTTATACTGCAAATGACAGCAGTAAATCAAAAAGATAGCCTCGGGCTGTTGACCAAACTTTAGCCGAATCGGATTCTACTGCTTTGGGCATTTTTGTCCTTGCTACCCAGTTAAAGTAGATTTCAATTGATAAGCTCTTTCTCCCCTGGTACCATGCTGTGCATTACATTTGCTTGAGATAAGAATGTGTTTTGGGTTTCTCATTTCTTCCCATTTTTGTAGAGCACATTTTGAATTGATGAACGGTACTATAGTATTAGGGCGTCCCATAATTTTCTGAGCTATTATACCATTCTTATTAAGATTTATTACAACAAGATAATGACAAAGAGTAGTTAAGCGATATATTCTCCATCTGTGGCCACAACGTTTCTTCAACGATTGGGCAGAGAGTTTATTGTATTCTCTCAGAAAAAAATTACCCTGCTCCCGATCCATTCGTCGATTGCGCACTGAACTTCTTGACGTTGCGAGCATCGGTTGATCATGAAAAAGTGAGCAAGATTTCTGAATGCTGCATAGACACAAAGGCTGATATCTGGCGAATACGCGGAATGTGCCACAATTTCGATTGATTCCTTCCTCATCGTCTCTTCGTTCGTTCTACTCGATGCAGTCGCGCATTATCCATTGACACATGAATAGTACCGAATCTTGGGTACTTCTCAGGCAGTTTACGCTTCATTATCAGCACATCTTCAATGAACAAGTCTGCTGCAATCGCCTGTCCATCCGGTAAAAGCGAGTAGTGCATGACTCCGGTCCGATCGGTCTTCCAGTATGATTGTCCGTAATACTGTACATTCCCTTCTGTAAACGATTGAACCAAGTTTCACACGTTGACTTGCTGCAGGCGTCTGAACTTAACAAAAACAAAGCAATGATAGCTTTGTGAGCAGCGTGCCCAAAACGAAAGTGATGAAGAAACAACTCGCGATTTCGCCAGTCAGCAATTTCATTTTCAAGAAACTTCCAAAGTGCGGGCAGAAAGACGATAGAGGTAATCGATACGCTGTTGCGAAATATATTCGAATCGCCTTGTTGTGCCGAGAGAATTTCCCGTTTGGACCTTGTACAAAGAAGTTGTGACGCACCAAACATGCATGGTTCAAATGGTCCAGAAAATTATGGGACACCCTGATAGATTCGCATATTAGACAAAAAAAAATCCATAGACATGAAGGATTTTTTTTTGCTAGAGTCAAACCTGCACATTCAAGGATATACCTTCTTCGTAGAACTTAAAAAAATCTTTATGCAATAGACTGCATGTGAAGTACCAGTATTTGGACTAACCCAATATAAATATAAAAACTGAAAAATAGTGGTCATCGGCTCCTTCTCTTTTTCAATTTTTTTTTGATTTCATGTACATATTTATGATCACCATTTCACGTGTATAGTGACTTGCTTCTCTCAACAACAACAAAAAAATGCCAAGAGAGCCTTCGAAAAAGACACAAAGGTTAAGCAAAATCGTTGACATGCACGGCACGAAATTCAACAACAGCGAAACAATGCCAGTACCAGCAGCCACGCCCTATCAGTTGGATGGGACTCAATGGTGCTTTATCGTGGTCCTACAATCATTGTCTGATACCGCGGGAAAAACCCGTTTCGTTTCTTAAACTTATTTCTCCGCACCACGGATGTGCGTAATTATGATTTACGATTTACGACATTTTGGGACGTAAGTCGTAAATTTTCCTAAATGTGATTTTTGATCAACAACCAACTAGCGTCTAAATTTATGTGAACTGGATTATAAGGATGTGTCCATTCTAGTACTCCCCTCTTATAACTCATATATCCACCTCCCCTTAGATTTGTTTTTTGGTGCTCTAATGTGTTGCTATAGTAGACGATACCGTCCTGTGCACATGCTTCTCGAATCCGACTTTTCTCTTCGCTTAACTAACTTTTCATTTCTTTAACACTGTATGGGCTGCCGGTTGGAAACGAACAGGTTCAAGAGGAGAAACAAGTGCAATGCAATATTAAAAATAAGCTTCTGTCTAGGAGGCTGGGCTCCATCGTTTCCGGCCGAGAGCTAGCACGGCACATCGCATTCGTACTTCGTTATTCCATTCCAGCACACAGAAAGACATTGGAAGCAGCTTCTTAAGGACTGAGAGAGTATTCTTTGATCCACGTCCTGTTTGGTAATAACGTCTATATAAAAGGTGACAGAGGCGTTTAGGACTTGATTTCCCAGAAGAGGTGGTTCAGTGGCTTTTTGAGGAAGAGAATGAGCAGAGGAGAAATTGGTATACTACGTTTATTACGGCATACAATATGATGTGGTACGATAGATATATAGGAGAGGGGTAGCCTAGCAGCGGCTACAGTGATGGAAGAAGGTCGAAGGGGAAAGAGCATGGGGAGAGGAGAAAGGAGCCGAGACGGGGCTCTCGTGAACAGGAGGGAAGCACTCTCTCGACAGTGAGGTCGCCTCTGCAACCTGGCGGGGCGATAAGAAGTACACGTTAGGATCGTCGACAACGAATTTGTTTGTAACAGATACATGCTAACCCTACAGAATAGAACTGACGCAAATCCACCATCGAACAGTATTCGTGATTTTTTTTCGATTCGTGATTGCAAGCGGGGTCTACAAACTTGCTACACTCATGTGTAAGGATAAACCACTGAAGTTTCTATCGGTTTGTATTACACTTTATAGGGCTGAGCGAATTGATATACAAAGTGCGGTAAAACGAGCGCACAGCATTTCAAGAATGGGTTGAACTGGTTTTGATGGTTTCGATCTCCATTTCCGGTGGTGTGATTGGGTTTATCGTATGCACCCTATCTAATCCCCTTACGATGCTGGAAGCTTTCGGAGAGCAAGCGTTCGTTACAGAGCTGGCGAAGGGTAGCCCGAGCGAGTGCAGGGAGTTATTAAATATTATATAATAGGATATATAAGTGTAATATTATAAGGTTTTCGAAATCCTAGAAGTGCAGATTTGAGCAGGAAATCTGCTCATTGCTCACTGGTGAAACGATTTTTTAATTTTTAGTTTTGACAGTGAATTTTTCGCTTTCTTTCTGCTAAATCCTAGATTTATATGCAAGCTAAAGAATCGGTAGTAATTTGGGAATCCAATGAATATTTAAACGATGCGAGCTTCTCGTTGGACTGCAATACATAGGCTCAAGTAAAGTTTTTGAATTTACAGTTTTCGATTTTGCAGAGATGTGTAAAGTTTAGTTTGAAAGATGTGTTACTAGCAAGAAAACATGAAAAAAGGAATAGTTTGATAAGAAAACTGTTCAAATTAAGCTGAAAGTAACACGACAAATAAATAAATATTGGATCACATCTGATTAGCAGAAAAAGCTTCTGGAATTTTAGTTGTACTGCACTGCAAGTCAGGTGGCTCTTACGATTTACGGTTTACGATTTACGACGGTTTTTTCGTAATTACGATTTACGACTTACGAAATTTTAAATTCAATTTACGCACACCTCTCCTCTGCACTGTTTGTGTTTGGTGGCGTTTTCTTCGCGTCATATATACCCTCCAAACCCACTTATGAAATAATTACCACAAAAAGCTGTGCAAAAAACTGAATGGCGACAAAGTATGAATAACTAATGCGTAGCAATCAAGTGCGAGAAATGGCCTAGTAAATTCAAAAATACGAAACGACTGCATAGAAAAAGGGCAGAAAGCGGCTCGAGGGGGGAGGGGGAGGGGGTCACCATGCCGCGCTGTGGCGCGCGCCCATTGTGCGTCTCTGCATACAACGAATGTCACTCTTATCTCCTCGTTTCGATTACAGATCCATGTTTAATCTACTTCCCAATTGGGCAAGGAAGGAAACTCCAGGATGTAGGCCATTTTAACACGGATGCGTCACTCGACCCACACCCTGGAGTCCCTTCCCCTGCCCAAATCTGTGCGTTCCTCCGCGCAGCAATGCTGTAGCTCTCTTTGTTCCTTTTCCTTATTATCAGTGTGTCCTTGTTTTTTTTTTTCGTGTTAGTGACATTTTTTATGAGGTGACCCCTCCCCTTCCCCCCCCCCCCCCCCCGAGCCGCTTTGCGCCTAGAAAAGTTGTTGAGCACGCAAAGGTTGCCCATGAAGCAAATAGTAAGCAACGTGATGCTAGCAATAGCAATTTTGAGCCGCAGGCAGATACCATGCCAATAGCCGAACGATTCACACCGGGCAAAAGATGCTTCCCTCTATAAATCCTCCCCAGGCACCTTAACCTAAACTCTATGGTGAATCTGAAGAAATTGCAGAATACTGGGCAAGTTTTGAAACTATGGTGCACAAATGCGATAGACTGGATGTTGCGGTGAAACTAATTCTCCTCAGAGAAAGCTTAGAGGGCAGGGCGAGAAGCTGTGTCCAAAGGATTCAACCTTTACCAGAAAATTACAACTGGATGATTAAGTTCCTTGGGCCTATGTTATACTCTCGCGGGAGCATCCGCGGACGGGCGGGAATCGCGCCGGGATCCCTGACAGCAAGTGGATCTGCCCCCCGCTGCTTATCGTCGTTGCAAGAAATTTAAGTCTTACTTAACTTACTTATTGAACGATTTCAGCGGGTTCATAATACCTGTGGTCCCATGTGATCAGAAACTATTTCTGCAAAGTTCCCGCAAGACGTTGACAAGCCAGTGATCATACTTTGCTAAAATCAACACAATCAAACTAGCGAAAACCTTATGGGTCACCTCGAGAAAAAGAAAGCGACTTAGGCTTACGTCGGAAATAGGCTCGGCCACAAAACAAACAGCAGCGTCCTTCTACCGAACGGAGAACTTATCAATGCGCGACCTCAGAATAATGAAACTTGTAAGGCAGCCCCTGAGTTGGGCATGTAGCCATTGTACAACGCCAAGCAAAAGCGTAGTAGCGAAAGCAAAAAAACTCATTTTAGCCCACACTCATTCTTACAGCAAAAGGACATATTTCGTCGTGTTCGACTATAAACTCTAGCAAAAAATGTGAAGATAAAGCCTCACCGTCAACTGCCCGGCCACACCAAAGTCAGCCAATTTCGCCTGTCCTTCCGTGTTGAGCAGTATATTACCGGCTTTGATATCGCGATGGATTTTCTTCAAATCGTGTAAATACCTAAGCCCCTCGATCGTATCTCTTAGTACAGCACTCATTTCACGTTCCGTTAGTGTTTTACGTCTCAGACGCATGATGTCAGACACAGAGCCAGCACCACAATACTCCATAACAATCTAAAAGAAGTCGCCGAAGTCCATAAAAAATTGAGCATAGTGAAGGAAGAAATGACTCACCCAAAGATCAGAATTCTTAAAATAGGACCCGTAATACTTCACCACGTATTTACTGTCACACTGTTGCATAATACTGATTTCCTTTATTATCTCCTGAAACAATAGGATACAATCAGGCCTGATGAAACATAAAAGCCTCTACTTTCTTTTTACAAGAAAAGTAAAACATAGAAGCTGAAAACAGTACACGGATGCACTACTAGAAGGAAATGATCAAAGAAGTAAAAATTTGGGAACGCAGAACTGCTCCTCGAAACACGCGACAGCAGGGGTGTAGGCGGCGTTGGTGTCTTCGTCAACGCGCACATGGCCATGCACATCAATTCGTACGAATCTCTGACAAACCGAATCGGACGTCTGTGACTGAAGCGATGTGGCTCTGTGCCAGCTTTGACTGTGTTCGTGGCGAATGCACCAACATCCCACTACGATGGCGAAGAGGTCGAAGCCTTTTACTGGGAGCCGGAGAAGTTCTATAAGAAAGATCACACCTTCTACAAGGTGATCGTTGGCGACTTCAACGCCAAGATCGGACGGCGAAGGTCGCCGGAAGAACTTCACATCGGAACCCACGGTTTGGAGGGGAACGAGCAAGGCGAAAGGCTGTTTGAGTTCACCATGTCAACCAAGAGCGTCCCTGGAAACTCACAGTTCCACAAGCCTAACGCCCTAAGAGGAATCTGGGAATCCCCAGGTGGCCAGTTCTACAACGAGATCAACCGCATCATCTTCAACCGCAAGTATTGCCTGACCGACGTCTCTGTTGTCCCCAAGTTCTTCACGGGATCGGACCACCGCCTTCTTCGCGCGAGGTTTCGCTGTTCGCGTCAAGGAGAGAAGGCCGCATAGTTCAAGAAGAGGAGTCCTAGAACGACCATCAACTGGGACCTTACACCTCCCTTAATGGCTTTTGGGAACATACCGTCATGAACAACATTGATGAAGAATACGACAGCTTCGTGCATAATCTCCACGATAGTGCTGAAGGAGCGAGAGACCGAAGACCACCAAGAGACGTTTGTCTCCGGAAACTCTTGAGCTGATACGCCAGTGTCGAGCAGCACGAGCGTCAGGCAACTACTAACTGACGTCCAAGCTCCTTTCCGAGATCCGACACGCCAACTCTTCGTAGAAGAAACGTACAGCACCCGGTCCAGACAGGATCAGGTCCGAACACCTGAAGAATCTACGCCAGCACTCATCCACACCCTGGCGCGGCTCTTCACACGCTACCTGTCGGAGTGCAAGGTTCCATCTCAGTGGAAGACCAGCAGGACCGCCTTGCTGTACAAGAAGGCAGACGTGCACGACATTGGCAACTATCGCCCGATCTGCCTGCTGTCCGTAGTCTACAAGCTGTTCACTCGAGTCATCCAGAATAGGATCAGCAGAACGCTGCACGAAGGACAGGCATGCGATCAAGCAGGATTTCGGAGAGGGCTCAGCACGATCGACCACATACACACCATTACGAAGCTAATCGAAGCGTCGCGAGAGTACAAGCTGCCGCTGTGTCTTTCGTTCATGGACCTGAAGAAGGCATTCGACTCTTTCGAAACTGAAGCGGTTATCGAAGCCCTGTGCACTCAGGTTGTTCCTACTCAGTACATCGGAGTCCTTCGAGAGATGTACAGTGGTTCAACGACCAAGATCTCATCACTCTACAGCGGCGTCACTGTCAATGTGAAGAGGACAAGGGATACCATATCCCAAACTTCTTCAGCGCCATCCTCGAAAACGTCATGAGCGAACTAGAATGGAAAGACATGGGAGTGAAGGTCGACGGCCGGCAGCTGCACCATCTTCCATTCTCTGACGAAATCGTGCTTATAACACCAAACATATGTTAGGCGGAGCGAATGCTGGCGGACTTGATCGTGTATGTGGGAACGTTGGACTGTAGCTGAATCTGTAGAAGACGATGTTCATGAAGAACGGACGAGTTTCTGATGTCCCATTCTCGCTCAACGGAATGAACATATCCGAATGCTCCAGCTATGTGTATTTGGATCGCGAATTCAACATGGCCATCGACCTTGCGCCAGAGCTGAGCAGGAGGAAACGAGCGGCTTGGGGAGCTCTCAAGAGCGTCGAAAAAGTCGTGAAGAAAACGAAGAACATCCGGCTCCGTGTCCACCTATTCGACTCCACTGATCTTCCTTCCCTAACATATGCCTCAGAGACCTGGGCCATGCGAAAACAGGACGAACACCAGATCAGCGTGGCGCAGCGTGCAATCGAGAGGACGATGCTCGGAGTGACACGACTCATGCAAGTCAAAGAAGGCCTCCGGAGTTCCGAGCTTCGTCGACGTTTGAAGATCAGAGACATTGTCGCATGGGAAAGTCGTCGAAAATTAGGTGGCCCTGCCATGTAACGCGACTCGCAGACACCCCCTGGACGAGAACCGTCACCGACCGGATTCCGCGGGATGTCAAGAGAACACCAGGATGCCCACCAACGCGTTGGTCGGACTTCTTCGTAAAACCTCTGAACGAATGATATGACGCTCCTCGTGTCCCTCGAGTGAGGATCCGCTGGAGCACTCTGGCACGCGACAAGGACGAATGGAGACGCTGATGGTTATCGCTCGAGCAACTCGATTATCAAAGGGACTACAGGTGATACAGGTGGACTCTCCAGGAAAGAGTATCAGCCGTATGTCTGAACGGGAGAAATGGATGGTATTGTGAGAATCTCTACCATTCATATAGTAGAAAAACATGTGTAAAAAACAAAAACAACACAGAAAACAAACAAAAACATGTTGCTGAGTCCTTGAACCCAAAGAGCTACGGGCCCTCGAAATTGGGAGTACAGTATTACACCGTCACGGATATCTACCGTAACCTACCGTGATCGGCCGAAATTTGAAAAAGTGAGGTCAGATTCGTGATCAGCACTCCAAATAATCCCTCTGGGCAAGGATTGGGAGAAAAAAATTTCCGACCTGTCCTCGACCTCTGGAGTCGTGAAAGTCGTGCCGAATGGCAGTCTGAATAATCTTACTTCCTACACATTTCACTCTAAATTGTCAAATAAAGGTTTCTGTGAGCTGTGCTTCACTTACTCAGTTTCTGAATTATACAATGCTTGGTGGTTTTCAGCGAATGTTAAACAATGAGGTTACAACAGGTAAGGGTTGCAGCAGGTACGGATGACCAGAGATGTCGAGGTCATAATCACCGACTTCGCCCAAACCTTGCCCGGGACGTTATTTGGAGTGCTGATCACGAATATGACATTCGTTTTCAATTTACGGCCAATTACGGTAGGTTACGGTAGGTACGGGTGACTAGGGCGGCCGTCGAAGTCATAATCACCAATTTCGCCCAAACTTCTTCCAGGGGGTTATTTGCGATGGTGACCACGAATCTGACATCCATTTTCCGTATGTCACGCTGGAGTATGTTAAATTACAGTAGGTAAAGGTGATTAATGGTAAGGTCATGGTCACCGTTTTTGCCCAAACTTCGCGTTGAGCACGAATCTGATCCTTATTTTATCTTTATCTTTATCTTTATCTATAGGCATCCACTCATGGGTGGACGCAAAATAAAATAACAACACTAACACTAGCACTAGTAGTAACCGAACAAAAAAACCAAAGAAGAAGAAGAAAACGAAACAAAACAACCAGCACGACGAGAAATGAAAGGGGGACAAGGGGAAGCACGATAAAAGAATTTTAAAGAACAATAATCAAAAGCCACAGAAATCAGGCCAGCAAACTATGAGCAACGTTGGACAAGAAGAAGGCAGTTGAAATCGAGAAAAATTGAGTCTTACCGAGGTATAACCAGTTTCTTAAGGAGATTTTTAAAAGTGCTGAGTTTGAGCCCTAGACAACCTTGTGCGATTAAGAAGTTGAAGGCGGAAACCACTCTTACTGAGAAGAATTTTGACCTGACATTCGTACGAGAAGCCCGAGTAGCGAGTTTGCGCGCGCCTCCTCTAGTTCTGGACTGAGCCAAGGTGAAGAACATCTTTGAAGAAACAGATGTGATCCCGTGAAGGATTTAGAAAGCTAGTAGGAGGTCGTACTTATCACGTCTGCTTTTCAGGATGGGCAAGTCCAGCCGTTGACGCCTCTCCACCCCATTGGGGATGTCACTATACGGCAGGCCGCTACAGCGAAGAACTAGTTTTCTAGTAAAATTGTTTTGGACATTTTCTAACCGTGCAATGTCCTTTTTAAGGAAAGGATTAAATACAGCGGTGCCATTTTCTACTACAGGGCGGACATATGTTTTGTACGCTTTGACGAGCACCTGAGGGTCTTTAGTCCTAAGAGCTTTGAATAAATTGTAGATGCGAGCGTGGGCCTTGGTAGCTATGGAAGTGCAGTGATTCGAGAAACTGAGTTTGTCATTGATAATGAAACCCAGGTCCCGGATTTCGTTGACCTGATTAAGGACCTCGCCATTGATCATGTACTTAGAGTCCGTTTGACCAGAGCCCAACGATAGAACCGCAGTTTTTTGTACAGCTAGAGGAAGGCCATGAGCGCGCGACCACGTCACCACGCCATCGATAGCGGATTGCAAGACCTCTTTATCAAGAACGGAGTTAACCACCCTGTATATTTTCAGATCGTCGGCATACATGATACAGGAGACGGAGGGAGGAACTGAAGCGGGGAGGTCAGAAGTGAATACAGAAAAAAGGACGGGGGAGAGAACACTGCCCTGAGGGACGCCACAAGGGACATCATAGACTGTTGATGTATCTTTGCCTATACGTACCTGAAAAGTACGATCTGTAAGGAAATCCTGAATCCATAGAACAAATCGGGGGTGAATCCCGACAGAGATGAGCTTGCGTATGAGAAGGTCGTGGGGGACCTTGTCGAATGCTTTTGCAAAGTCAAAGTAAATGACATGAACCTGTTGTCTGAGGTCTAAGGCAATGGTCCAATCGTTGACGGAAGAAAGAAAGGCAGTTTCAGTAGATTTGCCATGGCTAAAACCGTGCTGACAATGAGGAACGATGTGGTTATCATCCAAGTATTGAAGTAACTGCTTCTTGAGAATTTTTTCAAAGATCCTGGCGAAAATGGAAGTAATACTGATTGGTCGAAAGTTTTGAGGCAGATTAAAGGGAGGTTTCTTAGGGACAGGAACAATAAAAGTGCTTCCACCGCTTGGGAACCTATTTAACAATTTAGAGTGGAATAAATATGTAGGAGATGTGTACGAAGCAAATTGGTAAAGAAGGCGGCAATCACGAAAAATGCAAAAATATTGCATACCACAGGAGTCTAGCATCTAACCCGGCACCTGTAAAGTAGCCCCGCACCCTGCTGAGCCACCGACTCGCTTGCCGGGGTGCCTTTCGCCGCATCCCATACAACAGCACGCGCGGCACGCATGTACGTGGGCAAATGCTGATGGTGCAATACTGTACCCAAATTGGAGTGCCTGTAGCCTTTCGGGTTCAAGAACTCAGCAGAAACGAAACATGTTTTTCTACTATGAGAAGGGTGGAGATTCTCGCAGTACAGGGTGCGTAAAAAGTATTGACGCACTACACGTAAACGCTAGAAATAACAACACATCATAAAACTTAACATGCTTATATACAAAATGTCAACAATGATCCTGCGAACAGGATAGCATGACTTGTATTTTATATGGGCTTCTTTCCTGCGAATGTAGGGGCGAAGACGACGAGGAAAGGCATCGACGGTGCGCCGCAAGTAGTCCACGTCGATTTCGTTCCATGCTTCAACCAGATCATTCTTCACTGACTTCGTGCTTTTGTGGGAGGTGGCGCAAGCTTTGTTCTTCAAAACTTCCCGTAAAGAGTAATTCAGCGGATTCAAATGCGGTCTACACAGAGGTCATTCCTCTGCTGAAATGAAGTCCTTCATGTTGGCGTCGCATCAGTCCTGAACAATCCTCGAATCTGCGCAGGTTTCTAATCCTGCTGGAAGACATACGGTTTACTCTCGAGGTGGGATTCGAGCCAAGGAACCAGTTGCTTCTTTAGGACATCAACACAGATAGTTGTACTGATTTATCTTCACTTCTGTATCTCCGAAAACGAGATACGCTTGTGATGAATGCACAAACCATGATACTGGCTGGATGCGCCACCATTGCAGCGAACCTTAAGCCAGAATTAGCACTTTGGAGGTCCTTGAAGAGTATGTAACACTTTTACGAGTTGAATGCACAAAAGTATCAAGTCACTGAAGGTCAATGCAGAGAACGAAAACGACGTGGGCTTCTTGCGGCGCACCGCCGATGCCTCTCCTCGTCGTCATCGCCCCTGCATACGCAGCAAAGAAGCCCATATAAAATACAAGTGATGCTGTTCTGTTCGCTATATCATTGTTGTATATAAACTTTTTAAATTTTATAATGTGTTGTCATTTCTAACGCCTAGGTTCAGTGCGTCAATACTTTTTACGCACCCTGTACTATCCATTTCCCCCGTTCAGACCTACGCCTGAGACCCTTCCCTGGTCAATTTTCCTAGGGGTGGACAGGAGTAGGGATTCTTCTTCTTCTTCAGCGTTTGTCCCGCTTCGTCTCTGGTGTCATGACGCCACCTTTCCCGATCCAGCGCGAGAGGGGGGGGGGGGGGGTGAGCACCAGCTACTTTCAAGTCCATATGTAACGTATCGGACAAGCGTTGCTTCGGGCGCCCTCTAGGCCGCTTTCCTATTACCTCAAAGTTAAGGCCTATCTTGCGGACGCTGTCATCCTTCCCACGCAGAACGTGGCCGTACCATAGCAAGCGAGCTTCGCGCATCTTGTCCGCTATCGGAGCGACACCGAACTTCTGCCGAATGACATCGTTTCGGATGCGGTCCAGGCGCGCGACTCCAGCCGTCCAGCGCAGCATCTTCGTCTCCATGACGCTGAGGCGCGTTTCAACTTCCTTGGTCGCTGGCCAACACTCAGCGCCGTACATTGCTACCGGTCGGATGACTGCTCTGTAGATCTTCGATTAAAAGCGCTCTGGTATCTTCTCGTCGCAGAGCACGCCAGTCAACAAGCGCCACTTGGACCAAACTGCACTCACGCGTGAGTTCATCTCAACAATAAGTTTGCTGTCAGACGCGACTGCTGATCCTAAGTACTTAAAGACCGCAGCTCGATGCCGTTATCCTTGATGGAGCTGGACTCACAAGGGAACTGTCTGAACGGTACGCCGGAACGGCAAGAGCGAGTACTATAGGGACAATCCCCGTCCTCCAAATAGTAACAGAACATGTTTTGTTTTTGCCGAATCCTTGAGGCAAACGAGCACGAGGATGTAATGGTTAAGGGTCCGCAGAGCGAGCTCTTGGCGGCAGCGCAAGATCCCGGTGTCGTTGGCTGGGTGGCGCAGTGGTAGAGGGCACGCCTCATGTTCGTGAGGTCCAGGGTTTGGTTCCCATGCTACGTCGCGTTTTTACGCTTTTACCATAGTATCGGATTTCCATAGAGATTTCCATATCTGAACTTGTTTTTGGAGTTTGCTACGGTAAGATGTTTTTATTACTTATTAATTGTCAACATCTCGTAATTCACCAGCAATGCCCAAAATATGCCAAATGCGTTTTTTATGGAGCTTTTACTCCAATAAATTGTTCTCATTGTCAATGTAAGAAATTTTGACACAGGAACAACATGAAACAGTGCCAGAAAAATGCTTCAAATGCAATTTATTAGTGTCGGTGAGGTGAGTGCCACCAGTGTACTCACAATGTAGGAGGGACCACATGATCTTCAACTTGACCTACCACCTCGATCAATATTCTCTCCTCTGTTATGCTTACAAAATCGCGCGGTTATAATAAGCTGCTGCCGCCAACACTGACTCTACAATGTCTGCTCACCCTCGAGTGGTCATTCACCTATTGACACTGAAGCGCGGATTTCCACTGGGTGTTGTCCCTTCGAGAGAAGAAATGAAGCTGGCGGAAAGGATAGCAAGTATCCTACAGGATTTCGAACTGCGACAGCTGGAAATGGACGAAGTGCAGAAGTTGGAGGTAGTGGAAGAAGAGGACCAAGAGTTTCAACCAGAAGAAGATTGTGCCGGAGTCACGAAACCACTAACCAGTGAAGGCACTATCACGTTTTCGGAAGGACAGATCGTTTCGGAGGAAAAGGTTTGGCTATACTAGAATTGTTATACTATACAAGTTTGAGAAATGGAGAAAGTGGACTGTATCGCGATTCTAGGCTTGGGTCGTAGCGGAGTACCACTGGGCAGGAACTGTGAAGCAATCCCGCACCAGAGAAAGTACTATCCACTGCTTTAGATTTCTTTGAAAAAAATGAAAATGAAGCATCATCACCAACATCATCATCAATATCTGGTTGCTTCGAAAACCCAAGTGGAATGGCATTCCCGGAAGACCTCGGCCCATGTGATGAGTCAGGATGTGAAGAAACTGTAGCCTTCATACGTTGCCCCTACTGTGATCAGTCTTACTGTTTTATGCACATTGGGCCTGTATATCATTGGTGGTGAAGCTATTTCATAAACATTTCTTGTATAATCGCATCTGGCATATTTCGGACATTGCTGGTGAAATACGAGATGTCGACAAATAATAAGTAATAAAAACATCTTACCGTAGCAAACTCCAAAAAGAAGTCCGGATATGGAAATCTCTATGGAAATCCGATACTATGGTAAAAGTGCAAAAACGCGACGTAGCGTGGGAACCGAACCCCAGACCCCACGAACATGAGGCGTGCCCTCCACCACTGCGCCACCCAGCCAACGACACCGGGATCTTGCGCTGCCGCCAAGAGCTCGCTCTGCGGACCCTTAACCATTACACCCTCGTACTCGTTTGCCTCAAGGATTCGGCAAAAACAAAACATGTTCTGTTACTATTTGGAGGACGGGGATTCTCTCTATAGTACTCGTTCTTGCCGTTCCGGCGTACCGTTCAGACAGTTCCCTTGTCAGTAACGTCCGTTGTTAGATATTCGGTCTTCTTCACGTTCAATTTGAGTCCAAACCGCTCCAAGCGGTCACACCAAGCCTGCAGCTCTCGCTCGAGTTCATCTTTATCTTCGCTAGCGAACTCACGTCATAGGCATAACGCAACGTCCAGGCGACAGGCTTCTGAAGATTTCGTGTGATGGCATCCATGACGACAAAAAACAGGAGTGGAGGAAGCGCAGGACCCTGGGGCCGGATTCATGGACGACTTACCTGCGGGTAAGTGCAAGATTTACCCCCACTCCCCACTTAATTGCGATTCATCAACGCGCGGCGGGGAAAACCCGAGGTAAGTGTCGGGGTAAATGCTACTCGTCAGCGCGTAGGGAAACATTTACCCTCAAGCCGAGGGTTTTGCTCCGCTGCCAATTTCTGACCCAATGCATCCCTCCGCTGGTCTGTTGCCAGCTCAGAGCTGGCAGCGGGCCAGCGGAGTGACACACTGGGTCAGAAATTGGCAGTGGAACAAACTCTTGCTTTGGCTGTCATGAATCAGAAACAGAGGCAAGTTCAGGGAAAATGGCGGTTAAGTTCCCGTCGAGGTAAGTGGGTAGGATTTACCTCCGGCCGCGTTCATGAATCCGGCCCTTAGTGTACTCCGTCAGAGATGGGGAACTCCATCGAGCTGCAGCTTGAACTCCACTCTTTGGACAAGAGTAGAGAATTCGCACCCACTCAGCTCGAGCTTTTCAGGAACTCCCTAATGTCGCAGAGCGTACCATATCATTTCACGCGGTACGCGGTCAAAGGCCTTCTCCAAGTCGAAGATCATAAGGATGATTACAGTGGTATAATAATGTTTATCTTTGATAATAACTATTTGTTGTTCAGGGAGCTACTAGTAACAACGCACCTGGAGGTCGGTATCGACGGGAACTTTCTTAATGGCCAAGGTATGACCAGATTCTCGATGCACTGCTTTATGAACGGAGCCATATGATCTAAAATCACTGAATACAAAATGAAGCGAAACGTTCAGAAACGAAAGTACAAACAAAATACGACTTGTGGCAAAATGGGGGTATTCCAAAAAAAAAAAACATCAGCGCTATCTAAAACGCCATACCATTGCTGCTAGTAAAGATTTTGTAGATATCAAAGTTCACATGAAATTCTAATGCACTGCAGAAGAACACTAAATGTTAACATGGTCAATTAGTGACAAGATCGTAATGAGCATTCAGTCCATGAACGCTGGACTGCAGCTGAATCTGCCGAAGAGTTCATGAGGAACGTACGAGTTTCTGGTGTCCCATTCTCACATACACAATCAATTGAGCCAGCTTTCGCTCCCCTGGCTAATGCTCAGTGTTACGAGCATGATGTTGTCAGCGAAGCGAAGATGGTGCAGTTGTCAGCCGTCGACCTTCACTGCCATGCGTTCCCCTTTTAGTTTGCGCATGACGTTTTTGAGGGTCGGAACATGAGGCTGAAGAACTTCGGGGATATGGTATCCCTTGCTAAACCCCTCTCTTCACGTTGACGACGACGTCATTGTGAATGGTGGAATCGTGGTCGTGAATCCACTATAAAGCTCTCAAAGGACTGATGTTCTATGTATGAACGCCCTGTTTGAGTTGGGCTTCGATGACAGCATCAGTTTCGACGGAGTCGAATGCCTTCTTGAGGTCGATGAACGTAAGGCGCAGCAGCAGCTTGTTCTTTCGCGATTAAAATTGACAGAAAAACTTTTGATTAGCATTGACAGAGAAAACTCAACAATTTAGATGTACTTGCACTACAGGTCAGGTAACTCTTACAATTTACGATTTACGATGGTTTTTTTTCGCAATTACGATTAACGAATTACAAAATTTCGGATTTCATTTACGCACACCCCTGACTGTTGTCCAGTCCTCCGCAGCAAGTGCAGACAGCTAGCTTGCTGTAAAATCTAATGAATCCATACAGCCCTCATTGATACTGTTGTCAAAAAACTTATCTGCCGCTATTGATTGAAGAGACGCTTATGATCTGTCATTCATATAATTCCCTACATCTCAGAACTGTCTCATCCAAGAGCCGTTACTCGCGATACTCATAAAGGCAACTGTTTTGAAAATATTCTTAACCATCTCTCCATTGAACTCAAGCTCCATAACCACCGAAAAGTCTGAGCTGGTGTTAGAAAGCAACGGGCTCCATCGTAGCGTGACTGCGACGCGGCATCGAATCGAATCGAATAGCTTCCATTCTGGTAATCTGACATCCTTCTACCTCCGTTCACTCAGAGGGTAATAGAGCAAGTTTTTTGGAATCCGGTCCCCCTCCCAAGCGTTTTGTACTGTTGTCAATAGTGGCCGCCAGGATCTAAAAAATCACGCAACCTGCTATGATTTCTGAAGTATGAAACGCTGGCTCTAATTTAAAAAAATGAAGAATCTCATATTTCAACCTTATTTCAGCACACACTGTGGGCAGATGTGGTTTTAGGAGCTACACTAAAGATCCCTATTCCAACCTCACAGAACAGAGGGGCGTTAAACTCTTGTCCTTAATAAGTTTTTAACGGCTCTTCTAACAAAATCTTTTCGATAAGTCGTTAAACTGCGTCAAAAAATAGTTAGAAGGAAACCTATTATATGCCAATTTCAGGTCAAAATTGACAATTTCAAAGCAAAAACGACACGTTTCAGAGCGATCTAGGCGCTTTTGAAATTTGAAATCAAACTGAACACGGATGAAACCAAACCGGTTTCCTTGGAAGGTTATAATTCCCCTCCACTCAAACGTACACAAAATGATTTGGAGCTTATTTCAAAGTGCAAAAAACAGCAAATTTTAAGAGCGTTGCAAGAAGAAATGGCGCCATGCACTCTTCTAACGCGCTGCGACCTTTATTTGCTTGGTAACAAAAACTCTCTTTGCACGGAGTTATGCATTGATCGAAGGTAAAAAACCATTTACCAGGATACTATCTCAACGGTAGGTCGGAACGGCGCAAGTGTTGTATATGGGCAGAACCGCCTCTCTCTGGGTAGTAACAAACTGCAGGTATCCCGACCCCAATACAACTCTGCGCAGAGTTAGGGGCGACGGAAGTCGCGGGTTGGCGCCCTGTTGATTCACGTGCTCCACAGCTGACGGGCGCGCGCGGGATGAGGGCTCGTATCGCGGCTATGCCAGTGCACATGTGGTGTAGTAGGGAAGAGCTCAGGCTCGTAAACGCGGGGTCGGGGTTTGGATCCTGCAGACTGCGTTTGTTTTGCACTTTTGCAAAATCCATGTTTATCATATAAGTAATCCACCTAGGGGTACTATAGTGTGTTATAGAGCATGTTTACATATAACATACCACCCATACAATTAAAAAAGGTGGTCCAGGCAGGGTCACCGATTTCGCTGAAACTTCGTCTAGGGGGGTTATTTGGGGTGTTGATCACGAATCTGACATTCGTTTTTCGTGAAAAACGAATGTCAGATTCGTGATCAGCACCCCAAATAACCCCCCCCCCCTAGACGAAGTTTCAGCGAAATCGGTGACCCTGCCTGGACCACCCTTGTTAACGGTATGGGTGGTCTCCGACCGCATCGTGAAGAACGGATGTCAGATTCGTGATCAGCACCCCAAATAATCCCCCTAGACAAAGTTTCAGCGAAAAAATTTTTTTGACCGAAGTGTTGTCGGTGGAGTCGGAACTTTTTACTAGTGCCACCAAATATCTATCGTTACATAACTATAGCTTCACACAAAATAGGCTTAAAATAAGTGACACACAGAACAGTGACACAGTGACACACCCCTAGGTGGATTACCTATATGATGAACATGGATTTTGCAAAAGTGCAAAACAAACGCAGTCTGCAGGATCCAAACCCCCGACGCCGCGTTTACGAGCCCGAGCTCTTCCCTACTACGCCACCTGAGCACTGCGCTCAGGCGCGATACGAGCCCTCATCCCGCGCGCGCCCGTCAGCTCTGGAGCACGTGAATCAACAAGGCGCCAACCCGCGACTTCCGTCGCCCCTAACTCTGCGCAGAGTTGTATTGGGGTCGAGATACCTGCAGTTTGTTACTACCCAGAGAGAGGCGGTTCTGCCCATATACAACACTTGCGCCGTCCCGACCTACCGTTGAGATAGTATCCTGGTTAGACCCAAAACCGCACGCATATCTCCCACAACCAAAATGCAATGACACTGCTATTGAACTCAATAATGCCTACTTTTATTAGCATCGAACCCCAGCCTCCTTCCTGGGAGTCCGCCACCCACCCTATCCCTAGGCAATCGATAGCGACAGCCGAGACACTTGCATTTTTATATTTCTGAGACGGAGGCTCTTCTGTCCACATACTCCACTTCTGTCCACACATACATACTCTAGTTCCGCCGTTCAAACTTTTTGAGATATTCTCCTTGTAAGACAGCTTCCCTACAACACTCGGACGGCCGTTCCGGTAATACGCCGACTCTTCCTCTCTGCCCCATCATTTGATGAACAAACTAACCATAAGGATACAGCAGTTTCATACTAGCCCGAAGATCCTGTTTACTATGAGTAGCGACTCGAACGAAAAACCCCACAGTCTCGCCACGCCGCTCCTCTGCCAGCTGCGCTAACGCTGCTCGGCAGGCCCAGCTGTTTCCATCTTACTTCAGCTCGCTCACTTGTGGTTGGCCCGCTCTGCGTGCAGACAGAGGGCTAACAAGGGAACTGTCTGAATGGTACGCCGGAACGGCAAGAACGAGTACTATAGGGAGAACCCCGTCTTCCAAATAGTAAAGAACATTTTTTGCCGAATCCTTGAGGCAAACGTGTAGGAGGATGTAATGGTTAAGGACCCGCAGAGCGAGCTTACCACGGCGCCATCATCTTGCGTCGCCGTGGTAAGCTCGCTCTGCGGACCCTTAACCATTAGACTCTCCTACTCGTTTGCCTCAACGATTCGGCAAAAACAAAACACGTTCTGTTACTATTTGGAGACGGGCATTCTCCCTATAGTACTAGCTCTTGTCGTTCCGGGGTGTACCGTTCAGACAGTTCCCTTGTTAGCAGCCTTAAGCAGTATTCACACTACCAACAAGATGCACGGAGTGACGTAATATGCTCAACAATTGTTGCTTTCTTCCACTGTGAAATAAGCCTCAAATCTTCTTTTTTAACTATAAAGTAGAATAAAATCTGTTTTCACTTTTGGTGGGGAGAAGAATTATAAATATTCAAGGAAAGTCGTAACAAAATTTTTGAAATTGAAAATTTATTGCTACCTTCCTAGAGTGTCTGGGTTAATTTGGAAGACGTTCGTTTTGATTTATAGTGTGCAGTTTGATCCAAACTACGCAGATAGCCTTGAAAAGTGTCTATTTTGACATGGTTTATTCCAACTTCGACTCATCTCTTAACAATGCGCGAGATCGCCGCTGGTTACCTAAGGATGTGAAGGCTCTCGAACAAAATAAGGGAAGGGATGGCGAAGCACGGAAGTGGAGGCAATGTCGCATCCAGTCTGCTCCTTTTGCCACACGTTCAATAGCGCCCTATTTCGTCCCAGAATCAAATATTTTCACCAACTATTGCTACTTTGTACCGAATTTTTCTCTCAAAAGCACCCTCCACATATTACTAGGTTGAGAACAGTAAACTTATCGCTGGACCTTCGAGGGTGAGACACGTTCGTATCGGCTGGTCGTGGGCGCTACGGCTGGGTGACGATGATGATCACGGCTCCAAACGCCTGCCGCCTTATCCACTTGCGCTGTGACACCCGTCGCACGCGCGATGGGCTTTGTGGAGACTACGAATTAAAATATTTAGTGAAATTACAAAAATATTGTAAAGATTCATGTTGATATGACACTAACGTAGTTCTATGTCAGAATTTCGAGCTTTACTAGTGAGCTCCTCGCAAGCTTATCACAAATGTCGTTGATGTGAAATTATTGAAATTGCAAACAAAAAATAATAATTCTTCGAAAACCTGGTACCAAGGAGTACAAGATATATTTATAGACTAAAATTTCATGCAGTGTTAAACTACATCGTCGCAATAACTTCTAGAAGAGGTTATTTCCTGAAATCTGAGGGCTGTGTGCACTATTGGCCGAGTTTTAGGCGGCCTGTAAACCTTTTCTCGAAGAGAAAGAGGGGAGGGCAAGGTCATCTTTACTAATGGATCGGTGCTAACCTCCACCGCGACCTTGGTAAATGAACCAAATAGCAAATTCAGACACTTGCGAACGTAAACTTCGTAGTTGAGTCCTGCGTAGAATTTTGGTTTCGAGACATGTCTCAAACGATGTTATACACGCAATTATGTTTTTTTTCTTTCAAGAAATAACCTCTGAAGATACCTCGACGAAGCAGATTAATTCTATGTGAAATATTAGTCTAGGTATCAGGTTTTTGAGGAATTATTATTTGATAGGGCGCGTGTAGCGCAGTCGGAGGAGGCGCGACTGTCGCGTGCACCTGATACCAGGTTCCTGGTTCGGATTTCCCGCCCAGGCCAACCAAGCCTTCCATCCCTCCGGGGTCGGTGAATTGGTACCAGACTTGTCTGGGAAGGATAAAGCGCTGACTTGTTCATCGGCTGGCCACCGCAAGTCATTGTATGGCCAAATATATTCATGTCGCCTCCACGACATCCCGTAGAAGTAGAATGCGCTGGCGCATCCCAGAAGAGATTGAGTAACGCCGTCCTTTATCCTTTATCCTTTTTATTATTTGATATCCAATTTGGACGATTTCGCATCAACGACATTTGTGATAAGCTTGTGGAGGAATTCACCAGACAGAGCTCGAAATTCTGATATAGGACTACGTTCGTCTCATACCAACATGAATCTTTGCACTGGTTTACAAAATCCTCTTAATACGTCCAATCGTCGTCTCCACACGGAGATCCGCTGTGGCGAGTAGGCGTTTCGCCCAGCAAGTATCGTCACCTAGACACGTGGCCGTGGCACGGCCAGCCAATACGAACATCCCCCTCAGACCCCCGATCCAGTGTAATTTTCAGCAACCTAGCAGATATGAGCTCCAACTCTTTTAATAATGGCACTAGGGGAAGGGAATTCCTACCGCCAGTTGTGGGTATCTAAGATTCTATTGCACTTTAAAGTTCATCTTGAATATTTAAACTTTCACTCACTTCACAAGCCGAGAGCCTACGGGCAATAACAACGAAAGCATGAAAGGAAAAGTGGTAACCTTACTAAGAAAAATTAGTTAAAAATTCCGTTAATTCGCTAAGACAGGTTTCAACGGTAAATGCCGTTCATTTGTTGAAACAGTTAAATCATTAACCGTTAAAGGCACACCCCTGCGCGGATCAAGGAGGTCCGTGGATTCTGCCTAAGGTTGATCACAGCCGCTGGTTATGTATCTAGCGACCACGAAGTATCTTGGCGTGCCTTTAAGTGTAGGTGCAGGCGTATGGCTAAGAAATGATCGAACCGCCTTGCCTCTGGGAAAACAATTATGAAAAACTACTGTTTCAAAACTTATCTACTGCACACCTTCAATCTGACGCCAGTTTTCCTTACCAAAATTCTAACACCAGCCATAATCTACCATGAGAAACAACGATGGCTCACAAATTTGAGGACCAGAAATTTAATCAGGTACTTTTGAAAGGGACTATGAGTCCGATCCCTCATTCTTGACTCTCTCCAAAAATCACCACCTAATGCATAGAATTAAAACTGCAGAAGCGCGGAGACGACTGCAACCATTAACTGGACTCCAGCGATATAACAGCAGGATGAAAAAGAAAAAAAGAAAAATTGAGACGTGGTCGCTTACCCTTCCCCTAATTTGCCGACTATGTCGAATACCTCCTCTGGTTGCTTGTTGAGAGCCGCCGAATCCAATTTAAAGACATCTCTGGAATAAACATTACACTTCATGCTAACTATTTCATTCTGAAATTCTTGATTTACTCTTCAGTCACTAAGAAAACAGAAGAGAACCACTCGCATTGTGAGAAACCACTAATCACAGAAAGCACTCTCTCCAGTGCCTTTTATCGTTACGTGAAAGACGTAATTAACAATAACGGTGAACGCCGGTTAGCAACCTTCCAAGAGTAGACTAGCGGCTAACCAGGAGAACATACCAACGATAGATTTGAACGGCGGAAGTGGTGTATATGGACAGATGTGCCTCCTTCTCAGAAATATGAAAATGCGAGTATCTCGACATAAGTCGTGCAAAGAACAGAGTTTCTGCCCATTATTATTACTCACTCTTGGGCACTTCCTGCCCACGATTGGGTTTCGTTTCGTCTTTAGCGCAGGCGATCGGCGGTCTAGGGCCCACAGAAAAGAGACCGAGGGTTCAAATCAGCTCGCTGTGATTCTTTTTGCGTGCATGCGAAAGTAGGGATTAATGGATTTAGCAGCATTATTATCGGATTCTACTGCTTCTTTCCCATCTTTGGTACAGTCCAAAATGTTAGTCGACTATTCCAATCCCATACAGTTTTTTTTTCATACCCTAAATTATATCATAACCAGCCGATGGCTTCTTGGCGGCTTCGCCGTGTTAATAACTTTTCATCATCAATTGTAGCTGCCATCTATGTCATGGTTTCCTCAGGAAGAGCATCTCAACTACGTCGATTGGGGCAAGTTAGAAAAAAAATCGAAAAAATGGCAAAAAACGATTATTTGACCAATATCGACTGATGGCGATCGATACTTCAAAAACGAACTTCAGATTCGTGTCCAGCGACCTCGACTACCCCAGGGCTACAGTTTCGTGCCGCTTGAACGACATCCACAGAAAATCGATAATATAGCGATCGATATCGACTGGTCGACTTCACATTCGTGTTCAGCGACCTCGACTACCCACGGGGCTGAAGTTTCATGCCGCTTGAATGTCATCCTCAAAAAATCGATAATATCGATCGATATCGACTGCCTCCCTGCTGCGAGCGCCTCTCGTCGATGATCACCTATATGCTCAGGCACAGTTGCCGACGTGTTCGGCACGTCTACGGCTCGCCAGGCACGGTCGCCGACGCGTTCGGCACGTCTACGGCATCGCCAGACACGATGTCGATGTTCAACAATCGTTTCCAATACACAGTGCACCCACTCCAGATGTGACGGAAACACACACACGCACTCACATGCACACACACACGCTTGCTCCTTTATACATATATAGTAGGACAATTGAATGAATGAGCGCACGTCGCAACGGCTCTTCTCTTATAAGGGGAACAGTACGCCGGAACGACAAGAACGAATACTATAGGAAAAATCTGCATCCTTGAAATAGTATCAAAACATGTTTTGTTTTTGCCGAATCCTTGTGGCAAATGAGTGGGAGGGTGTAATAGTTAAGCGTCCGTAGGTTCTAGCTTACCACGGCGACGCAAGATGATGGGGCCGTGGACTGGGTGGCGCAGTGGTAGAGGAGCTGCCTCATGAGGTCGAGGGTTCTGTTCCCATGCTACGTCGCGTTTTTGTGCTTTTACCATAGTATCGGATTTCCACAGAGATCTCCTTATCTGAATTTTTTGGAGTTTGCTGATGCTTAACTCAGTGGCTAGTACATTCTTCGCTGCCAGATTGTTTCACAGCTCCCGTCCAGGGCCCAGTAGTACTTCGCTGGATCTGCCGGAAAGCGACGCAGAAAAGGAACGCAGACATTGCCTGCGTAGCCAGTTAACATCGACTCGCTGCGACACCCGCCGCTCTCCGACGAGCTAATGCTGCTCTCACCGCCGAGGCGACGATGACCTAGCCAACCACGGAGCCTGCAGGTCGATCAGATTTGATGTGATTACAATCGATAGAGAGTTGAGAAGATAAGAGGGCTTGTAGTGACAGTCCAGAAATTCGGACTGATGTTAACCCTTCCATCTCCTGTATTAGAATTTCCAGCTCTATTGCATGAGCCAAAAAAAGATCCTGCCTTGACAACCCTTAGGGTGAATTTCTTCAGGTGCTCCTTATTTTCCATCAAATATAGGTTCTATTTATATGTATCAGTATTAACTACGAGGCATGCTTCCAGACTGAGATTACAATAAGGAGGTACATCGTGCAGCGTCCCCCAAATCCGGCGGCAGACTGACCTACCGCCGTTTACCACGAGCACATGACGCAAGCGCATCCGGATTAGCCGAGGATAAGCTGCGACCGACTGCCGACAGACCGACCAACGGCAGTGTATGTAGACTACCGTGCTACCATCGCTCTTGAGGATTGCCGCGTAGACGCGACGCACACCACTCGCGGCGTAGTGGCGGAGGAACAGTAACGACCGTTTTTCCATCCAAAAAAGTGAATACCGCTTACAATTTTCTACTCCTTTTCTTTTGATCATACTTTAAAGTACAGGAATGCAGTGATTTCTAACTACGCTGCCTCCAGGCTCAGTAGACGCTCATAACGCGTATGAGTTTCGTAGAAAACTAAAGAAAGTTGATATGCTCTCAACTTTACATTTGGATGATATTAGGCTGGCCAGAAAGTTCTGCCGGTTTTCCTCTAACCGCTTGTTTGTTTAATGCACGATCAATACTCAACTCACTTCGCATTTTTATATAACGCCTAATACAGAATTCATGGCTTTATCTGATGGAATAATTTGTTTCATATATGCTTTTAATAGTTGTTTCTTCGAAGAATTATTGAAGTGTGTCAAAAGAGTAATTCCGACTGATATTTGATTTCAATTTCAAATTTTCATCAAGCTACCGTCGAAACAGCTCGACAAATCAACCATGTGTAGGTGCCAAATAATTTTGTATTTGTATTTGTTTATTACATGCACCTAACAGTACATGTGACAATCGGACAAGAACACTATACAAAGCATCGCAAGAACAGACAACACGAACTATAGCTAGAAGCAAAAAGAAAAAAGTAAAGATTGAAATTAGTAAACTGGATTCACAGAGACTGGCCAACTGTAATGGGACGGAAGGATTTGGCCGTTTTGTTCAACCTGTGAGTTAAGTTTGCCCGTACTGCAGTCTTGACTCCAGGCAGCACTAACTGCGTGGTTCCTTTAGCCTTTGAGTTCTGCAGAACAAAGAAAGCATTACTGGAGATCTTAATCGAGCCTTTAATGATCCTATGAACCGTCAATAGGTCGTTCCTATTTCTTCTGTTCGCTAAGGTGTCTAGGTAGAACATTTTGTTCCTCTCTGCACTACGAGGGAGATCACGGTAGTACATACCAGTAACTCTAATCATGAGCTTCCTAGTGAAGTTATTTTGGATTCCTTCCAAAGCATTAATGATCGATTTCTTCGATCATTAATGCTTTGGAAGAAATCGATCATTAATGGTACCAAAGTTATAAGTGACCTGGTTGCCTGTCAATATCCCTGCGTTATTATAGATGACCTGAGCTACCCATATATTGTGTGGTCGTGCCCTCCTACGTGCAAGTACAAAGTTAGCAAGCGCTTTGTTGGTTTCACCGTGTCCCACAATCAGTTAGTTCACGAAAACACCAGGGGAAATCATATACTAGATGTATTGTTATGCAACAACACTTGGACTACAAATACTACTGTCGGTCCCGCTTTGGGCTCTAGTAATCACTGCAGTATTTCTTTCGAACTTAATGTGCCACATGAAAAGGATACTACACTCTACTGAGATTACAACAAGGGTTACTACTGCGCTATATCTAGGTTACTCGCAGACACTGACTGGATCGGTTTCTTTAGTAAGTGTCAGTCGGTGGATGAAATGTACGAGCGTCTACTTTTGATACTAAACCAGGCAGTTTCGTTATACGTTCCTGTGTCTTCCAAGCCAGCTCTTAAATCAAAGCTTCCGCTATATCTTGAAGATCTGTCCAGAACTCGTTCCGAGACTTGGCTAGAGGTGTGGACGGACCCCACTGCTGACAATCATATGCGATTCTTATATGTTGATGAGAAGTTCAAAAAGAAGCTTACAAATACAATTCTAACATTGAGAAAAGGGTAATTGAATCCGGTAAACGTTCGCTTTTCTATGGTGTGATAAGGAGTAAGCCTAAAAAGCGGACTGCCGTTACCTCAATTATTGACGGTAATGGAAACAGAACAATGGATGGTATCTCAAACGCTGAAGTCCTCGCTAACCAGTTCGCCAGTGTGTACAGGTCAAACGACAACGACTCTCAACCAAACTTTGTTCAGTATGATTCCCAAATGCCTGTTATGTCTGACTTTGTTTGGTTCACTAGTGATGAAATCTTTGAAGTGCTCTCAAAGTGAAAAAGAACGTCGTCTTAGATCCAGACGGTTTATCCTTCCTTTTCATTGAGAAAGTAGCTTCCCATATTGTCCGCTCTCTAGATATGAATCGGATCTTGCCTCTAATTTTCCTATACACAAGCAAAATGCACGGAATTCATAAATAAACTACAGGAGATACCGTATCTTGAAGTCCTATCCAAAAATTTTGCGAAGGCTGGCGTTTCCAGATGCGGCCCGACGGTCAGCGACAACCTATCGCTGTGCTTTACGAAAATTGACGATTTATGACCAAAAATATCGTGAATCGTAAAAAAAAATCCCAAAAATCGCCGTAAATCGTAAATCGTAATTATGCACACCCCTGCTCCCGTCGCCGTGCCCACTGAGTTCTAAACGGCAAGCCTCATTGCCGTCGACATGACGTCATCAGTCGCGCGGTCTGTAACAGACACGGAGACACACCAAATGATGCCTATCTTAGGGACATTTTGATGTGAAACAATAAAAATACGTTAATTCTCTTCCATTTCAATGTTTTAGGTAGCAGTTGGCACTCTCCGCCCTCAGGACTTCGTTTTCTCTTAGAATTCGCCTATTTTTGCTTTCGAAACTTCGTTTTCTCCTAGAAATTTCCCATTTTGCCATCCGAAACTTCGTTTTCTCCTAGAAATTTCTCATTTTGATTTCCAACACTCGTATTCTTCTAGAAATTTCTCACTTTGACTCCCGAAACCTCGTTTTCGCTGCACTATGATTTCAAAAACTGTCTTTCCTGTCAGAAATTAGCGTTTTCAGAGGTCGTTCGCTTCTGAGGATTTCGCAGATGGACTGAGAAACTGGCGATACGGAGTTAGTTCTCACTCCTTGTTTTCTTTATGTTGAAGTTTCGAGTGTTGGGAGGATATCAATGTCGTCAGGTTTTCAGAAACCATCATCCTGGAGAAAGATGCCCTGAGTGCGGAAAAACATTCCGCGATCAGCTATATCGACACCTTCTCGGGCAACACAACTACAGTGGTGATATGATCGCTAAATTGAAGGAAGCGAAGCGAAACCAGAGGGTGCAAGCCTCGTCAGCTAATGCAAAAGACAAATGCGAATTTTGCGATAGACCGCATCAAACACATCCTGGGCTAAGAAAGCGCGAATAGCTGTGTATGGTGATAGACTTCGCTTTGCTGCGATTAGTTGTCCTTCGTGAGATGCAGTTTGCAAAGTAAGTCTGCCTCCAATCTAGGTATTTGTTTATCAAGAGAGCAGTATCCATTGAAGAGACACTTCTTTCAGGATCACAGAAGCCTTGTTGGTCATGCTGGTGACTGGCATGGAAACTCTGCCGAATATGCCGAAATAGAACGAGTGTTTTTTACAAGCAAGGCCGACTACGAGGTAATTTTGTATTAACATAATAAGGTTCAAGTTTCAATTCTTGGTTCCATTTCCAGGAATGGAGGAACTTGGTCGATGATCCCCCCCATCCCCCCATATATAAAAGAGGAAGGGTTTTTTGTCCGATGTTAGCCACCCGCAATTCGTACACTGGCTAGCTAGCCGGTTTAATCACCCAAGTTTGCGGTGCGGTTGCCAGTTGTCCAAGCGAAGACGCCTGACAGTTGTCCACCAATGTTGTTTACCATCGACTGCCATCGAGTGCCTGACGTAAGGTGATTTCGAAAGAGGTCTCTTCCCAACCACCACTGTTGTTTACCATCGACTACCATCGACTGCCTGACGTAGGGTGATTTCGAAAGAGGTCTCTTCCCAATACGTGTCTAGTGGTCACACCTCAGTGTTCCTTCCCAGCTCTCCTGTGTGGTGCAACCTTCCACTATTTTTGCTGCCATACTTTTACCACTACCCCACTACCAGCGTTGCTGCTACAACAGAAATTGAATCCTCTTCCACTGTTCAGTATTACAACGGGTTGCTCCGTTCTGTATTGCTTTTTTGCTATTTTGCCTGACATAAGCCGTTTTTTGTTTCAATTTACCTCTATGTTTGCCGCCATACTTTTACCACTACCCCACTACCAGGGAGCCGGCTAGCCTAGCGTGGCCCGCCCGGCCAGAGTCGGGTGCGGGCGAAGCCCGCAACCGACGCTGGGTTGTGGGGACCCTAGCGGGCTAGCGATTGGGTTGGGTTTTTGACCCCACATGGCTCACCACACACGACGCCGGCGAAGCCGGCTAGCCTAGCGTGGCCCGCCCGGCCAGAGTCGGGTGCGGGCGAAGCCCGCAACCGACGCTGGGTTGTGGGGACCCTAGCGGGCTAGCGATTGGGTTGGGTTTTTGACCCCACATGGCTCACCACACACGACGCCGGCGAAGCCGGCTAGCCTAGCGTGGCCCGCCCGGCCAGAGTCGGGTGCGGGCGAAGCCCGCAACCGTCGCTGGGTTGTGGGGACCCTAGCGGGCTCAAGGTTGGGTTGGGTTTCTGATCCCACATGGCTCACGGGTGCGCACGAATGCGCACGATTTTGGGGGCGGAGTCTCCAGCACTGGGGACGAGCAGTCGCGGCGATGCTCACGTGATTCGAGCGCCTTTGCTGATTGAGTCAGGAGGATCGAGGCTTGTCTCACGCATGTTTAAGGCTCATAATCGAATTTGGCATTGTTTTAATACCAGCTTTTTCAGAAAACGGCTGAGCTCTTCAGTTTTTCAGTCATTTGTTATCATTCATTCGCCGTTTTGAGAGAGCACACATGTGAAAGAGGGGCCTGTCGACTAGAGTGGCATGGTTGTATACGTTGGCGTTGAAAGAATGTGTTAGACGGCGAGGAGAGCATGGTTGGCGCGGAGAGCGCGATACAACGCGACAACTTGTCCAAATGGCGGCCACTGCCGTTGTTCCCGCCCCCAAAATCGTGCGCATTTGCATCCACCCATGGCTCACCACACACGACGCCGGCGAAGCCGGCTAGCCTAGGAGGGCAGTCGTTCGGTACACCGTGGTGCCCGCCGCCCACATCCCGCCCTACCCGTGCCGCCCTATTGGGACAAGTTTGCTGCGTGCGAAGCCGTCGTTAATTGGCGTGACGTCGTCCAAAAACCTAACAACTGATAGCAGACGATTGGGAAGCGCATCACGGGGAACTCTGAAATCATTTTCCAGATGTTGCCAACTCTGAAGATGTTGCTGTACTTGTCGGAAAATGCGGACGACGCCTTCGTACTGAGCAATGGGGGGGGGACCTGAAGAAAGACTTGGCGCTGCACCTGAAAACTCTTTTCCATAAAAAATGGTCAACGAGATTCTGACTCTTGTCTCAAGAACGAAATCAGTTCAGGAATAGAGTTGCAGGGCCAAGGGAAGTGATTAGAAATGTGATGCCTCCATGTGAAGGCGCGGACATCTTGTCCTCGGCGCGCCCCTCGCCCCTCCCCTTTCTGGGGGCGGTGTATCCAACGACTCTCCGCCGCTAGCCTAGCGTGACCCGCCCGGCCAGAGTCGGGTGCGGGCGACCCGCAACCGACGCTGGTACTAACATAACAACACGGGCAATCTCGGCGTGCAAATATAAAAAGAACCGAGATCAGACGACAAACTATTTACGCTGTAATGTCTCCTTTCGGACAGAAGCAGAGAAGCACCGGGCTAAGACAAAAAAGAAACCATTTATTGTACTGCCTACATGAAGGTGAGCCGCGAGTGATTTTCTTATTAGTGGTAACATAATCCCATTCTCGCTTTATATAATGTACCAGCGTCGGTCGCCGGCTTCGCCGGCGCCGACGCTGGAATGTGGGCCACGCTAGGCTAGCCAGCTTCGCCGGCATCGCATCCGCGGCCCACGCCGGGCTAGCCGGCTCCGCCAACGCTGGATGCGGGCCACGCTAGGGATGTAGCCCAAACCTAGCTACGGATGCTTCCTCACCCAGCGTCGGTCGCCGGCGCCGACGCTGGAATGTGGGCCACGCTAGGCTAGCCGGCTTCGCCGGCATCGCATCCGCGGCCCACGCCGGGCTAGCCGGCTCCGCCAACGCTGGATGCGGGCCACGCTAGGGATGTAGCCCAAACCTAGCTACGGATGCTTCCTCACCCAGCGTCGGTCGCCGGCTTCGCCGGCGCCGACGCTGGAATGTGGGCCACGCTAGGCTAGCCGGCTTCGCCGGCATCGCATCCGCGGCCCACGCCGGGCTAGCCGGCTCCGCTAGGGATGTAGCCCAAACCTAGCTACGGATGCTTCCTCACCCAGCGTCGGTCGCCGGCGCCGACGCTGGAATGTGGGCCACGCTAGGCTAGCCGGCTTCGCCGGCATCGCATCCGCGGCCCACGCCGGGCTAGCCGGCTCCGCCAACGCTGGATGCGGGCCACGCTAGGGATGTAGCCCAAACCTAGCTACGGATGCTTCCTCACCCAGCGTCGGTCGCCGGCGCCGACGCTGGAATGTGGGCCACGCTAGGCTAGCCGGCTTCGCCGGCATCGCATCCGCGGCCCACGCCGGGCTAGCCGGCTCCGCCAACGCTGGATGCGGGCCACGCTAGGGATGTAGCCCAAACCTAGCTACGGATGCTTCCTCACCCAGCGTCGGTCGCCGGCGCCGACGCTGGAATGTGGGCCACGCTAGGCTAGTCGGCTTCGCCGGCATCGCATCCGCGGCCCACGCCGGGCTAGCCGGCTCCGCCAACGCTGGATGCGGGCCACGCTAGGGATGTAGCCCAAACCTAGCTACGGATGCTTCCTCACCCAGCATCGGTCGCCGGCGCCGACGCTGGAATGTGGGCCACGCTAGGCTAGCCGGCTTCGCCGGCATCGCATTCGCGGCCCACGCCGGGCTAGCCGGCTCCGCCAACGCTGGATGCGGGCCACGCTAGGGATGTAGCCCAAACCTAGCTACGGATGCTTCCTCACCCAGCGTCGGTCGCCGGCTTCGCCGGCGCCGACGCTGGAATGTGGGCCACGCTAGGCTAGCCGGCTTCGCCGGCATCGCATCCGCGGCCCACGCCGGGCTAGCCGGCTCCGCTAGGGATGTAGCCCAAACCTAGCTACGGATGCTTCCTCACCCAGCGTCGGTCGCCGGCGCCGACGCTGGAATGTGGGCCACGCTAGGCTAGCCGGCTTCGCCGGCATCGCATCCGTGGCCCACGCCGGGCTAGCCGGCTCCGCCAACGCTGGATGCGGGCCACGCTAGGGATGTAGCCCAAACCTAGCTACGGATGCTTCCTCACCCAGCGTCGGTCGCCGGCGCCGACGCTGGAATGTGGGCCACGCTAGGCTAGCCGGCTTCGCCGGCATCGCATCCGCGGGCCACGCCGGGCTAGCCGGCTCCGCCAACGCTGGATGCGGGCCACGCTAGGGATGTAGCCCAAACCTAGCTACGGATGCTTCCTCACCCAGCGTCGGTCGCCGGCTTCGCCGGCGCCGACGCTGGAATGTGGGCCACGCTAGGCTAGCCGGCTTCGCCGGCATCGCATCCGCGGCCCACGCCGGGCTAGCCGGCTCCGCTAGGGATGTAGCCCAAACCTAGCTACGGATGCTTCCTCACCCAGCGTCGGTCGCCGGCGCCGACGCTGGAATGTGGGCCACGCTAGGCTAGCCGGCTTCGCCGGCATCGCATCCGCGGCCCACGCCGGGCTAGCCGGCTCCGCCAACGCTGGATGCGGGCCACGCTAGGGATGTAGCCCAAACCTAGCTACGGATGCTTCCTCACCCAGCGTCGGTCGCCGGCGCCGACGCTGGAATGTGGGCCACGCTAGGCTAGCCGGCTTCGCCGGCATCGCATCCGCGGCCCACGCCGGGCTAGCCGGCTCCACCAACGCTGGATGCGGGCCACGCTAGGGATGTAGCCCAAACCTAGCTACGGATGCTTCCTCACCCAGCGTCGGTCGCCGGCGCCGACGCTGGAATGTGGGCCACGCTAGGCTAGCCGGCTTCGCCGGCATCGCATTCGCGGCCCACGCCGGGCTAGCCGGCTCCGCCAACGCTGGATGCGGGCCACGCTAGGGATGTAGCCCAAACCTAGCTACGGATGCTTCCTCACCCAGCGTCGGTCGCCGGCTTCGCCGGCGCCGACGCTGGAATGTGGGCCACGCTAGGCTAGCCGGCTTCGCCGGCATCGCATCCGCGGCCCACGCCGGGCTAGCCGGCTCCGCTAGGGATGTAGCCCAAACCTAGCTACGGATGCTTCCTCACCCAGCGTCGGTCGCCGGCGCCGACGCTGGAATGTGGGCCACGCTAGGCTAGCCGGCTTCGCCGGCATCGCATCCGCGGGCCACGCCGGGCTAGCCGGCTCCGCCAACGCTGGATGAGGGCCACGCTAGGGATGTAGCCCAAACCTAGCTACGGATGTTTCCTCACCCAGCGTCGGTCGCCGGCTTCGCCGGCGCCGACGCTGGAATGTGGGCCACGCTAGGCTAGCCGGCTTCGCCGGCATCGCATCCGCGGCCCACGCCGGGCTAGCCGGCTCCGCCAACGCTGGATGCGGGCCACGCTAGGGATGTAGCCCAAACCTAGTTACGGATGCTTCCTCACCCAGCGACGGTCGCCGGCGCCGACGCTGGAATGTGGGCCACGCTAGGCTAGCCGGCTTCGCCGGCATCGCATCCGCGGGCCACGCCGGGCTAGCCGGCTCCGCCAACGCTGGATGCGGGCCACGCTAGGGATGTAGCCCAAACCTAGCTACGGATGCTTCCTCACCCAGCGTCGGTCGCCGGCGCCGATGCTGGAATGTGGGCAACGCTAGGCTAGCCGGCTTCGCCGGCATCGCATCCGCGGCCCACGCCGGGCTAGCCGGCTCCGCCAACGCTGGATGCGGGCCACGCTAGGGATGTAGCCCAAACCTAGCTACGGATGCTTCCTCACCCAGCGTCGGTCGCCGGCTTCGCCGGCGCCGACGCTGGAATGTGGGCCACGCTAGGCTAGCCGGCTTCGCCGGCATCGCATCCGCGGCCCACGCCGGGCTAGCCGGCTCCGCCAACGCTGGATGCGGGCCACGCTAGGGATGTAGCCCAAACCTAGCTACGGATGCTTCCTCACCCAGCGTCGGTCGCCGGCGCCGACGCTGGAATGTGGGCCACGCTAGGCTAGCCGGCTTCGCCGGCATCGCATCCGCGGCCAACGCCGGGCTAGCCGGCTCCGCTAGGGATGTAGCCCAAACCTAGCTACGGATGCTTCCTCACCCAGCGTCGGTCGCCGGCGCCGACGCTGGAATGTGGGCCACGCTAGGCTAGCCGGCTTCGCCGGCATCGCATCCGCGGCCCACGCCGGGCTAGCCGGCTCCGCCAACGCTGGATGCGGGCCACGCTAGGGATGTAGCCCAAACCTAGCTACGGATGCTTCCTCACCCAGCGTCGGTCGCCGGCTTCGCCGGCGCCGACGCTGGAATGTGGGCCACGCTAGGCTAGCCGGCTTCGCCGGCATCGCATCCGCGGCCCACGCCGGGCTAGCCGGCTCCGCTAGGGATGTAGCCCAAACCTAGCTACGGATGCTTCCTCACCCAGCGTCGGTTGCCGGCGCCGACGCTGGAATGTGGGCCACGCTAGGCTAGCCGGCTTCGCCGGCATCGCATCCGCGGCCCACGCCGGGCTAGCCGGCTCCGCCAACGCTGGATGCGGGCCACGCTAGGGATGTAGCCCAAACCTAGCTACGGATGCTTCCTCACCCAGCGTCGGTCGCCGGCGCCGACGCTGGAATGTGGGCCACGCTAGGCTAGCCGGCTTCGCCGGCATCGCATCCGCGGCCCACGCCGGGCTAGCCGGCTCCGCCAACGCTGGATGCGGGCCACGCTAGGGATGTAGCCCAAACCTAGCTACGGATGCTTCCTCACCCAGCGTCGGTCGCCGGCGCCGACGCTGGAATGTGGGCCACGCTAGGCTAGCCGGCTTCGCCGGCATCGCATCCGCGGCCCACACCGGGCTAACCGGCTCCGCCAACGCTGGATGCGGGCCACGCTAGGGATGTAGCCCAAACCTAGCTACGGATGCTTCCTCACCCAGCGTCGGTCGCCGGCTTCGCCGGCGCCGACGCTGGAATGTGGGCCACGCTAGGCTAGCCGGCTTCGCCGGCATCGCATCCGAGGCCCATGCCGGGCTAGCCGGCTCCGCTAGGGATGTAGCCCAAACCTAGCTACGGATGCTTCCTCACCCAGCGTCGTTCGCCGGCGCCGACGCTGGAATGTGGGCCACGCTAGGCTAGCCGGCTTCGCCGGCATCACATGCGCGGGCCACGCCGGGCTAGCCGGCTCCGCCAACGCTGGATGCGGGCCACGCTAGGGATGTAGCCCAAACCTAGCTACGGATGCTTCCTCACCCAGCGTCGGTCGCCGGCGCCGACGCTGGAATGTGGGCCACGCTAGGCTAGCCGGCTTCGCCGGCATCACATGCGCGGGCCACGCCGGGCTAGCCGGCTCCGCCAACGCTGGATGCTGGCCACGCTAGGGATGTAGCCCAAACCTAGCTACGGATGCTTCCTCACCCAGCGTCGGTCGCCGGCGCCGACGCTGGAATGTGGGCCACGCTAGGCTAGCCGGCATCGCATCCGCGGGCCACGCCGGGCTAGCCGGCTCCGCCAACGCTGGATGCGGGCCACGCTAGGGATGTAGCCCAAACCTAGCTACGGATGCTTCCTCACCCAGCGTCGGTCGCCGGCGCCGACGCTGGAATGTGGGCCACGCTAGGCTAGCCGGCTTCGCCGGCATCGCATCCGCGGCCCACGCCGGGCTAGCCGGCTCCGCCAACGCTGGATGCGGGCCACGCTAGGGATGTAGCCCAAACCTAGCTACGGATGCTTCCTCACCCAGCGTCGGTCGCCGGCGCCGACGCTGGAATGTGGGCCACGCTAGGCTAGCCGGCTTCGCCGGCATCGCATCCGCGGCCCACACCGGGCTAACCGGCTCCGCCAACGCTGGATGCGGGCCACGCTAGGGATGTAGCCCAAACCTAGCTACGGATGCTTCCTCACCCAGCGTCGGTCGCCGGCTTCGCCGGCGCCGACGCTGGAATGTGGGCCACGCTAGGCTAGCCGGCTTCGCCGGCATCGCATCCGAGGCCCATGCCGGGCTAGCCGGCTCCGCTAGGGATGTAGCCCAAACCTAGCTACGGATGCTTCCTCACCCAGCGTCGGTCGCCGGCGCCGACGCTGGAATGTGGGCCACGCTAGGCTAGCCGGCTTCGCCGGCATCACATGCGCGGGCCACGCCGGGCTAGCCGGCTCCGCCAACGCTGGATGCGGGCCACGCTAGGGATGTAGCCCAAACCTAGCTACGGATGCTTCCTCACCCAGCGTCGGTCGCCGGCGCCGACGCTGGAATGTGGGCCACGCTAGGCTAGCCGGCTTCGCCGGCATCACATGCGCGGGCCACGCCGGGCTAGCCGGCTCCGCCAACGCTGGATGCGGGCCACGCTAGGGATGTAGCCCAAACCTAGCTACGGATGCTTCCTCACCCAGCGTCGGTCGCCGGCGCCGACGCTGGAATGTGGGCCACGCTAGGCTAGCCGGCATCGCATCCGCGGGCCACGCCGGGCTAGCCGGCTCCGCCAACGCTGGATGCGGGCCACGCTAGGGATGTAGCCCAAACCTAGCTACGGATGCTTCCTCACCCAGCGTCGGTCGCCGGCGCCGACGCTGGAATGTGGGCCACGCTAGGCTAGCCGGCTTCGCCGGCATCGCATCCGCGGCCCACGCCGGGCTAGCCGGCTCCGCCAACGCTGGATGCGGGCCACGCTAGGGATGTAGCCCAAACCTAGCTACGGATGCTTCCTCACCCAGCGTCGGTCGCCGGCGCCGACGCTGGAATGTGGGCCACGCTAGGCTAGCCGGCTTCGCCGGCATCGCATCCGCGGGCCACGCCGGGCTAGCCGGCTCCGCCAACGCTGGATGCGGGCCACGCTAGGGATGTAGCCCAAACCTAGCTACGGATGTTTCCTCACCCAGCGTCGGTCGCCGGCGCCGACGCTGGAATGTGGGCCACGTTAGGCTAGCCGGCTTCGCCGGCATCGCATCCGCGGGCCACGCCGGGCTAGCCGGCTCCGCCAACGCTGGATGCGGGCCACGCTAGGGATGTAGCCCAAACCTAGCTACGGATGCTTCCTCACCCAGCGTCGGTCGCCGGCGCCGACGCTGGAATGTGGGCCACGCTAGGCTAGCCGGCTTCGCCGGCATCGCATCCGCGGCCCACGCCGGGCTAGCCGGCTCCGCCAACGCTGGATGCGGGCCACGCTAGGGATGTAGCCCAAACCTAGCTACGGATGCTTCCTCACCCAGCGTCGGTCGCCGGCGCCGACGCTGGAATGTGGGCCACGCTAGGCTAGCCGGCATCGCATCCGCGGGCCACGCCGGGCTAGCCGGCTCCGCCAACGCTGGATGCGGGCCACGCTAGGGATGTAGCCCAAACCTAGCTACGGATGCTTCCTCACCCAGCGTCGGTCGCCGGCGCCGACGCTGGAATGTGGGCCACGCTAGGCTAGCCGGCTTCGCCGGCATCGCATCCGCGGCCCACGCCGGGCTAGCCGGCTCCGCCAACGCTGGATGCGGGCCACGCTAGGGATGTAGCCCAAACCTAGCTACGGATGCTTCCTCACCCAGCGTCGGTCGCCGGCGCCGACGCTGGAATGTGGGCCACGCTAGGCTAGCCGGCTTCGCCGGCATCGCATCCGCGGGCCACGCCGGGCTAGCCGGCTCCGCCAACGCTGGATGCGGGCCACGCTAGGGATGTAGCCCAAACCTAGCTACGGATGTTTCCTCACCCAGCGTCGGTCGCCGGCGCCGACGCTGGAATGTGGGCCACGCTAGGCTAGCCGGCTTCGCCGGCATCACATGCGCGGGCCACGCCGGGCTAGCCGGCTCCGCCAACGCTGGATGCGGGCCACGCTAGGGATGTAGCCCAAACCTAGCTACGGATGCTTCCTCACCCAGCGTCGGTCGCCGGCGCCGACGCTGGAATGTGGGCCACGCTAGGCTAGCCGGCATCGCATCCGCGGGCCACGCCGGGCTAGCCGGCTCCGCCAACGCTGGATGCGGGCCACGCTAGGGATGTAGCCCAAACCTAGCTACGGATGCTTCCTCACCCAGCGTCGGTCGCCGGCGCCGACGCTGGAATGTGGGCCACGCTAGGCTAGCCGGCTTCGCCGGCATCGCATCCGCGGCCCACGCCGGGCTAGCCGGCTCCGCCAACGCTGGATGCGGGCCACGCTAGGGATGTAGCCCAAACCTAGCTACGGATGCTTCCTCACCCAGCGTCGATCGCCGGCGCCGACGCTGGAATGTGGGCCACGCTAGGCTAGCCGGCATCGCATCCGCGGGCCACGCCGGGCTAGCCGGCTCCGCCAACGCTGGATGCGGGCCACGCTAGGGATGTAGCCCAAACCTAGCTACGGATGCTTCCTCACCCAGCGTCGGTCGCCGGCGCCGACGCTGGAATGTGGGCCACGCTAGGCTAGCCGGCATCGCATCCGCGGGCCACGCCGGGCTAGCCGGCTCCGCCAACGCTGGATGCGGGCCACGCTAGGGATGTAGCCCAAACCTAGCTACGGATGCTTCCTCACCCAGCGTCGGTCGCCGGCGCCGACGCTGGAATGTGGGCCACGCTAGGCTAGCCGGCTTCGCCGGCATCGCATCCGCGGCCCACGCCGGGCTAGCCGGCTCCGCCAACGCTGGATGCGGGCCACGCTAGGGATGTAGCCCAAACCTAGCTACGGATGCTTCCTCACCCAGCGTCGGTCGCCGGCGCCGACGCTGGAATGTGGGCCACGCTAGGCTAGCCGGCTTCGCCGGCATCGCATCCGCGGGCCACGCCGGGCTAGCCGGCTCCGCCAACGCTGGATGCGGGCCACGCTAGGGATGTAGCCCAAACCTAGCTACGGATGTTTCCTCACCCAGCGTCGGTCGCCGGCGCCGACGCTGGAATGTGGGCCACGCTAGGCTAGCCGGCTTCGCCGGCATCACATGCGCGGGCCACGCCGGGCTAGCCGGCTCCGCCAACGCTGGATGCGGGCCACGCTAGGGATGTAGCCCAAACCTAGCTACGGATGCTTCCTCACCCAGCGTCGGTCGCCGGCGCCGACGCTGGAATGTGGGCCACGCTAGGCTAGCCGGCATCGCATCCGCGGGCCACGCCGGGCTAGCCGGCTCCGCCAACGCTGGATGCGGGCCACGCTAGGGATGTAGCCCAAACCTAGCTACGGATGCTTCCTCACCCAGCGTCGGTCGCCGGCGCCGACGCTGGAATGTGGGCCACGCTAGGCTAGCCGGCTTCGCCGGCATCGCATCCGCGGCCCACGCCGGGCTAGCCGGCTCCGCCAACGCTGGATGCGGGCCACGCTAGGGATGTAGCCCAAACCTAGCTACGGATGCTTCCTCACCCAGGGTCGGTCGCCGGCTTCGCCGGCGCCGACGCTGGAATGTGGGCCACGTTAGGCTAGCTGGCTTCGCCGGCATCGCATCCGCGGCCCACGCCGGGCTAGCCGGCTCCGCTAGGGATGTAGCCCAAACCTAGCTACGGATGCTTCCTCACCCAGCGTCGGTCGCCGGCGCCGACGCTGGAATGTGGGCCACGCTAGGCTAGCCGGCTTCGCCGGCATCGCATCCGCGGCCCACGCCGGGCTAGCCGGCTCCGCCAACGCTGGATGCGGGCCACGCTAGGGATGTAGCCCAAACCTAGCTACGGATGCTTCCTCACCCAGCGTCGATCGCCGGCGCCGACGCTGGAATGTGGGCCACGCTAGGCTAGCCGGCTTGCCGGCTTCGCATCCGCGGCCCACGCCGGGCTAGCCGGCTCCGCCAACGCTGGATGCGGGCCACGCTAGGGATGTAGCCCAAACCTAGCTACGGATGCTTCCTCACCCAGCGTCGGTCGCCGGCGCCGACGCTGGAATGTGGGCCACGCTAGGCTAGCCGGCTTCGCCGGCATCGCATCCGCGGGCCACGCCGGGCTAGCCGGCTCCGCCAACGCTGGATGCGGGCCACGCTATGGATGTAGCCCAAACCTAGTTACGGATGCTTCCTCACCCAGCGTCGGTCGCCGGCGCCGACGCTGGAATGTGGGCCACGCTAGGCTAGCCGGCTTCGCCGGCATCGCATCCGCGGCCCACGCCGGGCTAGCCGGCTCCGCCAACGCTGGATGCGGGCCACGCTAGGGATGTAGCCCAAACCTAGCTACGGATGCTTCCTCACCCAGCGTCGGTCGCCGGCGCCGACGCTGGAATGTGGGCCACGCTAGGCTAGCCGGCTTCGCCGGCATCGCATCCGAGGCCCATGCCGGGCTAGCCGGCTCCGCTAGGGATGTAGCCCAAACCTAGCTACGGATGCTTCCTCACCCAGCGTCGGTCGCCGGCGCCGACGCTGGAATGTGGGCCACGCTAGGCTAGCCGGCTTCGCCGGCATCACATGCGCGGGCCACGCCGGGCTAGCCGGCTCCGCCAACGCTGGATGCGGGCCACGCTAGGGATGTAGCCCAAACCTAGCTACGGATGCTTCCTCACCCAGCGTCGGTCGCCGGCGCCGACGCTGGAATGTGGGCCACGCTAGGCTAGCCGGCTTCGCCGGCATCACATGCGCGGGCCACGCCGGGCTAGCCGGCTCCGCCAACGCTGGATGCGGGCCACGCTAGGGATGTAGCCCAAACCTAGCTACGGATGCTTCCTCACCCAGCGTCGGTCGCCGGCGCCGACGCTGGAATGTGGGCCACGCTAGGCTAGCCGGCATCGCATCCGCGGGCCACGCCGGGCTAGCCGGCTCCGCCAACGCTGGATGCGGGCCACGCTAGGGATGTAGCCCAAACCTAGCTACGGATGCTTCCTCACCCAGCGTCGGTCGCCGGCGCCGACGCTGGAATGTGGGCCACGCTAGGCTAGCCGGCTTCGCCGGCATCGCATCCGCGGCCCACGCCGGGCTAGCCGGCTCCGCCAACGCTGGATGCGGGCCACGCTAGGGATGTAGCCCAAACCTAGCTACGGATGCTTCCTCACCCAGCGTCGGTCGCCGGCGCCGACGCTGGAATGTGGGCCACGCTAGGCTAGCCGGCTTCGCCGGCATCGCATCCGTGGCCCACGCCGGGCTAGCCGGCTCCGCCAACGCTGGATGCGGGCCACGCTAGGGATGTAGCCCAAACCTAGCTACGGATGCTTCCTCACCCAGCGTCGGTCGCCGGCGCCGACGCTGGAATGTGGGCCACGCTAGGCTAGCCGGCTTCGCCGGCATCGCATCCGCGGGCCACGCCGGGCTAGCCGGCTCCGCCAACGCTGGATGCGGGCCACGCTAGGGATGTAGCCCAAACCTAGCTACGGATGCTTCCTCACCCAGCGTCGGTCGCCGGCTTCGCCGGCGCCGACGCTGGAATGTGGGCCACGCTAGGCTAGCCGGCTTCGCCGGCATCGCATCCGCGGCCCACGCCGGGCTAGCCGGCTCCGCTAGGGATGTAGCCCAAACCTAGCTACGGATGCTTCCTCACCCAGCGTCGGTCGCCGGCGCCGACGCTGGAATGTGGGCCACGCTAGGCTAGCCGGCTTCGCCGGCATCGCATCCGCGGCCCACGCCGGGCTAGCCGGCTCCGCCAACGCTGGATGCGGGCCACGCTAGGGATGTAGCCCAAACCTAGCTACGGATGCTTCCTCACCCAGCGTCGGTCGCCGGCGCCGACGCTGGAATGTGGGCCACGCTAGGCTAGCCGGCTTCGCCGGCATCGCATCCGCGGCCCACGCCGGGCTAGCCGGCTCCACCAACGCTGGATGCGGGCCACGCTAGGGATGTAGCCCAAACCTAGCTACGGATGCTTCCTCACCCAGCGTCGGTCGCCGGCGCCGACGCTGGAATGTGGGCCACGCTAGGCTAGCCGGCTTCGCCGGCATCGCATTCGCGGCCCACGCCGGGCTAGCCGGCTCCGCCAACGCTGGATGCGGGCCACGCTAGGGATGTAGCCCAAACCTAGCTACGGATGCTTCCTCACCCAGCGTCGGTCGCCGGCTTCGCCGGCGCCGACGCTGGAATGTGGGCCACGCTAGGCTAGCCGGCTTCGCCGGCATCGCATCCGCGGCCCACGCCGGGCTAGCCGGCTCCGCTAGGGATGTAGCCCAAACCTAGCTACGGATGCTTCCTCACCCAGCGTCGGTCGCCGGCGCCGACGCTGGAATGTGGGCCACGCTAGGCTAGCCGGCTTCGCCGGCATCGCATCCGCGGGCCACGCCGGGCTAGCCGGCTCCGCCAACGCTGGATGAGGGCCACGCTAGGGATGTAGCCCAAACCTAGCTACGGATGTTTCCTCACCCAGCGTCGGTCGCCGGCTTCGCCGGCGCCGACGCTGGAATGTGGGCCACGCTAGGCTAGCCGGCTTCGCCGGCATCGCATCCGCGGCCCACGCCGGGCTAGCCGGCTCCGCCAACGCTGGATGCGGGCCACGCTAGGGATGTAGCCCAAACCTAGTTACGGATGCTTCCTCACCCAGCGACGGTCGCCGGCGCCGACGCTGGAATGTGGGCCACGCTAGGCTAGCCGGCTTCGCCGGCATCGCATCCGCGGGCCACGCCGGGCTAGCCGGCTCCGCCAACGCTGGATGCGGGCCACGCTAGGGATGTAGCCCAAACCTAGCTACGGATGCTTCCTCACCCAGCGTCGGTCGCCGGCGCCGATGCTGGAATGTGGGCAACGCTAGGCTAGCCGGCTTCGCCGGCATCGCATCCGCGGCCCACGCCGGGCTAGCCGGCTCCGCCAACGCTGGATGCGGGCCACGCTAGGGATGTAGCCCAAACCTAGCTACGGATGCTTCCTCACCCAGCGTCGGTCGCCGGCTTCGCCGGCGCCGACGCTGGAATGTGGGCCACGCTAGGCTAGCCGGCTTCGCCGGCATCGCATCCGCGGCCCACGCCGGGCTAGCCGGCTCCGCCAACGCTGGATGCGGGCCACGCTAGGGATGTAGCCCAAACCTAGCTACGGATGCTTCCTCACCCAGCGTCGGTCGCCGGCGCCGACGCTGGAATGTGGGCCACGCTAGGCTAGCCGGCTTCGCCGGCATCGCATCCGCGGCCCACGCCGGGCTAGCCGGCTCCGCTAGGGATGTAGCCCAAACCTAGCTACGGATGCTTCCTCACCCAGCGTCGGTCGCCGGCGCCGACGCTGGAATGTGGGCCACGCTAGGCTAGCCGGCTTCGCCGGCATCGCATCCGCGGCCCACGCCGGGCTAGCCGGCTCCGCCAACGCTGGATGCGGGCCACGCTAGGGATGTAGCCCAAACCTAGCTACGGATGCTTCCTCACCCAGCGTCGGTCGCCGGCTTCGCCGGCGCCGACGCTGGAATGTGGGCCACGCTAGGCTAGCCGGCTTCGCCGGCATCGCATCCGCGGCCCACGCCGGGCTAGCCGGCTCCGCTAGGGATGTAGCCCAAACCTAGCTACGGATGCTTCCTCACCCAGCGTCGGTTGCCGGCGCCGACGCTGGAATGTGGGCCACGCTAGGCTAGCCGGCTTCGCCGGCATCGCATCCGCGGCCCACGCCGGGCTAGCCGGCTCCGCCAACGCTGGATGCGGGCCACGCTAGGGATGTAGCCCAAACCTAGCTACGGATGCTTCCTCACCCAGCGTCGGTCGCCGGCGCCGACGCTGGAATGTGGGCCACGCTAGGCTAGCCGGCTTCGCCGGCATCGCATCCGCGGCCCACGCCGGGCTAGCCGGCTCCGCCAACGCTGGATGCGGGCCACGCTAGGGATGTAGCCCAAACCTAGCTACGGATGCTTCCTCACCCAGCGTCGGTCGCCGGCGCCGACGCTGGAATGTGGGCCACGCTAGGCTAGCCGGCTTCGCCGGCATCGCATCCGCGGCCCACACCGGGCTAACCGGCTCCGCCAACGCTGGATGCGGGCCACGCTAGGGATGTAGCCCAAACCTAGCTACGGATGCTTCCTCACCCAGCGTCGGTCGCCGGCTTCGCCGGCGCCGACGCTGGAATGTGGGCCACGCTAGGCTAGCCGGCTTCGCCGGCATCGCATCCGAGGCCCATGCCGGGCTAGCCGGCTCCGCTAGGGATGTAGCCCAAACCTAGCTACGGATGCTTCCTCACCCAGCGTCGGTCGCCGGCGCCGACGCTGGAATGTGGGCCACGCTAGGCTAGCCGGCTTCGCCGGCATCACATGCGCGGGCCACGCCGGGCTAGCCGGCTCCGCCAACGCTGGATGCGGGCCACGCTAGGGATGTAGCCCAAACCTAGCTACGGATGCTTCCTCACCCAGCGTCGGTCGCCGGCGCCGACGCTGGAATGTGGGCCACGCTAGGCTAGCCGGCTTCGCCGGCATCACATGCGCGGGCCACGCCGGGCTAGCCGGCTCCGCCAACGCTGGATGCGGGCCACGCTAGGGATGTAGCCCAAACCTAGCTACGGATGCTTCCTCACCCAGCGTCGGTCGCCGGCGCCGACGCTGGAATGTGGGCCACGCTAGGCTAGCCGGCATCGCATCCGCGGGCCACGCCGGGCTAGCCGGCTCCGCCAACGCTGGATGCGGGCCACGCTAGGGATGTAGCCCAAACCTAGCTACGGATGCTTCCTCACCCAGCGTCGGTCGCCGGCGCCGACGCTGGAATGTGGGCCACGCTAGGCTAGCCGGCTTCGCCGGCATCGCATCCGCGGCCCACGCCGGGCTAGCCGGCTCCGCCAACGCTGGATGCGGGCCACGCTAGGGATGTAGCCCAAACCTAGCTACGGATGCTTCCTCACCCAGCGTCGGTCGCCGGCGCCGACGCTGGAATGTGGGCCACGCTAGGCTAGCCGGCTTCGCCGGCATCGCATCCGCGGGCCACGCCGGGCTAGCCGGCTCCGCCAACGCTGGATGCGGGCCACGCTAGGGATGTAGCCCAAACCTAGCTACGGATGTTTCCTCACCCAGCGTCGGTCGCCGGCGCCGACGCTGGAATGTGGGCCACGTTAGGCTAGCCGGCTTCGCCGGCATCGCATCCGCGGGCCACGCCGGGCTAGCCGGCTCCGCCAACGCTGGATGCGGGCCACGCTAGGGATGTAGCCCAAACCTAGCTACGGATGCTTCCTCACCCAGCGTCGGTCGCCGGCGCCGACGCTGGAATGTGGGCCACGCTAGGCTAGCCGGCTTCGCCGGCATCGCATCCGCGGCCCACGCCGGGCTAGCCGGCTCCGCCAACGCTGGATGCGGGCCACGCTAGGGATGTAGCCCAAACCTAGCTACGGATGCTTCCTCACCCAGCGTCGGTCGCCGGCGCCGACGCTGGAATGTGGGCCACGCTAGGCTAGCCGGCATCGCATCCGCGGGCCACGCCGGGCTAGCCGGCTCCGCCAACGCTGGATGCGGGCCACGCTAGGGATGTAGCCCAAACCTAGCTACGGATGCTTCCTCACCCAGCGTCGGTCGCCGGCGCCGACGCTGGAATGTGGGCCACGCTAGGCTAGCCGGCTTCGCCGGCATCGCATCCGCGGCCCACGCCGGGCTAGCCGGCTCCGCCAACGCTGGATGCGGGCCACGCTAGGGATGTAGCCCAAACCTAGCTACGGATGCTTCCTCACCCAGCGTCGGTCGCCGGCGCCGACGCTGGAATGTGGGCCACGCTAGGCTAGCCGGCTTCGCCGGCATCGCATCCGCGGGCCACGCCGGGCTAGCCGGCTCCGCCAACGCTGGATGCGGGCCACGCTAGGGATGTAGCCCAAACCTAGCTACGGATGCTTCCTCACCCAGCGTCGGTCGCCGGCGCCGACGCTGGAATGTGGGCCACGCTAGGCTAGCCGGCTTCGCCGGCATCGCATCCGCGGCCCACGCCGGGCTAGCCGGCTCCGCCAACGCTGGATGCGGGCCACGCTAGGGATGTAGCCCAAACCTAGCTACGGATGCTTCCTCACCCAGCGTCGATCGCCGGCGCCGACGCTGGAATGTGGGCCACGCTAGGCTAGCCGGCATCGCATCCGCGGGCCACGCCGGGCTAGCCGGCTCCGCCAACGCTGGATGCGGGCCACGCTAGGGATGTAGCCCAAACCTAGCTACGGATGCTTCCTCACCCAGCGTCGGTCGCCGGCGCCGACGCTGGAATGTGGGCCACGCTAGGCTAGCCGGCATCGCATCCGCGGGCCACGCCGGGCTAGCCGGCCTCCGCCAATGCTGGATGCGGGCCACGCTAGGGATGTAGCCCAAACCTAGCTACGGATGCTTCCTCACCCAGCGTCGGTCGCCGGCTTCAGTACAGTAGCGAAGCGCTTCAGACAGTGACTAATGCCTTCCTCCTTTATATATGGTGGGATGGGATTCTCGCTTTATATGATGTATTTAACCACAGTATGTTATTTCAGAGAGGAAGTGCGAAATTATGATGATTCCGCCGGTGTTACCTCTCACGTAACCAGATTTGAGGCACTGAACACGCCAAGCACATCTCAAGTGATCTCTTCGCCGTGTACTGTCTGAATAAGCAAGCACTAGTGTTACGGGATGTTGTCGAATTTTGGCGTTTTCATGATTGTATTGAATGAGGTTTGAACACTTAGTCATTAAAATTTAGCAAAGTTTGGAATTGTGACAATGTGGACACGACAATAAAAGCATGAGCATATGAACATATAGGTTGAAGACCTAGCCTGCTCCCAGTTTTGTAGTACCAACAGTAACTCCACCTTTGATTTGTTAGGTGAGAAACTCGCAGTTCTAGAAATATCTGTAAGTTCCAAGTTTTCGAAGTTAAAACGAAGCTTTCCAAGTGAAAATGGGAAATTTCTAGGAGAAATCAACGTTTCGGAAGTCAAAATGGACAATTTCTCAGTGAAAACGTGGTTTCCGCGATCGAAACAGCCCATTCCTACCTGAAAACGACGTTTCCGAAGTCGAAATAAGTAACTCCCAAGTGAGAACGACGTTTACGAAGTCAAAATGAGAAATTCTCTAGTGAGAACGAAGTTTCCGAAGTAAAAATGGGAAATTTTTAAGAGTAATCGAGCTTTCGGAAGTCAAAATGAACAATTTCTCTGTGAAAACGGTGTTATCGCGGGGAGTACCGAAAATTTCCTAGCCGCGATATCATCCTGAGGGCGGAGAGTGCCAACTGCTACCTAAAACGGTTGCGGGACCACTCGCCCCCTCGAGCGCGGTTCCGAGCGTGGTAGGTTAGACTCCAGACGGAACAGTCCGGACTTTTCTTTTCTTTTCTCGCCACACCCCGGAGTCCCTTCCCTTGCCCAATCTGTGCTCTCCTCCGCTGCCGCGGAGAGCACAGATTGGGCAAGGGAAGGGACTCCGGGGTGCGGCGTCACCAGACGCGAAACAAAACAGGGCTCGTGCGCTGATACTGCGGTCGCGGGGGGCGAGATGCCCGGAGACCACCTAAAACATTGAAATGGAAGAGAATTAACGTATTTTTATTGTTTCACATCAAAAATGTCGCTAAGATAGGCATCATTTGTGGTGTATCCCCGTGTCTGTTACAGACCGCGCGACTGATGACGTCATGTCGACGGCAATGAGGCTTGCCGTTTAGAACTCTGCGCACAGCGACGGGAGCAGGGGTTCGCGTAATCACGATTTACGATTTACGGCGATTTTTGGGATTTTTTTTTTACGATTCACGGTATTTTTGGTCATAAATCGTAAATTTTCGTAAATGTGATCATTGATGACCAGGCACTCACACCTAACGCACTCAGGTTTGAGTATACTTTTTTTTGCCTAATTTTTGACAATAGACACCTTCCGCAGGCCTCCGGGATCCGTGTGTGGAGTATTAGACGGTCTTGCTTTTATCAAGTTTTTGGAGAATAGATGACTGGAACTGCATACATACTCGAGCAAGGTAGAACTCTATTTCTCGGCTGGCTCAACGAAGGTCTCCTTCAACCATCTCTAGATCAATTAATGCCGGATTTGTCTACGACGGATAAAGGACTACAGTGTTTTCGAGTTTTGCGAAAAGTGCATTACGCAGGCTGAAACGGCATGCAATTACTACCACATAGGAAATTGAAAATCGCATGGTGCATCTCCTATCGACTATCACTACCTTGCGATGAATCCGTGAAACTCTTCATGGAGCCTCGCAAAGCCAGCCTGATACGCTCCAAGAGCTTATTAGGTTGTAACGAATTAAATGGCACTGGCTCGCGCCATTTTTTTGGGATTACATGTGAACTGGTCCCCGAAAAGTTCCGTCACGCGCGAGCGGCGAGAGTCAGACGAGCAGAGTGACTCTCCAGATTGGGCTAGGGAAGGGACTCCGGGGTGTGGCGAACAGGGAGGCGTGGAGTGCACGAGACGACACGACGAAAAACCGCGCGCCGCCTCGGCACTATGCCAAGCGGACCAGTTCTCCGGCAACGATTTTTTGGCGCGTCTTTACGCGTTTGATCAAGAACAAACCGTAACATGTGGCATATCATTTAGAAGCGCATACTTTGCTCTACCGGTGAGTACCAAATTTTCTATGTAAAAGTGGGAAAACTTTAGAGTTTTATTGACTTTTTTGCAGATGGACAAACGGGTAATCCGAGGCATTTACTTGTATGAATTCAAGCTGGGCACTACAGCTAAGGAAGCGGACGAGAAGATCAACACCGCATTCGGTCAAGGATGTTCCACAATTCGGACGGCGTATCGTTGGTATCAGAAGTTCCGGAATGGAGATGAGAGCTTGGAAGAACATGAAGGTCGTGGGAAGCATAGTGATGTTGATGAGGACAAGCTGAGAGATGTGGTAGAGGAGGATCCACACAAAGGTACCAGGGAGATAGCGAAGGTTCTTGGCGTCAGTCACAACACAGCTGCCCGGCATCTGAAGGAAATTGGAAAAACCAAAAAGCTGGAAAGATAGGTGCCTTACGAGCTGTCTGAGGACCAAAGAAACCGACGATATGAGATCTCGTCCGCACTGCTTCTACGGAACGAAACGGACCCATTCCTTGATCGCATCGTAACCTGTGACGAGAAATGGATAATGTACGACAACAGGCGACGATCGGCACAGTGGGTGGACAGCTATGAGAGCCCCAAGGTTTTTGCGAAGCCAGAATTGCACCAAAAGAAAGTAATGGTGACCGTATGGTGGTGTTCGCTGGGAATTATTCACCACGAATCTTCCTCCCTCCCGGTGAATCCATCACGGCAGAGAAGTACTGCATTGAAATTGAAGAAATGATGAAAAAGTTGAAGGATATCCGGCCGGCCTTGGTAAACCGAAGGCGAGTTCCCTTCTGCACGACAATGCTCGCCCCCATGTAGCACGAATGACGTTGCAGAAATTGAATGAGCTGAGCATTGAAACTCTACCACATCCTCCGTTTTCTCCCGACCTCTCCCCAACAAACTACCATTTCTTCAAGCATCTTGGCGACTTCTTGGTAGGGAAAATATTTAAATAGCAACAGGATGCCGAAAGTGCCTTCGAAGATTTCGTCAATTCCAGAACTTCTGATTTTTATGCTACTGGGATAAAAAAGCTTGTATTACGTTGGCAAAGATGTGTAGAATCAGAAGGTTTTTATTTCGATTAATAAACTTGCCTACAAGCCGAGATATTAACTGTTTAAATTTACAGTGGTTCAGTGCCATTTATTTCGTTACAACCTAATAAAATCAATCGGTATTGCTCGACCGGTCGATACCATTGCTTTTAGGACGACAATAATACCCACTCGACTCCTGGGGCCCCATGCTATTCTCTCCCCAACCGTCCCCGGCCGGGTATGAGGCAATCTCCGCCCACATCCCCGGTATGCACATCATGCGCCATCGATTTTTCGCGCCCTCCCCGTCCCCGAGTCGGGCGAGAATAGCATACGGCCCCAGTAGTCATTCTAACGTCCCGATGCATGTGACATCACGCCTACCAGACGTCTCCTGAATCCGGGCGCGTGTTTCATTATGTCTGTGGCACGACTGCTGAGTCCCGGTACACGTACCACGATTCCTTCGCTTGGGACTCATGATAGCACCTTCTCCTTTAATGCATCCACAACTACGGTTAAGGTCACGAGCCCCCTGCACTCACAGGAAGGGGTAAAATGTAGAAGTCAGCGCAAGCACATCTACGACTGTGTGGTCACCATGCAGGTCAGCCAGAATTCTATTTCTCGGTGAAAAGTCCTCACGTGATCACACTGCTACTCCCGAAATGCAGCATATGAATCCGACCTGGCTAAGAATTCAAGACAATGTTAATGCAGTAAAAATCACAATTGAAGGATCTTAAACTCACGAACACGCATCATCTGACTCCTTCGAGAGCGTAATGGACGGGGGCATAAATAAGTCAACGATACGCCTTCTCAGTCCTCTGAAGAGAGCCACGGTAAAAATATATCCGAGGAAATGGTATAAACTTCGTCAACATGAAAAACGCAGACTTTCAGAGTGAAGTTATCAAATCAGGTAAACATCCTCTCCCTGTTATCATTGGAGCGGTCGCGGGACTACTCGCTCCCGCGGGCGCGGTTGCGAGCGCGGCAGGGCGGATTCCAGACCGGCAACGATCTGGAATCAAAAATTCCGCCACGCGCGAGCGGCGAGAGTCAGATGGCTGCGGGACATTATGTACGAATGGTCGCCGCGGACGCGAGAGAAGTTATCAGGCGAAGGGAGCACATGTCTCGTTGCCGGAGAACTGGTCCATGCGCAAGGTGCCAACGCGGCGCGCGGGTTTTCTGCCGCCATGTCTCGCTCCCTCTCGCGCCTCACATGCATCACGCTCGTGTCTTTATCGTCTGCCGCCTCTCACACTCAACATGCACCTCGACTCATGGCTAACTGACAGGCCTCTCACTCATTAGCGCACTGCCTACAACTCTCCCGTTGAGGCCACGTGCGTGCAAGTTGGGTGCGAGACTACCACTAGTGGAGATGATCTAAAGACGGAATGAGCATAGTCAAATAGCGACAACAGCTGAGAGACCAGCGCGACCAATAATAGACCTTATAAGTAGTGGACCGATTGATCAAATCAGCACAAACACCTGTAACAAACATTGACGGCATCTATTGGAGCTGCAGATCTTCAGAGTCCCATTACACCTCTGTTGAGGCTACAGTGAGAGTAATTGAATGGAAGTTAGTGCATGGCATTAAAACAATGTCACTGCGCTCTCAAGGGAAGTTATAACAGGCACTTCAGACCTTGCAGTTACATGCTACGAAACGGCCAAGCAGAGTGAAATTGCTAATCCAAGCAGCGTTTTGGAACCAACCCTGCTATCTCACCACATCCCTGCGAGACGAATGCTGTGTGCGAGGCCAGTCAAGTCCAGCTGCTAAATCATAGTGCACACCATCTTATAGTATTAGGATTAGGCATAAAACTTCGTCAAGATGAAGTTGCACCACGGCACATCAGGACTGATGAGCAACAACAACAAGTGGAAGTGCTCACCGAGCTCTTAAGGTTCCTCCTATTTCTGAGAACCGCAGGCCGGCCTCCTACTAGAAGAGAATGCAAGGACCACCTCGATGTACTTGCCGCTAGATTAGCACGTTGGTGATATTTGTTTTGTTTTTATTTTCCTGCTCATGGTACTATTGGTATTACCATTGTGACGTTGAAGATAAACTTTACGTGGTAAGCGGGTCACTGCATACTTCAAATTAGGGAGAACCAAGCGCATACCGCACTCAAACCTCGGACTAAATCACTCCAATTCCCTTTTTTCTTTTACATATAAATAAAACAGTTGTAACACAACCAATACTCGTTGAATTGTCGACTCGTTGCGACACCAACTCTCCCTACGGTTCCGACCGTCTTCACGTTCTATTCACGTGAGTCTGCTGTTCGAGGAGACGGCAGATGACGGGGCACTCGCAAGGAGACAAGACGCAGAGGCCCACTCTTCCTATCTGACTCACACCGCACGCGCGTGGCGGAATGAGTCATGGACCAGTTCTCATGTAATCCACATGTCTTCCTCATTCTCATTGGAGTGCGTTAGCCGTCCTACCTCCTCATTCTTCCCATGACTCGTATTTTGTCCCCAATTCTTTCCTTTAACATTCATTAAACATTAGTAACATTGCAGCATTAGTGTCCTATCCTTTCTCATTAACACTCATTGATCCTAGAATGGTTTCTTTTGTAAGTACACTTTATAAGTAGTTGATGAAAAAGTGAAAAAATAGCACAACTGTCTCTGTAGCTTTAATTCATCTACCCAATAACTGGACACATTGTTTGAAGTTTTATAAAATTTATATTTTTTTGAGGAAAAATAATGGTTTACAGCTTGTCTTGAAGAGCAGAATGGCGGCCGTTCTTTTAGTACTAGAAATAGATTGCGCCATCACCTCTTCGAAGAGGTCGCGATTTTTATTCGATAGATAGCAGACTTCTGCTTACATGGAGATTGACACCTGTTAACGGTACAACAAAAACAACTGTAAGGAACACTCATCTTCACTTAGTGGTTCGTGGAAGAGGCATTTTCACTATCAATCAAATAAAAGTTGCGGTGAACTTTTTGAGTGCAATCGCGATCTGACCTTTTAATGCGCTATATGCTTAACTCTTCGCTTTAAGAGAAATGTTGTAATGATTTATTATTTTTCTCTAAAAATAAAAATTTTATAAAATTATTGCACTCGTTTCAGTCTTCTAATAACGTTTATAACCATAACAATACTAACAACACGCTGAATGAGCAGGTAGGGGAGGGTAATGGTGGGTGATAACACGTTCCAGTGCGAACATCGTGCCCAATGAGAAGGTAGGACGGCTAACGCGCTCCAATGAGAATGAGGAAGACATGTGCTCCCTTCGCCTGATAACTTCTCTCCGCGGACGCGGCGAATAGCGTGGCAAAAGTCGCCGCAATAGGGCGACTTCAACGGCCAGCGATCCGCGACTCATGACCCATGGTCCGGGATCTCGGAAGGCATTCAGGCTTAGACGAGGGTTGTTGTTTGCCGAGCAATGTGCGACAATTCTTTGCAAGAAAGTAGAACGTGGAGGACAACAGAATGGGCGGAAAGGGGAGGGAAGGTAGGGAACACCGAAACGGAAAGAAAAGTAAATAAATTTTGTTTAAAAAGCATGTACTAAGCGGGCTAGTGCCCGCTGTACACCGGCAAACCGGCAAAGTTTCTTAAAACGGGTAAGTTAGATCAGCCACATCTAGAGTTCTTTCCTTTACCTAGTTCTGTGCTCTCCTCCGCTGAGCGGAGGAGAGGATTGCTAGGATGCAGGCGTCGATCCGCTCGCGATTGGAGCACATTCTTCCGAAATCACGATTGGGGCGCGCTCTTGCGATTGGGGCGCGTTGTGATTAGGGTGCAATGGATAGATCCTTTGGATATTGGTACCTTTTTCCATATTGCATAGAGATTCTGCCCTTCCGCGTTATAGCAACTTGTTTCGTCACTTTAAACGCCTCCGTATGTTCGGTTTGTTTCTTCAATTGATGCATTGACTTTACAGTCACGCGCGGAAACATGATGATTTGAATTTCTACATGTCTCATCGACAGCGGTCGATGCATTCGGCCTCGAATGCAGGTACCGGTACCAGCGATACGGTATCGGCCCCTGCGGAGTCACGAGGCAGCGCCTCGCGCTCGCTGAGGTCAGCAAGCGCCAGCGCTGACGAAAGAGGGAGGGCCCCGGCTAAACCCATTCCGGCTTTTTCTCGTCTAGCGACTGGTTGTCGCGCTATGTCCTCTACTAACAGTCAGGACATCGTCACGTAAGATATTACTATCCTGAAAACTCTTCGACGAGCTCTGCTGTAGAGCAAACGTCCAAGCCGAAGTCGCCGCTGCTTTGGTCCTATTGTCAGCAATTGTCGCACAAGCCGCACATGTCGCCAAAGAGGTCGATCTCCTTTCAACGATGATGCCCACTTCGACAGTGAGTAAGCCTGTCTTCAAGAGTCTCGAGAAGCAGTATGTGTTTTAATAGTGATGCGTTGGCTTCGATTAGCCCTTTGCTGCCGATAGCTCTCGAGGACTATCGTATTAAAGCAGCGATCGCGAAAGCGTTTCAGTTGCTTTCCCAGCGTGGCTGGGAGCATCCACATTAAACAAGAGTTTTGATCTAGATTGGGACCTTCCGAGTTAATCCGATCGGTTATTTTGCACGGCTTCAACCCGTTTTGCCTCCGCTACCTCTACGGCAAAACTTATGTTTTGAATTCGCACACAACGGGGAGAAGGCTTCATTTCGGCAACGAATCATGTGCACTGCGCACTCGGGCTCATGCCCTAATTAAACATACAGTTGGCTTATGTCATACAAATCACGTGTACTGCGCACTCGGGCTCATGCCCTACTAAACAATTGGCTTATGCCATACGATATTAGTATGTTCCTGTGACCTGGTCGAGCTAGCTCCGGTCTTGAGCGGATGTTACTTTAACAGCATATAATGTATCACAATACGGGGTTAACAGAAGTTATAGAAGCGTTCACATACAGAGATCACATTGGCACCGATGGGCAATTAGGAATGACCATAAAGGTGTGGGTTCGACGTAGGATAAGAACGCTCTTTGGGTTTTCCATCTGCCAACCCTCATGACGTTTTCTGGAGCTATCCCCGCGCGGATCGCCGCTGTCGCGGCTCCACCTCTGAACGAATGTGTGGTAAGTTGTCGCGATCCAAGCCCTGCAGCCTGAAGAGTTTCCTTGATCCTGCGCGTGACGTAGTCTCTGGAAGGGGCTCCTCCCCGCTTGGAACTGAAAAGAAAGTCAAGCGCTGAGCATGTTTCGTTCAGCCTTTTGAGCTGTTCCCATAAAAGGAGCTTTCTTCCACCCAGGCGAAATGCCACTTGGGTTCCTATCCCTTGTTGGTCGACTTTTGACCTTTTCAGAAACAGCCACCAAACTGAATCGCCCTTAAAGGTGATATCCCCAAATTGAAGGGTGCATAGTTCACTGACCCTTAAAAAGGCGACATCCATCAGGAGAATCATGGTTGCCCCTATAAGATCTATGGTGGAACTGGATTTAAGTGCCCATCCTACTACAGTTTCTATGTCCCCAGGTGTGGATTTTTTTTCCTGTGCACTACTGGTGGACGGGTTCTGTCTGCCCCTTTCAACAACGCTCTTTGCACTTCCTGATCGCCTGCAGGTAGGGGACCGAAAAAGTGACTGAGAGCAGCTATTTGGTAATGTAGTGACTTCAGTTTACCCTGGTCAATAAGCGACGCTAAAAATAAATTCCTAAGCTTATGTAATGCTGAAGCCGGCACATTCCACTTCTCAATAAAGTGGAAAAAATCCTCCCTAACCCTCTTATAGAGAGAGAGAGCGTTCCTTTCGAGATACATGAATCGAAACAGGATAGAAGAATATTGCTAACGGAAGTTGGGAAGCCAACGCGCGTTGCCAACTCAGCGACTGCACATGCTGCTTCCCTTTTTGGATCCATCGGGATATCTGGAACGAAAATGATGATGCCAATTAACTGGCCGTTACTGTGCTCTTGTGGTGCGGAAAGCGATGACCTGTGCTGTGAGGTCGGCCAGTGGCGCGCGGAATACCGTACCCTGCACCTGCGGATACGTGCCGTCTGGGCGCCTTGTATCCCGGTGACCCATTTTCGGAGCACTCGGCGTATCTGCAGGGTACGCCGCCCTCGGACATACCGTGTTCTGCCTGTGAGTATTTAAGGGGGGCACTCTTGGCCGATATATGTATTTCTCTACATTTTCTACCTTTAGCTCTCTCATTCCTCAACTTGGGGTGGGTGGAGGGTCTCGAGCTGCCGAAATAGCCCGAATGGGGACCACTGACCTTGGTGGGCCCCGCCTTTTCGGCGGGTTCCCCCTTGGGGACGCTCTTTGTGGCGAACTCAAAACCCCATTTTTGCCTCCGCTACCTCTACGGCAAAACTTATGTTTTGAATTCGCACACAACGGAAATTTAAAGCGCGAGGGTTAGCAGATAAGGAGACGGAAGGCAAAATCAAAACTTAGAAAGGGGTCTTTGAAAGTGTAGGATTGTGAGTTTCCTTTGAGAATAGGGCTACCTGCGGGGAAGATAGTAATCATTTTAATTTCTGATATCCATTTTCCTTTCTCTCTCAGTTCACCGAAAAATAAATGAGATGCCCACATAGGAAAGCCCAAAATTCCTTTGCTATGGTTCTTCTTTGCCCAGATGACTGTTCTAGCAATCAAATATGGAGGGGGCACCCACCATGCAAATCCGGTTGTTCACCACGGTAGAGACTGGGATGCAAATGCATTAAATGATACTGCACTGGGGTCATACGCTCTAGAAATAAACTTTTCGCACTTGCTGCTTACACTAGACGCGAACATGTCTATAGTACATGTACCCCATGCATCTTCTAGTTCTGAAAAGGCTTCATCTGTTACGCTCCAGTCATCCAGGTCTATTACACGGGACGCTTCATCCGCTTCGACGTTGAACTCCCTTGCTACCCAGAAAAACTCAGCGTGAATGGAGGCATCTGCACAAAAGTTCCATATTTCTTGTGCAATCTCTTGAAGGTTCTTCTTCGTACTGCCTTTTGTCATGATAGCTACTGCTGCTTGATTATCACAGTGCCAAGCCACTTCTTCACCAAACAAATTACGTCTAAACGCTTTTAAGCCTAGTAGTACTGCAAACATTTCTCTAGCTGTACTAGATGTGCCCACCAGTTCAGCTGGGAGATTAGATGACCATTTTAATGAGGAGTTAGTGCTTAAATGGAGTACCGCTCCGGCTCCAAATTCTGAGGCGTCCGAAAAACAAACTAGTGCGTCTGACAGTAGATATGCGCCTTCTATAGAATGGCCTTTAAACGTGGAGTTCCAATTTAGGCAACCTGTGATTTCTGATCGCTCTTCACCGGAGAGCGGCCATCTGAAGGATAATGCCGTTCCTTCTCTCTCTTTCTCAGCAATCGCCGACACGACTGCTTTCCACTGTCTTCTCCGACCTGGAGGAATAACTAAATGCATTGAGGCCAAGGTGCCTTGCCATTTGAGTCTCTCCAGAAGAGATGGCCCTCTTATTAATAATAAGCGTCTTGCTAAACGCTTCGCCTTTTCCTTTCTTTCTCTTGTAACATCAATATTGAACTCCTTTAAATCTATCTCATGACCAAGCCATGTTAACTTCTGGAGGGGGCTCCAGGAACACTTCTCTTCGGCTGTGAAGAAGCCAGCATCCTTTAGATCTCTTTTAATCGACTGTATCGATTCTTCGCACCGGTGTGCGGAATCGGCCCAAATCAGGCCGTCGTCTAGGTATAAAGCAACGTTTATACCTTGTGATCTCCATTTTCCTAGTAGTGGTTTTAGCGTTTTGGTAAACACCATGGGGGCGGAAGCAAGACCAAATGGGAGCACTAGAAATTTATATAGGCACCCCTTCCAACAAAAACCCAGATACTTAGTACAGTTAGGGTGAATATTGATATGGTGGTACCCGGATTTTAAGTGAAGGATGCCATAAATCCCTCCTTTGGTAACATTGGTAGTACTTTGGAAAGGTCCTCAAATTTTACTGGAAATCTTTCAAGAGATTTATTTAAGCGGGAGAGGTCTAAAATTAGCCTCAACTTTTTACCCGTTGCGACCGGAAAGGGATTAATTCTCAAAAGAGAGACATCTGTATCAGTTACCACTTGGATCGCTCCCGCTAGTAATCAACTTCTTGACCTCATCGTCAACAAAGGCGCTGTACTGCTCAGCAGAGGCCGCGTTAGCTCTTATGAAACATCTTTCTGGCTCTGTTACGAAATCAAGCGAATAACCGTCCAACAGCACTCTCCTGCTGAATGAATTGATGCCAAGAGAGGACCAAAACATCCACATATAATGTATATTTCCAGCTCTGAAGCTTAACTGACCTCTACTGCTTTCCAGGTGCTCTGCACTCCTGCGCGAAGTGACCAAACCAGCCACAGTTGTAGCACATATCCCTTGGCTTTCCAGATTGCTGCTGCGATCTGGAACTTGGGTAGGCGGACGATTGCCTTCCCTGGTAGAAGGGCGAGGCATTCTGAGGAGCGTGTGCCCACGACGCACCCCCGTATCGAAAGGGCTTCCTTTTGAGGAATGATTCGTTGAAACGAGGTTTCCATGTGGTAGATCTCTCACTGACGGGTTTCTTCGTCTCCTTCTTATGCGTTCGAATGAAGTCCGCTACTAGAATAGGGTTAGAAACCTGGAGGTTTTCCGCTCTTGTGCGCTGATCGTAGAACTCGAATACTTCTGGCTCCTTATCAGCGATCACTAAGAGCTCGTTCCGTTGAGCTAGCATCGTGATTGCCTTGTTCAGAGAGTCCTTGACACTGTGCTCAGGCAGAGCTTTCGAAACAGTTCCCAGAATATTGAGCACACTGCTGTTGAACTCAAACTGACGACTTAGTCCCGTCTTCGTAAATAACGGCTTCGATGAGGAGTTCATACCTGTGCTAGTAGCCACTGCCACTGGATCTGCTATCCTTCTAACTTCAGCAATCAGATCCTTCCAGTCTGCTCGACTCAACGGGAATACTTCGTCGTCTGCTTCGGGCCTAACAGCAATATCAGTATTGTCGTCGTCGTCGTCCATGATATTAACGTCGTCGTTGTCGTTCATTAGAGTAATAGTGGGACCAACTACTCTCGAGCTGCCGAAATAGCCGGAATGGGGACCACTGACCTTGGTGGGCCCGCCTTTTCGGCGGGTTCCCCCTTGGGGACGCTCTTTGTGGCGAACTCAAAACCCCATTTTTGTGTGGAAGTTCCTTCACTAAATTTCAGCAAGAAAAATTTGGTTTCAGCTTTCATAAATGCTGTATTTATTGATTCACAAATGGATCGCCTATTGATTTCAAAGGCTGTCGAGGAGGTCAGAGAGGGTTCTCTCATTCAACCCACTTTCCGTCGCGGAAGGTGAGAAGTTGAGACTAATACTAGATCTCTCTGTTCTGAATAGATGTTTCCCAAGAGTTGGGATTAGATATGAAGATATGAGGAAGATTGCAACTCTGCTCCCGAGGGGAGGATTCGTGGCGTCTTTTGACCTCAAGTCAGGTTTCCATCATGTGAGTATGCATAAAGACTTCTCGAGGTTCCTGGATTTCAAATGGAGTAATGAAATAGTTTTTTTTTTAAGTTTGTCGTTTTGCCCTTTGGGATGTCATTAGCTCCATTTAGTCCTACCAACCTTTTCAAACCTCTCCTGAAAAAAAAATGGAGAGCCAAAGGCATTTGTTTGGCCATATATCTTGATGATGGCCTAATCTGGAGCGCATCCGCACACTGGTGCGAAGAGTCTGGGAAGACTATACGTGCAGATCTCGACTCTGCGGGCTTCTCGATAGCCGAAAGCAAGAGCTGCTGGGTCCCAACCCAGAAGCTAACATGGCGAGGCCATATGATAGATTTGAAAAATTTCGCACTAGAGCTTACTAGTGAAAGAAGAGCCAGAACTAGAGAGTTTGGTTTAAGGTTACTAAAGAACCGCAGCCCCTCTTTGCGACAACGACTCAAATAGCAAGGCTTTATCTCCTTCATGCATCTTGATACCTCTTTAGATCTGAAGAAGCGGTGGAGAGCCACGATTGGAGAGATAGCTGATAAGCAGTGTCCAGACTGCTCCAACCTTCAGGTGGAATTTAAGCAAGCAGGGAAGAAGTGGAAGAAGTGAGATAAGAAAGTGACTAGAATTCGAAAATTCTTTTAAAGGATTTTCGCTACATGCACCCCATGGAGTTTCCGAGAATGCACTCATCGCGTCATCAGACGCTTCGCATTTCGGTAGGGGCAGTACTTTATCATAACCATTCATCCAAAACTTTCTCATCACTTCTCCTTTCATCTACGTTAGAGTTCTCTTCGACTTTCCGCGAAACGTAGGCTGTTTTCTCAGCGACGAAGGCGTTCGCGAAGTCCATTTCTTCAGAAGAATGCATCTGTATTGCAATAACCAAGCAGCAGTAAGTATAAAAACTTAAAAAGGGTAGTAGTAAAACAGAGCTCCAAGAGTTAGCGGCAAGCTTCTGGGACTTTTGCGAAGCCTTGGCGCTCGAGATAGAACTTATCTGGATCCCAAGATCCTTGATTTCGGAAGCAGATTCAGCCTCCAGGTTCGTGCATCTAGATGACTGGGCAATGGAAGACGCGACTTAGTTTGAACTCAAAGACTCGGTTCTTGTTCAGTGGACATGTTCGCAAGTAATCGTACAGCCAAATGTCCGATTTTCGCTTCTAGATGGGCCACCAAAGGCGCATACGCAGTGGACGCATTTGCGCACGAAACTGGAGCGCTGTGGAACCAAAGACTCATTTGGTTGGTTCCTTCTCCCTATTTAATACCCAAAACCCTTCGCTGGGCAAAGTTCCATCCCGGTAAAGGAGTTTTAGGGTTTCCCATGTCGAAATCAAACCTGTTCTCCCCTACTTAGGATTTATGACCCCTGGATGCCCGAAATCAAAAGCCTCTTTGTCCTTCCAGCAGGATCACCGGTGCTGCAAGCAAGTGCTCTCTTCTTTACGTTTCGTGGTTCCACCCTTAACTTCGACTTCGCTTTTGCTCTAATAGCATTCTAACCCCCTCCGGGCTTTAATGGTTCCGTTCTATGTGTAGAAACTTCAAAGGGAAAGTTTCGCCGGAGTATATCGGAGGCGAAAATGATGAATTGAATTTCTGCATGTCTCATCGACAGCGGTCGATGCATTCGGCCTCGAATGCAGGTACCGGTACCAGCGATACGGTATCGGCTCCTGCGGAGCCACGAGGCAGCGCCTCGCGCTCGCTGAGGTCAGCAAGCGCCAGCGCTGACGAAAGAGGAAGGGCCCCGGCTAAACCCATTCCGGCTTTTTCTCGTCTAGCGACCCCACCCGCCCTCCCATTCGAGTTGGAAATGATGCTGAAAGCATATAAAATCCATTTACGGCTGTGATCGCGGCCTACGCCATACAGCAGCCGTCGACAGTCTCACATGGCGTCAGCAGTGGGTCCTCAGTAAGTAGCCACCATTATCGAGGCTTGTATCGATCTCGCTGAACGCCAGGAACGCTCAAGATCAACCGGAGAGCGAAGACCCAGTTCTTGGATTTTATTTCCAAGTTTCGTGTTCCCATATCAGGTCTTCCTAAATTGAGGAACGGTTTTGTGGCTCACCTAATCCATCTAGGCAAGGTTAGATCTCTAGTATACCACATCAGCGCCCTCACACATTTCTTCGGTACTCCGCCTTCGGACGATGCAAACGTCCCACGTTCTGAAAACGCTGGTTAGGATGGCCACTAAGACTTCGCCACCTGCTAAGCGTCATCCCAAGGCTTCCAAGTCCGACCTAGACATAGTAGTTAAAACGGCGCTCAACCAAAGCTCGGACGAAGCCGTCATAGTCCTCATCGCTTTCCAGGGGCTGCTAAGGACTGGTGAGCTTTGCGCGTTTCAGTTCCTACACTTTTCCTATAGAGGAGAGAGCATGTGGTAGATTCTGATCGCCAAGTCCAAGACCGATCAGACTGGAGTAGATACTAACGTGGCCATTAAATTAGACCTTACCCAGACCCTACTATGGTAGCGATCCTGTAAAATTAAAAGCCATCTGCTGCCACAGTCTTTTCTTTTCAGTTCACGCAACGGAGGCAAGCCAATGGAGATTTTGCTGTTCCAGTTATTAGGGCAGCTACCCACGCAGTCAGGACTGGGATTGCAAAGGGGAAAATCACGATAGTCGGTCATTGAAAGTCCTTACATTTAGATGCCCCACGGAACATTCCCCATTGTCATACTAGGATGACCGTAATCTTATTGGCCATCCCCTCGGGGAATTTAGTTCTACCTTCAGGAAGCCGTTAGCTCGTACCTCCACTTCTCCACAGTGGCGGTAGCATCTCGACCGACATGGTCGCCGACACTACGGCCTTCTCAGCTTTCCGCCGACGCTCACGGACACACTATGGCGTATATGTTGTTATTAGATTCAGAACATCTAATCTTCTCATGCCTCGCATGTATAATCCATTCGACCCTAGCGATGTTACGTTCAGAGTTAATATATCATCTAGTGACGCCTCAGTACGCGTACGATCCGACAATCTCACACGTGTATATGTATCCTTTACGTGAAACGACGCGTATGTATCTACCATACCACATGGATGTATGTAAAAGTATAACATGCATAACGAGAACGTATATACGCACGACGACGAGAGATAAAGCCTTCTCCCCCGTTCTATGTGTAGAAACTTCAAAGGGAAAGTTTCGCCGGAGTATATCGGAGGCGAAAATGACCATGTCTGTCAAATGTAACATTTGTCTCAAAGGTCCACTGGTTTTCAGCAGCATGTACAAGCACATAAGGGAAATTTATGGGTGCAATGAACAGGAGATAGAATTGTTCAAAGAGGATATAAAACTTGCGAAACATGGTGTTAGTGTGAGTTTCTTTTTCGGAATTTCCGGCAAGGCATTTTGGGAGTTGCTTGTTTGCGCATGTTAGTCCTTTCTCTAATTGGCTGAAAGTGCCTCACAGCCTTTTTATTTTCAGCATCTAAACTGTCACCGTATGAAAACATGATATATGAGCTGGAGGTCGAGGTGGCGGTCAAGCTTTTTTTTTGCATTTAGATAGCACATGATCGGATTGAACTCGAATTAATCGTAAGGAATCAAGACAAGAAGAACAGAATTCCCATTGTTTCTTGCCTAGGATTAGAGACTGTGCCTTACACCAACAGTGAGCTGGCTAAGCATTGCCAGAAGCAGCTTAGCGATGAGGGTGGTGACTTCACAATTGTTCAGCAAGGGTTCCTTCAATGCTGTTCCCACTTGGAGCTCTCTGTTCCATATGTGAAAACGGCGAGTGGCAATGCGAAGTTCTTGGCGATGCATACCCTCCTGAATCCTTATCGTAAAACCTCTAATTAAGCACCCAAAAATTCTGTAAAAGTCTAGAAGCGGCAGATAATTTGAGGTAGTACAATATCTTGCTTGTTGATGTTGGACATGCCTAGGATGTAAGATCCCGCTAATTTTTCTAAGTTATTAGAATCCTTGAGAATTCTACTCAACAGTCTCATTTTATTGCTTTTTAACAGTATCACTGATATCACCATTGTCTAGATGATTCTGGTAGCCATATCATATTAATGGTTGCCATCCGACATTTCATGCCTAATGTTGTAAGTATAGTGGATCTTACACTGGTTCTTCCAAAGTAGTGATAGTATAAAACGAGTACGATAATATGGAATGACTTTGACAACTAAATGCATGAAAAACGATTTCAACTGATAAAATATAATTATTAGTAAAGATGGTGATCGACATATACCTGTGCCAGTAACATGCCAACCTCAAACATTTCAGTGGGAGCTTTCAAGCTCTTCGGGACTCATTGAGTACCCTTGACAATGGCGCGTCCCAATGAGAATACGGCGTCGCAATCGTAACGAGCGGATCGACGCCTGCATCCTAGCACTCGACGCTACACTTACAACGCTGAAATTTTCACGTACGAGTTGTCGTGGGCGGGGCGATGGACTTGGGGCGCGGAACGGTCCCAATTATTTGACACCGGCGGCTGCCGCGACGCAACCGCGCCGCGCAATGACTCAGCTGTTTCGTGCGCGCGATCCACCGACACTCGAGTACTCTGACCCGTGAATTGAACATTGGGTTAAACCTCTCTCTACATTGGTGGAAATTACAATGCGTGGATTACACGAAAACACTACGCATCTCTACCACGGTTGTCAGAATGGTGGCTACCGCCCTTGCTTGCTGGCTGGCTAACTGGTCGATAACTGAAGTACGAAATTTCAGTCCATAAGAGCTCGAACCAGCAGTATATTGTATTGGGAAAATAGCTGTAGTCCAGCTCAGATAATCAGCGACTTTGGGTCCATGATCAACTAATCGTCTTTTCGAAGGGGTTGTTCGTAATTGTTAAGCATGAGCAACCGTCGAATACTCGTGAAATCGTCAGCTAATACTACAACAATCACACCAGAAACCTATACCATATTTGTACTAATGAGAGAAGGACACACCAGGTCGCAGTGACACTTGGAGGTAATATGTGCAGTGATTTTACGAAGGGGCGAGAGCATAACAAATATTCCTGGAATCAAGGAGCGTGCAGCAATGTAGAAAGAAGCGCCGGCAGTCGCGTATACCTCAGTTTGATCCAAGTTTCGTTACCCACCCAGGCAAACTTAGTCATCTATCGCTCTGAGGGCGGTGAATTCGTACCAGATTTCTCTGAAAAACATAAAGCACAGATTTTTTGGTTAGCTGTCTGTGTAGTAATCTGAATACGCATCCATTACCGCCTCACAATAGTCTGTGGAAGTACATTTCGTCATTCTTTTTCCCAAACTTTGTTTCAGGGAGGAAATAAACATCCATAATGTTCAAAGCTGCATCCGCTGACACGCATCACCTCAAAGTGCCGTGACCACCCGTTCTCCTTTTCTTGAATGAGCGTTAGCCTACTTGGAACCAATTAAGTGTAATTATTGAGTGGAGTTGTTCTCATTGCGGCAGATTCAACGGTCTCGAAGCAGCAGTGCTGTGAAAAGAGCGCGCAGCGCAGCAAGCGCAACGCCGCAATGTGACGCACGCGAAGTCGCGGCGCGGCAGCCGCCGGTGCCGAATAATGGCGATCGCGCGGAACTCACCATGGAGCGCGCTCTTACTGATGCGGCATGCATGGAACAATACATCTCGACTATTTTGTAAGTGAACAACTTGGAGATCCATAACGAGGTGCGATCCTACTGATGACAAATGCAAATGGGGTGCCATTTCGACTAATTCCCTTGTTGATTGTTACTTTTTCATCCTGTTTTCCTGTATATTGCCGCGGGAAGGGATTTTGATGTCTGTTTTCGTTAATATTTGTCGCATTCACCTCGGTTCTGTGCTGCTGCACAACAGTGAGTTGCTTCGAAGGAGAAACTGATCGCTTGCTTTCTCAACAATTACTCGTTCCTCTTAAAAAAATATTAACTACTGATGATACAAGGGAATGCCATTTTGATAGTACCTTTCAGAGTTTCAAAGTTTTGTTATACGTTTCCATTCTCTTTTGTGTCATTTTTTTTTGATTCGGTAGATTGACACAGACTGCTATGACGATGAAACATAACATATGTCTCGTTACAGTCATTTCTAATTTTTATAACGTATTTCCTGCATATGATACGCCTTGTGCAGTTTGATAACTATAAGCATCTCTGGAGTTCGATGTGACGTAACACGGTCGGTTTAGTTTGTAGTCACGGCGAATCTGAATGAGTGAACCAACCATGACCAGCCGTTTCGTCAGAAATGAAAAGGACATGATGAAATACTCATTCCAAATATGTCAACAGTCACATCCAGTATCGATGGCCTTTAGGTGCAGTATCTTTCTGCAGTCACTTACACTGCAATTCTTATCCATCTACACTCTTCCTACTTGAACATAATCTTTTTGTAGCCATAGGTTTTGAACTATATCCTCAACTTACCATCTTCTATTTTTGTTAGCAAATGTGAAATCACAGTTAATAAACCAGGTGTTCTAGGACATGGACTCAAGTGATGTTGAGTGTGCTGTTTGCGGAAAAATGTTGCTGAAAAGGAATATTGTCGATATCATCGCAATGTACACGGCGTCTCTCCAAAAACGATAGAAGAAATGAAAAACAGACGAAACTAGCTGAAAAGCAGAATACGGGAAAGTCCACGTTAATCTGTGAATTATGTGGAGCAGTGTTTACGTCGAAAAACGGGCTGAAAATACATATGAACTCGAAGCACTCAGACGATTTACCAACTCTGACGACTGTGCCTTGCCCTCTTTGCGACTCTGTGTTCGCGACGCATCGACACCTTAGTGAACACTGTGCCAAGAATCATTCCGATGACGACTCTACTGGTAGACCTCAAGACTTTACATTTCACAAGGAGATTTTCGAGAACTACAATCTATATAAGGTTTGTTTGTATAAACAAAGTCCTACTGTCCCACTAGCGCATGAATTTTCGTTCAGGAAGAGTACGATAAGATGTGTGACCTCCACGCGACATCTTTCTTTTGCAGAGCGAGTAAAAAAGATTCGGTCGTGTCCTACATGAGGTTAAAGGGATATCATAATAATAAGAGGTTGCAAAAAAGGCCATTACACCATAAATGCTTATGATGAATAAATATTAAACACACTGTGTTGGCTGCTAACTTATGGTTAGTACACTCGTCATGGCTACTGCATCCAGCTGTAACAATAAATTCAGCCCAGTTGAATTTCATTATGGCTGGTAATGTACTAAACAACATTCTCCTGTGAATTAGACACACGAAGACAAATACGTGCCGTGAATACCGATGTTTACCTCGTTTCCAAACCTACTTCACCGCTTTTAAAAGCGAATAGGTGAGATTTCGGCAGCGTAAGAAGTTCTCGCCCACTGCAGTGGATGAATCTTGCGTCCTGCGTATCATAGAAAACGATGGGGAGGTGTGTAAGATGAAATAAGCCATCCAATTCCCACCAGTTCCGGCTAGTTGCCCGAATCCCTGCACGTCGCATAAGTTAGAGCGCGCTCCACGGTGAGTTCCGCGCCCCAAGTCCATTGCCCCGCCCACGACAACTCTCCCGTGAAAATTTCAGCGTTGTAAGTGTAGCGTCGAGTCATCCTAGCAATCCTCAGCGGAGGAGAGCACAGAAACACGAGCCCGCTTAGTACCAAAAAACGGCCGAAGTGGTGTGTCGAATGACTGCTACCGCTCGTTCTCTACCTGAATAAAACCCTCACAACAGATATCAAGTTTCTTCAAGGCATATGTAATATTAGGAGTGGGGGGGGGGGCAAAAGTAATGAAACAAATTGAAAAAATTCTTTATCTCTTTATAATTCAATAAGGTAGAAGACGTACTTCTCATCCTGCTTTAAGATTGAGTCCAGGCTGCTCGAGGTTGGGAATCGGGAGAGATTTACGCGACACAGGTCGACTCGTCAGGCTGGGGTTTCGGCATGAGACAGACTGCGGTTTAGGCATGCTTCTGAAAAGGGCGGAACTGGTAACTTCTCAGGTGGCCTTCAGTAGGTAGCATACCTGTATCACCTGTCGTCCCGTTGATCATCGACTTGCTTGAGCGGGCGCCAGCAGCGTCTCCATTCGTCCCTGTCGCGTGCCAGAGTGGTCCAATGGATCCTCCTCGCTCGAAGAACACGAAGCGTCTTATCGTCCGTTCAGAATTTTCACGAAGAAGTCCGGCCTGACCACCTAATTTCCGACGACTTGGCCCATGCGACAGCGAAAGCGGCAGCTTGTACTCTCGCGACACTTCGAAGAGCTTCGTAATGGTGTGTATGTGGTCGATCGTGCTGAATCCTCTCCGAAATTCTGCTTGTTCGCGTGGCTGTCCTTCGTCCAGCGTTCTGCTGATCCTATTCAGGATGACTCGAGTGAACAGCTTGTAGACTACTGACAGCAGGCAGATCGGGCGATATTTGCCAATGTCGTGCACGTCTACCTTCTTGTACAGCAAGACGGTCTTGCTGGTCTTCCACTTAGATGGAACCTTGCACTCCGACAGATAGCGCGTGAAGAGCCGCGCCAGGGTGTTGATTAGCGCTGGCGGGAGGTTCTTCAGGTGTTCGGGTCTGATCCTGTCAGGGCCGGGTGCTGTACGTTTCTTCACCGACGAGATGGCGTGTCGGATCTCGGAAGGGAGAACAGAGGGAACGGCGTATCCATCCTGCGGAAGATGGCATGGGGGCAGGTGGACGTGGCTATCGAAGAGATCGGAGTAGAAGTCGTGGATGACCTTCTCCATGGTCCTTCTGGAAGAGGTGACGGTTCCGTCGGGACGTCGGAGAGCGGTCATCTTGGTCTTGAAGTTGGCGAAGTTCCGACGGGCATTGCGGATGCTCAACCCTGCCTCTGTTGCTTCAGCCAACACTTCCGCCCTTCTCCCCTTGAGATGTTCCTTTAGCTTCGCAAGCTCGGACGTCAGCTGGTAGTTGCCTGATTCTCGTACTGCTCCACGCTGGCGTATAAGCTCGAGAGTTTCCGGAGACAGGCGTCTCTTGGTGATCTTCAAGCTCTCGGCTCCCTTAGCACTATCGTGGAGATGGTGCACGAAGCGGTCGTATTCCTCATCGACGTTGTCCATGACGGCATCTTCCCAAAGGCCGACAAGAGAGGTGTAGAGGTCCCAGTTGACGGTCATTCTGGGACTCCTCTTCTTGAACTTCGCGGCCTTCTCTCCTTGACGCGAAAAGCGAAACCTCGCGCGAAGGAGGCGGTGGTCCGATCCCGTGTAGAACTTGGGGACAACGGAGGCGTCGGTCAGGCAATACAGGTCAGGTAGCATACAAACATAAAAATACGATAAGCACGAAACCAGACTCGGGACGAGATATGTGGACACGGCATGGAGAGTCATTACTTTTGCCCCCCCCCCCCTCCCTAATAGAGTAAAACATGCCTGCTTAACATTAACATTAATGAATTATATGAATTATCTTCTACTAAGAACTTGGGTGCAAGTTTAGGGCGAGAGGTCCATCCTCTTTTTCCTCAATATACGGAACTTTTTTGAAATTTTCCTAAATGAAAACGTTAGGCCCGTGATCCCGTGTAGAACTTGGGGACAACGGAGGCGTCGGTCAGGCAATACAGGTCAGGTAGCATACAAACATAAAAATACGATAAGCACGAAACCAGACTCGGGACGAGATATGTGGACACGGCATGGAGAGTCATTACTTTTGCCCCCCCCCCCCCTCCCTAATAGAGTAAAACATGCCTGCTTAACATTAACATTAATGAATTATATGAATTATCTTCTACTAAGAACTTGGGTGCAAGTTTAGGGCGAGAGGTCCATCCTCTTTTTCCTCAATATACGGAACTTTTTTGAAATTTTCCTAAATGAAAACGTTAGGCCCCGTTTATACTTCCATCGCCGGGCGACGCGATTCCAACGGCGCGATGCGTCCAATCGCGTCGCGCTGTTTCGCACGGCGATGGGCACTCCGAACGAGCCGGCGACGCGATCCGCGATTACGCACCATTGCGTACTTGCACACACGCAACTATGCACACATTTGCGGGTCCACGTCTGTTTACTCTTTTTTCTCCGTATTTTTCTCTCTCTCGCTGTAGGTTTTGTTCTGTGGTCGTTGCTGACTTGTTCACCTTGCTTTTCTTATGTCCTTAACCATGGTTGCTCCGTTTCAGGTCGCCGGCTTTCATCTTCAAGGGAGCCGAGAACACTTTTCGCTTGGAGGTGAGTGTCTCTCGCATTTTAAATGTCGGCTAGTGTTTAATTTTTCGTTCTCGATGTATGCCTTGTTTCGTGCTTGCTATGAACTCATCTCAATCCGTCTTACAATTTCCCCTTTATCCTCATTATATTATATTGTATGTATTATCTTATGCATTATATTATTAATAGCATTTTACCATTAGTTTTATTGTCATATCCATTTTCTTCATAGCTTAACATTTTCAGATCAGTTCGCCACTATGGTTTGTGCTGTCCAGCTGTTTCAATTTCAATTTATTACATGCTGTTTCGACGGACTTCACCTGTTCCCTTCGCCTCGATTCCCCTCCGCACCTCATTCCCACCGCCCCTCCCCCTCATTACCCTTCACCCATTGTCTGCTATCCCATACTATTGCCCTACCCAATCAACTATTCCGTCCAATATTCACTGTTGCTATTCTGCTTACTTCTTCTCGCTGCTGATGGTTATGTCCAGGTACGTTTTATGGTATTTCCACTCGCCCATTGCAGTTGCCTGGTATGAGGTGGACTTGTGGCAGAACTCATTAAGATTCTCGCCCATGTCCTCCTTATACTGGCTCACATTGCAGTCTGTTTACTGTTTCCTGACTAGTGGTTTCGACGTTGGATGATGTTGACATCTGAGAGTAATGGGTGGGGAGGTGATGAAATCTGGGAGTCATGGGTTGGAAGATGGTGCAATCTGGGAGTCACGGGATGGGAGATGGTGAAATTCTGGAGTCATGGGTTGGGAGGCTATAAAAGGCCGCTCTTCAAGAGGTCATGGAGCTGTCCTTAGCTGTTATTCTTCCCTTGGAAATTTACGTTTTTTTGTTTCCTTGTTTTTGTTTCTCCTGCTCGAGCCTGCTTTCGTTCTTAGATGTGCCTAACATCCTTGATTGTTTTTTTCACATTTCAGTAGTGCAGAGTCATTCGTCTTTCGTCCCGCCGCAGACATGTCGAGGTATGTCTGATAATCCATTGCAGTTGCCTTCTTGTCGCATGAGTCTTTTTCGCTTCATAAGTCGCATGTAAGAGATCTTGGAGGGCCTGTTATACTTTTTTAGGAGCGAGTCTTTTTATGGGCAGTTTTTCGCCAATGCGTTGAAGATTCAGTGCGCTATTTGTCGCTTCAAAGGGTCCGTCTTACTTCACTTGTTTGTAAGGGGTTATGCCTTTAATACTTTTGATGGAAAACTCTTTTGTTTATAGGATGAGGCGTTGTGTTCATGTGATTGCTAAGTGCGTCAAGATAGCTTTGCTGGCCTCTAGTGGGAGTTCTCGTCGTGTGCGTCCCTATATACGAAGTGCACACGAGTTAAGAGTGCATACAAGGTTCCTAACATTCGACGACTATCTCACATCGTTGAATGGAGATAGCTTCCACACCTACACGAGGACCACTGTCGAGGAGTTCGAAAACATTCTGGCACGGCTCGCACCTAGAATATCACACATGGCACGCCACAGGGCGCCTATTTCGCCACGCCATCGGCTGGCCATCCTACTGCAGTATGTTTTCTAGTCTGGTGTCTTTGTTTGGATGGCAGATTTATCAAAGTTTGCTGAGTTACAGTTATCTTGGGCACGGTATGAGTTTCACATGCCTTGCCCAACACACAAGAACTGGAAAAACAACGGTGGCCGAAATCGTCTACGAAGTCTGTTCTGCACTCATCCAAGGCAGTTTAACACTATTTAAAGCATCGCAACCTCCTGGTTCAGGTTTTCTATTTTTCAGAATTTTCGGACGATGTCTTGGCGCTGCCAAATCGTCAAACATGGGCCGAGAGTGCACGTGGATTCGCTCAGCGAGGGTATCCGCGTGGAGTTACAGCACTAGACGGCAAACATTTTCGCTGCGCTGTATGTTTTAGTTACAGCCTTAAACATTGTTTGGTATACTTTGCTCCCTTTTCAGAGCCCCCAGAAGTCCGGCAGTTCTTATTACAACTTCAAGGGGTACTTCTCCGTTGTGCTGCTTGCTTTGGTATCCAGCTCAGGAGCATTTCTTATGGTAGATTGTGGTGGGAAGGGAAGGGTCAGCGATTCAGGTACTATTGAATCATTGCTTTAGAATCATTTGGATCAACGTTGTCCTGAAATCTTACTTTGTTTAGGACTTTTCCGCTCGTCGGCCATGGAAACGTTTTTGGACGCCGAATTCGGCTCCTTTCCTGAACCAGCACCATTGGCCGGTCACGGAGTCGTGAACTACCACATCCTGTGCGATGGGGGTTTCGCCCAGACGGTTCATATGCAGCGCCCTTTTACTCAAGCAGAAGCAGGAACATCGCAGAAACTGCTCCACTTCAACAAGTGCTTCAGCTCGTATGTCTATAATGTATTTTTTTTCTTCTTATATTCACATTCTCTGTTGTACTTTCAGAGCCCGACAAATCGTTGAGCGTGCTTTTGGAGTCCTTTCCAGTCGATTCAGACTGTTTTACCGTCCTATGGTTGGCACTCCTCTACACCTCAAGCAACAAATCGTGGCAGCCGTGGTAAGCAATTTGCTGACCTTCAACGTTTCGTGTGACTATACTAGCACTTCAGATACTTCATAACCTTCTCCTGAGAAGTGTTGGGCTGGATGAGGCTGTTTCCCGCTTTCCGCCAAGCGCGCCCACCACAAATGACGGAAACTTCCAATCACAGTCTTCGATGTCAGAAGCGAAGAGGCAACGAATGCGGCTCGTCAACTACTTTGCTGAGAGAGACAATGTTATTGACCGTTAACTATCCGTTGACTATTGTTTATGTCGTTTTGCTTATTTGATGAAGGCGATAATCATGTATTATAAGCTAATCATTTATAAATCGTATGTTTAAATCATTTATTTTGGAGTGCTATTAAACTCAGTGTGAATAGACTAATTAAATAAATCATGCTCGGTGCCTGTACATGCATGAACATAATACAGAGGACAATAATAACAATAACATGCAAGAATATCGGCATAACAAGAACATAACACGACAGGAGCATAACATAACAGCAACATAACATAACAGGGGCATAACATACCAGGAACATAACATAACAAAAACATTACAGCATCCTACTCATCCATTTCGATTACTTCCTTAGCAATCGAAATTTGCAGTTCGTCCACTTTGATCTTCCAGTATTGCGCACGACGCATGTCCCTTTGCGCAAGGTTTCGAAGCGAGTGCGCCAAGTTCATGCCTAAACGTAGTTCTATTCTTTAATAAATAAATAGGCAGCTATTCAATAAACATAAAATGAATAAATAAAATATAAAATAAATAAACAGTGCAAACTTACAAGCAACGTCGTAGTGATCCAGTTCCCTTCCCTGATCCTTGAGAGCGCTCGTCAGTTCTTCGATGGGATTTTTCCTTTGCGAGTCCGATTTCGGCTTTCGCTTTTGCCTTTCCGTCGAACTAGCCAACGCGGACAACGGCTGCGACACAGACTCCTGAAGTATTACCACTCGACAATTAGAACCAAAAAGAGTGATGTCATACCTCCGAATCTTCTAGCAGGACAACGTCAGGTTGCTCCTTGCTAGAACTAGGGACCACGTTACTAAATCGCAGTCTGAAAATGGCTATTAGAAATGAAATCATTAACTATCAGAAAGGCCATTACACGAACCCGGTGCTCACAGTTGGAGCCAGAAACTGCAGGGCCTTCCAGAAAGGCCACTCCTCCATTCGCCTTTGGATGCTATCTGCTGCGCTTGCACCTGAGCTCCGAGCCAGGTGCATCCTCAGTTCCCTCTTCTTCTTGATGAAGACATCGCGCAAATTTTTAAACGTGCTCTGGAGCTTCCCCACTGTAATTAAATTTTAAGTAACTTGCCATAGTTGACTGACTTCTCACATTCTAGCTCACGTTCGAATGAACGGCCAAACTGGCCCTCCATTTCCTGTTGGACGGCCTTCCAGGCCATTGCCTTCCCATAGCTATCCTTATAGCCTTCGGAGGTTTCATCCCATAGCACGCTATGGTCGTGGATGAGGTCGATCAGGGTAAATCTCTCTCCTTTCGAGAGAGACTCCACTGGTGATTGGGGGTCGAGCTTCACCTTTTTTAGAGCTATAACAGGTAAGTCGAAACGCCATCTAAACTTGGTTGCACACACAAAGAGCCCACGTGGTCTAAACTTCGCACCTGGAGCCCTCACACTGCACGGCTCATCTTCATCCATGGCTTGAAAAGTGAATGCTGCAACCCAAAGCAATCAAGGATGTTAGGCACATCTAAGAACGAAAGCAGGCTCGAGCAGGAGAAACAAAAACAAGGAAACAGAAAAACGTAAATTTCCAAGGGAAGAATAACAGCTAAGGACAGCTCCATGATCTCTTGAAGAGCGGCCTTTTATAGCCTCCCAACCCATGACACCAGAATTTCACCATCTCCCACCCCATGACTGCCAGATTTCACCATCTCCCATCCCGTGACTCCCAGATTGCACCATCTTCCAACCCATGACTCCCAGATTTCATCACCTCCCCACCCATGACTCTCAGATGTCAACATCATCCAATGTCGAAACCACTGGACACGAAACAATCAACAGTCTGCAATGTGAGCCAGTATAAGGAAGACATGGGCGAGAATCTTATTGAGTTCTGCCGCAAGTCCACCTCATACCAGACAACTGCAATGGACAGATGGAAATACCATAAAACGTACCTGGACGGTAGCTGCAGTAGCAAAAGCAGAATAACAGCAGTGAATATTGGACGGCATAGCAGATTGGGAAGGACAGTAGTAGGGAATAGCAAATAATGGGCTGAAGGGAATAATGAATGGGGAGGAGGGGTGGGGAAAAGAGGCGAAGTGAATAGAGGTGAGGTCCGTCGAAACAGCTGGACAGTACAAGCCTAACTGATTTGAAAATGCTAAGATATGGAGAGAAAGGATATGACAGTAAAATAGTACTATTAATAATGTAATGGTATAATAATAATAATAATAATAATAATAATAATAATAATACATAATACATAATAATACATGATAATAATATATAATCTAATATAATGACGATGAAGATAAAAGTAAGGCAAATAGACATGAGATTATGCGCTGCCAATGGATGGCTGTGAAGAGAATATGTATGCAGTGGTTTACCTTAACGTAAATATATACACTTCAGGAAATAAGGGCGGGATGCGCGCCAAGGTTATGCGCTACTCAGGGACACGCCTCTGGCACTCTCGAGGCATCGGTGATCCTAAGGGTCATAGGACGGATACGCCTCTAGCGCTCACAAGCCATGGCTGATCCTAAAGGTCACCAATGGATCGTGGATACGCCAGAGGAAATTCGTATCGAAAGGGATATGGGGTGTGGATGACTACTACATCAATAAATAATAAGAACACTAATAAATAAAAAGGCAGAACACAATCACGATAGAAAACAGTGTAAATAAACACGAGAGAGACACTCACCTTATGGCGAAATCCGCATCGCCTCCATCGAATCCTGGCGGGCGGACGAATCCGGGCGGGAGCACGAATCCGGGCGGGCAGAGACCTGAAATCGAACGTACAGGTCAAACACATCATAAAAAACAAAGCAGGCCATGAAACCAACAAATAGAAAGACACACAAAAGAAATAGGCAGGCATTAACACGAGAAAATGACACACACAGAAAAGAGACTCACCTTGTGGGCGCTGTGGGCGAAATCCGCCGCGCCCCTTCGAATCTGTGCGAGCGGAGGCCTGAAATCGAACGTATAGGGTCAAACACATCATAAAAAACAAAATAGTTCATGTAAGCAACAAATAGAAAACCGCGGAAAAGAAATAGGCAGGAATTATCATGAGAAAACGACACAAACAGAAAAGAGACTCACCTTGTGGGCGCTGTGGGTGAAATCCGCCTCGCCCCATCGAATCTGTGCGAGCGGAGGCCTGAAATTGAACGTATAGGGTCAAACTCATCACAAAAAACAAAATAGGCCATGTAACCAACAAATAGAAAGACACACAAAAGAAATAGGCAGGCATTAACACGAGAAAACGACACAAACAGAAAAGAGACTCACCTTGTGGGCGCTGTGGGCGAAATCAGCCTCGCCCCGTCGAATCCTGGCGGGCGGACGAATCCGGGCGGGCAGAGACCTGAAATCGAACGTACAGGTCAAACACATCATAAAAAACAAAATTGGTTATGTAAGTAACAAACAGAAAACCACGGAAAAGAAATGGGCAGGAATTAACATGAGAAAACGACACAAACAGAAAAGAGACTCACCTTGAGGGCGAAATCCGTCTCGCCCCCATCGAATCCGGGCGGGCGGCAACCTGAAATCGAAAGCATGAGGTCAAACAGAAAAACAAACAAGAAGAACAAAGCAACAACAAGAACAACAAAGCAAAGAACAGTACGTTAACAACGAATAAAAAACACACAAACCAATAAGGTGATAATAAACATGAGAAAATATCAAAATGGAAGAAACACTCACCTTGTGGCCGAAACCCGGCTACCCGACAGCGAATCCGAGCGGGCAGGGACCTGAAACCAAACTTTAAAGGGTTTCGAGAGGCAAAAACGGCATTCGACTAAAAAAAAATCAAAAAAGAAGAGCGAGTGCGAGCCAGCACTCCAAAAATCAGCTGATTGCTGCCATACCTCGCCCCAATCAACCGCGACCGCGCCCCAATCCACCGCGATCCATCGCATCGCACCCATTTCGAGGGCGATGCGATCCGACGCAGGGCGACGCGATTCATCGCGGGCTCACGCGATTCATCCCGGACGGCTGGCGATGTCGCTGGGCGACGCGATCAATCAATTTGGCCTCATTGCGTGGCCATCGCGTCGCGCCGCGATGAAGTATAAACGGGGCCTTAAGCACAATTACAGAAGTATTATTGCTCTAGAAATTCACTTAGAGTTGGTGAGCTCAAGAAAAGCTGCCAGTGTAGAGGAAGATACAGGATGGGCTCCTATCTAGACTTTCATCAAAACCTGCACATTATGTGTTAGGAAGTGTTCATAAAATCAGTTTCACTGCGATGAATGCCACAGTTCAGTGTGCCACCTTTTCAGCTTTTCATGAAAAAGCACCATCTAAAAATAGATTGAACATAAGAATGTTCGGTACTAAGCGGGCTGCTACCCGCTCCATTATGAGACCACATGGTCGTGGATCACCGCTAACGCGGCAAGGGATGGAACTCCGGGGTGTGGCTCAGGGATGGGCGGAAATTTTGAAAATTTTCCCAGAAAACAGGAAATCGCTTTCGTCAGAAAACAGAAATCAGAAAACAGAAAAGCCAAAAACGCCAGAAAATCAGAAAACAGAAAATTTGGAAATTATCACACGATCTTGCTTTTGTATGACTAGAAATGTAGTCGTAGACCAGCGTTTTATTTTGTAAGCGTTTATAAAAATTTCTACTACATTCCAGTCTACTGCAATCAACAAGTTGTAAATCTGGACTGATAGATCCTAGGAATCTCGACACGTGAAGTACACAACATTACTCATCAGCCCCGTTTCACCGCGAACGCCTCAATCAGATAATGGTCCCACTAGTAAGAAACTTTTAGAGACCGAACACGATGAATCAGTGATCACTGTTTCCATATTTCAACTCAATTGCTGGAATTTGTAGAACCACTCTCGCAACATACTCTAAAGCTGTGCAGAGATTCGTTGAGTATTACTGGCTCCGCTAGAATCTGTACTCCTAGTTCGTTTCGTTCTTGGTCATACCTTTCCTTGTAGTAGCCTAGTTTCCGCGTAACTGAAAGTTCTCAGGCCAACTTACCAATGTTCTTTACAGCACCTAGTTACTGCTTAGCCGACTAAAGATGATGTGCACTGGCTTGGTGCCTTACAGTACAGTACGAGATTTTGACTGAAGGGGCTGTCAGCATAACAGATCTTAGGTGAAGGTGTTTTTTTGAATGCGTGCGTAGACACCATATAATGAAGACCGAGCGTATACCCTCTTTATCACATTATTATTTCATCTCATATCTATATATCATATTAAATCTCAGTGGAAGACCAGCAGAACCGCCTTGCTGTACAGAGGACTGTACGACATTAGCAACAATCGCCTGGTCTGCCTGATGTACGTAGTCTATAAGCTGTTAACTCGAGTCCTCCTGAATAGGATCGGCAGAACGCTAGATGAAGTACAGTCATGCGAACAAGCAGGATTTCAGAGAGGATTCAGTACGATCGACCACATACACATCATTACGAAGCTTATCGAAGTGTCGCGAGAGTACAAGCTGCCGCTGCACGTTCACCTGAAGAAGGCATTCGACTCTGTCAAAAGAAGCGGTCGTCGAAGTCCTGCTCGTTCAGGGCGTTCCTACTGTGTACATCAGAGTCCTTCGAGAGCTGCAGAGTGGATTCATGACAAAGATCTCGCCATTCTACAACAACGTCGTTGCCAAAGTGAACAGAGAGGTTCGATGAGAGGGTACTATATCCCCGGTTCTCTTCTGCGCCACCCTTCAAAACGTCATTCGACAACTAGAATGGGAAGACATGAGAGTGAAAGACGACAGACGGCACCTACACCATCTAACACCGAGCGCTAGCCAGGCAGAGCAAATGCTTGCTGGCTTCGATCGTGGATGTGGAACATTGGACTGCAGCTGCATCTTACGAAGACGATGTTCATGAGGAACGGACAAGTTTCTGACGCCCCACTCTCACTCAATGGAACGAACATCTTCGAATGCTCCAGATACGTGTATCTGGGTCGTGAAGTCAACATGAACAACTAACTAGCGCCGGAGCTGGGAAGGAGGATGCCAGCGGCTTGAGGAGCTGTCAAGAGAGTCGTGGAGAAGACGCAGAACGTCGGGTTCCGTACCCACCTTTTCGACTTCACTGTTCTTCCTGCACTAAAAGACGCATCAGAGACCTGGGCCCTACGAAAGCAGGATGAACAAGCGATCACTGTCGCGTAGCGGGGAATCGAGAGGACAATGCTCGGAGTGATACGACTCACGCAAGTGAGAAAAGGCCTCGAGACTTCCGAGCTTCGCCGACGTTCGAAGATCAGGGACGCTGTCGCATAGGCCAAGTCGTCGAAAATTAGGCGGGCCACGTAATGCGCTTCGCAGACACCGAGTGGACGAGAGCCATCACCGACTAGACTCCACGGGATGTCAAGAGAACACCAGGATGCCCACCTACGCGTTGGTCAGACTTCGTCAAAGCCCTGAATAAACAATATGACGCTCTTCGTGTCCCTCGTGCGAAAAGGATTCTTTAGATACCCTGGCACGTGGCATGGACGTGTTGAGAGGCTGCTGGTGCCCGCTTGAACAACTCGATGATCAATGGGACGACAGATGATATAAGTGATAAATGAGAAATTTCGTGTATCAGTACTGTATCATTACAGCAGCGAAATCGAAGGTAACTAAAACTTTTCTGTCTCCTACTAATTTGTGACACCAAGGAGGAATCTTCATAGTTAGAAAAGTAGCTTCGACGAAGGCTCCGCAGAAAGCGATATTGGGGATGACCGACTAACAGTGATCAATTTTTTAACCGGAGGTGGAGAATAACCCTACCCACAGTAACTCTAGGACAAGTGGTTAGTTAGTACATAATTTAATGCCCTCAGAATACTAGTTTTAAAGTTTTAATATAAAATTTTTAGTGATAGTTCATGAGTATGCGGCGCAGTTACTATACGAGCACAGCATGTGGCGTTTTTGTATGTGCTCGTATAGTAACTGCGCCGCATACTCATGAACTATCACTAAAAATTTTATATTAAAACTTTAAAACTAGTATTCTGAGGGCATTAAATTATGTACTAACTAACCACTTGTCCTAGAGTTACTGTGGGTAGGGTTATTCTATTTAAGATGCTTTAGAAATACTATTATGGAATGAAGCTCACTATTCTATAATACTTTTCGAATCACTTTCATTAGATTTCTGTGATAACACTTTGTTCGTAACCCTATTTTCTGTTTTCTGGCCAATTTTTGGCCATTTTCCCAGAAAACAGAAAACAGAAAAAATTTGTCAAAAATGGCCAGAAAATCAGAAAACAGATAACAGAAATTCCGCCCATCCCTGGTGTGGCTGATCTAACTTACCCGTTTTAAGATACCTTTCCGGTCTACAGCTGGCACCAGCCCGCTTAGTACCGAATGCTGTTCACTTTTGTAACTCGGACTCAATTTCTGAACCAGAGCATGTTTTCCCGCAGCTCCTGCAACAGCGGAAGGAGATATCAAGAACTCAAACCTGGCGGCTGCAGCAGGTCGTGAGCGACAACTCGCACTACCGCGGCGGAGCTCATCGTGCACGCGACAGTCGTCGTCGCGGGCGCGGCGACCATTCGTACATAAGGACCTCCCCTCGAGTCAGATGAGCAGAGTAAGCGGGGAACAGAGTCCGGCATTTCCGCTGTTGCGGAGGAGAGCCAAGATTAGGCTAGGGAAGGAACTCCGAGGTGTGGCTAGCGGCTGCGGGACATTATGTACGAATGGTCGCCGCGGGCGCGGCGACTCGCGCGGCATGCGCGGCAGAAGACGTCGCAATTGTGTGACTTCAGCGGCCAGTGGTATCTAGACCTGCATCAAAACTTGTACATCAAGTGTTAGAAAGTGTATACAAACTCAGTTTCACTGCGACAGTGCGTTATATTTTCAGCTTTTCCTGAAAAAGCAGCATATAAAATTGAGGCTTAGAACGTTGCTTAGTTTTATAACTCGGACTCAATTTCTGAACCAGAGCATGTTTTCCCCAGCTCCTGCAACAGCAAAAAGGGATATCAACAACTCAAACCTAGCGTCTGCAGCAAGTCATGAGGCACAGCTCCCACGACCGCAGCGGAGCTCATCGCGCACGCGACAGTCGTCGTCGCGGGCGCGGCGACCATTCGTACATAAAGACCGCCCCTCGTGGCTAGCAGGGAGGCGTGGAGTGCGCGAGGCGACACGACGAAAAACCGCGCATCGCCTCGGCACCTTGCCAAGCAGACCAGTTCTCCGGCAACGTGTGAATCATGAGCTCACAGCGACGATGAAGGAATCTCCAAGCACGATAACGGCTCAGTCGTCATAGGGACTGAGACCGACCACATCACGCTAAGGCCGGTTGCACTGACACGTTTAGGAGGTTACATTGAAACTTTGCGAAAAATTATGGGGGGAGGAAGATTTTTTAAGGAGTGAAGGAGCTAATCACGGCTCATATGCTCCAGGCAGGTAACATAACTTCTCGAGCCACACTCCGGAACTGTCTAAGAATGAACGAAAGCTCTTTCTCCCGCTCGTACCCTCATAGCATTCATAATAGAGACCTACCAACGCTCTCTAGATCTTCTCTACCGTCTTTACGACAGTGGAGTGGCATGAATCGACACCTACACGGTCAGTGTAGATATTCTAGAACAGCTGGTCAAAAAGCTAAAGAACTTACTTTAGACGAAGAATGTTGGTGAAATGTGTTTCAGTTTCCTCTCCATAAGCTCATGAGCACTTTCTTATCCCCGACAGTAAGATCTTCTGTATAATGAAGAGTGCATGAAGCACCTCAAAAATCACAAAACCGTAACCCAGTAACATAGCCAGGCTCAAATTAGCTCACGGAGGGTAGGGTCACACTGTAACCCAGCACTATGCATCGTTTTGTATTGTGCGATTGAGCTAGACCTTAATAAAAAAAGGATAAAGGATAAAGGACGGCGTTACTCAATCCCTTTTGGGATGCGCCAGCGCAGTCTACTCCTACGGGATGTCGTGGAGGCGACATGAATGCGTATTTGGCCACACAATGACTTGCGGTGGCCAGCCGATGAACAACTCAGCGCTTTATATCCTTCCCAGACAAGTCTGGTATCAATTCACCGACCCCGGAGGGATGGAGGGCTTGGTTGGCCTGGGCGGGAAATCCGAACCAGGAACCTGGTATCGGGTGCACGCGACAGTCGCGCCTCCTCCGACTGCGCTACACGCCCCCCAGCTGGACCATCTTTGATGTAATTCGACATATATATAGGGCGATTGCTGGCGAACTTATGACTTGGCGGCGGATCACCCAAGTTCACGATATATTCAGCGGGCAGCGCGTCAGCATATGAATGGGACCAAGTGCGGAGCGTAGGGATTCAGAAGATGTGCTGAAGGCGTCGTCCGACGTGCGTAGGGATTCAGAGGACGTGCCGAACACGTCGGCAGCCGTGCATGGCGAGCCGTAGACGTGCCGAACACGTCGGCAACCGTGCATGGCGAGCCGTAGACGTGCCGAACACGTCGGCAGCCGTACATGCCGAGCCGTGGACGTGCCGAACACGTCGGCAGTCGTGCATGGCTAGCCGTAGACGCGCTGAACACGTCGGCAAGCGTGCATGGTCAGCCGTAGACGTGCTGAATACGTCGGCAACCGTGTATGGCGAGCCGTAGACGTGCCGAACACGTCGGTAACCGTGCCTGGGCATTTAGATGATCATCGACAAGAGGTGGGGTTCACAGCAGGGGAGGCAATCGATACCGATCGATATTACCGACTTTTTGTGGATGTCGTTCAAGCGGCACGAAACTTCGGCCCTGAGGGTAATCGAGGTCGCTGAACACAAATCTAAAGTTTGTTTTGAGGTATCGATCACCATCAATCGATATTGATCAAATTATACATGGATGTCGTTCATTTTTTCTGTTTCTTTCTAACTTGCCGCAATCGACGCCGTTAAGGTGTTCTTCCTGCGAAAACCATGACATAGGTCACAGCAAAAATTGATGATGAGAAGTTATTACTACAGCGAAGCCGTTGAGAAGCCGTCAGTGCGGCCGACAATGGATGTACTCTATATGGCAAAACCAGTTCCTTATCGCAATGAAAGTATGAAAGTTTAAAAGTTGGGAAAAGAAGATGGTTGGAGCGTTCTCTTCTGGGGGTTTGGGGGCCAAGCCCCCAACCAGTCGTCGGCGGCCGCTAGGCTAGGATATGATTATGTGAAAGCTTTTTAACCGGAATGGTTGAGTGCTACTCTTTATTATATACACGAAAATAAGATTGAACAAAGTCATTAGCTACTCAGCTTCCTGTTTCTAGAAAACTAATGTGGGCATAAAAAATGTGAACTAGCCCAGTCAGACAACGACGTTCATCCTTCTCAGAGGTTCATAATTCAATTTAGGTCCCATAATGTGTTTCACGGTTTCATCGGTTCTCTCCAACCCGATATCTGTGTATGTCGGTGTCTGTATCAGGTCGTTCACCACTGCACATCTGCTCGATCAGTGCCTTGTAAATGTGCTGATAGTTGTTTTTGGGTATCCAATGCGTTTCACGGAAGTAGAGTTGGTGTTCTAGTGCAAGATTATCATTTTACTGCAAAAACTGCGAAACAATGCCCAGCGCCAGTCCAACAACATAGTCGAACGATAGCGCGCCTCAGTGAGAATCGCGCGCCCCAGTCCTCCAATTTTCCGGGCGAGATTACATGTGAACTGGACCGCTTTTACGACATTGCTGTTGATTGCTGTTTCGGTCTCCCTTGCAATTGCTCGAAGTTCATCCATCGCTAGCATCCGATAATTTGGAGCGCGTTCTAAGGAGATTTTGAGAACGTGGACAATTTTTCCTGCATTCCTCCTTGCCATGGACCAAAACTTGGGATGAATTTGAATTCCATCCTATTTTGCGACCATCCCACCACATATCCAATACAAGAATCTAAATTACGGGATGAGGGCCTTTTGCCCAATCGTGATTACTGATTTGTTGAGCAGTTAAGCCTCTTGTACCGACGTCTGCCGGGTTATGGGATGTGATAACGTGTGAAAATGACACAGAAATACCATCCTCTTGAATTTGGTTTTTAATTCTTAAGATTCGATCGCGTTGGTTTGACACAAATATTGGAACCTTTTTTGACGTTTTCAGCCAATATAGTGCAATTTCACTATCCGATACGATGAAAACCTGTTTTATTTTGGTATTCATCGATGCCAGTATGGACTGTCCCAAGCGTGCTGCCATGAGAATACCAACGAGTTCCAGTCTTGGAATAGTTTGACGAGTCTTTTTTTTGTGTCCATCTAGTCTTCCCACATATCAGTGGTGATACTGTGTTTTCACTTGATCTTGGAGATATGCGCAAGCAGCGATGGCTGCGTTGCTAGCGTCGGCAAATACCCACAGGCGCTTTTCTTCACCTGAGAATTCACTTGGGAATGTGCGGTGCACAGAAATTTGTGCATTAGTGACTTCTGACGGAAGTCGATCCCATTTATCGCAAATATCTTGAGCTAGAACGGTCTTCCAGTCAGTTCTGATGTCGAAAATGTCTCGCATCATATTTTTGAGGCGAACTAATAGTGGTCCAGCGAGACCGATTGGGTCATAAACCGAGTTTATTTGACTTACGACGTCCTTTTTGGTAAGTCTGGACATTACTGGGAATTGTGTGGACACGTGGAATGTGTCAGAGTCCGTGTTATAGTCGACTCCGAGTAATTTCATTGACCCACTTCCAATTTTATCCTTTTCTGGTATAAAATTGTTTACATCGACGGAATCCGATACATATTCTCGCAAATTCATTCCTATTTTTGCAAACAATCGTTTCTATTCACAATATTTCTGAAGAGCTTCTTCAGTAGTATTTGCCCTCATAAAAATATTGTCCACGTAAAGACTTTTTGAGATTTCCTTATCTAGCTCCGTATTTTGAGCAGTTAGATATGTCATTAGCGCCATATTTAGGATGCTTGGTGACACCGTTACCCCGAAAGGTAGCCTACGAAATCGATAATTAATAATATTATCTTTCGTTGGTAGGGCGCGTGTGGCGCAGTCGGAGGAGGCGCGACTGTCGCGTGCACCCGATACCAGGTTCCTGGTTCGGATTTCCCGCCCAGGCCAACCAAGCCTTCCATCCCTCCGGGGCCGGTGAATTGGTACCAGACTTGTCTGGGAAGGATAAAGCGCTGACTTGTTCATCGGCTGGCCACCGCAAGTCATTGTATGGCCAAATACGCATTCATGTCGCCTCCACGACATCCCGTAGAAGTAGAATGCGCTGGCGCATCCCAGAAGGGATTGAGTAACGCCGTCCTTTATCCTTTATCCTTATCTTTCGTTGGTGCATGGTTGATATTTTTCAGCCATAGAAACCTGCAGAGATCCTTGTGAGGTTCTATTAACCGAACTTGGGTGAACGCTGCCTCGATATCGCACATAAGTACGCGGCCAGCAATTTCGTTGCATTCTGTGGAGAAGACTTCGATCATGCCTTCTTTCTCATACTTTTTCAATATTTCAGTGAACCAGAGACGTTGCTCTGGGTTTTTCTGCAGTGAGATTTGCAGAGATCCAAGTCGCCGAATGGCAATACCATAATTATCCTCTAATTAAGTAATATTGTCTTTCAATGGGAATGGTGCGGTTATGAATCCGCCGTTGAACGATATCCTCTTTGAGTATTCTTAGAGATATTCTAGCGCTTTTTCGTTCTTCTGGCACTCTTCCGACGAAATTCCTAAGTCGTCAAGTTCGAACATTTTTTTGAAGGGTTTCCTGTTCGCTGTTTTCTTGAATAGAAGTCATTCCATAGCAGATAGTGGTATTTTCGCGCCCTTTCCGTATATGGTAGGGCCAAACACTGTTTTGGCAATATGAAGACCCGTGGGAGTCTGGCTTCTGGCAGTCGAAGCTGCTGTGATTTGAAGAACAGCACTTCCAGCATCTCGGCCGTCTGTTAGCGCTTTGCGGCGAGTCCCTTGAACAGTGACCGTTCTACAAGATCCTTGAGTACCTCTTAGGCAGAATAGGCCCTGGTCGCCAGAATGTTGCCGCGTAGTGGGATACTTATCTTTTGGAGTGTTGATCTCGTACCTTGCTTGTGGCCGAGTCTGTTCTCGACATAGCCTTTAGCGGCAATCACTTTCTTTAGATGACCTATGAGGTCGCCGATTGTCTGGCTGTCCTGCGTATGATTAGATAGCAAGACAGGCTTCACTACATCATGAGGAAATTTGGCTAGGATTGTCTCGCACCACATTGGGTCGCAAGTTTTTCGCACATCGTAGCCAGCGGATACCATTTAATTGATCAGAATTTGAATCTGCGCGAAAACTGACGAGCAGCTCTCCCAAAAGGTGTTTGCTGGCTTCAAATTGACCAGTTTCTGCACTACATGAGACCTATTTATGGGCTGATTGCAGTAGTTTTCCTTCAGGGTCTGGATGATCCACTCATAGTTCTGTGGTACCAGTTGAATCCCTTTTACAGAGTCCTGAGCACTGCCTTTAAGACTTTCCTTGAGAAGCAGAATCTTCTCCATAACATCGAGATCCCTACTCTTGTGAACGAGGGTCTCAAAGACAGCCCACTATTCTGGAAAGTCCTCGGTGTTACCATAAAACTTGGGCAATGTCGCCTGAGGTGGCTTTATGGAACGAAATTGCCGTGCATCACTTTCAATTTGCTCGATGACAGCTGTGTTTGAAGCTGATTGCGATAGATTGCTATCGCTTGGAACAGGTTCCATTTGATTGGTATTATCTTCTTCGGCTACTCGATCATTAGAGCCATTGGAAGATGCGCTCTGCAGGATTAGAGATCTCTGAGAAATGTAACCCAATTTTACACTCTTTGTATCCCTCACGCATTTGGTATCCTCAAGCCGTGTTGTCAGCTTGAAGATTAGATCGTCTGCACTGGCGATCTCTTTGTGTAGTTGTGACTCACTCTCTATTTGTTCTATTTCTAGCATAGCATCTTTTTTATCGGACTTATTTTTGCAGTTTTCGTATACTGCTCTAATATTATTGTAGAGGATTTCAAGCCTCTCTCTTCCTTCCTTGATTTGATTTACTCCATTCTGTAGGAGCGCAGTAGCTGTTTTGCACTGTTCGTAGCTATCCTCGTCTACGGTAGGATAGTCTACCTTTTCTGTGTACTCCGTGTATCTGGAGACAAGATTTTTTTAGCGTCGTTGCGCAGTTGATGATAGGTGTTCTTTGGAAGTGCAGCGCCATTTTTTGCGACCTCCGAGGTGAAAATGCTTATTTCTGCGAAAATTCAGCAAAAAATGACTCCAGGTACTTGGTACGGGAGTAAGTGTCCGTTGGTATGGGACGAATCAATCAAGATTCTTAGTCTTAGAAAAGACTTTGATATTTGCTCTAGAAAGAGCTGTCTTCGCTACAGGTCCCAAGGTTGGTACGCCTTGACACGGGAGAACTTGGCTTATTAGGCCGATGCACCAGATGACCGGGATGGGTGCGGGAAGACGTTGGGTATGGTGGCCCTTGTTACAAAGATAAACGTGCGACGGTGGTTCAGATTTATTATCAAAGGAAGGAAGGGAATGAGTGATGGAGTCCAACCGGTGCTCACCACGTTGCTTGAGAGAGTGCGGCTTATCGCCTAATACAGCCCAGTAGGCGCCCCTATTAGAGGGAGCGGCGCCTTACAAAGGGCGCAAGAGGTTGTAGACGACGACAGTCTAGGCAAAAAAATATCAAAGGCCTGCTACATCATGTGGTCACCTTATTTGCACGATTCGCGGGAAACGTGCGCCGTTTTTCTTTGCAGACCTTCCTACAGCAGCGAACGTAGCTTTCATGGTTTGCTTCAAACCGGCGGGGTGCCGTTCTGCCCCTCGCCCTTTAAACAGAGGCGTTGCAAATGTCTGCGTCTCCACTATCTCGTAAGGCAGTCACTGGACTCTCGAGCAAGCCCAGGGGTTGGAGGTGGGCGGGCCAGGGGGACGAACGCTCGATCCCCTTGAAACCTGTCGCGGCCTTCTCCAATAAGTGGCAAACCCTTTGAAATGGGGCTTCATTTGAAATATCGTGAAGTAGTGTTTCCACGAGATTCCTGCGTCGGTGCGGTCCCAGCGACTCCTCGTTAAACCCACATAGCAAAAAACTGCGGACGAGTTGTCGCGGCACGGCCACACAATCATCGATCGTATTTAAAGATACAGAACGGGAGCGACGCGCGCGGCGGCGCCTGGGCGTTGCCTTCCTCTTTGTGCACACATTGCGCGGGTTATTCGGTCTCCAGTACTACTGAGTCGTGTGCTCATCAGTACTACATCAATAAGTGTTGTAATCCTTTTCTGTCCCCTCGAAGCTAATAAGCCAGCAGACGATCCCGCGCCATTGGCTCCACTACACGGTGCGCAAGCGCGCGCCATCGCGAAGGCCTGACCCAATCGATTGCACAGGGGGTGTTTTTAGAGGTTTCCTAAAGTTCGGAGCAATTTGGGAATCTTCTGATTGGGGCGCGCGATTCTCATCGGGGCGCGTTGTCTGATGAAACTAATATTGCCCGTCTGGTCACAAAATGTGCTTGAAACTGGAGTAATGCAGTTAGAGTGTATGGTAAGTCTAGCACAGCCGCTTCAGGCACCTAGGAGGACCCACAAATTACATTTTTTCGTTGTCGTTGTGCTTTTCATCTCCTTTACAGTCACCTGGCAAGTGGTATTTAGAACAGAAGGAAACTTGGGAGAACGAACAAGTATAGTATTTGAAGTACACCGAGAGATCACCAAGAGAGAGATTTTAGATGTTGTTGTACTGTGGGCGAAGGAAAAATTCAGATTAGGTCAGTTTCCTATACAGTTTCGTGCCCGTATTACCCAATTTTATAAGCAACAATCCCATATGATTGCTTATCTAGGGACAGAATGCGCTCACTAGTAATAAGTTGCACGTACTATGAACTCATCATAGAATGGTACTCTTGGAGCCGGCATTCATCTAAGCTGGGGATACGGATCGCCATTATTCGGCACCGGCGGCTGCCGCGCCGCGACTTCGCGTGCGGCACATTGCGGCGTTGCGCTTGCTGTGCTGCGCGCTCTTTTCACAGCACTGCTGCTTCGAGACCGTTGAATCTGCCGCAATGAGAATAACTCCACTCAATAATTACACTCAATTGGTTCCAAGTAGGCAAACGCTCATTCAAGAAAAGGAGAACGGGTGGTCACGGCACTTTGAGGTGATGCGTGTCAGCGGATGCAGCTTTGAACATTATGGATGTCTATTTCCTCCTTGAAACAAAGTTTGGGAAAAAGCATGACGAAATGTACTTCCACAGACTATTGTGAGGCGGTAATGGATGCGTATTCAGATTACTACACAGACAGCTAGCCAAAAAATCTGTGCTTTATGTTTTTCAGAGAAATCTGGTACGAATTCACCGCCCTCAGAGCGATAGATGACTAAGTTTGCCTGGGTGGGTAACGAAACTTGGATCAAACTGAGGTATACGCGACTGCCGGCGCTTCTTTCTACATTGCTGCACGCGCCTTGATTCCAGGAATATTTGTTATGTTCTCGCCCCTTCGTAAAATCACTGTACATATTACCTCCAAGTGTCACTGCGACCTAATGTGTCCTTCTCTCATTAGTACAAATATGGGTATAGGTTTCTGGTGTGATTGTTGTAGTATTCGCTGACGATTTCACAAGTATTCGACGGTTGCTCATGCTTAACAATTACGAAGAACCCTTTCGAAAAGACGATTAGTTGATCATGGACCCAAAGTCGCTGATTATCTGAGCTGGACTACAGCTATTTTCCCAATACAATATACTGCTGGAATCTCGTACTTCAGTTATCGACCAGTTAGTCAGCCAGCAAGCAAGGGCGGTAGCCATCATTCTGACAACCGTGGTAGAGATGCGTAATGTTTTCGTGTAATTCAGGCATTGTAATTTCCACCAATGTAGAGTGAGGTTTAGCCCAATGTTCAATTCACGGGTCAGAGTACTCGAGTGTCGATGGATCGCGCGCACGAAACAGCTGAGTCATTGCGCGGCGCGGTTGCGTCGCGGCAGCCGCCGGTGTCAAATAACTGGAACCGGGGATACGCCGTGTTCGCCGGCCAGATGGTCGTTGACCCTTTCAAATGAATGGGTAACTCCACCCATTTTGCCTATAAAACTTGATATTTAGCTTTGGAGTGATCTCAAGTCGACTCTCCTACTGCCTCATTTTATGAAAGGTGTTTGGCAATTTGAGTTGCTTGATGACGAATGACTTGCCATGTACCCTGCATCTGTTGTCACCATCTATATACATCTATATATTACTACCATGCATAGATGTCAAATTTTATTGCGAATCTATGCAGCTGTTGACTTACCTGAACAATTTAATTCCATTTTGAACGAATACGGTGTATGCTCCTTTTAAACTCTCATAGTGAACTCTCGATGTACTTCAAAGCCTATACTTTCTACCTTCTCCCAAGTTTCCTTCCTATCTTGTCATCATAGTCTCGAGAGAGATATACTATGAGGAGTTTCAAAGTTTAATATATACAACAGGCCTGTTTAAATCATTGTACTTCCATTGTGATCTCTCAGTGTACTTCAAAACCTACACTTTGTACCTTCTACCAAGTCTTATTCCAATGTGTTCACCATAACCAGCTACACTAATAGACACTCCAAGGCTTACTATATGTAATATGTAATATACAGTAATAACACCCAATAAATGTATATAATAGAATCGTTCTTTAACGCCACGAAACTCACCACACATTTTAACTATATAATTCCTGATTCACTTGCAAGGTACTGTAAAGGAGATGAAATGCACGACAACGAAAAAATGTAATTTGTGGGTTCTCCTAGGTGACTGAAGCGGCTGTGCTAGATTTACCATACACTCTAACTGCATTACTCCAGTGTCAAGCACATTTTGTGACCAGACGGGCAATATTAGTTTCACCAGGCAATAACGCGCCCCGATGAGAATCGCGCGCCCCAATCAGAAGATCCCCAAATTGCTACGAACTTCAGGAAACCTCTAAAAACACCGGGTGTGTAGCTATACAAACGATTCGTATGCGGCCGCGCGGCGACAGAGGCCGCTCAGCGCGACGTCCACGCCGGCCGATGCGTTGACCTCGTCGCGCGGGCGGGGACCGCCGCCGTGACGCGACGAATGCCAATTATCGCTCAGGAGGCCTATTCTGCTGCGGCTTTATCCAACTGCACGGTGTCTCAAAAAATGTATACACTGTTTGAAAGGTGATAACTTTGCTCACAGTAGAGGTACTGAAGAAGTTAAGAGCTCATATGAAAGCTTAAGAAAATGGAAATTTTCTGACATATGAGTGGTATGGATTGCGCCATGCACTCGTCTGAAATTTTGCGTTTTACCCTTTGATTGTACTTCGCTTGAATACTTGTTATAATTGATGATTTGATCAATACCGGCTGATGGCGATCGATACTTCAAAAACGAAGTTCAGATTCGTGTTCAGCGACCTCGACTACCCCAGGGCTGAAGTTTCGGACCGCTTGAACGACATCCATAAAAAACCTACAATTTGATCAATATCGATTGATGGCGATCGATACTTCAAAAACGAAGTTCAGATTCGAGTTCAGCGACCTCGACTACCCCCAGGGCTGAAGTTCCTAGCCTCTGTCGATCACCATCAATCGTTAAGTACCGCCAATACACCGTGCTCCCACTGCAGTGGTGGCGGACGGATGGAAACACACACTACACTTTTTATATATATAGTACTAAACCTACCTTCAACGTCATACAACACCCCTACACCAACAATGGACCTCGTCGCGTCCGCCGCGCTCGACACGGTCTCTGCGGCAGTGGCGGTCGACCCTCTGACAGCTGCCGCGCTGGCTGACCTCATGCCGCAGACGCGACAATAAATCGTTTGTATAGCTACCCCCCGAAAAACACCCCCTGTGCAATCGATTGGGTCAGGCCTTCGCGATGGCGCGCGCTTGCGCACCGTGTAGTGGAGCCAATGGCGCGGCATAGTCCACTGGCTTAGCAGCTTCGAGGAGAACAGGAGTTTACATTATGGAAAACAGTGCCGACTTAGCGTAATTCGAAATTACATTCACGACCGCCGTGTTTCACAGTAAAGCTAAGGAAAAGCACTTTGCAAGACCTGTTACGGAACTGAGGCACGGTAGATGCTAAACAAATGCACTTTGGAACTGCTCTTACGATTCGTGGTTGTAAATGCAGTTGCTTGCTGAGTGTATGCGTCACACACTCAGTTTTCCTCATACAGACCTCTTGAAATCCACGTTTTTTAGAAGAATCGCATCAATTTCGACGTTATTATATGGGTTCCTCGTGGACGTGCCATCCTCCGCGCCACCATGCTTTCCTCGCTGTCTGACATACTCTTTCATCGCCAACGTATACAACCATGCCACTCCAGTCGACAGGCCCCTCTTTCACATGTGTGTTCTCTCAAAAAGGCGAATGAATGATAACAAATGACTGAAAATTGAGGAACTCAACCGTTTTCTGAAAAACCTGGTGTGAAAACAATGCCATATTCGATTATGAGCCTTAAACATCACCCCCAGCAAAAAAAGCAGTTTGAACGTCACGTTTCCATTGTGTTTTAAAGAAATACACTAGCATTTTAGTAATTGTGGTATTCTTTCCAATGAAAACTAGATCTGATACACCTCGTTTAAATGATGCTAGCAAGTGCTCTTGGTTCAGCACAGTTCTTTTGACTTTGTGTGCTGGAGAACACTTCTGGCACGCAGACACTGTTGCAGTGCTGTATAACTATTGAACAGAATACAGGTTCCCGGTTTTGACTCCTTCCTAATAGAACCGATAGCGCCTTAGAATTGTGGAATCCCATGTGTTCAGTCTGCTTTCTTTAAAATTCCCCCTTGGCATATAATTGCAGGTGACGAGAAGTCCTGAAATGTCGTCAGGAGGTTGAAAGATATTCGAAGGAAGAAGCTGTTGCTATGAAACTTCCATTGTAACAATTTATTAGCTGCTGAATACATTTAAGAGTAAGCATTCCCATCTGTGAAGGAAATTCGCTTTCGCAAAGTCGCTGCAATTATTCGTGTGAGGTAGAACATTAGCGGACAAGCTGTTTTGTTGCACGAGTCAATATCGAATAAGCGTCAAATAAATAGGTATCGCGTTTTTTAAAGTTCTTTTATCTAACACTTAGCATCTCTACCACTCTGCAATATAAGTGTTTCATTGTACGCGTGTTCGTAGCCTTCTTCCCCCTTTACAGTCGAGAGTAGACCGAGGAAGCTCTTCTAATCAGCACCTTTCAAAACTTTCATTCAAACTTCTTACGTGTTAGTAAGCTTCATGTTCTATTCTAGCCTATTCTAGCCAAACGCTTTCGGGTGAAATTAGTGATTGAGCTTTATAACGCTCAGAAACATCCCCAGCTCCAAGTGTTTGAACCAGCTGGCAATGGTAGGCAAGGAAATTATGCGTACCTCTACAAATACCAACATATTAGAAACCTAAACCTACTAGCATTGTCTTGAAACCTATCCGACAAATCGCATAAAGTCATCAATCTACAAAAACTGCGATGAAAACAACACTGGAATCGTAATTAGCGCTCCCGAAAACCCTGGTGCACCTTCTTCTACCTTGAAATCATCCCGAGGGGCGGTCTTTATGTACGAATGGTCGCCGCGCCCGCGACGACGACTGTCGCGTGCGCGATGAGCTCCGCTGCGGTCGTGGGAGCTGTGCCTCATGACTTGCTGCAGACACTAGGTTTGAGTTGTTGATATCCCTTTCTGCTGTTGCAGGAGCTGGGAGAAAACATGCTCTGGTTCAGAAATTGAGTTCGAGCTATAAAACTAAGCAACGAACCCGCTCAAGCATTGTATTATGGAGTAGGGAAGTGTGACCTGATGGCTGGTGAGGTTTTCACAACCCTTGGTGATCAGTGAGAGGCGATAAAAACGACGATAGGAATCCAGAATGACGACAAACGCTCATCATAGTCCGGAATACATGCTAGTAAGCGAATTTGCCCACTTCTGTGTAAAAAGCACTGACTTAGATAACGAGTGAACACCGCTATGGTAATAATTTATTTATTTATTTATGTACAGATGGCATTTATTTCATACGCGGTTTCAAAAACAGGATTAGGCCATCGGTGAACGACGTGGTGCGTGGTACAGTGCGATTTAGGATGACCTATGTTTATGTATTTCATATGGAGTATTGCGACAACAACAAGGAGGAAAACAACGGAAACAATGGAAAAAGGGCAGCTATATACTTGAAGTGGGCAGCGTAGACAACGATTAAAACTGGAATCGGAAAACCAACTGTTACCATTGGGCTAATAGAATAGCGAGAGGATCGAGGTGGTCTTTGCACTCCCTAGTGGTTCGCGGTCTCCCCACGGTGTTCAGGAAGTGATGGAAGCTGCGAAGCTCGTTCAACACAGCTGCCTGCCGTTGTTGCTCTTCAGACCGGATTTGGCGTGGGGCAATCCCACCTCGGCGTAGCGGTATTATGCGAGACTTCGCCAAGGTGATCTCGTTTCCTAGGAACTGAAGCAGCTCGGTAAGCGAGGGAGCCCTGTTGGGTCAAAACTGTCGGAGCTTGTTATGGAAGCCCTCCACCAAGTTGGTGTTTTGCTCCCATAATTAGCTGAGTGATCGCAGAGCCCAGCAAAGCGTCCAAGTGTTCCCCCGTTGTCATGTCAGTACCCCATGAATTCACGGAGCTTCGTTTCCACTTCGGCTGTCTCCACTGGCATATGTGGGTGCACGAGCGCCTCAGAAATAACGTGGTACTGCGTCGCAAGCAGAGGCAGTACTTGTAGCCTTCTGAAGAACAGCAACAGCTGCCGTTTTCGAGCACTCGCGACGCAGTTGATGGGAGTCCCTATTCCGCAATATGCATTGCATGTAGTGGAAAAGGCACCTGAAAGGACGCTATTTTAGAAGTTTGTATTATTTCAGGCATTTCAAAATTTAGTGCTCATACCCGTGGTAATTCACGTCCATTATGGCCCGGATGGAGTTTATGGCCGGCAGCTCAAAGTCAGTCAGGAAGTTGCAGTGGTCAGCCTCGGTGGCCGCAACACCTCCGAGTGGTTCGATCTGCGTTCTGAACCACCTGCAATACAACATTGTAGAATAACGAACCCAAGTTTAGACCGTATTAAGCTCATTCAAGTGCATATTCCTGACCTAAACATATTGTAATAAGTCTCCTCTCTGCCGTCCGGCAGAAACGCGTACAGCAGTGGGGAAAGTATGACCAGCGTCGAACTCTACGATAATGGTGTAAAGCTGCGACGTTCTTGTTGGGTTCAGCTCCGGGGGAATTTGCTTGACCCTCCCATCAGTCTGAAATAATAGAATTCTTACTTTCATTGCACATTAAGAAGAAGGGGTCTCACCACGGTGCGCAGTTGTAGTGTACTGAACACCTCGTTCCACAGCATCATACTGGCGATGTAAATGATGTCGCCACTATCGTGAAGAATGTCCTGCTCACCGTCGGCAGCGCATTGGCAAAGTGAAGGATTCTAGAAGAACGTAAATATAAATTTGAATAAACGAAATAAAAATAAATAATAAATAATAAATCAACAAAAATATTAAATATATATTAAATAAATGAAAAAAATAATAAAATATATGAATATATGAAATAATAAAAGAGTAATAAATAAAAATAATAGAAAATAAATAAATAATAAACAAGTAAAAATAAAAATATAAACTGCATGCAAACAAAAATTTTGCTATCAATCGAATAAAAATCGCGAAGTTCCAGACGGGGCATGGCGCAACTTATGTTTTGGCAACAAAAAATGGCCGTCTTTCTGCTCTTCAAGATAAGCCTTGAATCGTTGTTTTTCTTAAAAAATAACAATTTTATAAAATTTCAAACAAAGTGTTAACTTATCTAATAAAGTGTCCAATTCGGCGTCCAAATGGTATAACTACCACTTACCAAGCTGCCAGGGATAACATCTTGTTGTCCTCTTCTGATGTTCCATCTATCGCCCTGTTCAGATTTCCAGCACCGCTTACCGAAGGGGCGGTGAGCTGTTCCACCATCGCCCTCCTTTCAGGTACGAAGGAGTCATCTTAAAGAGGAAAAGAAAAATGTTTAGTTATAATAATTAAATAATATATAATATATAATAATTAATTAATCACCAAACTGAGGTGATGAAACCTCTTGAACGAGCTCCTGCACGATAACTGCTGTATATCTGCGTGAGTGGCTCTGGCTGAGCTCGTTACACTTTCCAATTACAGCTCTACGCATCATAGCCCTCGGTGTGCTTCTCGGATCACAAAAGTGTGGTCTTCTAGGGTTGGCAGGATCCGTGATAAAATCACTCCCCCTTATTCGTCAACTTGGGATGGGATGAGGATATGTGCGTGGGTGAGCTACCTTCAAGGCTCGGCATCCACAACATATGTACGTCTGTCCATCCGCAAGTACGCGTTTCAGACTCCATTCATAGCACAATTCATGGTCGTTAGGCAGGATGTAGACGGCGACATCTGGGCCACGCTGCTGGGATGGAACAAAACAAGCTGACACTGGTTGAAAAGCAGCCATAATATGGAGTAACTACGGCTGGCCTGAAAAAGGGGGTCGTGACAAATGTGGTATTAATGTTGTGGCTGTTCAATGGATCCACTGACGCCCAATTAACAAATCACACGCAAACTTTAAGGCAAACACCAACCTGGAGCTGCTGGAGTCGTGTGTGAGATCCTCGTTGCAATCCGCTCCTTATATGCCCATCCATTCACCAGGGCGTGGTTAAATTCAAATAAAAGAGTTGAAGACGATGGAGCTGGCGATGACCTCTTCCGACGGTGATGTATCCGTCGGCCATGCCTTGGCGTGCACTGTCAACACCATGGATACAGTAGGGAAGTGAGCCCAACACAACAATTGTTCATTTTCATTTCAACCTAATCCGGAGGTACGAATGGCGATGAATGTAGGCATCAGTAGTTTTTGGTAGCTTCTGTCACCATGCTATAAAGCTCACAGTTCACTGTAAACCAGGCAAACAAGCTGGCTTCCGCAGCATAGGTCCCTGAAGCTTTACCTAGGCGAAGGTATTGTACGATAGCTTACCTCTCGGAAGTGTCCATACAACATTTTCCAATTTACGATGCTCAGAAGGATCTGCGTAGTGGTGCTGAAAGAGATAGGCTTTCGTAGCCGAAGCTTCTGAATTCCTCCTGAACGAATGTCAACTGTAATGTAACAAGTGCTGCGACACGCCTAACGGCGTGTCTCGCACTTGCCCGCTTCGCGGGGTGATACAGTTAGTCTTTTTCTCAGGAACTACTCTTGTACAAAGGAAGATGTGCGCTTCAAAAAAAAATTTATTCATAGCGCAACGAAAATGGTTTAATTTTTACTCAAACATCTCGATGTATACTACGTTTGATATAGTCTTCCGCCCTGGTGGTAGCCAAATTTTCAGGTGGGATCTCTGTCGAACACGTGAGCACGCCACGTACAGTTGACCATGAGAAAAAACTGGGCTGGGGAGGTATACACCGACCCTGTCGAATGTTTGTCCCTGACTCTTGTTTATTGTCATTGCGTAGGCCAAACGCACAGGAAATTGTCTCCTCTTAAATCTGCACGGTGAGGTGTCATAGGCAGGCGGACAGATTATTCTAGGAATAAGAACGTACTGTCTTTTGTTCGCTCCAGTTGCAGTTTTGCAGCCTAGAATGTACCTATCCATATGTTCAACGGTGAGTCGCGTACCATTGCATAGACCCTGGTTGACTCTAAGATTCCGCAGAAGCATTATGACTGCTCCTTTCTTTAGATGGAGTTCATGTGGCGGGTATCCCTGGGGTGTCAAGCTATTTAGAAACTCCAGTGAATACTCTGTGTCGTTGTTAGCTTCAGTTTCGTCAATCATAACCTCATCTATGCTTCTGTAAATCTTCTCCTGCCCAGGTAGTTTCGAAAGCACTTTGTTGTTTATCTCCAAAGAGTCGAAATTCCTAGGCGTCAAAATCGCTCTACCGACTGCAGCGGACATATCTTCTAAGGTCACTATATCACCAAATATCTCATCTGCTATATCTCCACAGCTCAGCATATCGTCGGGCACTTTCACTTCATTGGAATCGTTTTGGAGCTCTCCGTTTCCAAGTTGAATTAGAAATTTAGACCAACCGATTCCACCGCTGGACACCCTCACATTCTCAGTCAATCTGTATTTAAAGAACTGAGGCCACAGTGGGGAGCTCTTGATAGAAACGTTCAGAATTTCGTACCGTCCTGCTTTTGACACGACAGAAGGAATTTGTCTGAAATCACCTCCTACGATAATCCAGATGCCTCCTGCCTCATAATCCAGATGCCTCTAGCGCGACGTAGAGGACCTTTTTTCTTAATCGAGACGTTTAGAAATACGTGTAGTTGCCGTTGTGTCAAGCAGGAGGAGGCTATACTTCCTCAGTAGATCAGCATCCCATGTTGATTTCTGAAAGCGCCTGCACGCCTCAGCACGCCGGTGACACAATTCCTTAATTCAGATGCTTCTAGGGCGGCGTAGAGAAACCAGCACCTCTGAAGACCCACCTTCTGAATGCAGAGGATCAGAAGCGCGCACAGTTGCCGCTGTGTCGAGCATGAAGAGGCTGCTCATATGGCACATTCCTTGTTTCGCGTATAACTTTTCTTACGGGTCCCTTCTTGCTGGTTCCCCGTCCTAGTTCCGCCTCCATGTCCCGTGTTTCTGGTCGATCTCTCCCCCCCCCCCCCTAGGAATCCTCGTTAATACTCTCCCCAATTAAGTAGCTCTCCCACGCTCACACACAACGACTGCGAGCGAACGCCCATTGCGTGTCATCGGTGTCACATCTTCTAAATCCGTACTCTCTTATTGGCAATTGATCCCCTTACTGATCCTCTTAACTGCTCCTCCCCCCCCCCTGATTGCTAACTCCCTACTGGTCCCTTCTTAATGCTTCATTGATCCCCCTATCGACCCCCCCCCTTCCCAATGCTTCCTCTAAGTCGCTACCTCCTGGTCGCTGTCGATTCTCCACCCTCGAAGTCCCCCTTATACTCTTCCCCCTTTAGTGGTCTTCTTATGCTAATGGCACGAAGTCGGCGGCACGGCTTCTGAATCTGGACGCTCAGGAACGCGCGTAAGTGCTGTTGTGTCAAGCAGTAAAAGGATGCGCTTTCCATGCTGCAGCGATTCCCACGTTCAATGGGAACTTTCGACCGCGCTGTGGATGATACAGAGTACCTCACTTATTAGATTAGATAGATCACTCGACCGCCCCTGCTGTAGGTGATGCAGCGTACCTCACTTAGGTTAGATCATTCGACCGCTCTCGCTGTGGGTGATGTGGCGTACCTCACTTATGTTAGATCATTCGACCGCTCTCGCTGTGGGTGATGCGGCGAATGCGGCGTATCTCACTTAGATTAGATCACTCGACGGACAAACTCTTTTATATATAGGTGGTGACATTGTGTGGTACTTAGCGGACTGGTGCCCACTGCGAGATTGCATCAGGCCGGGGAAGAGAGCCAAGAACTAGACAAGGGAAGGAACTCCGGAGCTCTGGCTTATCAAACGAACCACTTTTAAGACGCCCAATTCATCGGCCCGAAGGACCGGAAGGCTTGAGTGGAATGGGACAGGAACCCGAGCCAGGAACCTGGTTTCGTAGTGCACGCGACATCCAATGCGCTACCTCGTGAATATAATACAGCAGAGCTAGTGCCCAATAAAGCCGTGACACAGGCTTCTGCACCAAGAACATCTACATAGTCCACTAATCGGTCACCGCTTAGCTGAGTGAAGAGGAGTGCGAAGTTGGTAGAGAAGTTGAATCCGGGATTCTCAGGGAAAACGTGAAAATGGGGATGACTGTGTTCCTCCCAACCTGCACGAAGCAGGCGATCAAATTTCACACTGTTGGCTCTCCCATGCTTTCTCGTCTTCACGTCTCTCAAAACTGACTAGGTTTGATATCAAAATCAGCCTTGTAAGTCCATCTCATTTGTTCAGAATACGACATCCCGTAGAAAAAGAATGCGTGGCGCATCCCAAAAGGGATTGAGTAACGCCTTCCTTTATCTTTTATCCCTGAAGTCGGACTGTCCGTTTCGTACCGTAGCTGGAGACGTCTCGATCGACGATCGGGTGGGTTCGGCTCCGCAGCCAGGAGGATCAATGGGCTGATTAAGAATTTATCCGGGAACAACTACTTCCCACAAAAAGGCCGGAAAGGTTTTGAAAATCTAGAAGTAAAACGCGTGGCGCATCCCTGTCGATTGGCTGGAGCAACGCTACTCCTCATTCTTTTTGCACTAGATGTCAGAACTGCATGCTTCGAGAAAGACAAAAAATCAACAAGCTCTCGTGTTGCCGTTGTGGGTGTAACTCTAATAGCATGTATTACCATGGCGTAGAAATTGTTTCGTGCAGTTGTGCAAAATGTGGAAAAAATTCGACCTTTAACTTATGTTTTGTCGTGTCCGAACCCAAAGAGTTATCAAAGTTTCGGTCCTTTTGTTACTGCATTTGCTTTCCTTGTGAATAATTCAAACCGAGTTCACATATGGAGTAAAAACTTTATCCGCATGATCATTACATGACCACAGGCGGAAATACAGATCAGGAATATCACGGATTCCAACGGGATGGTAGTAGTTGTCCAGTAGCCAGAATGGGGGGAAGTGTTGAAAGTGACGTTGGTGATGATCTCCTCGCCTTCCCTGCTCAGTCGGTGGTCTTATATGGGCCGTGGTTCTTGCTTGTCTCCCATCGTATTGTCGTCATTTGAAAACAAAAACCGAGGCAAACGAAGAGGAGAACTCTATGTCCCTAGATAAAAAATCTAGATAGCTATAGCTAGAAAGAATTCTATGCTTTTCTTGAAGCTAAAGTCTCACCTGAAAATGGGGATGGCTCGCCTTCATAGGAAACGGAGTACGACTGGTGCTTGTATTCCGTGCCAATGCTTTTTCTCTCTTCTTTAACGTCTTTACTAGCAGAAAGCAGGAGCTTTCCAGGCTTCTGAAAGTACTACCTCTCGGCAGCCCCTAGGGCTTTGTTTGTTCCGTTGTTGTACTTGGAGTAGGAGTACGAAGCGGTTTTCCCCGCAGTACACCAACATCTTCACTGTACAGCCATAACCCGATTCACGTGCTTTTCACGTGACTGACCGCAATGCGCGCGACGGCCGTTCGAGTGGAAGCAGTGACTCAGCAGAGCCCCGCGCTCGCTTCGCGCTCACTCTGCCCATCTGACTCTCGCCGCTCGAGCGTGGCGAAATTTTTCGGGGACCAGTTGTCATGTAATCTCATGCGTGGGACAAGCCTCGATCCTCCTGACACAATCAGCAAACGCGCTGGAGTCACGTGAGCATCGCCGCGACTGCTCGTCCCCAGCGCTGGAGACCCCGCCCCCAAAATCGTGCGCATTCGTGCGCACCCGAATGTTGGTCATATGTGTCTCGGTTTCCTCTCCATGAGCTCATGAACACATTCCCACTCTCAACGGTAAGATCATCCGTATAATGAAGAGTGCATGAAGCACCTCACGGCCATTTTCTTCCCAATTAAGTTCTATAGCTTTTCGAGGTGTCCTAGAAAATCTACTATACTGAATAGGTATGTGTCAATTCATGCTACTCCACTGTCGAAAAGATGGTACGGAAGTTCTTACCATTAGAAGCGTTGGTAGACGTCTATTACGAGTATTATGAGGACATTCAGTTGTCTAGTCCGAAAGCTCCAGAGAGGGGAAGGGAGAGTTTTCGTTCATCTTTAGACAGCTCTGGAGTGTGGTTCGAGAAGTTTTTATCTGCTTGGAGGATATGAGCCGTGATTACCTCCCTCACTCCTCCTTAAAAAATCTTTCCACTTTGTAATTTCTTGTAAGATCCCAAACTCGCTCGGTCCAGCTGCACCGCGTGTGTTGTGTGAATGCACACAAACACCGCATTTGACGACACCGCCCTAGAAATGCACCTCAGCACACGTGAGCTGCGTTAGCGCCGACGTTGGCACTCGATCGATGCGCATTGGTCTCTTGTATGCCCGCGGTGGCCTGGCTGCCAGACTTGTCGTGGCGCAGTGGGTAGAGGGGCGGGTTCAGGCTTGGAGGTCGGAGGTTCGGTTCCTAAGCATGGTGGTGTTTTTGCATTTCATTCAACTGGCTGGATGAGGTTCAGGGGTTTTAACGTCTATTCAATTTTCAGGCGTTTTCTGCTCATTTCCCAGCTGTATGCTTCTGCAGAACCCGGCTGCAGACTTCCCCCTGAGCGACGAAAGCGGTTTCCACACGAGCAGCTTGGATCGCACCCACCCTGGAGTCCCTTCCCTAGCTTGATTCTGCGCTCGAAGAGCGCAGAATCCAGCTGCGGACTCCCCCTGAGCGGCGAAAGCAGGGCGATTTTTGGACGATGCCGTCGAATTCAGTGTGTTGTGTGCATTCACACAACACACGCGGTGCAGATGGACCGAGCGAGCTTGGGACCGTAGTGTAATTTCCCGCAAAGACTTCAATGTAACCTCCAGAACGTGTAAGTGCAATCGGCCTTAGCATGGTGAGCCCGTCTCAGCCCTGTAGAATTCGTAAGCCGTCATCTGCTTGGAGACTCGTTCATCGCGACCAGGGGTGTGCGTAAATGAAATTTGAAATTTCGTAAATCGTAAATCGTAAGAGTCACTTGATCTGTAGAGCAGTATAACAAATGTATCCAGAGGCTTTTTCTACTAATGTTTATCAGATCTGGCTCAATACCTACTTATTTGTCGTGTTAATTTCAGCTCAATCTGAACAGTTTTCCTATCAGTCTATTATATTTTCCTTTTTTAGACTTCTTACTAGTAAGACATCTTTCAAATCAAACTTTAAACGTTTCAAGAAAGTCCAGAAAACTGATGATTCAAAAACTTTACTTCAGCCTATACATTTCATTCCAACAAAAAGTCCGCATCGTTTGAATATTCATTACATAAATTCCTAACTTAGTATCAATCTTTTAGCTTGCGTATTAATCTGGAGTTTAGCAGAAACAAAGACTGAAAACTAGAAAAAACACTTCACTACTGACAGTGCGGGGAAGACAGCAACTGCGCATGTAGTAGTCTAGCAAACATACTGAGTCGCACAATGGGATTGAGCCTTGGGATTGAGCCTGTTCCGAGTGAATGCACGGCGCAATCCCATCGTGTGTTGCGCCGAAAGATCTCCGCTTTTCTACATTTTGAAATTAGTCCTGAAACATTCCCATGGCAGATGGATAAAAAAAACTTTGGGCCGCCGAAACAGTATGGTCATATTTCTTGGACATCTTTGTAGTCCTCTTAAAATGGAAATGAGGCATCCTCAGTTTGATTCCATAGACGAGATAATTTTGATTTAGAAGGTGTCTAGCTTGGTTTAAAAGCAATCCTGTTTGAGTTATGAGTTGGGAAGAATCGGTTTAACCTGAAACTGGTTCAGTTTGAGTATACTTCAGCGTGTTTCTTCTTTAAGCTGTTTACCAAGTCTGTTAAACAGGCTTTACTTCGGCTGACGTTTCGGCGTCTTCGCCTTCTTAGGAGCCTGGAAAAGTCGAGAACATTAGTGAAACTATTCCCCCAAACGCCATTTCATCATACAGAATAGCATTCTCAAGGCAGCTAGGGTAAAGAACCGGTGTCACAGGTACAGCGTATCAACTAACCTTCCAGGTGGGTGCCGACGAGCACCACCAGTCACCCGCAGGTGGAGATAGACGTGGGTGAATGAGTTTAGCCCCGGATGCCACCCGACTTAAGTACCCTGAAGGTCAGATCTAATTGATCAAAACCCACAGAGCTCGACAAAGGGTGCCAGTTCTTGGATTATCGCTATGCATTCATCCTTGCGGTTGACCTGTGGGTTCTTGGCCGCTATCCAAAGCGCCTCAAGTGTCCTGCGTGCTGAGATGTCGCTTTCTCTCGCTAGGATGGAGACGGACACTTGGAACATGGCGCCATGGTGGCATCGGACCCTGTGCTCTCCCCAAGGGGTTGACACATTGGACTTTTTAAGGCCGTCCAAATGCTCCTTGACTCTGATACACAACGGTCTGCCCGTTTCCCCTATGTACTCCTGCCCGCACAGTCTACATTACATGAGGTATACTACCCCTGATGTCATGTAGTCTCCCTCCTTACCGTTAGGGCAAACTACGCAGGATGGAGTGGAGCGAATCCGATCGTAGATTCGGTTCCGGACCAACTGCCACTTCAAGTTTGTGGGAGGGACCTCGAGCACCCTCACCACTTCTTGGAGATCCGCTTTGCGAACAGACGCGCGGATCTCTGCGCTCACTTCGTCTGAGATAAAAGCGGTGATTCAGTTTGAGTTTACTGAAGTCCATTTTAAACGCAGCAGGTGAAAACGGTATACAGGACGCTGCTGGACGGTAGTCGCACATTTATTGCTTAATGGGAGGGTGCCAAGCAATAACCACAGCGCGATACTCGAATTGAGAAACTCTGTCGATTGTAGAGAGCTTGCAAAGAAGACGTTTCTTAACTTTAGAAGTGCTGTGAAGTTTCGAACCATCGATCTACATCAGCCATCACGGTAAACTAAACCTACTTAGAGCGAGTCTACACAAGTCGGCTTGAACTCGTCCGATTTTGAAAATTTAAAAATATGGCACTACTATTTAGTAGTTCTCTGCCCACGCTTGGTCTACCCTTCGCCAGTTCTGTAACGAGCATTTGTTCTCCGAGAGTCTGCACCATCCTAAACGAATTAGGGTAAATGCAATAATCTCCATCACGTACTGAAAAGGGACAACAAAGGTGCCTGAGCCATTTCAACATTTTCTTGAAATTTTCGTTTTGACCACACCTTGTATACAAATTTGCTCTGCCCTTTGAAGTGCAATGTAAACCGACAGAAACATCAGTGGCTTATCCTTTCCACATGAGTGTAGCAACTTCCTAGACCCTGCCTCCAACCACAAATGAATGAATTTGCGTCAGTTCTATTCGGTAGGATCTACACAAATCCATTATAAACAAGTTGACTAGGCGTTATTACCAAACAGGACCTGAATCGAAGAATGCTCGTCCCTCTTTCTCTATGAAACTGCTTCCAATGTCTTTCTGCTTCCAATGGAATGGAACAACCTTTGACTGTCGGAATGCGATGTGCCTTGCTAGCTCTCGGCCGGAAACGGAGGAGCCCAGTCTCCTAGACAGGGGATTATTTTTTATGGTATACTGCAATTGTTTCTCCTTTTGAGCTGGTCTGCTTCCAAGCGACAGTCCTCACAATGTTAGAAAAGTGTAAAAGTTAGTTAAGCTGAAAGGTAAGTCGTTTTCGAGAAGCCATTGCACAGGAAGGTCTACCACAGTAGCACATTAGAACATTAAAAAACAACTCTAAAGGGAAATGGGAATGCGCTATAAGAGGAAACCATTGGAGCAGGCCCAGCTTTATAACTAGGTACACATAAATTTGGACAGCAGTTCGTTGTTGATAAAACATCACATTTACGAAATTTTACGATTTACGACCCCAAATGTCGTTAATCGTAAATCGTAAAAAATTCGGCAAAAATTGCCGTAAATCGTAATTACGCACACCCCTGATCGCGACCGTGAGCTCATGATTCACGTGAACCAAGTACGGAAACATTCGCGCCCGTTTCAAATCTGCCCTGCCGCCCGTGCCCGGCCGGGTTACGGTGTCAAAGTCAGGAGTCGGACTTCCATAATATTTGAAATCTCCGGGCTGCGTTACGTTAGGTGTCTCGCACTACTGTAGAAGGCGAAGCGATGCGCTCGATTGCAGACCTGGTTCCGCGCCCGCTGCGGGCGAGGTTTTACTACCGTGGAGCAGATTCCGTGCGGAAGCAGACTATACCTGATTCCTTTCTATTTTTGCCCTGTATCCTTCCTTTCTGCAAGTTTTGGGTCTGACCACATGCCGCCTCTGAGATTACGAAGGCGGAATGATAAGAGAAGCAAAACATCAAGTCTCTTCCTTTTTACACTTCTTTAGTGTACAACAGCTCGTTAGCTTTCGCAAAGGTCATGTTCTCTTTCCAACTTTTGCTTGTTTTGTAGTTCGTTATTTGAGTGCAATCTTTACTAGCATGTGGCTAATTCCATCTTCACTGCCTTCCTTAGAATTTGGTATAAAGCGAACCCTTCAGCAGGAGTCACTTAGAGCCCCAAAGCATATGCAAACTAGAAGAGAAAGAGAATAGAAGCAAAAGAAAAACGAATAAGGTCATCAATCAGTACAATGCGACAGAAAGTGCGCTCCACGTCGCATAATGCTCTGTTCATCCTTTGCACCTCGTCCGAGGTGGGCTCAAGAATCCGCCGAGGGGCGGTCTTTATGTACGAATGGTCACCGCGTCCGCGGCGACGACTGCCGCCCGCGCGATGAGCTCCGCTGCGGTTGTGTGAGCTGTACCCACATGACCTGCCGCAGACGCTAGGTTTGTTGTTGATATCCCTTTCTGCTGTTGCAGGAGCTGCGGGAAAACATGGTCTGGCTCAGAAATTGAGCTCGAGTTATACAACTAAACAACGTTCTAATGCTCATTTTGTATGATGCTTCTTCAGGAAAAGCTGAAAATATGACACACTATCGCAGTGAAACTGGCTTTGTATACACTTTCTAACACTTGATGTGCACGTTTTGATGCAGGTCTAGATATCACTGGCTGCTGAAGTCACCCAATTGCGACGTCTTCTGCCGCGCTCGCCGCGCTATTCGTCGCGTCCGCGGCGAGCATTCGTACATAATGTCCCGCAGCCGAATCCGCCACGCTACCGGAATCGGGGGCGATGGCGGGCGGCGGTGGCGCGCTATCTTAATTCAGGAAGACACCTAACGTACGAGCCCGGGTCTGGCGTTTCGACGCTTTGTTGTCCTCAGAGGACTAGATCCACCGTGAAAGCCCGATGTTCGCCCTCTGTTTGATGACTAGTGGGAGCGAAAATTCGCTTTCCTCCCTTCCTTTTTGTTTAAGAGAAGCTCGGGTGCAAGTTCAGAACTGGGGCCGTATGCTCGTGTTCTCCCGTTGGGGGAAAATCAATCAATATCAACATATCATATCACACCCCAATCCCCCATTGGGGGAGACTCGGGGTAGACGAGCATACGGCCCCTGGAGTCCATTCTCCTCCTCCTAGATAGCATCCACATAACTTGAAAAAAGTTTTAAACGGAAACGTTAAGCAGAGTTGCGTCTACATTAAAAACACTATGCTTGCTATAGCCTGGGTGAGCTCGCGGTCTGACTCACACCAAGACTAGCAATAATCCAGATTTCCTCCGAAGTTCTCAAATTTTGTTTTGACTTGGGCTTGGCATTTCGCAAATTAGCGTGTACAACTACTCTACACTACCTATATATGTGTTATTTCACAAGTAAAATGTTCAGGAACGTAGTGCTGCCCAGGCCGGCATCCTGCTTGACATTGTCAACGATTCGATAGTAATGTCGGGATTATTTCGTGGTGCTCTGACTTTAATCCAAGGTGAGAGCTCGTCATCGCCATCACATCCACTTATCGGTAGCCAAGTGGAAGTCGGAACAATACGTCTACGAGTGGATAGCCTGATAGCGGAAGGTTTGTGAGCTAAAAAATATTAAGGTACACCCTGCTGCTGCTTACCCACACGCCGGTTAACGATGGTGCGCTGGCGGTCGCTTGTAGAGCCTGTTCATACTTCGCGACGAGAGCGACTCGTTGCCCGTGGAAAACATGCAAATCGATTAAAACCGAACGATCGCCTCCGAAGTCTGTTCGTACTCGAGCGCTGTCGCTGTCGCGCTCTCGTCGCTGTTATCGTCTGTTCATACTGCGACGGGTGCGACTGGGGCGACCGATGGAGCGCCTACGGGAAAAGGTCAACCAAAGCATCGGGATGGCGAGAACGCAGCGAAATGGACACTCCTACTGCGCTCTGACCGAACGAGCTGACTCAGCGCTCGGGTGAGAGGTACGCTCCTCGACTGCGCCTCTAGGGCCATTCGACCGTTGCGGATACTGAATTTCAGAGAGAAGAGAATGTTCCAAAAGAGTAGGACTTCCGTAAGTCACAAACAAGGTGTGCCGAAGCTGATACCTTCTACGGGATATGATGATTCCAAGTATTGAGAGTGTACAAGCGGTCCATCCTCAGATCTCCCTTATTATGCGTCTTCCTTCAGCAGAGCATTAATGCGTGTGGAAAAATCCGCCCCAGATGTAGATCAGGAAGTGGCGATAACACACTTCAGTGTCTTTGCAACCTCTCATCTTCTCTTGTCTCAAGTATAGCCAGCCACTGTGAGTCCCGGTAGAGCCCTTGGCACATGGGCTGATGAAAGGAACTCACTTGACAGGGGAGCGGAGGAAGCACCATCACCCACCGTGAACGCAGTTCTTCACGCTCGGGCCAAAAATTGCCACCAAAGATGTATTGCGTCTTAGTTGATTTTTGATGCTTGAAGCTCTTTGAAGTCATGTGTTTGTGGAGCAGAGGGCATAAAATCTCAACCACGCATGTAAAGCAAGCCACATAATGACTTCCAGTTGCACGAAACGTCGCTTGTAAAACAACCAATCTACTACTGTTGTGTTCTGCCCAGTACATGGCGCAACGCAAAAGGCATCCGTCCCATGTACTAGCAGTTCTTGTTGTTGACTAACATGACATTGCCTCTACGCAATATTTTCCACCCAACTTGGCCAGAAGTGGTGGAAATCTCATCTCACCGGTGTTGCTGATAGTCCAGTTTCTCCAGGAGACACCCCTCCTTTGAGAAATGAGTGCTAATGAAGTGCACTGACCAGGCCCGGTCCCGTAGGGGGTGCTCCATCGTCGAGGTGTTCCGCTGTCTGGACTAACGCGGGCGAGAAGAGAGGTAGGGGCTATGCGAGGAGAATCTCTAATCAGGAGGGTATCGACGGCGCGACGAATTGGCGAAAACGTGAGTCATGGTTGTCCGTTGCCCTGTAAGGCTATGTTATACTTCGGCGACGCTGTGTTGCGCGGGTTGCTGCGCACTGCGTAGCAGCCCGCGTAACACTGTCGCCGACGTCGCTGGCAACAGCGTCGCCGAAGGGCATAGGCCGGTACTAGTGTACATAGTGTACCGCACTAAATCTTGTTCAAAATAGATCTACTAGGGGTAGTCTGCTATGGGAAGAATAAATATCATAGTCGTTTTTTGGGGAAATGCGGTATAAGCCCGCTATGTTAAGCTCGAATCGTCCAAGGCCTTGCGAAATAGCGCACACTAGTAAGAGAGTGTGCGCCTCCTACCGATGGCACTATTTCGCCGTCTTTAGTCTGCAGCAGAGCTTAGCCAGGAGCAGAAGCTTCGAAATCTCGAAAAGCCATGAAAGCTGTTCTGTATTCTCCTCCGCGTCAGCGGAGGAGACCACAGAATCGTGCAGGGGAAGGGACGTCGGGGTGTGGGCCCACTAGCCCGTGTTAAAATTGCCTTGATCCTAGAGTTCCCTCCCTTGCCCAATTCGGAAGAAAATAAGACCCGAATCTGTAATCGAAAAGAGGAGATAAAAGTGTATTTACATTCGCTGTATGTATCTAGTCGCCACGCCCGCACGCCACGGCATGCTGTGGTAACCCCCCTCCCCCTCGGAGACGGCCGCGAATGCGTGCTGGTATGGGGCGGAGTCTCTGCGTTTCTTACCAGCGCGCGCTATTTCGCAAGGCTTTGGGCGATTCGAACTTAATATAGCGGGCTTATAAGGCATTTCCGCCGAAAACGACTATGATATTCGTTATTCCCATGGCAGATTACCCCTAATAGACATATTTTGAGCAAGATTTAGTGAGGTACATCAAGTACAGTGCCCATAGGCCTAACCCCGACAGATTGTGGAGTATGTAATTACACCATAGCGTACTAATGTTCAAAGGAAACGACTCCTATTCTTCTACTCTTCAGATCAAGGTAAGGAATGGTATTATACTTCTTGTGAGTGCCGTTTGTTGATGTAGGTAATATGATTGTTTGCTAGTGTCTGTGTTAACTGATTAACGGACTGCCAAGAAATATGTCAGTATTGCCAGTATGGTTTGTGACCCTTTGGTGTCTAGTGGATGGCTGAGCTGTGGCTGGGTCTGCAATCTGACATGGGGAGCTTGGCCAGGCCCCCATGCCGGCTATGCCGGCAGATCTATCCGCACACAATCTTTCCCGGTCGTTGCCGACCGGCTCAGAGAGGATCGAATCCCTTGCCGGGCTTTCTGCCTGATGGCTCATTTCTCGCTTCCGGAGAGGGATGGTCACGCCGATCTGAAAGTATAAGGTTCCGGTTTCGTACGGCACCAGTACGTGACAGCTTCCAACGATACTTCTGGCCCGTTGACCGGTTCTCGGACACAGCACTCCGCAGTGTATATAAAAGTTTATCTAAAGCTACACAACGATGAACGGAGAGTCTGAAGCACAGACACTAGCTACTTCACAGAGAGGAGTGGGACCTATACCCGCGGTGTCGGCTGAGCGGGGAGTGCGCCCTTCAGCGATGACTCAGTTAGCGGCGACGCTAACACACGTATGCGCAGACCTTCCCCTTGGACGCAAGGTTGGCGGGGAGATGCTTGCCTCTCCTGGTTCCCAGAATCCTTTCCGGAACTTGGCTATGCTGCTTGGGGGACTGCCGGTCCGAGGGAGACTGAAGATGGGTTGACTGCTGATTACTCGGCTGCTGACAAGAGTAGACTGGTTCCCGACCGCTCGGGAGGAAGCACAATTGCTAGAATGGCCCCTGTGCCCATGCCGGCCGGCTTATATGGAGTGAGCGCGCCCCAAGCCCCGCCCCTGGCCGCGATTGGCTGGCTCGGTGCGCTCCCTCACCTCGCCGACACTGCTCACAATCGATCGATGCCACGTCATCGGTGGCGGGCCGTCTGCCGGATCTACAGGATGAGGAGCTCACGAAATGACCTAAAACGACATCAAGAACATAACAGAACAGCACAAAACATACACCACACAGTAATGGGGGACCCCCTGACCTAACAAATAGGTATTATAGTGCAATTGTGTACACCCCATTAAATTCCATCCACACTCGCCCAGTTGCTCCCGTCGTTCCTGTCGCTCTTATCCCTCTTGTCGTTGCACTCGCGTCGCTCTCGTCGCTCTTGGGGTCGCCGTCGCGAAGTATGAGCAGGGCCGTACGCTCGCGGTGGCACTGCGGGCAAGCGGCTCGAAGCGCAGTGGATAGCGGCGTTGCTTCATGCGAGGGAGGTCGGGGATTCGGTTCTCCTGTGTTGCGGAATTTCTGCATTTCAACTGACTTGTTGAAGTGACTATTGTACTTTCAGGACTCTAGAGGTGGAGAGGTCGAAAAAATTCGCCCAAACCTTGCCCAAGGGGGGGGGGTTTATTTAGGGTGCTAATCACGAATCTGACGTCCATTTTTCGTATTCTGGAGTACGGTAGGCTACGTTAGCTATGGTGGCTAGGGTCATAACCATATTCAGTTATTCTAACTCGCGTCTAAAGCGACACAAGTAGCGACGAGTTTTACGGTGCTGGACAAGTTTTCGCACCGTATGCAGGCGGTCGTCAATACGAGTATGGAGGAGGAAATAATAGAAAACCTTTACTTTCCTAAAAACACGCTCAAGATGGCCGCGTGTCTCACTCTTCGATTGTTACCACCGCTGGAATTGGCATGCTTCTCTTTTCGCTTCAGCTGGAGAAGTGTCTATTGCCCACATGATATGTTTGTTATATTTGTTTTGAGGAACTGTCTGCCATACAACTGCCCAGATTGCTTCACTTATGGTGGAAATCCCATTTAAGCAGACTTCTGCAATAGATAGTTGAACGATTTCCTTAATTTGCTTTAAAGAACCGTTTTACCATGGAAATCTCGACGGCCTGAGGTTGCAACCACAGCTTGGTTCGAAGCTTACAAAAGCAACTGAAATTTATCGAATTCGAATCACAAAATAATCCTAACAGTTTAGTGGTGAAGAAGGCCCTTTTCTCTTTCCACCTGCAGGTAAAAAAGGAACATAAAAGATGTGTCTGTTTGAGAACGCCGGAAAGCGGTTTGAGTTGAATGTCGTCTGCGTTTGATCCGTACTCAACACCCCTATCTTTCCCTTGATGGACTCTAAGAACCATGGGCCACTTGCAGTTACATCTCCAGATAGGTCTTAAATGTGTGTAAGCATTGTATTATATTTACCTCCGCTGAATACTTCACAACGTGCACAACACTCTCAGCAAATGTTTCTGTATGACCATAATAAGAATAAGCAAGCACAGCGGGAGTTAAGGGTGGAAATCCGCACTTTCCTGGTTTTCAGCTTCAGCAATCATTTTCTAGTACTTTCTGCGGCCATTTCTACTGAAAACTCTACTTATCCACATCCTACCACTACTACCTGAAACGCACATTTCCACTCTTGGTCGAGTCACGGTAACGCAGTGCCGGTAAGCTACGACCGCGTCACAGTTGGCAGCCGGTCCCGCGACGACTGCCTCGTCGCTGCTTGTGTCGCTTTAGACGCGAGCGATATTCTTAAGCATTCCTTACGCGTGACTACCGTACTCCAGTGTAATAACAAAAGTGGATGCCAGATTCGTGGTCAGCACCCCAAATAATCCCCAAAGACGAAGTTTGGGCGAAATCGGTGATTATGACCTCGACAACCTTAGTCACCGTACCTACCGCAACCTACCGTGATCCAGCGTAATAACGAAAACGGATGTCAGATTCGTGATCAGCACCCCAAATAGCCCCCCTTGACAAGGATTGGGTAATTTTTTTTCTACCTTTCCTCGACCTCTGGAGTCCTGAAACTATAGGGTTATACAATAGTGCCCTTGTTCAGATTTGAGGAGTTTTGACGTCTACATAATTTTCAGGCATTTTCTGCGTTTTTTTTTCAGCTGTATGGTCTTCGGCGCTCGAAGAGCGCAGAATCCAGATGTTTACTCCCCGTGAGCGACGAAAGCATTTACGCACGAGCAGCTTGGATGTGCTTCACCCTGGAGTTACTTCCCTTGCATGGTTCTGCAAACAAATAGCCATTTTCTAACTAAACTCCTGCAGAATAAGTCGTATTGTGGAAACAACAGCACTAATACGCTTCAGCAGGCACGCCATATTGAATAAGTGACGAAATGTCGGGGGTGGGGGAGGGTAAAGGACCATGGCGCCCGAAAGTTTCCGCGCTCTATCGCTAATGAGTGTGTAGATTAGCAGCAGCAGGGTGTACCGAAATTGCACTCTTATGAGTTTCTTTTTGAGTCCAGTTTGTTATTCACTCCAATCATTGAATTTATCTAAACCGCTGTTTAGGCGGTTTCGCCGTTGTGTTTGCTGCGTATGACAGATCTAGTAAATGGTACGCGTTGAAGAGGCAACTTACGAAAGATCAAGAATCGATGGAGGCAGTTCTGCTGGAAATTCGTATACTGAAAGAGGTTTGCTGTTTTGTAATTTATTTCGGCAAATTAACGTGTTCAACTACTCTACACTGCCTATATATGTAATTTGGAGACGTAATGATTTTTCATGGGCCTTATCATCATTATCTACCGCTTTATAGTTGAGTTAGCGGTCGATGACGTTTGAGTGATCTAACCTAAGTGAGATACGCCGCATCATCCACAGCGAGGGCGGTCGAGTGATCTAAACTGAGTGAGATACGCCTCAGCGCGGGCAAAATTTGCTATTGAACGTGGGATGCTGCCGTAGCAGGGGAAGCGCAGCCCTTTACTGGAGGTTTCCTAAAGTTCGGATTACATGAGAACTGGTCCATGACTCATTCCGCCACGCGCGTGCGGCGTGAGTCAGATAAGAAGAGTGAGCCTCTGCGTCTCGTCTCCCTGTGAGTGCCCCGTCATCCGCCGTCCCCTCGAACAGCGGAATCACGTGTATAGAACGTGAACACGGTCGGAACCGTAGGGTAGGGAGAGTTGGTGGTGTTGCAACGAATCGACAATTTAACGAGTATTGGTTGTGTCACAACTGTTTTATTGATATGCGAAAGAAAAAACAGAATTGAAGTGATTTAGTGTGTCTTGCGTGTGGTGTGCGCTTGGTTTTTCCTAATTTTAAGTATGCAGTGACCCGCTTATCACATAAAGTTTATCTTCAACATCAAAATGGTAATCCCGATAATACCATGAGCAGGAAAATAAAAACAAAACAAATATTACTCATGCTAAGCTAGCGGCAAGTACATCGAGGTAGTCCTTGCATTCTCTTGTAGTAGGCGACCGCCCTGCGGTTCTCAGAAATTGGTGGAACCTCCAGAGCTCGGTGAGCACTTCCATTTGTCGTTGTTGCTCATCAGTCCTGATGTGCGGTGGTGCAATTTCACCTTGACGAAGTTTTATGCCTAATCCTAATACTATAAGGTGGTGGGCGCTTTAGTTAGCAATCAGCTGGACTTGACTGACCTCACACACAGCATTCGTCTCGTATGGATGTGGTGAGATAGCGGAGTTGGTTCCAAAACGCTGCTTGGATTAGCAATTTCACCCTGCTTGGTCGTTTTGTAGCATGTAACTGCAAGGTCGAAGTGCCTGTCATACTTCCCTAAAGAGCGCAGTGACACTGTGTTAAAGCTGTGCACTAATTTCCATTCAATTGATCTCACTGTAGCCTCAACAGAGGTGTAATGGGGCTCTGAAGACCTGCAGCTACATTAGATGTCCTCAATGTTTGCTACAGGTGTTTGTGCTGATTTGATCAATCGGTCCACTACTTATAAGGTCTATTATTGGTTGCGCTGGTCTCTCAGCTGTTGTCGCTATTTGACTATGCTCATTCCGTCTTTGGATCATCTCCACTAGTGGTAGTCTCGCACCCAACTTGCACGCACGTGGCCTCAACGGGAGAGCTGTAGGCAGTGCGCTCATGAGTGAGAGGCCTGTCGGTTAGCCAGAAGTCGAGGTACATGTTCGGTGTGAGAAGCGGCAGACGCTAAAGACACGAGCGGGATGTTTTTAGCGTCTGCCGCTGTGAGGCGCGAGAGGGCGCGAGACATGGCTGCAAAAAACCCGCGCGCCGCGTTGGCACCTTGCCCATGGACCAGTTCTCCGGCAATACTTCCCGTCTGGTCATAAAATGCGCTTGAAACTGGAGTTATGCAGTTAGAGTGTATGGTAAGTCCAGCACAGCCGATTCAGCCATCTAGGAGGTCCCACAAATTACAATTTTTCGTTGTCGTTATGTATTTTATCTCCTTTACAGTCACCTGGCAAGTGCTATATAGAACAGGAATTATATAGTTAAAATGTGTTGTGAGTTTCGTGGCGTTAAAGAGTGATTCTATTAGATACATTTATTGGGTGTTATTACTGTATATTACATATTACATATAGTAAGCTTTGGAGTGCCTATTAGTGTAGCTGGTTATGGTGAACACATTGGAATAAGACTTGGTGGAAGGTACAAAGTGTAGGGTTTGAAGTGCACCGAGAGATCACAATGGAAGTGCAATGTTTTGAACAGGCCTGTTATATATAGTAAACTTTAAAACTCCTCATAGTATATCTCTCACGAGACTATAATGACAACATAGGAAGGAAACTTGGGAGAAGGTAGAAAGTATAGGATTTGAAGTACACCGAGAGATCACTATGAGAGAAATTAAAAGGAGCATACACTGTATCGGTTGTTTTCTTAGGCAGCAGCGCCATTGCATTTTGCATTGTGGCATAAGTTAATTCCATACCAACTATATCCTTGCTCTTGAATACTGCGTGCATCGCTTCTCCAAGTGCAGCATGAACCTGATAATCATGTTTCGCAAAGCGTCAGACTTTTCCTTCACATTTAGTCCACATACTCCTTCAAATAACTGAAAAAGCTCCTTCAGTCGATCCTGCTCAAGGATTTCGGGAGGTGGTAGACCATCTTCGTTGGGACATTCCAGAAAATACTGAGATTGTGGGCAGGTGGAAGTGAGAAGAACACTCCCATAACAAATAACACTGCTTGATTTCGAACAGCTTTCACCCACCATTTGATTGCTAATCGTTCGGATTGCTGCAAAAATTATCGTCTGCTTTCTCTATAAATAAAACGAGTTGCATGTTACCTTCGTCTGAAAATGTTGCTGCTGCGTGGGCATGGACGCATCAGACGCCAGCACGGAATCCACTTGGGCAGCTGCAAGGTTCACCCAGGATCCTTCACTACACCCACAGATTACGTGTTCAACGAAGAAGTGGTCATTCCTCGCCAGGGAGGAGATTGTTCCTCACTGGCTTTTGTAAGATGCTGCTGGTGTGACGAGCGCTTGTGTTTTACTTCTATCATAGTTTTGTACCGTAGCTGTTAACTAAAAGGGAAGAGCAAGACAGGACTTTTTATTTCCAGAGAAATGATGTGGTGCAGAAGACACTGCTGAAAAACTAGCACATATGAAGACGCAAATAGACTGCTTTCGTTTGTTTTAGGCATTAATGGTCTAAAATTAACGGCAGCGCAACAGGAGGTACACCCGCCCCTGCTGGGGGGGCTTTTCGTCAGAAGGTACAGCCGCTGTTCCGCGGACCAGAAACATTTGTTTAGCGTGTCAAAGGTTTCGTAAGGCAGCCGTTGGACTCTCGAAAAGCCTAGGCGTAACTTCACGTAAGGGAAGGTCTAGCGTGTTCCGTCAGCCTTGGAAACTCAAGGGTACTTTTCTAATGTGGATCTCGTTGAGCGTTCTGGTTTCTTGGATTTTTATCTTAGTGTTTATTATATGAATTCCTCCGACATCGAAAAAGCGAGGATTTCAAGAAATTCCGAGGAATCTTGAGATCACGCGAATAGTTCTCATATGCCTTGAGGTTAGTGTAGGTTTTACCATAAAATCTTCTGAGCTCATGATCATGATTATGGTCCTAACACAATGTTTAGTCAAAGCGAAGCATGGATCTCACTTCGAAAAAAATTTACATGAACTCCCTTCTACGCTATACATAGATGCTTAATCAAGGTGGTGAACTCGAAAGTCAGCTTGGTTATTTCTACCTAGTCCCTTTAGGCTAAACTAAATAAACTAAACAAAAGGATCGTTTAATCTTGAACATTATCCTTTATCTCTCACTTGAAGATGGTAAGTGAGACGCACTAAAACTTTCAGCTGATCCTCAGTCAAATAAACTATAAACAGGCCTCTATTGTATACAATGACTAGACGTTTAGCAGCCTAGCGGCCGTGCTTCGTCCCCAAGCCCCGAGAATAGAACACCCCGACCGTCTTCTTTTCTGGGTTAGGCCTTCTTACCTTCGTCACAGGAAAAAACTATTTCACTATATAGAATAGAATAGCGATATAGGGCAGAAAAATTTCAAAACTGCTCCAATGAACCTGTCCACGTTCTTTCGCATGTACGCGATTTATTTTCTGAAATGCCCACTCTCTACGTGGCGAGAAACAGATCGTGAGGTCCCAATAGGAAGCACTCAGTTTGCAAAAACAGAATTAAAATCAATCGGTATTGGTCGATCGGTCGATACCGTTTACTGACCGATGCCTCCCCCACCCCACCAATACCCCTCACCCAGAAACGGACGGACTGAGATTCAAGCAAGCTCATTGCACGAAGCCCTTAAAAGGTCAGAATTCAACGCATGCTGGGCAAAGTCTGATCTGTAGCACGTCTTCTGAATCCGGACGCATGTTGGATAACGTCTGTGGCACATTTGCTGACTCCCGACGCACGTATCACGACGTTGCGACGACGTCTGTGACACACCTTCTGCAGCCTGACACACGCTGCACGACAATGAGAGGAAATACTAGTCTTATGAGGAAGGTCAAAGAGGTCACCGTGGAGTTTCTCAAAGCGACCTATATAGGGTTGTAGGGCGTTGTCTGGGAAGCACCATAGTGATTTCCAAATTTCCTGCGGACCTCTGGGTAGGTCAAAAATGCAAAAAATTGTACCGCTTCAGTGCGGGCCGATAACGCAAAACTGACGCCTGGAATACCCTTGTCGTGCCCACAAATAGTCCCGCGAAAGGTTTGGAGCTTCAATCATTGCTAGAAACTAGGAATTGATTAATTCCTAATTGAAGCGAGACGGCGCATTCACGGGAGGCGCGCGCCACTAGGGCGGCAGCAACTGGATGGCCGAGTGGTTAGCGTGGCGGACTTGCGGGAGAGAGGTCGAGAGCGGTGTGGTTTCTGAGCGCACATCTTGCGTTTTTGCTACTGTAAAGTGCTTTTCTGTCACGACTAGGTGTCATATTCGATTTCCAACCCTCTGTGATACGATTTTACTTCAAAATCAAAATACAAGTCACGCTAATGAATATGCAATAAACTGTTTAACAGTTGTGGTAACGTTCTATAAAACACGCGAAGCAAAGCAGCTTCTGACACCAACAGCAGCGGATAAATACCAAGGAAAAGCACCCGGAAGCTTTCTGGCAGGACGTGTCGACAGGCACTTCATCGAAGGCGTAGTCCGTCGGTGTTGAGTAGTGCACCACGCTTATGCAAAGCTTCGCCTAAAGGCCAACACTCTCGCCTCCCTAACTTCTAATCATGAATCGCTTCGGACCAGCGCACTTGATGTTTGAATTTTTAAGGCAATTTTCAAGACACCCGTCCTTGCAGGTGGTCAGTCAGACGTACAGGCAATTCTGCGCTCCGGTATTTCGAACGTGATTTGCATACGCGTGGTGCACTTCTCAACACCGACCCATCTACGCATTCGATGAAGTGCCTGTCGACACGTCCTGCCAGGAAGCTTCCGGCTGCTCTTCCTTGGCGTTTATCCGCTGCTGCTGGTGTCAGAAGCTGCTTTGCCTCGCGTGTTTTATAGAACGTTACCACAGCTGTTAAACAGTTTATTGCCTATTCATCAGCGTGACTTGTGTTTTGAAGTAAAATCGTATCACAGAAGGTTGAAATCAGGGTTGGAAATCGAATATGACACCTAGTCGTGACAGAAAAGCACTTTGCGGTGGCAAAATCGCAAGATGTGGGTCCAGCAATGCAGAAACCACACCTCCGGAATCGAGCCCTCGACGTCTCTCCCGCAAGTCCACCACGCTAACCACTCGGCCATCCGGTCGCCGAACACCTAGTGGCGCGCGCCTCCCGTAAATACGCCGTCTCGCTTCAATTAGGAATTAATCAATTCCTAGTTTCTAGCAATGACTGAAGCTCCAAACCTTTTGCAGGACTATTTGTGAGCACGACAAGGGAATTCCAGGCGTCAGTTTTGCGTTATCGGCCCGCACTGAAGCGGTACAGTTTTTTGCCATTTTTGACCTACCCAGAGGTCCGCAGGAAATTTGGAAACCACCATGGTGCTTCCCAGACAACGGCCTACAACCCTATATAGGTCGCTTTGAGAAACTCCACGGTGACCCCTTTGACCTTCCTCGTTAGTGGTCTCCTTCACTGGTCCCTCTTTATTGGTAACCACTTGGCTGGTCCTCCTTACTCTTCTGAATGCCGACACACTTGGACGACGTCAGCGTAACGCCTTCTGGATCCTGACGTACCTTGCACGACGTCTGTGACATATTTGCCGAGTCCCGGCGCGAGACGCGTTACCCGCTCATCATATCGTAAGCCAGCAATCGGCCATGGTTAAGCTCAAAGAAAAGCCAGCAGGCATACAGCGGCGCATTGAAGGCATCCCTTGGCTTTGTTCCTCTTTCCCGTGACTGACAGCGTAACCCAAGGACCGGCACTTAGCATTGGAGCACGTAATTTACCGCTGCTAAAGGTCGAAAGAGCTCCGCGTACACACATGCTCATTCAATTCAATCTATTGTCCAAAAAGTAGTTCGTTCAATTCAGCCTATTGTCTAGTAACTTTGATGAGTTTTCGCTTGATGGACAAAGAGTGGTACCGTTTGTTCAAATGGTGAGCATAAAATTTCCAAGATTCTTTTATACTTTCATGCCAATTAGCAGAAAATTGTACTGCTTACAGAGTGTACCTGCGGTTGTAATTACGATCACAGTTTGAAACGTGCTATCCCAGTAAACAAGTGTTCTTACTAAAGTAAGTTGCCCTTATAGCGGGACGTTTAAAGGTTGATGCCCTTTACAAGACCCATGCAAAGAATGGTGTGCAGCCAAAATTATTATTTGTTCAATGCAATCTCACTCCAAAGTGAAAAAAGATTGCTGTAAAGTGCTGCAATATATTTCCCGCATCTAGATGTGCTAATCGAAATTGATCTCTTGTTGCTGCGTCTTCGCATGTGTAATTCGACTGTAGTTCATGTAATTCATATGCACCCTCTCCTTCACCCCTACTGCTAGTCTTCGAGTTTCCCCAAGGTTTTATGCTCTTCGCTGATTTCCTCTTCGTTTATTATACTTTTCGGGCGACAGTCCGGAAAGATTTGACGAAAAGGGCTGAGAAACACAAAAACGCGAAAAGGAAAACAATGTTCTGAGGAGTGATGAGGGCCTACTCAACGGCAGCGCGTATTTCTTTGGACAGAATGGTGATGCGTGGTCCCGCAACGATCGTCCGAGTACTGCGGGCAAGCCGGTCCAATTCTTAGCGAACAACTCGTCACTACCCTCGGCTATTTAGTCGCGAGTCATGACACTTGCGCCGTGGATTGGCAAGCATTTTTAAACAGCTATAACTTGCTGGGCTGTGAATGCCATATTTTCCTAGTTGGCTTTGTTGGTATTAAGAGGGCTGGTGCCCGCTGCACACCAGCAAGGTATCTTAGAAGGGATAAAGTTAAATTAGCCACACCCCGAAGTTCCTTCCCTTGCCTAGTTCCGCTGACGCGGAGGAGAGCACAGAAACCATGTTTTTTTTTTGAGTGTTCCACGACCATGGTCTAATCGAGCGGGTACAGGCCGCTTAGTACCGCTTTGTTTTCATGTTTGTTCCAGATTTCCATACTGATTGGCTGAAACTGAGGGTTACAGGATTGTTACGAAGTACAGCATCAAGCGTTTTAGGGCTTATGGTGTTTAAACATTTTGAAATACAGAATTCACAAGGTAGGATGTATTATAATTCCGACCAGATTTGTTGCTATAAATGTTTTTCCAATCGTGTTAAATTCGACAGTTTCATAACCGCCTGGCTGTACACCGAAATCTGAATGTAGGGAGCAACATAAAATACAACGCCTGCTGCGCACATTCTTCATCGGTAATTGTTCTGGCTGTTTTTGACTTCCTTTACGTTGGGAATGAGATGGGGCTTGCAGCACCTATCAAACTTTTGGAAATACCTATGCACTGACCTCTTTTCACGATTGCCAAGGTGTAGTAAACAATACATATCTGATGCTGTTCCAGAAAATTAGCATCTAACTGCGTCAATTTGACCGAAGGAAAGTTTCCTTCAATGATTGGTTTGGCATGCACGGTGAAATTGATCTCTTTACCGCATGCTGACTGAATTTTGAGAGGCAGCGAAGTGCTTTCAAATATTTCAATGTGCCCTCCGATAGCGGATATGACTCATGTTTCACTTTTGAGCTTGAGTAAACCAAATTCGTTAGCTAGTCTTTCTTCGATCATTGTTTTTTATGCTCTTGTGTCCAAAAAGAACGCCTTTCTCATGTCTGTTTGAATCCATGTTCCAGAGATTTACCCCAGGGGTCATTAGGATAAGCTGCTCTCTGGAATCATTCTCCACATTTGAGTCCGAAGAGCGCTCGTTTTCCTGCATGGTTTAGACAGGCTGTGTGTTATACTGCTGCATTCTTCTAAAATCATTTGTTGTTCGGTTGTTCAATCTGTTATCAGGCCGCTGTCGGTGTACAGGATTTGGCTGATAATTCCCATTCTCGCTGATCTTGAAGGCTCGTGCGGTCGAGAACCGCTGCTGGCAAGTTGCTTCGCGAAACGCGAACTGAAATGGTGCTTCTGACTGCAATTTGAGCAGTTCGGTTTTTTGCACTGATTGGTGGGGTGATTGCTGGCGAAGCATTTCTAGCAGAACCGCTTTTGTTTTACGACTTCGCGTCGTTGATGGCTATCTGGTATAGTCCTGCATGAAGCGGAACCATGATTTGCGCGCCTGCAAAAGACGCAAGCTTGGTCCGATGTTTGCGGTTTTTCTTTGGGACGATAGTTAGTGCGTCCCCATTTTATTTCTACAAATAACTTTGACGAGATTTCTTTTCGTAGTAGTTTCATGAGTTCATTGATAGTAATGTTCTTGTTATTCTGGTACACTGGTGTCTTTTACTACAGCGTAGGGAAGCTTTGTGATTATAGTTTCTGTCCACATTGGATCACTGCTTGTCCTTGTGTTGTAGTTAGTGGACACCGTTTCATTGACAAGTGAGTTTTTGGAGTCAAAACCGTCGTTGCAGCTTTTTGCATTGTTTGCTGCTCATTTCAGATCTAAAAGTTTCTGTAAGATCTTTGATCTGTTCGCCGGTTGATTGCCAAACTTATCTTTTAGTGTGTCAATTATCCAGTCGTAGTTCTTGGCTATCGGCTGTATTCCCTTTATCGCCTTTTCGGCCTTTCATTTTAGGCTATCCTTCAGGAGGACTATCTTCTCGATGGTGTCGGGTTTTCTGCGAAACTTCAATGTTTGGATCGTTTTCGATGGTATCCGAGAAAGAAATGGAGAAAAAATGGAGATACCGTTCGAATTTTGCGTAGACTCGCTTTCAAAACTTTCCATGGAAGTATTGATTTTTAACTTTCTTTGGGATTTTGCTAAATTACTTTTTGCTCCTATCAGTTGGCCCTCAAGCGCGTGTATGAAAGGCTCTGCTTTGGCTAATAGTCTTGCATATTCCGATTCCTTCTCTATTTCCTGAACCTCCAACAGAAGATCTTTTTGTTCTGTTTTTGACCTGGTGTTCTCAAAAACGCTCTGCATTTTGTCAATTTTGACTTGGAGACTTTCAGTATTTTCTTTATCAAGCGTATGGCCATTGTTATTAAGAGGACGTTTGCTGGTGATTTCTCATGAAGTTCCTCCTCATTTTCTGGATAATCAATGTTTTCTGCGTAGCATTTATATTTTTGTAATAACGTTTATAGCGCTGATGCGCTGGCAAGAATAGATTTCTTGTGAAAGTGAAGTGACGTGCTCTCTTTAGGATTTGAGAGGTATGAGCAGAGTGAGTCTCCAGATTGGGCTAGGGAAGGAACTCCGGGGTGTGGCGAACAGGGAGGCGTGGAGTGCACGAGACGACACGACAAAAAACCGCGCGCCACCTCTGTGTACCCGTAGGTGGTTCAGTGTGTTTATGCTTCTGTGACGAGAACAGTCTTTTGCTAGCCACCTTTTATTCGGTTCGTTAGCGTTCTGATGCCCTCTTATCAGAGAGGGCAAGCTCTCATGCGAGCAAACAAAGCATGAGAAGGGACGGGGTCGCGAAGGTCGCGACACTGCCGCCCCACAAGAAATAAATACACGAACAATATTGATCGTGATGAAGTCGTTGAGATGAACATCGATGTCGTGAAGATTGAGATTGTCGGCGTAGTCGGTGTTGCCGTGGGAGTAGTTGATCGAGGCTAGTTCTAAAAAGGTGGTATTAGAACTTATTCTGCATTGTTAGTGTTATTAGCGCAAAAATGTAAAATAAACCACATAATATTTAGAAGAAAAGAAAAACAAGGGAAAATCAACAACCTTTCTCCGTTTGAATGGCGACGCCTGCGACCGTGAAGAACACAACAACTTGTTGTGTCCCTGGTCGCATATGGCGCATTTGAAGCCACAGTCGTCGCTGTGGTTTGGCTGGAGGCATCTGTTGCACAGGCCGAGCACATTTGCCTGGACTGCTCGGGCTACCGCGTCGGGAAAGCGACAACAGCGACCAGTTGGGTGGCCGTCCTTGTTGTCGTCGAAGGAACAGAAGACGCAACTGGATTTCGGCTTTGTTCGTTCCAGTATTGTTTCGAAAGCACGATCATAGGCCTGGAGCTTAAGCTCCAGAATTTCTGTCATGCTATCGATCCGCTGCTGCAGCACCATAGCCAGTTGGTCGATCGTCTTCTCCAAGGACTTCAGGGCGTCTCGCAGTGGCTCGATGTGCATCGTAAGGTCGACTTCGTCCAGCATGATGAGGAAGGAGGTTGACAAGGTTCGGTTGGGAGGGAGTTTATAAAGGGTTTTGCTATCAGAAGGTCAGAGTGAATGATATAGGAGGATTTGCCTGTGGTACCACTGGGTTTGCTTATCTACATCCACGTCTTTGTTGTCTCTATCGACGACATACTTCGGCGAATCCCCGAATAATTGCGACGATGATTTGCATCAGTGATTGGGTTACAAATAAGCCGAACCTCAGCAAGGATATGAGTATGATAGGTCCAAATGCATATGTTAAAATCGTTAGAAGGGCTATTGCACTCAAGGCAGTGAGTGCTGATTTCCAGTGGTTTTTAATTACATGTATGATGGGTGTTATATCTGGAAGACTAAATTCTTTAAACCAGTCAATTTTGTCCACCCATTCCCAGGATTGGGGGTCGTGGATTTTGAACAGTGATTCATCTTTAGGTAGGAATGCTAGAATACCTTCCAGTTTCTGATTAGTTAACTGGTTTCTACACGTTGTGTGACATGTTTCTGATATCACTGCATGACTGAAATCGAGAACAACTGTAGATGTGTTCTTGCTAGGTCCGCATTCTATAGGAAATGTGTTTTCTCCGCACATTAGAGTTATCCACGCTAGTTTGTTCGTATGACACGACACTTCTAGATGTGCTCCTTCTTGACAGTTGTAGCATCCAGTCAAATTTGATAACAATATCTCACATTCTTGTTCAAGTATGAAATCTGCTGAATCAAGCATGATTTTAGAGTTAACCAAAATCGTGATTTCACCTTCGTCTGTTGTTAGGAATAGATCATCATGATCCCTATTAAGATTGAAAAAGGGAGACAAGATGGGAAGATGATTTGAAACATCATTTTTAATATCATATATGTTTTCCTTTGGACATTCGCATTTCGTTGGAGGGTTTGTTCCTCTGCAAGCACAAATCATGCGATTTAAACAATCTTTGAACTGACTGGTTGCGCCAGATAAGTGTGGACATTCTACTGGTAAACTAAATCTGTCCGGAATCAGCAGGGAGTCCGTTTGTGACAGTGCGAATCGTCTGCTAAGTATAGCTAACTGTGGTTTCTGAACAGATATTGCTGTTATTGTGAAACTGTCAAAATTTTGTGGTACGTAAGGTTGAAAAATGATGTCTTTTTGCAGAACCTTATTGTAAATATTCATTTTGACTTCAATGTGCACTGATGGTTTCCATTCTGCACACTCTACTATCTCATATACTTGTTCACTGCGTGGGACATGTGCAACTCTGTAAAATGAACAGGCTGGGAGCGGTAACAAGCAGCCGCAAGATAGACCTCCACATGACCTTTCGCACCCAGAATATCCGGGATATTGGGATGACCCAATTAGCTCCTTCACGGTATCGTTTGATCTAAGTTTCGCACATGTACCCTTTGTACATGACCCTGCCTCGGGACATCTAACAGCGCTATATATTTGCGGAAGGGTATCTCTTGTGTAGAAGAGCATTCGTTTGGAGCAAACCATCCTCATAGGTTTGTTTCTTATTTCTATCGTGCCAACAGTCTTATTGGCGTGTCTTATGTTCACACATAAATCAGTTTGTATTCTGTTAAATAGTATTTCTCTGCTGAAATCGTGTGAGCACTTATTACTTTCTGTGCAGACAAGATCTATGTTGTTTCTCATATGTCCGTGCTGGCATGCTGAGCTTATTGTTGTCAGTGCGAGTATACATATGGAAAGTGTAACAGTATTGGGCACTATTGGTGCGGGTGAAAATGTTCGTAACCGACTTTGTTCTCTTTTGATGGGTCTAATTTCTATGTTCATGTTGATCTTTCTATTTCTTCGTAGACAATAGCATAGAAGAAGTTTAACTAGGATTGTGAGGTACAATAAAGCAGCGATAGAGGCTATTGCTCCAACTGGCCAACAGTGAGGATTTGCAAAGAGCTTCTTTGAAAGCAATCTTTGTGAGTGTTCACAGATATGTGGTACTAGACATTTTTTAATTATAGTGTTGGTTTTAGTATTGTACGGGTATGACATTGAGATATTGATTTCCTTTCTAATTGATGAAGGTGGCAATTTAAATAGCATTTCTGCTGTGTTATTTAGGAACGTTTTACATGCTTCATGCATACAGAGCGTGAATTTTGAGTATGGTGGGTAAACGCTAACAATTCCGTTATTACAAGCAAGGTTTCCTTCCTTAGCTGTAGTGGACTGTAATATTGTGAAAATTAGCAAGATTGTGAGTGTATAATAACTAGGCCGCACACTTTGTGAATAGCTTGATGAAGATTGTGGCTCTTCTAGGCTTTCTTCGAAGTTGCGAATTACTTCTAGGGCTAGTTGTCTTGATTTGCGGACTGGGCGCGTCACTTGAGGAGCGCTTTGTCTTGCACTTTGTGACTCGGGGTTCTCATCAGGTTCTTGAGGTTCGGTACGCACTTCTGTCCCGTATACGTGACGGTTTGTCACGATAGAAGTGGGTCTTTGATTCTCTTCGCCATGGTTTTCGTCATGAGGATTGCATCTCAATTCCAGTGGATAAATCTTATTGAGAGGTCTATGTAAAACGGTTCGATTGGGTAAAGTCATTTTAACCGACCTTATTTCACCGTCGTTGCTTTTGATAAGCTCCGTTATTTTTCCATAGGACCAGCTTCCTCTGGGCATAAATTCCCTTTCTATGAGTACTATTTCTCCCAAAACGGGTTTTCTAAGTGATATGTGTCGCGGCTGTGCTAAATCTACACGTTGCATGTCCCTTAACTTGGTGAGGTATTCCGAATTCCATTCTTCCCAGAATCGATTAGCTATGCGTTCGGAATGTTCAAGGGCTTGTAGTGCTTGCCTCGCTGTTTGAATGAGTTCGGGTTCGTAGGAACTGTCCCCACTACTTCCTATTTCTGTTATTGGTAAACCGTACTCCAAGTTGCCTTGGAGAAAGTCTACGGGACGTAGTGGAATCTTCGCTAGGTCGGAAGATGCCGACTTTGCAAGGGGCCTTGTGTTAATGATTGCCTCGATTTGTGCCATTGCAGTGTTAAGTTGTGTAAACGTAAGTCTCCGTCTACCAATAGCTTTGTGAAAAGCTTTTTTGACTGTGCCTACCATTCTTTCCCAAGCACCTCCCATCCATGGTGCTCCAGGTGGGTTGAATAACCATCGAATTCCAGCATTCGCACTGTACGTCATTACAGACGCTTCCGATCTGTCTGTTGAGTGAAACATGGAATTTACTATGCGTTCTCCCAACTTAAAGTTTGATCCGCAGTCGGTACGCATAAGCTTCGGCACACCTCGGCGTGACACGAATCTTATCAGGCATTCAAGAAATGCGCCCGTAGACATGTTTTCTACCACTTCTAGATGAACAGCGCGGGTAGTTAGGCAGGTGAATAGACAAACTTACATCATATCTTGATTTATTGCATGAATTGGTCCGAAGAAGTCGCAACCAGTGTTTTGAAAGGGTTTTGATGTGACTACTCTGTCTCTCGGTAGTGGTGGCATATCAGGTGCGCCAAAGGGCAGTCCCTGATATCGTTTGCATACAGTACATTTTCTCAGATATTTACTAAAAGTTGCTGAAGGTTTTGGTAGCCAGAATCGTTGTCTCAAGATGCAAGATGCACAACGTTTGCTCTTTACCGCAATGTGCGTTTTCATTATGTATCTTTTGTAGTATAAGTCTGGCTAATTCAGAGGTCCCGCTTAAATACATGGGTGACTTAGTGTCATTTTCCATGATCGCGTTTTGCATGCGCGACTCATGCCTTATTATACCTTTTTCGTCTCGTATAATTCGTTTGTGAGGGAACCGCTTTTGAAGTTCCGAAATTTGCAAATGCTTGTGTTCGTGCTGCAGTATAATGGATTCTGCTAGAGCCATGTCTTCTGCAGTTATGTTGTGGTTGTTGGAGAAGTCAACAATATTTTGAAGTGATATGTTGGCGCGGCCACTGTTGTTGACCGTACTCGTCCATTGGCAGATTAGTTTACCACAACGTGCGATTACTCTGAGGGCCAAACTGAGTCGAGAAAATCGACTCAGATCGATTAATGGGGTCGGTCCCTGAGTGAGTTGACTGATAGCTGGATGCGCTATCTTTTGTTCGTCTTCTCCTACGACTTCTTCATCATAGTCACCATCTATGTTTGCTATTTCCTTGAGTTGCGATAAGGCTTCGGGGTTTGATAACCAGCACGGTCCTTTGATCCAGCCAATTTTAGTGACCTCTTGATAAGATACTCCACGTGTTCCAGCGTCGGCAGGGTTAAGAGCTGTGGGGACGTGAAAGAATGAAACAGGCATTCCCTGACTTTGAAATTGTCTCTTGAGTTTTAGGATGTGGTTTCTCTGGTTGTCTACGAATATCGGTACTTTTCCAGACTTTTTTATCCATGACAGGGCTATTTCGCTGTCACTAGCTATGTTAATTTGGCTAATTTTGTGTTTTGAAACGTCAAATATGGTCTTTGCTAGACGCATTCCAATCACTATACCAATGAGTTCAAGCTTAGGGATGGTTTGCTTCGATTTTTTGGGAGCCAATCGGGTTTTTCCGCTTACAAGTGAGCTTACTTCGTTTGTAATGTTATTTTTAAAGAAGGCACATGTGGCAATTGCCATCATACTAGCGTCTGCAAATATCCATAAAGTGCTTTCCCTAGTCTCTTGGTTTGTGTCTGTTGAACCAATATATCGCGGGATTGATAATGAGATATTGTTAATGGGGTTGCACGACGAAATCCATGTTGCCGCAAGGTTTAAAGGTATTCGTTTTTCCCAGTCACTAGTCGTTTCAAAGATCTCACGCATAAGAGATTTGAGCTTAACCATAAGCGGTGCTGCGATGCCTATAGGGTCGTAAACGGAATTTATCTGACTGACAATGTCACGTTTCGTTAGTATTTGCTTGTTGGGGAATGAGATTTTTACAGAAAATTGGTCTGTTTTCGTGTTGTAGTTGACTCCTAGGAGTTTTGTTTCTCCAACTGGAGCTTTATCTGCTTCCGGAATTGTGATGTTCACAGCGTCCGAATTGGAGACGAATTCGCGTAAGTTCATACCAATTTCTGCGAAGAGTGATTTGGATTCTTGGTATTTTTGCGTTGCTTCCTCTTCGGTTTGTGCGTGGAGCAGTATATTGTCAACATATAAGCTTTTCATGATTTCTTTTGTTAGTATTGTGTTTTTTCTGCTGAGGAAGCTTATAAGAGCCATGTTTAAGATGCTCGGGGAAGCGGTTATACCGAAAGGTAATCTTTTGAAGCGCAGTTCTACCACGTTTTCTCTTGTTGGTGGTTTACTGAAATCTTTAAACCAGAGAAATCTGCATAAATCCTTGTGAGAATCAAGCAGTCGAATTTGAGTGAAGGCGGCCTCGATGTCACAAAGGAGAATGATTTTCGATAATCGACTTGATATAAGTATGTCATGTATTTTGTTTACAAAGGATTCTCCTTTAAATATAACATCATTTAGAGAAAGTTCATTCTTTTTCTTTGATGACGCGTCGAACACTATGCGTAGTGGCTTTGGCTTGTGCTCTCGCCAAACTCCAGAATGTGGCATATAATACGTACCAACCGAGTTTTCAACGTTTCCGTCGATCGATTCTACCATGCCGTTCGAAATGTAGTCTGAAATTGTTTTGCAATACAAATGTTTCTGCTTTGGGTTAGCGTTGAGGTGTGTATGAAGCGAAATTACCCTTTTTATTGCAACAGCGTAGTTGTCAGATAGCTCTAGGTGATTGCTTTTTAAAGGAAATGGAGCAGTGATGTGACCATTTAGGAAAGAAATTTGCTTAGAGTACTCTTCAAAGTACTCGAGTATTTCATCATTTTTCCTTTCTTCGCCTGAAGAAATTCCTAGGCCTTCTAGCTCGAACATTTTATGTAACATTTCCGATTCTGTGTTGGGCACTATAGCCGTCATTCCGTACATAATTGGGGCGGATTTCGGATCTATATCTAGAATACCTTTGCCATATAATGTTGGACCAAATATGGTTCTCGCAACTTTCAATCCCGATGGCGTAATGGTGCCGTTTTCGGTCATTTCTAACACGAAATTATGATAATAATCGAGACCCACAAGTATATCTGGGTTCTGATGTTCTCCGCGTAGCTTGGAATTTGATACGCAGATTTCCTTGCTTTGAAGAAATTGCTTGTCATTGGATGTCAGTTTGATTGACGGAAAACCATTGGTGATTATTGGTTTTGTCTGTACTAGGATGTCTAGGTCTTTACCGTAAGCAGATCCTATTTTAAGCGAAACGATATTGCTTTGGAACATTTCAGTGTGGCCTCCTATGCCCGACATAACACACGTCTCTGTTTTTAGCTTTGGTAGGCCTAATTTGTCAGCTAACGCTTCGTTTATGACCGATTTTTGTGCTCCTGTGTCGAAGAAAAACAAGATTTTTTGGAATTCGCACGTATTATGATTCCAAATGTTGCCCTCGGCTGTCATTAATATGACCTGTTCTTGATGTATTGCTGAGGGCGTTGTTTTCTCTATTCCAGGGTTTGAGTGTTGAACGCCCTGAGATGGGGTTTGGTAGGGTCTCCTCCTGGGATCGCTTGTGTGAAGGTTGTTTGGAGGTTGGTTGTAACTCGAGGCATTGTGTGGATAGCGCCTGCCAGTGTTTGGCATACGTGGTGCTTCTCTGTTAGATCCTCGAGGTGGATTTGTGTTGTTAGCACGGTTGTTCGTCTTTTCGTAGCAAACGGTTGAATGGTGTTTGCGTCCACACATAGGGCAGTCAGATTTCTCGCATAAGTTGCTCGAATGAGAATTTGTAAAACATTTCCAACATAGCCTTTTGTCTACTAGAGTTTTTCTTTTTTGCTGCATACTGATATCGGCATGACATTGTGATGAATAATGTCCCGAATTTTCGCAAAACACACATTTTTGTGTTGCTTTCGTTGGTGGTGTGAACTCTTCTTGGCGGGGACCGCTGTTGTGGAAACGATTTGGAGGGTTGCCCATTGGTTTGGTGTGTTTTGACGGCTGATATTTCATACGCGATTCGACATATGATTTTGACGAGATTTCAGATTCAATTTCATGCATTAAATCTTCGATTTGGACTTCATCCCTCTCTTTAATTGCTACGAGTACGTTTTTTACGATTTCGTAAGGAAATTTCTGGAGGATGGTTTCTGTCCACATTGCGTCTTTTGTATTTCGTATATCTTGACCTGTAGATACCATTTGGTTTATGAGCATACTGATTTTGTCAAAGGTGTACGCACAGCTCTCCGCTTGACTACTTGCGGGTTTTAAGAATGTAAGGTTTTGAATAATTCTCGACCTGTTTATTGGCTTGTTGCCATATTTTTTCTTCAGGGTTTCGATCATCCAATTGTAATTCTGAGGTACGAGTTGTATCCCCTTAATTGCGGTATCTGATCTCCCTCTTAGGCTATCTTTTAACATCATCATTTTTTCCACTGTGCTCAGACTTTGGTTGTGATGGATGAGGGTCTCGTAGATAGCCCAAAACTCTGGAAAGTCCTCCTCTACGCCGTAGAACTTCGGTAGGGTTAGTGCTGGAGTCCTTATTGACCTGCAGACTGTTTGTGCGGGGTTATTTTTCTCAAGAGAATCTGTTGAGTTGTCTTCTGTTAGCCAATCGGAAGGGCTAATATCGAATTCCTCATTGCAGCTGTTGTCGCTGGTTAGTTTATTGGTATCGACATCTAATTTTGAGTCGCATCCAGAAGTTTCTGTGCCTTTTTCTATTGACAACTTCCTTGCAAGCCTATTTTTTGTACTTTTTGCTTCTGTAAGGCGTGATTCTAGCATATACTGCATTTCATCTGCTTTGCCTACCACATCGTTAAAGTTTGTTTCCTTTTCGATGTCCTCAATTATTGTCAGCAATGACTTTTTCTCCTCTTTAGACGCGGCTTCGCTATATTCTTTCTTAAGTTGTGAAATTTGAGATTTCAGCTCTTGCCTTGCTCGACTTATCTGTCGAATTCCTCCGCTCATTAAGTCGATTGCCGTTTGGACTTCTTCATATTGTATTTCTATTTCACCTGAGTACTTTTGTGCTAGTGTGTAGCACTTAAAATTGTCTGTTAGCGCGTTAAGTGTGTTAACGCTAATTGAAATTGGTTTCTTATATAAAATCACATCCATTTTTGCTGGAATAGTGATGGCTTTTTAGCTTGTAAACACTCGTGTACCGATTAAGGTAGCTTCTTTGAATGTCCAACAGATCGCTCGGGATCTGGTTTAGTTACCGCTAGGGGTTACTGTATTGACCACTAGAGGTCGGTGTTCAAATCGCTCGGGATCTGGTTTCGGTATCGCTCGGGGTAACCGTTTTGACCACTAGGGGTCGCTTGCAGATCGCTCGGGATCTGGTTTCGGTACCACTCGGGGTAACCGTTTTGATCGCTAGGGATCAATGTGCAGATCGCTCGGGGTGACCGGTTTATACGAAGTTACACAATAAATTATTCGGTCGATGCACCAAAATGTGTACCCGTAGGTGGTTCAGTGTGTTTATGCTTCTGTGACGAGAACAGTCTTTTGCTAGTCACCTTTTATTCGGTTCGTTAGCGTTCTGATGCCCTCTTATCAGAGAGGGCAAGCTCTCATGCGAGCAAACAAAGCATGAGAAGGGACGGGGTCGCGAAGGTCGCGACAACCTCGGCACTATGCCAAGCGGACCAGTTCTCCGGCAACGGAGAGGTACTCGCGGATACACTTATAACCGGAAAAAAACCCGTGTGAGTTGTCCGGTGCGAAACGCCCACCAGCGCGCAATTCAAACCTGGATTTTGCTGGCCATGGAACGCGTTTACCACAGGCTCTATACGTTGAAGTCAGGATGAGGGACATTAACCACGCTTTATGGGATTATCTGCGCATCAGAAGGAAGATAGACGAATAGCAACATACCCGACCTTCTCCTTTTCCAGAGGATCGGTCGGATTGTTTTATTTTTCAGCCGCCTCGTTCTTTTTTCAACCAAAGCTGTTGAAAAATGGAATGGTCCTTGGAATAGCAATTCATTCGATGTCTCTTGACTTTTCAGTGCTACGAAGAAGGCGGAAGACATCCAGTCGAATAATAACCACATAACAATTTTGATTCTACATCATGATAGAAACCATTATTGTTGATGCTGCTCGATAGCATCTCAAGATCCAAGGTAGCTGAGCGTGGAACTATCTGGGTTGGATAAAACACTAACTTTCCATAGGCTAGCTACTGCAAGCAATTGTGTAGGCCAAACACATTCATAGATACGTGACATCCTAACCCTTCTATGTTTAAATGGCTTCGGCTGTTTCTGACTCTTACTATCATAAAGATCCTCTACATAGTCCACCCTTCACCACGTCCAAGCCTAAGATTCAGTCATTTCTTTGTTCATTATCCTGCCCAAGAATCAGCGGATAACAATCAACAAGACGGATAGACCAAAACCCCTGAAAACTGGATAACTGATAGCGGATAACGGTCAATCCACTCATCCCTGGTTAGAGCCCAGGCTATGTGTAAGCTCTGTGGTTCCTAATTTAGTATGCTGCTATTCCTTATTCTGCTGCTGTTTTATATCGTCTACTGATCCTTCTAAGCGTCACTCACTGTATTCCACAATGTCTGCTGACTACGTTTATGGTATAAGCCTGCCCTCCGATCTTGGTCCCCTCCTGCTGTTTCATCGTTACTAGTATCCCTCGTGCCATTCCTCCTTACCGGTCTCCCCCCCCCCCCCACCACCACTGCTCAAGTGAGGGGAAGCCAGGAAAGTAGGAACCAGTAGGGCTAAGCACGCACAAATATCACCAGCCGCGGCGATTGATTAGCCCATAAATAAGCAACTGCGTGGTCCCGCAACGATTTCCCTGAACTTCCCTTGCACGGGTTTTTTTCCGGTTGTAAGCGTATCAAACACTCGGAGAGGTATGGGAGAACAACAAGAATCTAGATTACGGAAAAGTAGTGCCGAATTACCGTAATCCGAAATTGCGTTAGCGGTGTGTTGTGCATTCATGACACGCCGTGTTTCACGGGGAATGCTAAGGAAACCGGTTACAGGGTACGGGTCAACCATGACTCATGTTTCGGCGGTTTCGTCGTGCCGTCGGCGCCCTCTCGATTAGAGATCCCGCTCTCCGGCCTCGCTGCATCTCTCCACCGTTGCGCCAGAGTCCAGACAACGGAGCACCCCCGCGCTTCGCTACTGCAGGCGAGATAGGGCAGCTCGAGGACTGCGCTTCATAAACCATTATTTCGCATACAAACCATGTCGGTTAGGCGACCTCTCTTATTAGAAACGTTGATGCGATGGGATAGCCTTGCCTTACCTTTTCGACTTTTTTTAAAGAATATCACGCAAAAGACATTGGTAATAGTACTCGCAACCAGTGTCCCGGCTCAAAGGTGAGATCCGATTCCTCCTGCGTTGCGAGTTTGGGACGCGCCGTGTACTTGCCAGAACGTCACAATGGTGTGCTTGATTGGTTGCACAAAGTTACACGCAAAGTGCTGAGCGGCTTGGAATAGGTTATATCGCTTTTCTTGTCTAGACCAATGGGATTTCAAGTCCGCTACTTCTCAAAACCTGCTTCAGAACGCTTCGGAAATCAGTTACTGCAGTGCTGTGTGAACACTGATTGGTTTTTATCTCAAAGCGGGGTCCTTTTTCAGAAGTTTTATCCTAAGGTTCATTTGCTTCTAGCTGTATGCAAATGAGTATATTCCATCACTATCGTCTGTAAAACGAAACAGACCTAAGGCTCCCAGAAACCTTAAGAATAAGAGACGGCCTTAAGGATTGTCATCTGTTCATAAATGCAAATGTTCTGCCCATGGAAGGCGAATAATAGAATACCGTGAGGATGATCCACTTAAGTTTGTTGCTTCCTGTCTTCCACTGGCATGTGCTTCCATGAAAACCTTGTCATTATGTAAGCAGGACCCAAACGTTGTCTCCACCAATTTCTTTTTACAAATCCAGTTTTGACAGACCTGCGTACCTCCACTAATTGATGTCTGTCGTGCCACCCAAAACGTAGCAGCTTCCAGACGACTGTTTCGTGACCTTTAGGAAGTTTGTAAGCTGCGAAGGTTGCAATTCTCCTCCTTGAAACTCAGCCTTCTTGCACTGTGCGCCTCCGCGACTGCTAGCGGTTATGGAGAAGCAGGCGACGAGAGGGTACTCCCATCCGCTGTGAATGCAAAAGAAATGCACTTTGAAACTGCTCTTACGGACCGGGGTTGTGAAATTCAGTTCCCTACTGAGCTTATGTGTCACACAGTCCATTTTGTTCATGCTGTTCATGCAGCCCTCCTAGAATCCACATTTTCTTAAGGAATCGCTAATGATGACGAAAATTCCTCTTTATCTGAGCGGCGCATAGCGCTGAACTTCAACGTTGTTGTTCTATAGGTTGGGCCCAGGGCTGCCGGATTTGAGCCGTTACATTCTAATTGAAGTGTCTCCGCTCAGACTTAATCTCAATGAAATCTATCGGAATCTACATGCTCTTGCTAGTAAGCTCTACGGCGGTCAATGTTTGTAGGGGTTCAGAAGACGTGCCTAACACGTCGTCCAATGTCAGTGTTGAACGTAATGTTCGATCAGTGTTCAGCGTTATGCTAAGATTTGGGAACGGTCGGACATGGAATATACTAGGAAAAGTAGTGTGTTTGTAAACAAAAACTCGCTTTTCTGTGAAGTGTGTGGACGATTCTGGGCTATTAGGTCCGGGCTATTAGGTTGGCGTGTGAACGAATTCCGGATAAGAAAGTCGCTGCTTAGGGTAGTGGTAACATTATCTGTCTAGAAACTCGAGAGGAGTTTTTTCTCAGGCAGGCAAGCATCTTCTACTCGTTCACATTTTGCTGTTAAATGTATTACCATCATGTTATCTTTCTTGTAGCATTGTAACGAGATTACACTTTGTTCATGAGGACTTGGTATCAGAATGTAAAAACCTTGAAGATAAATCAAAGTGAATGGGGCAAAAATGTTGTTTTGATTCAAATTCCGGCAACTAGTCTACCTTCATTTATCTAAATTAACCTTGTTCGTCCTGATGCCAATAAACAAACAACGGTTCAACTGTGCTACGATTAAGAGAATCGAGATGTCACGATAATTACATGCTCCAAGAAGAAGAAACCGCATCAAAGAAAAAGAGGAAAAACGTTTGCCTGGTTTTACACAAGAAATTCTGTGGTTCATCATTGGTAACCTTAAGCTACTATCAATTATTTGCTTCTCTTTGAATAAAACTGGTTTTATACTAAACATGTGGAGAATTCCGCCTTAATTCTTATTTTTAATCAGCACGAAATTACTCCCAAAGCACGCTTCTTGTATATCGCACGAAAATGCCGTGAAACACGGCGTGTCCCGGACGCACAACACTTCGCTTACAAAATTTTGGATTACTAGGATCTATGCCAACAGACATCTCTGGACGAAGTTTGTGCGAAATCGAAATTTACAAGAACGATACTGTGTAATAGGATGCTCACTCCCGCAACGGGGTCCAATTGGAAACTGCCCGCTTTTGCGAGTCGAGTTAAGCACGGACACTCGAGTGCACGTGGCAGGCTCTTGTGATAGGCCGGCCAATGAATACCACTTGTCACATCACACTTATGGTTTATGGTCCCATGTGCTTCACGAAATGATGCTACGTCGTCCGCAGTAGGTTACTCACACTTGCAAAGCCGGGAGAGTGTAAAAAGGTATGCGAGGGCCTTTGATGCAAGGACGACTTCGGCGGGAGAAGTGTGTTATTTCAAAGGTCCCGTTACATAGAAAAACTCGCATGGCAATGCTGAATATGGGCACGCCGCGCTCCTGCTAGCTAGAGGCACTGGAGCGAAGAGAGGTTGACTTTTGTTCAGTGCAAGAGACGAGGTGATCCTGTAACAGTTCAAGGCCGAGGCTTTAATCCGTTCTGTGTGAGCGTTCCCGAGGACACGATTACAAGCGTTCAACGTTTCAGCCATCGCCTGATGAAGATAGTGTCGCTGCTGAACGGTGGCTATATATATATATTCTCGGCGTATGCTCTGCACTGGCTGATCTGAAAGGGACAATGATGAGATTTGGAACCTGCTTGATGAGAAGACAGTAGAAGCTACATCACGGGACGTAACTATTGTTGTAGGCGACTTTAATGATCACGATCTAGGAACGAAAGGCAATTGCAGCTGTCATGGTAGTTCCGGATGAGGCTATGGTTGCGACAGTTTCCTTGTAAGCGGGACATATGTTGAAGAAGAAGAAGCAGAATGAGTAATCGCAATGACCCTCGTATTCACCCCGCTCACAAGGCTCACTTCGTGTCACACGTGAGGCACTAGCTGCATTTGATATCTGAAATAGATTTTTCAAGACTTGTGCTGTGCTTGTTTTATCAGCCTAGAACAACTTCGATTTCATGCATTTCTTCTAGCGTATATCTACAGCATCTGATTTAACAGTAATCGTTATGTTAATTAATTTCTTACGTTTGTATGAACTTCATCTATAATTCTTGTTTTAGCTCTCTGGGCATCCGTCAATATTGCAATTCATTGCGGCAGCTCAGATGAAGATTCCTTCGGGCGGCATTGAGTTTATGCTATTAACCGAACTCTGCTCAGGTACGATTTCGTTATGGTGACAAGGTTGTCTTGATTTTGCTTAAGAGTGGTGGGCACTATTGTACGTCCGGGACTCCAGAGGTCGAGGAGAGGTCGGAAAATTTTTTCGCCCAAACTTCGCCTAGGGAGGTTGGGGTACTGATCACGAATCTGACATCCGTTTTTGAAATTTCGGCCGATTACGATAGGCACGGGTGACTAAGGCTGTAGAGGTCATAATCACCGATT
>OX377206.1:59775477-59870218 GCA_947396885.1 Heligmosomoides polygyrus polygyrus
TCCCGCGGGAGTATAACATAGGCCTAAGGCCTAAAGTACACTGCTGGACATAATGATAGACGCTCAAATTTTTGTTTTTTCTTGTTTTTCTAGGAATTGTGAGCCGCTTCGAACAAAATTTCACTACAGTTACAATGTCACAGAAAGAGCAAAGATATAGCAGAAAGAACTTCATGAGTTGAAAAAGAACAAACTTTATAAAAACTTTATTTTCTTCACCAAATGTTTTCCTTAAGGGGTCACAACTTCAGACTCACCAAACAATAGAAGGTTCTACATGGTTTACAACAACAAATTTAAACAGGAACAACAATATCAGTAATCAGTAGGGCCTCCTCGACGTTCAATGACTTGAATTAAACGATTGGTCATATTGAAATCAGTTTATTCACGAGGTTGCCGTCTACGGCGTGCCATGCCTCCACAATCGCCTTTTTTAGCTCAACAGTGGTCTTATAATGCTTACTATTCATGTAGATATAGCGCACCGTAAAGCCTCAAATGTTTTCTACAGGATTGAGTTCTGGCGAATTGGCCGGCCAATTCAAAGTCGGAATGTGATGACGTTGCAGCCACCCTCTAGTGCTACCACTCACATGAATCGGGGCGTTATCCTGCTGAAATATCAAATTTCGTTGTGAATTTCCCCTCCAGAAGCGAAGAAGACCATGTTCCAAAGCAAACTAGTACTGAGCCGAGTTCATCTTTTTTGGAACGAAGAGCAATTTGACTCGTCCAGCCGAACAGATGGCTGCCCACACCATCACTCCACCACTACTGAAGTTGCGTTTTGAAAAGAAGAGTTTTTCCTTCCTCAGATCGTGCCAGTAGTGCGAAACCCATCAGGTCCATCACAATTGAACTTCTTTTCATCGAACCACACAATCTGAAACAGAGAAAATAGCAGACGCTATGACACGAGAACTCCATTACCTTTGACCAGTCGGTGCTTATGTTTTGACGTGCAAAAAGAAGTCGATTTTGGCGATTCGCAGCAGTAATGAATGCGGCACAGCGCATTCGTCGTCGTACGATGTGTGTACTCTTCGATAAGATGCGTCGGACTGTTCTGGAGGAAATTTCCAGGTTGAGGTTTGCTTTGATCTGAGCGGACGTCGACAAGGAGTTCGATGCTACTCGCTCTATTGCTCTTCTATCTCGCTCTGTCGTGCCTAGTTTTCTTCCTGTATGCTTCGCGGCACCGTACACATCTGGATTGTTCACACGACTTGACAACATGATGGGAACGTCCAATTTTCTTAGCAATGCTGCGGTTCTTCATGCCGTTAATAGAGCCTTTCTCGAAATCCGAAAGGCGAGTTCCTCTACCCATCACCGATAGAGGATGAACACGACAAGTGCAGTAACAGATCGGCGTAAGAAGCACTCAGAAGCGAGTTTAGCTTATTATTACTGAGTGGATCTATCATTATGACCAGCCGCCAAACGCTGTATTCCATAAAAATTGGAATTTTTCTGAAAATTTGCCACTTCACAAGGCCACTTCTTGTTGTTATTTTTAGCTTTCTCAATGCCCCTACTACTATACAGAAGATACTCACGAGGCCTTTGTAGGTTTTGAAATTTTTTCGAGTGGATCTATCATTATGTCCAGTAGTGTACACTGCCGCGGAAATATCCGTGGCACGCCCGCCGACGGGATGGAGGGTGATAGTCGTTGGTCCCGACTCGGATGCGCACTGACAATGCCGACAGTGCCTGTGGTGCCAATTAGCGTCGACTCGCACCGTGCCACCCGCCGCTTCGCGACGAGCTCCAAGACAGCCCTCGCCGCCGTGCGATGGTGACCTAGCCGAGCACGCGAGCCTGCAGATCGACCGCGACCCCACTGAGGCCGAACTTCACAGATCGACCAGATTTACAGCTACAGCGTATAACTTATTTAGAGGGTTTTCAGAGGAAGTGCAAAGAGTCGTACTGGTGCGAATCCTACACACTTTCATGTCAGAATTTCGTGCTCTATCTGATGAGCTGTACAAGAACACTTAAAAATTTCTCTATAGAAATATTTTGACGCATTCTTTGAGCCAAAGGCTTCACGAACAATTAGGCACGAGTTTCGTAGACTTTATAATGAAAATTTTATGGTCTACCTGAAGGGCTGTCCAAGAATGCTTAAAAATTTCTCTGTAGAGACATTTTGGCGGAGGCCTCCAGATAAAGACTGCACGAACAATCCATTTAGTAGAGAGCCTTCCTAGGAGAATCCTGTTCTACTTTTTTCATAGTATTTCTCAGGTTTTTCTAAGATCCTCGACATCTTTATGAACCTTTGTGATACCCAGCACGATATTTCTCGAATCTAACGATAAGACTGAATAGGTAAAAGTAAAAATTCATGGTAATTGAATTTTATCACACAGCATATCAAATTGTTCTTTCAGTGACATGCCAGTAGAATAGAGTTGCATCCTTCATGAATGAAGAAAAACTTCTGAGGAGGAGTACCGCTGTTTTATACATCATTTCGCCTCCAAGTCTATGCCATGGGAAGATTTTTTGCATTGTTCGTGCAGTCTTTATGTGGAGGCTTTCGCCAAAATGTCTCTACAGAAATTTTTTTAAGCATTCTTGGACAGCCCTTCAGGTAGACCATAAAATTTTCATTATAAAGTCTACGAAACTCGTGCCTAATTGTTCGTGAAGCCTTTGGCTCAAAGAATGCGTCAAAATATTTCTATAGAGGAATTTTTAAGTGTTCTTGTACAGCTCATCAGATAGAGCACGAAATTCTGACATGAAAGTGTGTAGGATTCGCACCAGTACGACTGTTTGCACTGCCTTTGCAAACCCTCCAAATGAGTTATCCACTGTAATTGTAAATCCGGTCGATCTGTGAAGTTCGGCCTCAGTGGGGTCGCGGTCGATCTGCAGGCGCCCGTACTCGGCTAGGTCACCATCGCAGGGCGGCGAGGCCTGTCTTGGAGCTCGTCGCGAAGCGGCGGGTGGCACGGTGCGAGTCGACGCTAATTGGCACCACAGGCACTGTCGGCATCGTCAGTGCGCATCCAAGTCGGGACTAACGACTGCCTCCCGACGGGATGTGCGCCGCGTCACGCTGTCGTCGACAAGGTACGGCCCGCGGTCGACACGGGCCGTTTTTCCATTGAAGCGCATTTCCAGCGTCGAATCCGAATTGTTCCCTGTAAGGCGCCTTTTATACTCCCACCGCGGCACGCTCCCTTGCGTGATTGCAGTTAGAAAGAGTGGCATCAGCAACGCGTGGCCGCGAGCTTCATAACGCATTCCAGCGCCTTTATAACCTCTGAATTTTTCTAGCCTTTGGTTTAGCCAGCCAAGCTGGAGTCCTTGCCACTTGAACTAATAAAACTCAATTGACAAGGAAGCTAAAGATGAAGAAGTACGACCGCTCGCCGTGAGCGCTGGGGCAACACTGTTACTCGCTCGTTAACTGAAAAATATTGATATAAATATGTATGGATCTGATGTCTGACAGTCTTGCCAATATGAGCAAATAAACTCGAAACGTGGACTAAATACATCGTGAACATCACCCCCGACCTAGGGAACCGTTGGGGAACCAGAAAAAAGGGATACAGCAAAATGATTCACCCCCGATGGTTAAGTCTCCGCCTCCACTTCGAGTCTGCCGCAGCTATTCGAGCCGCGCTCTTCTTTTCAGCGGCGCGATTCGCCAAATACCGTAAACCAAAATGCCAACAGATACGGTGTTTTGAGGCGGCGGGGTATGAAAGCGATGCGGTACTGCCGGACGGAAAATCAGTAGCTGTGCTAATCATCACGCCGCGCCGCGCGGCGACGCGAGTATAAAAGGCGCCTAACTAGGGAGGTTCAAGATTTGTTGCTCAGCTCCCTCCAAGGAATCCAGTGTTTGTAATTTTATAAAATTTTATTCTTTTAGCAACGAAAATGTTTTTAGAATCTTGTTTCAAAGTACAGGAAGACAGAATTTTTGAGTGCTTCACAAGATAAGATTACACCATGGTGCTACGCAATGAAGATATTAATATTCTCTACAATTGTTTCTGCTACACCGTAGATAGCGCCTGGTAGCGCATAGGAGGTGCCGGTTGTTTCCTGCCCCCCCCCCCCGAATTGAAGAAAATGCGCATTCAAGTTCCTTCGTGTAGAAGGAGAGTGCGCGGTACCTCCCACACAAAGGGATTCATAAACGCCATCATTTATCCGTCATCCTTTCCACCAAATAAATGTATGACGCCGCAGATTGAAAATCGCTATGTGCTGGGCGGGTGCGTGGCGCGATCCCTTCTTGTAGGATAGTCTTAATCATTTCTGTTTAAAATAAAATATAACCAATTCTTTTTTTTCTTAAAAATAAAAGTTTTATAAGATTTCGAGCACTGTATTAACCTTTCTTGAACAGAAAAACTATATTTTTAAGGTAGGTCGCAGTTTCATAAAACAGGGATTTATGTCGACGTTTTTACGGAGTCTAGTTTAATGTGTTCGTTTTGATTGGAAGAAATAAGTTCAAAAGTGTCCAGTGTGATGCGGAGGTGGAATGAACATCGCCTCGTACTGCTACTGTTGCCGTCTTGGTGTTCTCTGTTCTCGTTCTCTGTCCTCTGTTCTCTTTGTGTTCTGACGACGTCTAAAGTAGTTAGTCCTTTAACTAATACTAGGGTCGGCTGTGAAAAGCAGTCAGCGTCAAATATTAGCGCAAAGACTCACAGCAGGAACAGCACTATCCCACACCCGTCCGTGCAGCGACAGCCTTCCGCAGCGCTGTGCACCGAGCAGGACTGTCGGTCGGCGACGCCGTCCCGCGGATGGGCAGTAAGCCAGCCCCCTCATTGTCCGTCGGCGACGTGCCGCGGACCGCGGGTGTGGTGGGCTGCAACGAGTGACCGGGTGTAGGGTTCCGGCACGATTCGTGCCCCTCCGCGAGCACTCCCGCGGGAGTATCATTGTTGTACTCGAGTGACCTATTCGAGCGATTTTCATTCGAATACTCGAATTCGAATATTCAAAAAGTTTCCTTTTTCGAATGTGTTCAAACTCAAATATTCAAAAAAGGTCTTTTTTGAATGCTTTCGAAATAGAATTTTCAAAATCTCGTCTTTCGAGTACACTCGAATTCGAATATTCAGGAAAACAGCTTTTTAGAAATACGATCGAAATCGAATATTCGAAATTTTAAGGCATTTGAAACCATTCAAATATTCGAAAATTTTCAAAAGCACACAGTTATTAAAATACTCAATGGATGCCATTCGAAGGTTGAGTTTCCTTTTTGCTCCTCAGATACTGCGTAATAGGCAAATTAGGATCTGCATAGTTTTTCAAAGCTCAAGCATGGACAATTTGCATTGGAAGTCCAGGAATTGTTATGTGTACGTTGTCTCCATTTTACTCCGTTTGTGATGCAGTCTCCCAATCCCTATTACACAATACCACACAGGATAGAAGCAGTATTAATGCACCAGAAACTGAACATTCAGGAGCTTTACTAGCGGAAAGGCTTACACTTTCAATCGGATTCGGAATTCTACATTGGTTACAACTGTTCTTGTTTTTCCTCCTCACCTTTGCACCAATAAATATATGCTTGCTTCCTCGTTCTCTACAGGGTGGCTCCTAATTATTTGCGCGTAGTTTATTACTAATAACTCCAACAAAAAAAGCAGTTGTACTATCTGCTACAACTTCTATATAGAGCAATGCCTAACAATCATTCACTCGAAAAGATGTTCGAAATGAGCTCTTTTTGCAGCAATACAGGCCTTCAGTCTCTTCTCCACCGACATCACTGTGGGCCGCAGGAAGGTGACGTCGATATCGTTCCACGCCTTCTGAAGTGAAACTTTGAGAGCGTTCAGACATTGGTGACTCTTCGAGGAGAACTTCTGCTACAATTAGCCTCACACAGCGAAGTCCATCGGATTCAGATCAGACGAGTTAGGTGGCTAGAAGTCCTTCGTCAAGTAGCCAGTAGACATTGCATCCGACGTCGATTTTCCGGATCATCGGATGATTCGGAAAGACCATTTTTTCAAGCCCTTGATCTTCGGATGATTCAGATGAGGGCAATTTCGAAAATCCCCGATCTTCGGATGATGCAGATAGCGCCATTTTCGGCCGAGCTGGATTTCGGATATCCTATTCGGATACAACCGGATAAGTGATATAATAGGGGCACGCAACCTCTTAAGAACGGAACACATCAGTAACTATATATTTATTCTATATTATACTATATATTTATTTCATTGACCAGTAGAAGTCACGAGCGCGCAAGGCAGCTTGTAGTGTGTCACCTTGAATTAAGCGGTTATATGCCCTGGTAGGAAGACAAATGAATGCCCAGTTACATCATTACTGGCCTAGCTCGGCGGAGAGTCGTTGGATACACCGCCCTCAAAAAGGGGCGGGACGAGGGGCGCGCCGAGGACAAGATGTCCGGGTCCCTGCCATCACATGGAGGCATCGCATTTCTAATCACTTCCCTTGACCCTGCAGCACTATCCTGAGCTGATTTCATTCTTGAGACAAGAGTCAGGATCTTGTTCACCAGATTTAGAGGAAAGAAGTTTTCAGCTGCAGCGCCAAGGCTCTCTTCAGGTCCCGCCATTTGGCTCAGTACTAAGGCGTCGTCCGCATTTTCCGACAAGTGCAGCAACATCTTAGCGAGATATGTCATGACAACAACGCGACCATCCACTAGAAAGTTCTTGATCAATTGTCTTTGGAGAATTGTCTGATCCTTTGAAAAAGATCCGGTTTTGCGCACAATTACGGATAAGCCTTCAATGTAGAGCTCCTAACCGGATTCACTCATAGTCTCTAGTTCAGGCGAAAATTTAAAGAATCTAGAGAGAAGAGCGACGTTTTCCTTTCCTCTACTGCCTCCATAACCGAACCGACTGGAAAATGACTTCAGAGTTTCCCCAGATGCGCTTCCCAATCGTCTCCTATCAGCTCTTAGGTTTTTGGACGACGTCACGTCAATTGACGACGGCTTCGCGCGCAGCAAACTTGTCCAGACAGGGCGGCGCGGGCAGGGCGGGAAGTGGGCGGCGGGAAGCACGGTGTACCGAACGACTGCCCCCCGCGTAGCTCAATTCACCACTGGAGTAAAACACATCACTGCTACGTAAAAGATGTCGTTTTTGGCTGCCTTACAAGGGGAGCCCTCCCCAGAGCTAATTTTCGCCTCCAGAACAAACAAAAAAGAGGATTAAAACCGCAACGAGCCACCGCACACTGACAATGAGTTGGCAATGCACAGCGAAGCAAAAAAAGGACAATGAAACGATTACGAAACGTCTCGCAGAAAATTTCTTGAGCTCTGAAAAGTGAAGGGTCTGAAGCGTATGTCTGAACGGGGAGAGCGAGTCATATAGCAAGAATAATCACCCCTCAATTAGTATAAAGAAGTGTTTATTTTTTGGTAAGTCGTTAAACCCAAGGAGTTGGGGAGGGGGTCCCTGAATTTACGATGAAATCGGACCCTCACGAGTTCAGAGGTCTTGTACGTCCGCGGTGCCCCAGGCGGATAGCGGCTCGGAGCGCAGTAGATAGCGACATTGCTCCATGAGGGGGAGGTCGGGAGTTCGACTTTTCTGCGCTGCTGCATTTTTGCATTTCAACTGATTGGTTGAGATTTGTGGAATTCTGACGTCTTTATCATTTTAGATGTTTTCTGCGCAATTTTTTCAGATACATGTCGTGGAGAGTAGCTTTGTTTATTACTGACCGGTTCTTTAGCCAAAAGGCAATGAGGAAGCTGATCAACATAATGATGTATAAACGTTTAACATCAGTGATACACAGGCATAAAGTGCATGAAACAGAAGCACTGGTCACAATACAGATAGCGTATAAACGCTACAGGCTCCTCACAGTTTGTTTCCATGCATGGACCAATGACATTGGCTCCATAGACAAAATCGAATTGAAGACGAACCCTTTCCTCCGAAACAAGAGTTCCATCCGAAAACGATGTCATATGTCCACTGCTTGCTTGCCTTTCCACGTCTATCAGTTCATCTTGCGGATCCCAACCCTCTTCTTGTATTTCACCACTTCCAGCTGTTCGTCAATTTCAAGTTGACGTGAGTCGAAGTCCTTGAGTATGCTGGCCTTCCGTTCGGCCAGCTTAATTTCTTCCCTCGAAGGTTTCTTGTGTAAAGGTGGGCCACCCTTCAGCGTGAGCAGGTGGATCACCACTCTACCGTCGGCGGACATTGTTGGTGTTCGTTTCTAGAAAACCTTCAGCAGACCTCTTATTTCCTGGTGACAGGCAGACATGAGAGAAAGAGTGTATCGATGCCGTTTAGGTCAATTTGCGAAATCCACAGACTTTCCTTCACATCTCAACCATCTGTGACGCCACATCCTGGTCTCTTTTGAGAAGTAGGATAGTTTTACCCGAGGTCATTGGTCCATGTAGGGCAACAAACTGTGAGGAGCCTGTTGCTTTTATATGCTGCCAGTTTTGTGACCAGTGCTGCTTCAAGCACTTTGTACCTGTGTATCACTGGTGTTGAACATTTATACATCATCATTTTGAATACCACAGCTTGCAGCTGGAAAGTGCGCAGAAAACTTCTGAAAATGATATAGACGTCAGAATAAAAGATAAATTCCTCAAATCTCAACCAATCAGTTGAAATGCAACAATACAGCAGTGAAGCAACGTCACTACCCATTGCACTCCGAGCTGCTTGCCCTCAGATGCATCGCGGGCGTACAAGACCCCCGAGCTCGTCAGGCGCCGATTCCATTATAACTTCAAGGACCCCCTACTTCTCGGGTTTAACGGCTTGGCAAAAAGAAACATTTTTACTAGGTTGAGTTATAAATTTTGCAACATCTCTGTTTTTCCAAGAATATAAAGTAACCTACTAAAGTGTTATATTTTGTTTGAAAGCTTGTTTCCTAGCGATCGTTTTGAATAATGAATCGTTAATTTTCCTTGCGTTGTTGAAAAGTTTAATTCTCTAGAACGATGACCACTCAAAGTGAAAAACGTGGGTGATTTCTTTTTCAATTAGTTCAAGCTCGGCAGCAACACTGCGACAGGGGTCAAGTACATTCAGGAAGTCACCGGCAAGTTCATTCCTAACCGAATAAATTATTGGAGATGGTACCAGAAGTTCCTTTCCGCCCCGAAGGGCAACAAAGACAAACTGCTCCCGGGAATACCAACTGTTGTAAACAAAGGGCGACTGCGCCAACCCATCGTCCAATTCTTCTCAAGCCACACTAGGGCTGACCGCTGATCTCCACACCTACCAGCGAACCATCGCTCGTCAGCTGAAGAAGATTGAAAGGTCGCCAAAATCGCCTTCCTCAGTGCCTCATGCCTTGACGGAAACCCAAGTAAATCGCTGTGCTTCTGACTGCCGAGAGCTCCGGCAGCGGTTCAAGCGAGGATGCCTGGATCGAATCCTTGCCAGCGATGAAAAGGCGATGCGGCAGTCAGAAGCATTGCACTGTGTTCGTCGGCTTCGGCTTCGCCGCAAAGCAATGGCTGGAACGCAACGAGCTGGGGTTTTTGACGTCAAAACCGGAGCTCCACCGAAAGAAGATCCTGTTGTGCGTTTGGTGGACGAGTAGTGGTCCAGGGCACCGGGAGCTGCTCCACCTAGTCAAACCGTCTTCGACGTTCGCTTTTGCCAACAAGTCGTCCAGCTCCAGCAAATATTAGTGGAGAAAGAAGTCGATACAAGGCAATGTTTCATCCACCAGAACAACAGCCGACCGCTTACGGAACTTCAAACGCTGGAAAAAAAACGTAGGAATTGGGCTGAACCAAAATCAAGCAACTGCCATGCACCCCAGACATTTCGTCATCTGACTGCCATCTACTTCGGTCGATGGAGCACTTCCTCGGTGTTAGGCGCTTCGTTGAAGTCGATGAGGTTACGGCTGTGGTACATGAATTCTTTAGGTCGAAGCCGACCAAATTCTTCAGAGATGTAATTCACTCACTGCATGAAAAGCGGAAGAAACTTATTGGAAATAACGGCAATTACCTTGTTTGAGTCAGTCATTCTTTTTTGTTATAGTATTGCTTTTGCTGGAAGACAAATTTTATTGCAAAATTTATGACTCACCCTAATATAATAATTGAGGGGTGGGGATTATTCCTATATATATATATATATATATATATATATATATGACTCGTTCTCTCCGTTCATACATATGCTACAGATCCTTCCCTTGTGAGAGAATTCTCGCCAAATGATTGCGAAATCTTCCCGAAAACGTCAGCTTATCAGTGGCGCAGAGTTCGACAGCAAGGCTCGCTAACCTCCTATTATCCGGTTTTTATCCATTTTATCCGAATCATTGCGTTTTTCAAAACCCCGGATCTTCGAATGATTCAGATGAGGGTAATTTTGAAAACACCGGATCTTCGGGTGATTCAGATACCGCCATTTTCAGTCGAGCCGGATTTTGGATAATCGGAAACCGGATAAACCCGGCCGGATATCCGAAAATGCATGATTCGGGTCCCATTTCCAGTAGCCAGGGAAGTGAGTCTCGCAGAATGCCAGTGTAAATCTCGCAGAATGAGCAGGTGCCAGTCCTGTTGGAGCACGCATTGACCATTGACAAAATTTTCAGCAACCCAGGGGAGAAGAATATCGCGCAGGATCTTTTCTTGGTAGACTTCAGCGTTGATTTTCACTGAACGGTGGACGAAAACCAGAGGTGTCTTCTTGTCCAGGGTAATGCCAGCCCATACCATTACAGATTCCGGAAAAAGAGACCTGTTGAGAACACGATGTTGAGAAGACCTGTTTCTGAATGGAGGCAGCAACTGACGCTGATTCTGTGAGTTGTGTGTCATTTCAACGGTAAAAATCTTCTCGTCCATCCAGGTGACGTTTGACAAGCGGCACTGCTGGATCTCCTTTAGCAACAATTTGGATTTTTCCAATCTAATCTGCATGGCAGCTTCCGCAAGGGCTTGTCCGCGATAAAGACGATAACTGCGTAGCCCAAGATCCTGTTTGACGATCTTCTGTATCTTGTTCTACGGGAAACCCCAAGGTCTACAGCCATCCAATTCATACTAACTCCATTGTTCCGGTCGATTCTCTTTTTGATGACCTTTCGAAGGCGGAGAGTGTTCACAGTCTGCCAGATCTCTTCCTCGGTTCGACCGTACCTTCCTCTCTGTACTGCTTCACAATATGTTTTACTGTTCTCGCAGAAATTTGAAGTCGTCGAGTGATCTCTGCTGCAGAATGTCCTTTATCGGCAAGATGAGCGATGGTGGAACGATGTGGTGAGGCTTTCATTGTCGGGGGTATTGAGTGTATCACCTTGCTTGGTTTTTGTACATACTTCCCCATTCTAGAAAAATCCTAATAATTGGTCATCCATCTCCTAATTATTTGCACGGTTTGAATTTCGTGCAAATAATTAGGAGCCACCCTGTATAGTGAACTCCTCCGCTGGACATTAGGACCTCTGTGTAGAGGTAGCCTTGTTTCCAAAAGGTGTTCCCCGCCCGATGGTTGGCAGAGCAGGATAACCATGTGGTACACTACTAGCTGAGCAGTAAACAACAGTTGGGGTCCCGTAGGAGCGATCATATAGGCTGTTTAGGGATTCATGTGTATGAGGTGCCTAAGAGATAAATCATAAATCATTTACAGCAACTGAATTCTGCAACTGCTCAGACATTTCTGAACAGAGGTACTATCTTCATAAGAGACAAACGGCATTGCAAATGGGGTTTTCGAAACAAGAGGAGGCTTTCCTTTTCGAACCGCTCTCTCTGTATCCAGGTGAACACTTATGGGGACAGCATGATCATTGGGAGTAGCTATCTCTCGGGCTCCCTTAGAGAGTCACTGCCTTCCACTTCTGTGTGCACACCCATGCAAAAAAGTGTTTTTGTCAATTCGGAAGGAGCGAATGTTTATGGAAAAGCGTATTGTTCCTTTTATGTTCCTCTGTGCTGAACGAGGTCGCAAGGTTGATCAGTCCTTATTGTGTTAAACAGGTAATGGGTTGGAGCCTTTCGGCTATTGTTGAGTCGCATCACGGAAAACCTGATTCTATTAACACGAAGTTCACACGCTGATCCACTCAACCTTTAGGAGTCCCAACACGACGAGGGGGTGAGAGTTTAGTCTGCTAAGGTTGATCTTCTTTGCAATCTGGTCTGGCTCAGAAGCATAAAATGCATCTAATGGTTTTTTTGGAGAATGCATGGAACACGCTTCTTCTGTTTGTTGTGTTTTGTTCAACACTTGGTAATACACCTGCTCCGGTCAGGTGATCATAGGTATCGATAAAAATCAGGTCACATAGCGTTTCTCCGTTATGCTCTTGTTGCTCCTAGATTGACTGACCACCACCGCTGTTCTTCAGTTTTTGATATAAAGGTCATAGCGAAAAGATTGGTGCTGGGCACTGCAATTTTAACAAGCTTCCCTTTTTGTGCCGCATATGCATTCCTGGGGTCCATCAGCAGATTTGAACAAAATCCGAACTGTTTCATGGCGCTGAATGGCGAGCAGGAAAATCGCTTCCATTGTATAGCACTGGAACGTTGAACTGCGCGGCAGAGAGCAGTAAAATAAGGCGCCTCCACGACACGGGTGATGTTGAAATGCGTTACGCAGAAGTACTTATTGAGACAACCTAAAACAGGAATAAGAAGCCATGGTATTTTATTCGTCGCAGCATACGTGCCCAAGCTGACTCTGCGTCTCACTCTGTTGTCAGGGAGTTAAAGTGCCGCCAGTTTGTAAGTAGGTAAACAATCGTTAGATCTATATAAGCACATGCAGTGCGGGGAACTGTGTGACTCACTTTGTAATATTATTGTTTGTATTTAACATGATTAGTATCAATTCCACGATCACCCTTCTCAATTATGTAGATCATTTGGACCTGCTAAGGTCTAGGCATACTCCGATGTAATCAAAAATATTGTATAACCAACGTTGAACAACTTCGACAGGTGTACGTAGAAATTTATGCACTTTTTTTAATGCGCCGTTCATGCTTCTTAGATAATGTAAACGAAAACTTGAAACGGACGGTATGTTCCGGTTACGAAGGCTTCCATCGTGATGACCTTGGTCTCTATGAGACAAGAATTTTCATTTAAACGTTCCAAGGGTTCCATACAAAGCTTCCAGGAGATCTTTCGCCGACATTGTGCTCTCTCACCGGCTGTCCTGGGGCCGGATTCATCAACAATTAAACCCGTGGGTATGCCGGGTATAAGGGGTAGAGATCCCCCCATATATCAAAGAGGAAGGGTTTTTTGTCCGACGCTAGCCACCCGCAATTCGTACACTGGCTAGCTAGCCGGTCTAATCACCCAAGTTTGCGGTGCGGTTGCCAGTTGTCCAAACGAAGACGCTTGACAGTTGTCCACCAATGTTGTTTACCATCGAGACTGCCTGACGTAGGGTGATTTCGAAAGAGATCTCTTCCCAACCACCACTGTTGTTTGCCATCGACTACCATCGACTGCCTGACGTAGGGTGATTTTGAAAGAGGTCTCTTCCCAATACGTGTCTAGTGGTCATACCTCAGTGTTCCTTCCCAGCTCTCCTGTGTGGTGCAACCTTCCACTATTTTTACCGCCATACTTTTACCACTACCCCACTACCAGGGTTGCTGCTACTACAGAAATTGAATCCTCTTCTACTGTTCAATATGACAACGGGTTGCTCCGTTCTGCATCTTTTTTTGCTATTTTGCCTCACATAAGCCGTTTTTTGTTTCAATTTACCTCTATGTTTGCCGCCATACTTTTACCACTACCCCCCTACAAGGTAAGCTACGACTCCATAATAAATTGAATCCTTTTCCACGGTGCAGTAGGACAACCGGCTGCTCTTTTTTGCACATTTTTACTATTATTTTGCATCGCAGATGGCATTTCTTCCGTTCAAGTTTCCTCTATGTCTACAGCCCTACCTTGACCATTACCCTGTTGTCTGTTGACGAATCTGTCCTCAAATACCGAATCTCTATCCGTTGTGCACAATGACGGCCGGTTACCCTTTTCTGCACTTTTTCGCTATCAACGCTAGGGATGCTTCCTTAAGGCTTGAGCACACTTCGCTGCTGCTGCAAACTCAGCTGGAGCAGCAAAATAGGGTGTATGCTGCTTTCGCAAAGGGCGCACACAGCAAACGGCAGCGCCCGCTGTTTAGCGGCGCCGTAGGTTGTATGCTCGCAGGATAAATAGGAATGACTGATCAGCTGTTTCGCTGAAATGATGTAGACCTAATACGCATTCAGATTCCCTCTACAACGTCCCACAGATGTAGAATGCATAGAGCAACCGAATAGGGTATGGTTAACGCCGTCCTTTTACCATTTTATCCTTTTATCAAGAAAGGTATCGTAGCTTGGCAGTTTAAAAGGTTTTCTATCCGTCCAGTTCTGCTATCGTTCAGCTAGAACACCTTGAGCAGATAGATTCGACTCGTACCTGAATACAGCAGTGAACTAAACAAATTTCGCCTCAGAACTAGTGCTCTTGGCAACGTATTAACCGCCAGCGATGGAGGAAATCAGTTGCTCGAGAGCTAACGCCGACGAATGAAGTGCGACGTACGCAGAACAGGTGCGGGCGTTGCACTCCACCGCACGTGCTCTCGGCTGCTGCCGCAGCAAGAAATGTCGGTCGACATTCCCTGCTGCGGCAGCAAAACCGCCTCGCTGCCGCAGCAAGGTGTGTCCATGGCTGCGGCGCTGCCTTTGCTGCGCAGCAAATGCGGCAGCAGCGCGATGATATCCTTTATCATTGCTGCTGCAGCAAAGGCAGCGAAGTGTGCTCAAGCCTTCACTCTCCGTCGGTTGCCGGCGAAGCCGACAGTTGTCGCTGGGTAAAGAAGCATTCCTAGCGGGCTCGAGGTTGGGTTGGGTTTCTGACCCCACATGGCTCACCACACACGACTCCGGCGAAGCCGGCTAGCCTAGCGTGGCCCTCCCGGCCAGAGTCGGGTTGTGGGGACCCTAGCGGGCTCGAGGTTGGGTTGGGTTTCTGACCCCACATGGCTCACCACCCACGACCCCGCCGAAGCCGGCTAGCCTAGCGTGGCTCGCCCGGCCAGAGTCGGGTGCGGGCGAAGCTCGCAATAGACGCTGGGTTGTGGGGACTCTAGCGGGCTCGAGGTTGGGTTGGGTTTCTGACCCCACATGGCTCACCACACACGACGCCGCCGAAGCCGGCTAGCCTAGCGTGGCCCGCCCGGCCAGAGTCGGGTGCGGGCGAAGCCCGCAACCGACGCTGGGTTGTGGGGACCCTAGCGGACTCGAGGTTGGGTTGGGTTTCTGACCCCACATGGCTCACCACACACGACGCCGCCAAAGCCGGCTAGCCTAGCGTGGCCCGCCCTGCCAGAGTCGGGTCCGGGCGAAGCCCGCAATAGTCGCTTGGTTGTGGGGACCCTAGCGGGCTCGAGGTTGGGTTGGGTTTCTGACCCCACATGGCTCACCACACACGACGCCGCCGAAGCCGGCTAGCCTAGCGTGGCCCGCCCGGCCAGAGTCGGGTGCGGGCGAAGCCCGCAACCGACGCTGGGTTGTGGGGACCCTAGCGGGCTCGAGGTTGGGTTGGGTTTCTGACGCGAAGCCCGCAATAGACGCTGGGTTGTGGGGACTCCAGCGGGCTCGAGGTTGGGTTTGGTTTCTGACCCCATATGGCTCACCACACACGACGCCGCCGAAGCCGGCTAGCCTAGCGTGGCCCGCCCGGCCAGAGTGGGGTGCGGGCGAAGCCCGCAATAGACGCTGGGTTGTGGGGACCCTAGCGGGCTCGAGGATGGGTTGGCTTTCTGACCCCACATGGCTCACCACACACGACTCCGGCGAAGCCGGCTAGCCTAGCGTGGCTCTCCCGGCCAGAGTCGGGTTGTGGGGACCCTAGCGGGCTCGAGGTTGGGTTGGGTTTCTGACCCCACATGGCTCACCACACACGACGCCGCCGAAGCCGGCTAGCCTAGCGTGGCCCGCCCGGCCAGAGTCGGGTGCGGGCGAAACCCGCAACCGACGCTGGGTTGTGGGGACCCTAGCGGGCTCGAGGATGGGTTGGCTTTCTGACCCCACATGGCTCACCACACACGACTCCGGCGAAGCCGGCTAGCCTAGCGTGGCTCTCCCGGCCAGAGTCGGGTTGTGGGGACCCTAGCGGGCTCGAGGTTGGGTTGGGTTTCTGACCCCACATGGCTCACCACACACGACGCCGCCGAAGCCGGCTAGCCTAGCGTGGCCCGCCCGGCCAGAGTCGGGTGCGGGCGAAACCCGCAACCGACGCTGGGTTGTGGGGACCCTAGCGGGCTCGAGGATGGGTTGGCTTTCTGACCCCACATGGCTCACCACACACGACTCCGGCGAAGCCGGCTAGCCTAGCGTGGCTCTCCCGGCCAGAGTCGGGTTGTGGGGACCCTAGCGGGCTCGAGGTTGGGTTGGGTTTCTGACCCCACATGGCTCACCACACACGACGCCGCCGAAGCCGGCTAGCCTAGCGTGGCCCGCCCGGCCAGAGTCGGTGCGGGCGAAACCCGCAACCGACGCTGGGTTGTGGGTACCCTAGCGGGCTCGAGGTTGGGTTGGGTTTCTGACCCCACATGGCTCACCACACACGACGCCGCCGAAGCCGGCTAGCCTAGCGTGGCCCGCCCGGCCAGAGTCGGGTGCGGGCGAAACCCGCAACCGACGCTGGGTTGTGGGGACCCTAGCGGGCTCGAGGTTGGGTTGGGTTTCTGACCCCACATGGCTCACCACACACGACGCCGCCGAAGCCGGCTAGCCTAGCGTGGCCCGCCCGGCCAGAGTCGGGTGCGGGCGAAACCCGCAACCGACGCTGGGTTGTGGGGACCCTAGCGGGCTCGAGGTTGGGTTGGGTTTCTGACCCCACATGGCTCACCACACACGACGCCGCCGAAGCCGGCTAGCCTGGCGTGGCACGCCCGGCCAGAGTCGAGTGCGGGCGAAGTCCGCAATAGACGCTGGGTTGTGGGGACCCTAGCGGACTCGAGGTTGGGTTGGGTTTCTGACGCGAAGCCCGTAATAGACGCTGGGTTGTGGGGACTCCAGCGGGCTCGAGGTTGGGTTTGGTTTCTGACCCCACATGGCTCACCACACACGACGCCGCCGAAGCCGGCTAGCCTAGCGTGGCCCGCCCGGCCAGAGTGGTGTGCGGGCGAAGCCCGCAATAGACGCTTGGTTGTGGGGACCCTAGCGGGCTCGAGGTTGGGTTGGGTTTCTGACCCCACATGGCTCACCACACACGACGCCGCCGAAGCCGGCTAGCCTAGCGTGGCCCGCCCGGCCAGAGTCGGGTGCGGGCGAAGCCCGCAACCGACGCTGGGTTGTGGGGACCCTAGCGGGCTCGAGGTTGGGTTGGGTTTCTGACGCGAAGCCCGCAATAGACGCTGGGTTGTGGGGACTCCAGCGGGCTCGAGGTTGGGTTTGGTTTCTGACCCCATATGGCTCACCACACACGACGCCGCCGAAGCCGGCTAGCCTAGCGTGGCCCGCCCGGCCAGAGTGGGGTGCGGGCGAAGCCCGCAATAGACGCTGGGTTGTGGGGACCCTAGCGGGCTCGAGGATGGGTTGGCTTTCTGACCCCACATGGCTCACCACACACGACTCCGGCGAAGCCGGCTAGCCTAGCGTGGCTCTCCCGGCCAGAGTCGGGTTGTGGGGACCCTAGCGGGCTCGAGGTTGGGTTGGGTTTCTGACCCCACATGGCTCACCACACACGACGCCGCCGAAGCCGGCTAGCCTAGCGTGGCCCGCCCGGCCAGAGTCGGGTGCGGGCGAAACCCGCAACCGACGCTGGGTTGTGGGGACCCTAGCGGGCTCGAGGATGGGTTGGCTTTCTGACCCCACATGGCTCACCACACACGACTCCGGCGAAGCCGGCTAGCCTAGCGTGGCTCTCCCGGCCAGAGTCGGGTTGTGGGGACCCTAGCGGGCTCGAGGTTGGGTTGGGTTTCTGACCCCACATGGCTCACCACACACGACGCCGCCGAAGCCGGCTAGCCTAGCGTGGCCCGCCCGGCCAGAGTCGGGTGCGGGCGAAACCCGCAACCGACGCTGGGTTGTGGGGACCCTAGCGGGCTCGAGGATGGGTTGGCTTTCTGACCCCACATGGCTCACCACACACGACTCCGGCGAAGCCGGCTAGCCTAGCGTGGCTCTCCCGGCCAGAGTCGGGTTGTGGGGACCCTAGCGGGCTCGAGGTTGGGTTGGGTTTCTGACCCCACATGGCTCACCACACACGACGCCGCCGAAGCCGGCTAGCCTAGCGTGGCCCGCCCGGCCAGAGTCGGTGCGGGCGAAACCCGCAACCGACGCTGGGTTGTGGGTACCCTAGCGGGCTCGAGGTTGGGTTGGGTTTCTGACCCCACATGGCTCACCACACACGACGCCGCCGAAGCCGGCTAGCCTAGCGTGGCCCGCCCGGCCAGAGTCGGGTGCGGGCGAAACCCGCAACCGACGCTGGGTTGTGGGGACCCTAGCGGGCTCGAGGTTGGGTTGGGTTTCTGACCCCACATGGCTCACCACACACGACGCCGCCGAAGCCGGCTAGCCTAGCGTGGCCCGCCCGGCCAGAGTCGGGTGCGGGCGAAACCCGCAACCGACGCTGGGTTGTGGGGACCCTAGCGGGCTCGAGGTTGGGTTGGGTTTCTGACCCCACATGGCTCACCACACACGACGCCGCCGAAGCCGGCTAGCCTGGCGTGGCACGCCCGGCCAGAGTCGAGTGCGGGCGAAGTCCGCAATAGACGCTGGGTTGTGGGGACCCTAGCGGACTCGAGGTTGGGTTGGGTTTCTGACGCGAAGCCCGTAATAGACGCTGGGTTGTGGGGACTCCAGCGGGCTCGAGGTTGGGTTTGGTTTCTGACCCCACATGGCTCACCACACACGACGCCGCCGAAGCCGGCTAGCCTAGCGTGGCCCGCCCGGCCAGAGTGGTGTGCGGGCGAAGCCCGCAATAGACGCTGGGTTGTGGGGACCCTAGCGGGCTCGAGGATGGGTTGGGTTTCTGACCCCACATGGCTCACCACACACGACTCCGGCGAAGCCGGCTAGCCTAGCGTGGCTCTCCCGGCCAGAGTCGGGTTGTGGGACCCTAGCGGGCTCGAGGTTGGGTTGGGTCTCTGACCCCACATGGCTCACCACACACGACGCCGCCGAAGCCGGCTAGCCTAGCGTGGCCCGCCCGGCCAGAGTCGGGTGCGGGCGAAACCCGCAACCGACGCTGGGTTGTGGGGACCCTAGCGGGCTCGAGGTTGGGTTGGGTTTCTGACCCCACATGGCTCACCACACACGACGCCGCCGAAGCCGGCTAGTCTGGCGTGGCACGCCCGGCCAGAGTCGAGTGCGGGCGAAGTCCGCAATAGACGCTGGGTTGTGGGGACCCTAGCGGACTCGAGGTTGAGTTGGGTTTCTGACCCCACATGGCTCACCACACACGACGCCGCCGAAGCCGGCTAGCCTAGCGTGGCCCGCCCGGCCAGAGTGGGGTGCGGGCGAAGCCCGCAATAGACGCTGGGTTGTGGGGACCCTAGCGGGCTCGAGGATGGGTTGGGTTTCTGACCCCACATGGCTCACCACACACGACGCCGGCGAAGCCGGCTAGCCTAGCGTGGCCCTCCCGGCCAGAGTCGGGTTGTGGGGACCCTAGCGGGCTCGAGGTTGGGTTGGGTTTCTGACCGCACATGGCTCACCACACACGACGCCGCCGAAGCCGGCTAGCCTGGCGTGGCACGCCCGGCCAGAGTCGAGTGCGGGCGAAGCCCGCAATAGACGCTGGGTTGTGGGGACCCTAGCGGACTCGAGGTTGGGTTGGGTTTCTGACCCCACATGGCTCACCACACACGACGCCGCCGAAGCCGGCTAGCCTAGCGTGGCCCGCCCGGCCAGAGTCGGGTGCGGGCGAAACCCGCAACCGACGCTGGGTTGTGGGGACCCTAGCGGACTCGAGGTTGAGTTGGGTTTCTGACCCCACATGGCTCACCACACACGACGCCGCCGAAGCCGGCTAGCCTAGCGTGGCCCGCCCGGCCAGAGTGGTGTGCGGGCGAAGCCCGCAATAGACGCTGGGTTGTGGGGACCCTAGCGGGCTCGAGGATGGGTTGGGTTTCTGACCCCACATGGCTCACCACACACGACTCCGGCGAAGCCGGCTAGCCTAGCGTGGCTCTCCCGGCCAGAGTCGGGTTGTGGGACCCTAGCGGGCTCGAGGTTGGGTTGGGTCTCTGACCCCACATGGCTCACCACACACGACGCCGCCGAAGCCGGCTAGCCTAGCGTGGCCCGCCCGGCCAGAGTCGGGTGCGGGCGAAACCCGCAACCGACGCTGGGTTGTGGGGACCCTAGCGGGCTCGAGGTTGGGTTGGGTTTCTGACCCCACATGGCTCACCACACACGACGCCGCCGAAGCCGGCTAGTCTGGCGTGGCACGCCCGGCCAGAGTCGAGTGCGGGCGAAGTCCGCAATAGACGCTGGGTTGTGGGGACCCTAGCGGACTCGAGGTTGAGTTGGGTTTCTGACCCCACATGGCTCACCACACACGACGCCGCCGAAGCCGGCTAGCCTAGCGTGGCCCGCCCGGCCAGAGTGGGGTGCGGGCGAAGCCCGCAATAGACGCTGGGTTGTGGGGACCCTAGCGGGCTCGAGGATGGGTTGGGTTTCTGACCCCACATGGCTCACCACACACGACGCCGGCGAAGCCGGCTAGCCTAGCGTGGCCCTCCCGGCCAGAGTCGGGTTGTGGGGACCCTAGCGGGCTCGAGGTTGGGTTGGGTTTCTGACCGCACATGGCTCACCACACACGACGCCGCCGAAGCCGGCTAGCCTGGCGTGGCACGCCCGGCCAGAGTCGAGTGCGGGCGAAGCCCGCAATAGACGCTGGGTTGTGGGGACCCTAGCGGACTCGAGGTTGGGTTGGGTTTCTGACCCCACATGGCTCACCACACACGACGCCGCCGAAGCCGGCTAGCCTAGCGTGGCCCGCCCGGCCAGAGTCGGGTGCGGGCGAAACCCGCAACCGACGCTGGGTTGTGGGGACCCTAGCGGACTCGAGGTTGAGTTGGGTTTCTGACCCCACATGGCTCACCACACACGACGCCGCCGAAGCCGGCTAGCCTAGCGTGGCCCGCCCGGCCAGAGTCGGGTGCGGGCGAAACCCGCAACCGACGCTGGGTTGTGGGGACCCTAGCGGGCTCGAGGTTGGGTTGGGTTTCTGACCCCACATGGCTCACCACACACGACGCCGCCGAAGCCGGCTAGCCTAGCGTGGCCCGCCCGGCGAAGCCCGCAACCGACACTGGTAAGATAATAATCAGGTAGAGATAAGGTGGGATCAGAGACGCAGGCTCCATCGAGGGTATCTCTACCCCCTATACCCGTGGGTTATTCGTTGATGAATCCGGCCCCAGGAGTGCCATAGTAAGCCGAAAATGTGGATGCTCACATGTAACGCGCAAGATTGCCAGTATGGGAAAGCGTGTGTCAAAGCTCTTACCTAACCAAAGGTAAGCGCTTTCTCATAACACCTGCCCAATCTTGTGTGATTTCATTTGGCCTCTCATTGGGCTAATCTAAGGTGTGACCTTTGGAATCTTATTTGACTTGCCCAAAAAACAGAACTGAACCATTTAAGGGCGTGATATTTGGTGTGAAGACTCCCAACTTATTTAATCCATTCAGGCATTGAAGAAGGCGATTCACAGGAATGGTTACTCAATTCAAACATTATGAAAAGCTTTGAAACAAACGTAAATTTCCTACTACCTCAGGGTAAAACGGCTGTTGGACATTGTCACCAAAGCACCAACCAGGGGTCGGATTCATGAATTACCCCCACTCCCCACTTACGCGCGATTCATCAACGCGCGGCGGAGAAAGCCCGAAGTAAGTGTCGAGGTAAATGCTACCTCGTCAGCGCGTAGGGAATTTCTGACCCAATGCATCCCTCTGCTGGCCCGCTGCTTCTCTCCCCCCTCTCGCTCTCCATCCACCAGGCAGCTCATGCGAGAGAGAGAGAGACTTCCTCTTCTGGATTCAAAGTCCAGAGCGTTAACCGCTACACTACGGGATTTCCATGTAATAAACCAGCGGTTCCGTTTATCAGCGTGCGATAGGAGTGCCAGAAGGCGCGATCCCGTAGCGGGGACAACAAGCGCCATGCTTATTTTATAAGAGTTTATCTTCTTAAACAGAGAAAAAATATTCGGTACATGAGAGTAAAATACGGAACATACAGATTACTTAAACAATTACATACTTAAACAATTACAATTATAATTGGGAGGCAGGGTACATAGACAATATCCTACGGTGAAGAGGATGGGAAAAGGGGAAGAGGGGCTCCCGAGCTCGCCTAAGGGGGAGGAGACCACAGGCGTTTTACGGCCACCTCTTTTATAGCCGCCTCCTCGAGACCGAAGCAGCGACAGTCGTGAATGGTTAATAGGTTTGGACGACCCTGGTAGAATTGGGCACGGGGCTGCTGAGTTCCCGAAGAAAGTTAGCTTGATGTCTGGTGCAGGGTCACCACAGATGCACTATTCAGTCATTTGGCGTTCAGAATCTTACAATATTTCAGATCGAAAACCTATTGTTTGACGCATCCGGACGTGTGAAGTTGTGCGACTTTGGAAGTGCTACGACAGAAATGTACGCTCCGGACGATACATGGAATATGGCCAGGCGAACACAACTTGAAGAAGAGGTATATGCTTCTCTTTAAGCCAGTGCACAGCTGTTAGAATGTTCTAGTTTTTCCACCTTTTTTCATGTAGTTGATATTATAGATGCAGCGCCATACAACTCCAATGTATCGGGCGCCCGAGATTCTTGATACGTATCAGAATTTTATAGTTGGACCTCAACAGGACATCTGGGTTAGTTTGTGTGAGTTGCTTTACTTCTTTTAGGTACCATAATAAGAAATACTCATTTTTTAGGCGCTGGGATGTGTGCTGTTCTATCTTTGCTATCATGTTCATCCATTCGAGGATTCGGCAAAATTACGAATATTGAATGTTGCCTATTCGATACCGTCTGGCTTTGACGACTTCGCCGATGTGTTACCAGTAATTGGTCAGTCACTCTCTTCAGCAGTTTTCATTTTTTTCAACTGCTGAGATTTCTGGGGCGTCGTGTTGCTTTTCTAATCTAGCATCCGTTCTAGTTACTTAACTCTGGTTTATCATTTTCAAGGTTTCGGCCCAAACATTCTGTGGATTTCTGGGAGTCTAAGCTGTTTCCCCAACTAAGGAATGGCGCGCCAGTCTGATCACTCGAGCACATTTTTAGGCCTCTGAAGAAGACAACAGCGGTGAAACGTAAGGCCGATAGTATTCTTCCTAAAAACCTCGTTGGCAGAGGAATGTGGGAAACATGTAACTAGCATTTAACAAATCTCTTATTTTAACACGTTCGCGACGTCGCTCGTTTTGTGCTAGCTGTCAGGTGGGACCCAGCCCCATTCAACTAATTATGTTTTCTTACAGTCATATAAAATAATTTGACTCATTTGACTTTCCGAAGTGAAGTACTGGGCGTAGGAGCTTAGTCGTACATACGATGCTCGACTTCAGAACCTCAAGCTAGTTGGTGTCGTTTATGAAAGTTAGAGAGAAAAACCAAGTGTTTAAATTCAGAATAGGAGTCTCAGAATTCATGCAGAGTATCGGAGGCTATGCGAGGTATCTCAGAGATCTTGAATTGAGTGTGCAAAATCAGATGACTAATGCATGACTTCTAGGACACAAGGAAGTCATGCATCTCTTCAGCGTTAGTGCGCGACTTGTGTGACAATACTAGCTTCTTTCACTCGGTGCCGGAATTCTGGAATGCACTGTGAAAATTCGGACTTCGGTATTTGACTTTTGGGGCAGGTACCTTCTCGTCAAGCTTCCAACACTTTGTGCACTGGACCCATGGTCTAAATTTGGACGCTCACTGCATGAATTCTGATCTAGGACGCGGTGTCTGACTTCGGGCGTAAGATACATTGGATCCGAGTGAATCATTTCCGGATATTTCTTCGGACATATCCAATCGGAATCATCCAGTTATCCGGAGATCTCAAAATCGCCGTTATCCGAATCATTCAATTGTACTGCGGCTTGAAAAATGCATGATTCGAAAAAAAAAACCCGATAACGTGTTCCTTAATGCTTGCTGCAGGTAAATGTCTCTCTAAGGTTCCCCGCTCCAGGTAAACACCGCGCACCTGAGCTAACAACGTGGTCGCTGAGGATTTCACAATAAGCTCAGCAGTTTTGCTTGATCGGAGACAAAAAATGGTTAAGGTATAGATGATCCATTCTGGAGGATGACAGAAGTTCTCTTGCGATTTTATAACTATCGTGACCATTTCAAGAAGTGGTAAAATTGAATCACAAAATAATAAGAACAGCGAGGTGCTCCGAACAGATGTACACATTGTTTGAATAACATGCAATTCTAATCACTTGAGCCAAGGAATCTTTGTAAGATAGTACTGGAACTCGGAAGCGGAATATTTCTGGTGCGGCGAATCCAGAGATAATGCTACTATATCGTGTTCTATCGTGCTTGTATATCGCGTTCTTTACCTGACTGCCATTGTTGATGGTCCTCGGGTCTCTTTTTGTGATCTCTGAACGGCTGTTCTGTTATGTAAAAATGCTTATGGCACTTTTTTGCCAAGCTTGGTTCTTCAAGATACGCTAAGATAAAAATCAACGTTGCTTTTTAATAAAGAAAAGCAGTTGAGAAGAATTAAAACAGTTTCTTAATTCCTTGAAACAACAAAGAACAGTGAATTGCACCGTAACTGGCTCTAGACCTTGAACGCAGTTGATGTTTCTTCTTCTATACCGGCGAGGTCGGTATGTGGGAAAGTTTATTCTAGGCCTGACGTTTCGACCGTTTCGTTGTCTTCAGAGGCTTAGAGGGCTCGAAGTTTTTTTTTAATTTGTATTCTACTCGACCAATCGTCCCTCCCGCGCTGCCATTTTTGACCTAAAGCCTACGTTATATACTTCGGCGACGTCGTCGACAGGAGAGCATCGGAGTGCATTTTTAGCATCTGAACGCAGTGTACTACTATGATAGAAGTACGGGGCACTGTTGAGCATTTAACGACTATTGATTTACCGATTTAACGAATTTACCGGCATTTTCGTTACATTTCTTTATTGAGTTTAGCAAAGACCTTTTTCGTTAAATCGCATTGAAATTAAATTTACGCGGAATTTTCGAAATTCACAGGAATTTTTAACTCTTAATTAATGAAAAAAGCTCTTTGTGGAAGTTTGCGTATCGTTTCAGAGAGCGAGCAAACGCTACTTATTTGGATCAGTTTCTATACCGCCGTTCCGTATTTTTCTGTTTCAAGGCTTTCACATTTTGGCTGTTCCGTATCAGTTTTTCGCAATTCTTCACCGTTCTCTTCACGTTTTCAGCTTTCCTCACAGTTTTATTTTGTGTTACTTGCTCTGCAAGAAAGCGAAAAGTCCTAGAAAACCCTGATAAAACGGGTGAGAACTACAGAGAAGCGAAGAAAGGTGACAAAGCTAAGGGAACGTAAGGATTAGGCTCCCACTCTCTCTCCGAACACTCATCGTTCCAGAAAGCTGAACGTATTTTCTAATAGCATCAGGCAACGGTTGTGAGACTAATCATAAAAGGCCGTTGAGAGTAAAAATGGCACCATTGGTGTCCGCAAGACGGGCGTTTTTGCACTTCTCGATTTCCTAATTCGAGGTCCGGTGGGGATGGTGGCAGTGCTGGAACCAAGAACCAACCCACATCCAAAATGCTCCACCGGAGCGCATTTTCTGCCACCCTTGGATGACGTCAGCGGCGGCGACGTCGGCGACGAAGGTATAATACCTCCCGCAGAGCTCCCGGCGACGCCGCTGGCGATGCTTTGCCGAAGTATAACATAGGCCTAAAGTCAGGAACGGCGCGAAACTCAACAAGTGTTGAAGATGAACTCAGACGACTTTCCACTATTGAGTGTAGCAGTCGCTACAACTCGTTGTTAGCAAACCAGTAGCGAATGAGGCTCACTAGGACCCTGTGTGGGCGTCCGTTGCCTCTGACACAAAATTATTTAATAATCCGTTTATTCGTAATTGTACAACTAAAGGCGAGCTAGTAGGGTGGAGGAACTCAACAAGACTGACCAGGATACTATCTCAACGGTAGGTCGGAACGGCGCAAATGCTGTATATGGGCAGAACCGCCTCTCCCTGGGAAGTAACAAACTGCAGGTATCTCGACCCCAATACAACTCTGCGCAGAGTTAGGGGCGACGGAAGCCGCCCGTGGCGCCCTGTTGATTCACGTGCTCCACAGCTGACGGGCGCGCGCGGGATGAGGGCTGGTATCGCGCATTATCGCGGTGCACAGGCGGCGTAGTAGGGAAGAGCTTGGGCTCGTGAACGTGGTGTCAGGGGTTTGGATCCCGCCGACTGCCTTTGTTTTGCACTTTTCAAAATCTATGTTTATCATATAGGTGATCCACCTAGGGTATTATAGTGTGTTATAGAGCATGTTTACATATAACATACCACCCATACCGTTAACAATGGTGGTCCAGGCAGGGTCACCGATTTCGCTGAAACTTCGTCTAGGGGGGGGGGGGTTATTTGGGATGGTGATCACGAATCTGATATCCCTTCTTTACGATTCCGTCGGAGGCCACCCATACCGTTAACAAGGGTGGTCCAGGCAGGGTCACCGATTTCGCTGAAACTTCGCCTAGGGGGGTCATTTGGAGTGCTGATCACAAATCTGATATCCATTCTTCATGATTCGGCTGGATAATATAAATACAGGAAGGCACAGGATTACATTCCTAAAGTTTCTGCCGGTGACGACAGGTAGAGAAAGAAGTTTCAGCAAAAAAAATTTTTGACTAAAGTCTTGTTGGAGGAGTCGGAACTTTTAACTAATGCCACAAAATATCTATCGTTACATAACTACAGCTTCACACAAAATAGGCTTAAAATAAATGACACAGAAGTAAACATTTTAGCTAATCTGTTGTTTGAAGCATATGTTATATGTAAACGTGCTCTATAACACACTATAATACCCCTAGGTGGATTACCTATATGATAAACATGGATTTTGCAAAAGTGCAAAGGAAACACAGTCTGCGGGATCCAAACCCTCCAGCCCTCGCTCACGAGCCCGAGCTCTTCCCTACTACGCCACCTGTGCACTGCGCTGATCCGCGACCACCAGCCCTCATCCCGCGCGCGCCCGTCAGCTGTGGAGCACGTGAATCAACAGGGCGCCACGGACGACTTCCGTCGCCCCTAACTCTGCGCAGAGTTGCATTGGGGTCGAGATACCTGCAGTTTGTTACTTCCCAGGGAGAGGCGGTTCTGCCCATATACAACATTTGCGCCGTTCCGACCTACCGTTGAGATAGTATCCTGGTGAGACCGCGAGGGCGGTCCTTCTAGAATACAAGGGAGACGTCTTGTACTTTCTGTTTTCAAGGAAGAAGACACTGTAGGCGAACTGTGAATGCACTATTTTTTGTCCGTCTGAGGTCTCATGGGTGAGAACTCATGAAAAAGTAGCGGCAGATGGTGCTTGCCGCGACACTCCCGGGCGCAAAACATTTAAAAATACCTTGTAATAATGAACAGTGAGTATAGTGGTAAGTATACATGCGAGTAGCAAATTGATCGACATGACATGTGATCATTGAGGAATTGGATGAGTATGGCGGTAGGTACGAGGAGTAATTACGCGGAATAATATCCACTTCTATTTGTTTATTTTTGTTGCTCTCCACGGCCGAGTGACCCACAAAGACTAGGGCTGCCACGACTGGCTCCACCACCGACTTTGATAGTGACAGACGTGTTTGCTGTGTAATTAGAAGCGCCTGTGCGAGGCTAGAAGTACCGTGAAAGGCAGAAGTAAGTGATGGGGTGATCCTCACTAGCCGTTTATAGGAGTACCTAGTAGATGTGAGTGACTCGTGACGGAGGCATGTGCGTGAGGTGTGAACGGTAATTCTGCGTTTACAATGTGAAAGTGGAGGAGCATGCAATGCGCGTGTTTAGAGGAACAAATTTTGCCACAAATGCATGTTCTATCAAATACAAATTGAGTGATGTATTACAATGGAATATTGAAAGAAATATCAGTGGCAGCTGACAGCAAAGTGCGATATACTTGAAAAAAGAAAACTTGAAAGGAATAAAGAAAAATACTGTAACAACTGCATCAATGTACTGTAAAACCATGGCCCGTAGCAAGACACGAGAGGCAGTTGCTGAAGTTTCGTAGGCGTGGAGAACAAGCGGTAGTATCCGAATGGGTACTATAGACAGATGATGTGTGGCCGTTTTCACTGTCGCCTGCTCGGAGTATGCACTGATGTCGGGGGTTGGTATAAGTGAATAAGGTGTCCACTTTGCTCTCAAGTGCTAATAGCTTAGCTTGAAGATCTTTGATGTCATCAGAAACAGATGAATGAAGAATAAAGGATGAGCTCCTGTTGCCCATCATGTGCAGGCTTGCGTTCTTGAAGCAAAGTGTGTGTACCTCTGACACTCGAGTTGGTGACAGGGCACCGTATTGACGCCCTATTGGATCAGCACGGGCAATGATGCTCAACATAAGGGAGAGCAACAAATAAAGTAATATTCTTGGAAGTATGCTAAAGTTTGCTTCCGTTCTTTCGTTGGTGCTATAACACATGTCTTTTTGATATACTTCCGGTAGCGAGTTAGCGTGGGTACTCAAACCAGCGTCTTCCTTAGATTCTGAGCTGCTGTTTGTCCCCCGAATCTCGTGAGCATTCATCTTTGATACGACACCTTTTACTAGATGTGGAGTGTGGCCTGAAGGCGAGCTTTTGGTTGGAACGGGTGTTTCCTGTTGTTCATGTTGAACGTTGCCCTCTTTTGGTTGAAGACGTGGAACGTGTTTTCGCTGAATTGGGAGCGTTTTGTCATGAGCCTTCTTTCTTACAACAACAGGCTGCGGATACGCTACCACAGAGAGGTGAGAATGCCAAATATTTTGCCGTATTCGAGGATCCGAACAAGACTGGTCCGAAAATGGTGTTTTGTGCAAGCAGACCTGATGGTAGTCTTATGGGTGGGTGGTCCAACATCACGATTTGGTCGTATGATTCAACTCCAATCAGAATTCGTGGTTTTACGAGTTCTCCGTTCGTAGTGGTATTCGACAAGAAAATGCTCTTATCTCTCAGAAATTGCACGTCTGAACTTGTCAGTGTGGGTGCTGGAAAAGCATTTGTGAGCACTGGTTTGGTGCTAAGCGGGAGTGAAGTGGTATCTCCGAACCGTGTTCTGAAAACAGCAGATGTCTGTTGAGTCAAATACGTCTCACTGCTTCCCCCAATGCCATACATTGTGGATTGATATGGCTCGCATAGTTGAAGTCCCAGTGTGCTGGCGAGGTCGGCTTCAATTAGGTTGCCCTGTGCACCTATGAAGACCAGCACGTTTTCAAACGCGTTGGTGTAATTGTTTCTTATTTGTGCCTCTGCAGTCATAAGAATAAGTTCTTTTCCTGTGATCTTGTCGTTTGTTGTATTTGAGAAACTTGCTACTGTATATGCATTATGCTCATGTGGGGCAGATTGCTGGCTTTTATTCAGCACATTATAGCTGGATTGGCTGCGAGAGGTGTTAACTTCAGTTGATTCGGTATTCGTGTTTTGGCTGGTAGAAAAACGTTGACTATTTTCTTGTATATTACCACCTTCTCGAAGCTGTCGGACGTCCTCCTTTATACATAGTGTGACATCGTGATCTCCCTTGGATTTTAGGCAACATTCGAAGGCGCAGTCACGGCTTCTGTGGTCCAGTGCGAAGCATTTCCAACACACTGGCTGACCCCTCAGTGCATTTCTGCGATCGATTGCAGTCCGGACTGTGCGGCACTCCTTGGTCTGGTGGTTGGATCTGTGGCAAAACAGGCATTGTTCCTCCACAGACGGTTTCGGGCGTCGTGAGGGTTCGGTATTGTTTATTTGATTTCCCCTCAACGATTCGAATTGGCGCTCGAAGCGAGCTCTCGAAGAAACTTCCTCGCCGAGCTCTTCCAGCAGTTTGCCTACGGTTAATCGTGAGCTTTCTGTTTCCCTTTTCATGCAGTCCTTTATAATTTCATAGGGAAATTTTGCAAGAATAGTGTCTATCCATAGCGGGTCGTGCCTTTTTCTCACGTCGTACCCCGTGGCGACCATTTGGAAGACAAGATCATTGACCTGTTCGAGGGTTTCGACACATTTTTCACCCCCTGTATTTGCAGTTGGTAGCGCCAGTAGGCGCTGTACGATCTGTGACCTGTTATTTCCTTTGTTTCCATATTTTTTATGTAGTACATCTACAATTAGACTGTAATTGGAAGCCTTCATTGGGATGCTTCTGATGGCATTTTGTGCCTTTCCGCGTATGGCGTCCTTAAGGTAGAGAATTTTCTCTAATTCTCCTAATTGTGCATTTTGATCGACTATGAGGGAATATGCATCCCAGAATTCGTCCCATGAGTCGTTTTCTCCATCAAAATGCGGTAGTTTGATTTGCGGGTACTTGATCTTCAACGCCGGCGATAGGACCATCTGTTCTGGGTCTTGCTCATGCGATTCAAGACCCGAGTGAGCTGTCCTCTGTGGCTGCGTCAGCGGTCGGTTACTTTGAAGTAGACCACATGGATCGATTTCCTCATATGCGTCCCCGCTGCCGAGGTCTCCTCTGCTTTCGGGACCGTTTCGACCCAGTGGGGTACGAGAAATTTGGAGAATTTCCCATTGAGTCTGTATTTCTCGAGTTCTGGTTTTTAGAGCCATCACTACAATTTCCGCTTCTTGTTTGAGTGAGCGGAAATTGTAGTGATGGCTCACTCAAACAAGAAGCGGAAACTGATTTTCTGTTTGAGTTCCTCTATTTCTGCTAACATTTCCTTTTTCTCTCCTTTTGAGGCCTCTGAATAGGTGCTCATTATGCTCTGGTAGACATCTTACATTAATGACAGTTTTCTTTCGACGTTTTCTAGTGCATTTTGCAGTTCACATAGTCTTTCCTGGCAGTAGACTTGGATTTCTTGATCGTTTGTAGGTGGTTTATTAGGCTCTGTGGTGGCCTTGTAATATTCAACCACTTCTTTGAGGATAGTCGATTCGTCCTCCAGAGATTGAAGGAGAAGTGTGATTTTACTCATTTTGCTGTTATTCAGCGTTGAGTTTCTTTTTTTTTCTGTAGAAAATCAGCGGTTCTTAGCCTTATGAGGGAGAACAAGCTGATTTGAAGATGCCACGCGGGACTTTATTATTGGTGCCTGGTAAATGGCGATGCACCAGAAATTTTGTGTGGGCTTCCGTTGCCTCTGACACAAAATTATTTAATAATCCGTTTATTCGTAATTGTACAACTAAAGACGAGCTAGTAGGGTGGAGGAACTCAACAAGAAGACCGCGAGGGCGGTCCTTCTAGAATACAACGGAGACGTCTTGTACTTTCTGTTTTCAAGGAAGAAGACACTGTAGGCGAACTGTGAATGCACTATTTTTTGTCCGTCTGAGGTCTCGCGGGTGAGAACTCATGAAAAAGTAGCGGCAGATGGTGCTTGCCGCGACAGACCCAATCTGACTACTGGTCTGCTAACAACGAATTGTAACCACTACTACACTCAGTGGTGGTAAGTCGTGTGAGTCCATCTTCAGCATTTGTTGAGTTTCGTGCCGTTCTTGACTTTAGGTCAAAAATGGCAGCGCGGGGGGAGGCGTTGGTCGGGTAGGCTACAAGTAAAAAAAACTTCGAGCCATCTTTAGGTCTCTGAAGACGGCAAAACGGTCGAAACATGAGACCTAGAATACACTTTTCACCTTCGAACCTCGCTGGCAAGTAGAAACATCACAGCTGATAACGATGCCGAAGTTTCAAGATGAGAGAACATGAAAACTTGAACGCAGTGTTCGGCTCAAGTTCAGTGCCCATTCCAACTAAAACCTGCAATTATATAAACCACTGACTTGCCCTCACTCGAAGTCACCCAAACATTACTGTAGTCCACTGCAGTCCAGGAACACATGCCGAATGATTGCTCATCACGTTAAACTATGGTACTTGGAGTAATCCGTAAGGATTTATCACTCCTGTCTACTGATATTAAGATCCTTAATCTTTTATCTTGCTCTTGGAACACGGAAACAGATGAAATCCAAAAATAGTAATATAATAGCCGGGAAGTTTTGGAAACGTTCAAGTAATAGAACAAATTATGACCGCCTTTAATTTTCTGTATTTAGAGCTGAGTCTGTCTCTTTTTAATATATAGCATTGCGAAGCTAAAGATTCGGATAACCAAATCGGATATCCGAAATCCGGGGTCTGGGAAATCGCCGCTATCCGATCCATCCGATTATCCGGGGTCCGCAAAATTGTCATTATCCGAATCATCCAGTTATCCGAAGGTTTAGGGTCGGTACAATGCGTATGTGATGTATCACGCACACGGTCATTGCGTGATGAAGCGGTTAGAGTGTGGAGTATGCGTAGTAGTACAGATGTTTTAGTTAGTTGCCGGAAAATACGTAGGTATATGTGGCTGACAATTCTGGGAAGCCAGTACCTGACAAAGCAGGTCATTGGACACGAAGCTTTTCTCTCTTCAGAATCCTGTCTGAAAGTTGATCCGGTGACGCGTCCTGTTGCTAAAGATCTTGTTGAGCATTCTGAAGCGCTGGCTATCGCATTTGACATTGACCTCAAAAAGCCAGTGCCTAACGTCGACACCACGCTCCTAAGGCGAGCACAGGTAAATTACCGGTGACCTGATTTTATGTTGGTTCTATTATCGTTTTTCTCCATTTGTGTTAAGGTCCAAAGACCGGTGGGTGGTGCATCCAGTGCAGTGCTATCTCGACCCCCTCCACGATCGTCGGTAATGCCAGGAGTAAGTCGTTTCCTCTGTGGATAGGTTAACACTTTCATGCTTATAATTCTAGGAGATGTCAGAGCAAGCGTCGGCTATGTTTGGAGCTATCAAAGGTCAAGGGTTGTCGCTGTTGAAAAACCTTAAAGATCGTTCTTCCGCTGTAGTTCAGAAAGTTCAGGTAGGATTTGATCGGTCACTTTTTATGGTTTATTATGCAACAATATTTAAGTTGAAACTTGTTTCGCAAGAGGTGACGTGGCTAACTTCTCGGGTCTGTGTTGTCCCGGTAACCAAAGCTAATTTCGAGCAATGCGAAGAGCAGGAGTGGAACGCTCGTGTGACCGCGTGTGCTCGGTCGTTTGTTGTGTACAATTTATCGTCAAGGTTAGTGAAAACGCCTTAAATTCACTGAATTTCTCTATATCCAGTATGTTGTTTATGTATTTACAGGCCTCTGCACGCCAGTTATTCGATAGAGCCAATAACGTGTCCGCTATTTTCTGTCCATCCGCAACTCCCTCCTTCCGTTGAGTGTATTTTAAGGGTTGGTGTAGCTATCTGTTCTTTATCTGTCACACAATTACCTGTTGCACTATTGTCACATATAGTTACACTTTCGCATAATTTGTCTAAAATAAAGAATTGGGAGTTGCTTATATTCTATTCTGAGGTATATGGCTTACCAAGGGCTAACGTTTAACTCGCCCATTAAAGTATGAGGTGCGAGCGCTGGAAAGGTTCAGTACACCGAATGTTCCAAAATAACGTGATGAAGGTTTTTTTAACTATAACTACGAAACAATTGACAAGTTTACAAATCAATACATAAATAACAACAACATTAACACTAGACAACATGCCATGTTCGACAGGATTCGAGGTGGCCCCTTGGCACGAATTCAAAGGTCCAAGCGCTTGGTGAAGCTTTCAGCGATGGGGCGCAGGCCATCTGGAGTCAGTCGGTTCCACTCCTCACTGTGGTGGCACTTGGCACAGACCCTGGCCTCCAAAATGGGCCTTACGACCCCCGTCGGAGTGATATCCGAGGAGCACGATGGCCATTCCCCAGACGCGATGAGTTCCAGGAAATTGGACTTGCACCACGTCTGCGTGTTCTACGCCCTATGTGTAGGGCTGACCAGGATACTATCTCAACGGTAGGTCGGAACAGCGCAAGTGTTGTATATGGGCAGAACCGCCTCTCCCTGGGAAGTAACAAACTGCAGGTATCTCGACCCCAATACAACTCTGCGCAGAGTTAGGGGCGACGGAAGTCGCGTGTTGGCGCCCTGTTGATTCACGTGCTCCACAGCTGACGGGCGCGCGCGGGATGGGGGATCGTATCGCTACTCAACGCAATGCACAGGTGGCGTAGCAGGGAGGAGCTCGGGTTTGTGAACGAGGGGTCGGGGGTTTGGATCCCGCAGACTGCGTTTGTCGTGCATTTTTGCAAAATCCATGTTTATCATATAGGTAATCCACCTAGGGGTATTATAGTGTGTTATAGAGCAGTATGTTTACATATAACATATGTTTCAAACTACAGACTAGCTAAAATGTTCACTTCTGTGTGTCACTTATTTTAAGCCTATTTTGTGTGAAGCTATAGTTATGTAGCGATAGATAATTTGGGGTGAGGGACGTTCTGCCTGAAAGCGGCGCGGGCAAAGACACGGGACAGTGCCTGCGGAACCAATTAGCGTCGACTCGCGCGGTGACACCCGCCGCTTCGCGCTCAGCCTGACAGCCCTCGCCGCGGAGGCGATGCTGACCCAGCCAACCACGGGAGCTTGTAGGTCGACCAGATTTGGCGTGATTACATTCGATAGAGGGAGGGAAGGATAAGACGGCTTGCAGTGGCAGTCCAGAAATTGGGATTGGTCTGAACCCTAGTATCTTCTATATTAGAATTTCGACCTGTATCGAATGAGCCAGGAAAGAATATTACCTCAATAACCCTTACTACAATTTTTTCAGGCGGTGTTTAACTGTGGTTAAATATCAATTTTTATTTATATCAGAATTAAGTACGAGGCATGCTTCCAGGCTACTGATGTGAACTCTACCATCCCCGCTTTATATCCTGTCTAAATAACCCTTAAGGCGACTTTTTCGGCGTTGTTTATTTTCGTTAAATATAAGTTTTATTTATACCAGGATTAATTGCAAAGCATGCTTCCATGCTACTGATGTAAACCCTCCCATCTCCTGTACCAGATTTTCGAGCGTTATCGAATGATCCAGAAAAGAACCCTGCCTCAACAACCTTTAGAGCGAATTTTTTCATGCGCTGTTTTTTTCGCTAAATATCGGTTTTTATTCACATATATTAGGATTAAATGCGGGACATGCTTCCAAGCTAAAATTGCACAGGGGTTCTAATTAGATAGACGAGAGATCTTTTAACAGAAGTTTAAAGCATTAGTTTCAACATGAGGTCTCTTTAGAATTTCGTAACTGATTTTTCTATGGAACTTTATAATGCACATATCAGATATTTCGAGGCTATGACTGGATACGTGGTTCATCAAACTCAATGTTCACAGAGAACGAATTTCGTCATACAATACTTCAAATTGCTCGTAAAGTCGTTTGTGGCTGAAAAAAGTACCTCGGTGTTCTTAGGAGGTCCACCGATTATCAAATCGAACTCGCTGGGCCATTTCAGGCTGTGAACATGCTCTACGCATTGAAGGATCATAATGTTGTTTTTTTCAAAAAGGCTGAGCACTTGAGGTGCTCTTAGAAGGTCTCTCGTTTATCTTGTTATATTCTTCGCGCAATTTCAGCCTGGAATCGTGCCTCGCAATTAATTCTGATATAAATAAAAATTGATATTTAAGGAAAATAAAGAAGTCTAAAAGCTGCCTTAAAGACTATTTAGACAGGATAATTTCTAGCTCATTCGATACAAATCGAAATTCTAATACAGGAGATGGTAGAGTTCACATCAAAAGCCTGAAAGCATGCCTCGTAGTTAATTCTGATATAAATAAAAACCGATATTTAACGACAGTTAAACAGCCTCTGAAAAAATTGTAGTAAGGGTTATTGAGGTAAGATTCTTTCCTGGCTCATTCGATAGAGCTTGAAGTTCTAATATAGAAGTTACTAGGGCTCAGACCAATCCCAATTTCTGGACTGCAAGTCGTCTGATCCTTCCCTCCCTCTATCGATTGTAATCACATAAAATCTGGTCGACCTACTGGCTCCCGCGGTTGGCTGGGTCAGCATCGCCTCCGCGGCGAGGGCTGTCTGGCTGAGCGCGAAGCGGCGGGTGTCACTGTGCGAGTCGACGCTAATTGGCTCCGCAGGCACTGTCTCGTGTCTTTGCCCGCGCCGCTTTCAGGCAGAACGTCCCCCTCCCGATAATTTGTGGCACTAGTTAAAAGTTCCGACTCCACCGACAAGACTTCGGTCAAAAAATGTTTTCGCTGAAACTTTGTCTAGGGGGATTACTTGGGGTGCTAATCACGAATCTGACATCCGTTTTTCACGGTTCGGTCGGAGGCCACCCATACCGTTGATAAGGGCGGTCCAGGCAGGGTCACCGATTTCGCTGAAACTTCGTCTAGGGGGGTTATTTGGGGTACTGATCACGAATCTGACATCCGTTTTTCACGATTCTGTCTCTACCTGCCGTCACCGGCGGAAACTTTAAGAATGTAGTCCTGTGCCTTCCTGTATCTATATTATCCAGCCGAGTCGTGAAGAACGGATGTCAGATTCGTGATCATCACTCCAAATAACCCCCTAGACAAAGCTTCAGCGAAATCGGTGATCCTACCTGGACCACCCTTGTTAACGGTATAAGTGGTATGTTATATGTAAACTTGCTCTATAATACAATATAATACCCCTAGGTGGATTACCTGTATGATAAACATGGATTTTGCAAAAGTGCAAAACAAACGCAGTCTGCGAGATGCAAACCCCCGTGCCCTCGTTCACGAGCCCGAGCTCTTCACTACTACGCCACCTATGCACTGCGCTAGGTCGCGATACGAGCCCTCATCCCGCGCAGCCCTGGCAGCTGTGGAGCACGTGAATCAACATATCTCCAACACGCGACTTCCGTCGCCCCTAACTCTGCGCAGAGTTATATTGGGGTCGAGATACCTGCAGTTTGCTACTTCCCAGGGAGAGGCGGTTCTTCCCATATACAACACTTGAGCCGTTCTGACCTACCGTTGAGATAGTATCCTGGTGAGTTTTGTTGAAACGTCCACTGCGCATTGATGAAGTGTGGCTTGGGCCAGGGGAATACCACAGCCTCGAAAATGTCTCGTCGGTGTACATCCTGAATAGTTTCTACTCCTCCGTCCACAAAATCTAGAGGGTCTTTCCGTTTATGCAGGTTCCGCCCCAAACCATGAGCGCCTGCAGATTTTGATGATGTTCGATGATAGAGGAGGTGGGTGGACGTCGGGACCAGGTCATGTCATTTTGATGGTTGTGAGCCTGCTCCACGTTGAGCAGCCTCTCGCCCGTGAAGCGTGTTCTTTCCCACTCGCTACCTGCAGTCCACAGCTTAAGTTGGCGGCATCGAAGGAGCCGTTGGCATTTATTCTTGTCCGTCAGTGGATGGACTTTTTGGACTTGTGGTGATTGAGTCTGCGTTCCTTTTCGGCTTCGCGTCGCACTGACATGAGACTGACACCGATGTCACAAACGATTTTTCTCATGGAGGCTTTACATCTGGAATTACTCGTATTTCGATAATTTTTTTGGAAACGTGGAGTATTGACAGTGCCCTTCCTTCGACGCACTAAACGACCACCTTATAGCCGATCTCCTTGAATCGACGAATTGCTGTGGAGACAGTCGACGAAGCAGGTGAACGATGTTGCGTTAGCGCCTTCGTTGACGATGAAGTTCCAAAATCGCAGCGTGATGGTTTGACATCTTGAGATAAACAGTAACTGGGACAAAATCGAACTTGAAAAACTATGGTCGGGCTAAAAAAATACTTCTAAAAAATGGCGGAATTTCCGTCATCCTATGAATCAATACGTTTGCGTGGGAAAACGACGTACCTTCATCACGTTATTTTGGAACACCTGTAGAAAGCAAATTTTGTTGATCTTACCTTGACTTCTGCGACTCCATTAACGCTTACATCCCTGAGGAAATTAGTACATTCACTTATAGTAGGGGCATTTGGTACCTAACTGCCGTAATCAATGGGTAATCGTAGCGCTGTAGTACGGAATCCGCCTTGTGATTGTTATCATTCAACAGTTTCGTTTTCATACAGAAACGGTTGACTTGGTACATAGCGTCTTCCGCTTTTCCGTACAAAAGACTAGCTTTATCGCTACATAGTAAAAGTGCTGTGTCCTGCTTACAGCATGGGCTTCCGCTTGGGTCGGTTTTTCGCCTGGTTAACAAAATGGGCTACGTTAGTGTGCTTTCTTTGCTCGCTGTCAGTAATAAACCTTTGTGTGAATCTTCAGCGGAAAATTTTTAGGTTTGCTCTTCAGTGGTCACTTGTCTTCGTAGTCGTCCAGGAGCAGCTGTTGTATTTTTTGGACTGGAAGGTTAGTTTTTAGATTACAGCCGTCTTACGATACATATGCGCTTCATTAACCGAAGTTGTAGTCAAGTATTTATACTGGAGTGCATATATTTTCAAACTAAAGCGTTAATAGCTGTCAGCGCTGTCAGTTATGCTGACGCATGGAAAATGTTAAAAACCGGCTGAAAAAAAAACTTGACTTGAGCTCAGATTTTGTACGACCATTGAGCTTATTCAGTAGCAACCATACGAATACCTGTGCCGACGTTCTATAGACTTGTGGTCCTTCCATATTTTCCATCTTTCTTTTTTAGAGGTAACACTTATCAGCTTTTTTATATGATTTAATGCACGTCGAATTGTTTCGATATTCAATACATGACTGACATACCTGACAAAACGTTATAGTCGGGTGTGTAGGGATTGTATAGTTTAGGGGCCATATGCTTGTCTACCCCGAGCGTCCCTGATCGGGGTTGGGGTCCGATTGAATATATTGATTGGTTGGACTGGGCTCCCAACGGGGAGCTTTTGCATACGACCCGCTCTGTTTCCCGCTGTGGAATAGGGATTCTCAAAGATGTGGTGCTCTCTAAGGGCCTGTTCATACTTCGCGACGAGAACGATTCGTCGCCCGTTGAAAGCATGCAAATCGATTAATACCGAGCGATGGCTGCCGAAATCTGTCCATACTTAAGGCCCGCACACTTCTGCAGCAGCGCCGCTCGTCGCTATGGTTAACGATAGGGTAGGGACCCCGATGGCGGCGAGCTCTGCATTCCTGCCCTATGGTTAAGGATAGAGCAGCGGCAACGCCGCAGAAGTGTGCTGGGGCCTTTAGCACCGGCGACGGGAGCGACTGGTACCAGCAAGATCCTGACGAACACACCCCCAAATGGTTACCATATCATTTAGGCGCGCGTTGGCGATGGAACGCGAAATCCTTCATTCCTAGCATTATACACGCGGACCTCTCGTCGCCCAGGCAATGCGGGTATCGGTTCTGCGCTCTTCGAGTGCAGAACAAGGGTAGTGAATGGACTCCAGGGTGGGTGCCATCCAAGCTGCTCGTGTGGAAACTGCTTTCTTCGCTCAGGGAGAGTCCGCAGTGTAGTTGTGCTTTTTGAAATTTTATCGAACGAATGAATGAACCAAAAATTCTATGTCAAAAATTTCCGATCGAATGATCGAGCGAACTTATTCGATGTCGAAGATTTCCGAACGGATGAACCATCGAATTTAGTCGATCTCGAAAATTTCCGAGTGATCGAATAGTCGAAGAATAATTTCTTCGAACTGTAGGAAGACTCGATGTGCTGACTGCCTACAAATGCGCAGGCAAGCAGAACGCTCAAGGTTCTTTACGAAGACTTGTTCACAACTCCCCACCTTACTGAACTGCTTTAGCACCAGCTGCCATTTTACGGCGGCGGAGTTTTAGCGTTTGAAGTTTCCTGCGCCATTATTCGCCCATATTTGAGTTTTCGACACTCGCAGTAACACCATTAGAGTTATATGTGATGTGGTCGATACCACTTTTTGGAAGGTCGAGCTAATTAATGAAAAGTTTATTGACAGAATAATAAAACACAAAAAAAGAGCAGGATGAGGAGGCCTGGAGGCGGTGGAGGAGAGGAGGGCTGGAGTGGTGGTGGCGGCTCGTTTTGACGAGGCGGCGATGCGGGTCCAGTCGGCGGAAGCGTTCCGGAGCGGAGAGTGGAGGAGCGGCGGCATCGGAAGTGCGGGAGGCAATAGAATACTCGAGAGAGCGGCCCAAGGCGTTGCGGGCCTTTTAAACATGAATTTCGCGCGCGATCCACAAGACCGCGAGACGGCAAGATCAATGCGCGGGACAACTGTCAAAAATCGACGCGAGATCTTCCTTTGACATTAGCTTCACCACGAATAGACGAACAACGAATAACCGTATTTCGCTGTGCAGTAAAACGTGCCTATAGTAAACAGACCGATTAGCATACCAATTCTGCATACTGTTGAAGGAGTAAAAGATGATATTGCTATACCTATTGAAATGCGCCTCGCACTCTAGTTCTGCATGATATCGTCGAAAAATTCAAGCCCTGGTCTTATCAGGAGCTATATGACGATCCTATTCATAACGGCCTTCTCTTTTTTGCACTTCTTTTCAAATCTTACGATTAGTTCGTTCTTACAACGTAGAAATAGAGCGAGAAGCTCGCTCAGGAGCTGTTGTGTTAAGCAGTAAAAAGCAGTAAAAGCCCCCTCTGTTGCAGCAATATCCCAGGTTGGATTGCAAATTTTGCCAGCGCTGTAGATGACGAGGCGTGTCTCACGTAGGTTAGATCACTCCACGCCCCGCGTTGTAGATGATGAGGCGTATCTCACGTAGGTTAGACCACTCGACGGCCCGCGTGGAAAATGATGAGGCGTATCTCACGTAGGTTAAATTACTCCATACCCCACGCTGTAGTAGATGATGAGGCGTAGCTTACGTAGGTTTAATTCTTCGAAAGCACACGTGGCGAGGAATTGATTGTGAGTCTCAATCCGAAGTGCTTAATCTGCGGAAACATAAATGAAATCAATCGGTGTTGGTAGACCGCTTGATACAGTTAACTGTCTGATGATAATAATATTCTTATTGTTCCTTTAGTCATGCTCCCTACCCCACCCCGCCATTATTCCATTATCCATGTGCCGACAGAGAAACGTGGTGAGAGTCGAGTACGCGCATACTCGTTGCACGAATTTTTAAAAAAATTCTTCTGAAAACCTCCGAATGCTGTCCGATCTGATACGCACGTTGTACGACGTCGCGGTGACATGTTCTGAATCAGCCCGATACACGTTGGACGATACTGAGAAAAATACTGGCTCGCCTTTACTGCTCTCCCGTTAATGCCCCCCCCCCCCCCCCTCAGTCCGTACTTTCCCCTCACTGGTCTCCTTTTGCTAGTGCCCCCCCCCCCTATGCTGGTCCCCATTACTGCTCCCACCTTTATTTGTCTCCTCTCACTGGTCTCCATTGACTGGTCTCCCTCCCCACATGTTACTGGTATAGTCCCCTTCACCGTTCCCCCATTACTGGTCTCCCCTCCCCCACCTTACTGTTCCCTCTTCACTGGACCCCTCCCCCTTCTTCAATGGTCCACCTTTACTGGTCCCCCTTCCCGACATCAGTGATACGTCGTCTGAATCCCTACACCTTCTGCGTGACATGAATGAGACCTCTTTTGAACCCACAAACCCATTGCGCGATATCGGTGTCACGTCTTCTGAACCAGGACGTCTGCTGAACGACGTCGGTGACGCGTATTCTTAACCGGACGTCCTTTGCGCGAAATCGGCAGCACGTCTTCTGACACTCGCGACGCGACGTGGACGACGTCTCATCTGAACCCGGACGCCTGTTACTCGACGTCTATGAAAGGCCAAATAGACAGACGGATGGACAGGCGGAAGGACAGACACAACCGCTTACTCTTTTATAGTAGGATTTGATTACAATTATTCGATTGAACAGAGTTTGATTATTCGATTTTCGAATAATATTCGAGTATGGCTCCCTTCGATATTCGAATTTGAACGAATATTCAACTTTTGAAAATCATCGATGTTCGAATTCTAACAAATATGCGACTTTTGAAAAACATCGATGTTCGAATTTGGACGAATATTCGAAAATCAAGAAATATCGAATGATCGAATAATGTGAATAAATTATTCGAATATATTCGTTCGAGCACAACTATAGTCCGCAGCGGGGTTTTGCTCTCGAAGAACCAGGCTAGGGAAGGGACTTCAGGGTGGGTGCCATCCAAGCTGCTCGTGTGGAAACTGCTTTCGTCGCTCTGGTGGATCCGCGGCTGAGTTCTGCGCTTTTCGAGCGGCGAAACGCATACGGCTGAAAAAATGCGCACAAAACACCTCAAGGTTGCGTGCACGTCGAAGCTCCTCAAATCCCAGTAGTCGGCTGAAACGGAACTATGCCACGACGCTGAGGAACCGAACTCCCAACCACCCTAGCACAAGCGGGCTCACTATCCACTGCACCATGATTCGCTTGCCAGGTGTGCCATCGCGGGCGCACAAGAGATCGATCGCATGTGTACAGTACGTAATTACACCATATTGCACTACTGTTCGAAGAAAACGATTCCTATTCTGTCACTCTTCAGATCGAGGTAAGGCCTGGATGGTATCATACTTCTTATGAGTGCCAGATTGATGATGTAGCTAATATAACAGTTTGTCTGTGTTGACTGATTGACTGACCTACAAGAAATAGGCGTTATGGTGCAATCACGCCCCCGGATTTTTGGATGATTCGGATAACGACGATTTCGGGAACACCGGATTTTTGGATGATTCGGATAATGACAATTTTTCGGACACCGGATTTTTGGATGATTCGGATCGGGATATCCGAATCGGATATCCGAAAATGATTCATTTAATACAATGGATCCGGTCGAAAATCTTCGGATAATTGGATGATTCGGATAACGGTGATTTTGGGGACACCTGCTTTTTGGATGATTCGGATAACGGCAATTTCGCGGACACCGGTTTTTTGGATGATTCGGATCGGGTTACCCGAATCGGATACCCGAAATGATTCATTCGGATCCAATGTATATTATGTACGAATGGTCACCGCGTCCGCGGCAGCGACTGTCGCATGCTACGGTGAGCGAGCTCTGGCGCAGTCGAACGAGTTACCGATGATGGCCCTTTGCGAACGTTAGACTTTAAGCATTTCAGGATATTTTTCAGCATTTGAGGCATGTCGAAGAGGGATTTCATAGGAGAACGACGTTTTTCCGGGGAACCTTGCTTACATGTTCGTGATCTTGAGAATTAAAAATGTTCTGATCCATGCAGGCCTCATTTTTTCTTCTGATTATAAAAAATAGTACTCGTAGGCACTCGCTTGTTTGAAGTGAGAAGCATTGAACTGTTTGGTGCCTGACCTGTGCAACTCATTGCTGAGGTGACACGTAAATATATGAGAGTAACGTGAAATCAGGATGTGTGTCGTGTCCCCAATCATTTTGACTGGTCTGGGCTTTTAATCCTTTTATTTTTCACAGACATGAACTTGTAGTACAAAAAGAAGCAAAATCCAATGCGTAATCTATCCCCAGGTGAAGCTTAGAGAGGGAAAAGTAGAAGGTGAGACACTATTGCAGTGAATATCATTTTGTGTACTCTTTCCAACATATTTATGATGTGCAAGTGAAAAGTCCTGTTGAAAATGGGTACCTAATGTGAGGGTTTTCTTCAAATAGAAAACAAACGACAACAGTCCCTCCACACGCCATTCTAGGCGTTTCTGAAACAAGACTTGATTTACCGTTGTTTCAGTTTTGGTACTTCTTACCTAGGTTTCATCCATTCCCACCTCTTCCATTCCATCTTGCGCGTTCTGTTTTCTTGCATAGAATTGCCTCACACCGCTAGTTCACCGTCGTTTCATCAACAGTATTCCAGGTCTTAGCCTGATTGCAGTGTTGCAGGAGTGGACTATATGTTTTAGTGAATTCCAGGCAGAAGTATTCACCCTATTGCAATGATCTACCACGAGTTTTTCAAAGGCGAAAGCAACTAAGCGGTTCTGAAACAAAGCCAGTCACGGCAACCGGAGAAGTCGCCCCTTACTTTTGTGGCGACTTTTGCCGCGCTCTCCGCACTGTTCGCCGCGCCTGCGGCCAGAAAATTTTGAACAAGTTACTTGCAAGCTGCGTGCAGGTAATAGATTGCCTCAAACTAATCACTCGTAAGCTGGTGCAAGCTATCATAAATGTCTCATGTAAGTTACACGAAGACCGCTGCTAGTCATTCGTAAACTGCTGCTAGTATAAATCTAGTTTAGATCTAAGCCTTGACAAACAACAAGTCAGTCATACGTATGCGCCGAGGCCAGATAGAAGGAGAACAATATTGAGATTTTGCAACATAGCAATGACGTGGATAACAAAAGAGGAGCAACTAGGAGATCTAATAAAGCAAGAATATGCAGTGAGCACCGAGCTGCAACAGATTAGACACTGAAGCACCGTATTTCTGATGTAATTTGGCATTCGCGCACTTTCCTACCAATGCGGATAACCTCTCAGTACAAGGTGACCTCCTCCCCCCCCCCCTTGAGAGGCTCTGCATCTTATTCTGTCCTACTACAAGATTTAAAAGTTGAAAGTATCACCCGATACCCGTATTGCGCCGGTTCCATTTGCTCAACCATAGTATGAAGGCTCTCACACGAATTAAGGGAACGGGGCGGCATTCCGTGGTTGCACACACGCAACTGCCACGTTTTGGCTACCCCTCCAGACTAGAATAGATTCACAAATTGCATACTTACGAAGCAGAAATGCTCGTTTATACTTGGCTAACGACACATCGAGTCACCGTACACGTGATTCGATCAATTCGCACGGCGTCTAATCGTAAATCGCAATTACGCACACCAGGGGTGTGCGTAATTGCGATTTACGATTTTACGAGTTACGGTGGTTTTTAGCATTTTTACGAGTTACGATTTACGACATTATGGGTCGTAAATCTTAAATTTTCGTAAATCTGGTACTTGATTCCCAAACATCTGACGTCCAAATGACGTGAGCAGTTCATAAAGATATGCCCACTTTTGGAGCACTCTCTCATAGCTCACTGCCACTTCCTGCTCAGTTTTATTTCTTGATGTCTTATGTGGCGCCGTAGCAGTTGACTTATCTCTTTGATTGAGTGAGTTTTTCATTTTCATACATTATAAGTACCGCCGTTTAGTATCGGACCCGTTCCAGAGCAGAAGCGAGAACAATATATAATGTCAGTTAGGAAAGGGTTTTTGGCACTATTGCACTTTCGGGACTGCAAAGGTCGGGGAGAGGTCGAAATTTTTTTTTTCGTTAATAAGGGCGGTCCAGGCAGGGTCACCGATTTCGCTGAAACTTCTCCCAGGGGGGTTGTTTGTGGTGCTGATAACGAATCTGACATTCGTTTTTCGTTTTACGCTGGAACTTGGGCGGAATCGGTGACCATTACCTTAGCTATCCGTACCTACCGTAACCTACCGTACTCCAGCGTAAAACAAAAAACGGATGTCAGATTCGTGATCAGCACCCCAAATAACCCCCTGGGCGAAAGGCGAAGTTTGGGCGAAATTTTTTTTTCGACCTCTCCTTTGGAGTCCCGAAAGTACAATAGTGCCGTTTTTTTTTTTATTACGAGATTGAGCTGTACCCTTTCCGATCGTTTCCTAACAAGGCACCTTTCATATACATATACCATTTTCAGATCAAATTGGACACCCTTCTAGGCATACTCGATGGAGTCAAGTGGAGTAAAATTTTGAAATACAACACAAATGAAGTCAAGTTGAACATCTTCTAAATCAAAACGAGCGTCCTCCAGAATCAACTGGACACTCCAGATTAGAATAATTTCCTGTCTAAGGAAAGCTCGGTATACATTTTTTGAGATTTCTAAGTTCTCCTGCCCCAATATGTGCACACTGCTGGTGCCTATTGGGGCAGGAGAACTTTATCAAAGGAAAAAGAGGAAAAAGGAGAAAGGGCTGGGGTGTAGTGCTTATTCTAAATTACAAAGGCAACAATTTTGTAGTGTGTTAAAGGAAGAGATCGCTCATTGTGATCGTCTACCACGTCACGATTTTCAGTCGAGTGGTACTGTAAATGCTGTTCGCCTGAAACAGCGAATTGAAGATGTGCGTGTTTTTAACAATTGCTTTTGGTCTGTGGAATCAATACATGGACCTCACGCAATCAGAATTTTTGCTATCAGTCAAAATCGTGACGACCTGGTCGAGTTCACGGCGCAGTCCTTTTAGCACCAAATATTGTAACCTTTCTTGACTTAAAAAACTCAAGAGTCATTATTCTTCCTCAAAAAATAAGATTTTTTGAAACTTCAACTTGTCCTCACTTGTAGGGGCAGTGAATTGAAAGGTGTCAAGAAAAGTCATACTAGATTTTCTTTGTAATCATTTTTACTAACTTTATTCCAAGCCTTCTATTTTAGAACGTAGCTCATTTTCATTTGGAAGACGTTCAGCATGTTTCTAAAATGTTTGCTTAGAACAGTGCCAACATGACCTGAGAATGGTACATAGGATTTTTTTATAGATTAAGGGATTGTTAAGGGATTGGGAGTTCCATGTTGTCACAATGTAAGCTTTTTGGGGAAGTTTTTAGATCAACAATTTGTTTTGACTTTCCTAAAACATGTGAAGCTTAATTTCACAGTTACTGGTGTATGTTGAGAAAAATGAAAGTAAAAAGGGATAAAAGCTTGGCTAGAAAGCTATTAAACTCGGTCTAAAAAAATAACATGTTAAATAAATATCGGATCGCTTTTGCTTAGCATTAGCAAAAGAAACCTGAAAGAACTGTAGAAATTTAGCTGTACTAAGCTACACTTCAGGGTACTCTTACGGTTTACGATTTACGGAATTCCGGATTTCATTTACGCACACCCCTGTTCCACACGGAATGCAGGGCGACACATGGTATCGCTAGCGATGTATGTGCGATCATTGGAGAAGCAAAACTGCAGTATAAACGCACCTCTTGGTCGTAGTCACGAATCTTCCCGTGAGGATGAGGATCACCAAAGACTCATGACGTAAGCCTCAATACGAGCTCCCATGGGAGCTCACACGGCGCGAAGCATTAGCTTGTACGAGCGCGGCGGAACGGTGTTCTTCACACCGCCCATACGAAGCGGCGGAGCAAGGGGCGCGCCGACCACCCGTCGAGGACCAGTTGTCCGAGTGCGCAAGAACAAGTCTAGGTCAGCGCACCTGTGCTTTGCGTGGAACTTGCAGTTGGATAGGAAGTTCTAGGGTGATATGATGGAGATGACGCTAGTATCCTAAACAGTGTGAGCCTAACACTGTGTTCTGAGCACATTGTGTCCAGCTCTCCAGCAGTTTCTTCTTGCTAATGGACCAGCGGAAGTGGTAATTTTCTGAAGATTTGCATTTGGAAGGGCAATTTTCAGCGTTCTCAAAACATCAGTTTTAGTGCTTCTAATAGAAAAAACGTGATATGTGTACCGTAATTGTGAGAGGACACTTAATGATTAACCTTGCAGATAGAGAACAGGAAGAGTGTGGAAGCCCTTTCGTCCTAGTCTCACTTTAGAAATCTTTCCCGTGATAAATCAAAATTAAGGCAGCCTTCGTTTGCTCAGTTTCGACTTTCTGGCATAGAAGGCCCCAAAATGGTACTGCATCCTCTGTCCTTGGCAGCAGTTACAACCAGTTAACCTACTTGCATCCACCTCGCACATACATCGCACCTAGCCACATAGTCCTCGGAGGACCACCGTAGGCACTGTCTTGCCTGTAGATGTTCATCTTACACCAGTTTGAAAGATTTTGCCCCGTCTGAAACCTTGCTTGTTCAGATTGACCGGTGTGAAGACCGGGCTCCTCCCGTACGAGCGCTTCTTGCAAGCCTGTACTGCAGTTAGTTGCGTGCATGTTTAAAATTCCTGGTTGCAACCTAGCAAGTTAGTTAACCGCGAGGGATAAGTCGCAAGTAACTTGTTTTCGAGGTCTAAAGACGCAAGTAACCTGTTCTGGACCTCATAAGGCGCAAGTAACTTGTCCAATATTTTCTGAGGGCGACCATTCGCACATAATGTCCTGCAGCCCCTGTTCATACCTTCCGGACGCTGCCGTCGCTCTCGTCGCTGCGCGAATCGCTCTCGGCGCTCCCATCCTGCTGTCGCGAAGTATGAACATACCCTAAGAACGGAAACTCCTTTATCAATCAAATGGATACTATTGTTTAATCTTGTTCAATATATAATAGGTCTACTAGGGCTAGTCTGCCATGGGAAGAACGAACTTCATAGTCGTTTTTTTTTTTGCGGAAATGCCTTATAAGCCCATTATATATTAGGTTCGAATTGGCCAAGGTCTTGTGAATCCGCCTCCTACCGGCACGCATTCGCGACCGTCTCCCGGGGGGAGAGAGGAGGGAGGGTCGCCATATCAAGCCGTGGCTTGCAGGCATGGCGACAGCTAGGCACAGCGAATGTAAGTGCAGTCTTATCTCCTCGTTTCGATTACAGATGTGCTTATTTGCTTTCGTATTGGCAAGACAGAGAACTCCTAGATGAAGGGAGTTTTAACACGGGTGCGCTAGTCGGGCTACACTCCGTAGTCCCTCCACCTGCCCCCAAGAAAATCGAGCTTTCACAGAATCGAGCTTTCAAGGCTTTTCGAGATTTCAAGGCTTATGCCCTGGCTAACCTCTGCTGCAGGCTAGTGGCGGCGAAATAATGCGGGTCGATAGGAGACGAAGACTCCGCGTCTATTACCAGCACGTTATTTCGCGAGGCCTTGGGCGATTCGAACTTAATATAACGGGCTTATAAGGCATTTCCGCAAAAAACGACTTTGATATTCGTTCCATCAAATGAGATTTTTAGTAGTAAACTGTAGTTGTTATAAACCTTAGCTTGAAGTCTCCGTTATGCTAGCTGTAACGCTGAAAAAAAAAAAGAAATGGCGCATACGCGCTACCTCTTTTCTGCCAGTGTTGCCTAACTAGAGAAGGATTTCGACCTCCCATGGACCTTGAAGTGGAGACCAGGGGTGTGCGTAATTACGATTTACGATTTACGGGATTTTTGGCAATTTTTTTACGATATACGTTTTACGACATTTTGGGTCGTAAATCGTAAATTTTCGTAAATGTTATCTTCGATCCACAGATAACAGGCGCCCATATAACGGGTTGTAACGACGTGTACACTTTTAAAGACCCTCTTCGTAGCCCGTTTCTAGTTCCTACTTAGTTTTTTATGTTCTGGCGTTCACTTTGACAGAAAAACTCAACTTTATGTATATACCCCTTGAGTTCGGCTTATACCAGCGATTGCCCCACTTTTTCTTCTCTTTGACACTGCAAGGGCTGCCGACTTAGTATCAGAGTTATTCTCGAAAATAAGACTTACTTAGACTTAGACTTAGTTCCTCCCATGCTGTTGGGCATATCGGGCGACGAGACTTCTCCATTGATACCTGTCTTGTGCCAACTCTTCACTTTCGTCTCTGGAAATATTTAGTAGTTGAAGGTCCTTTTCGAGTGTTCGCCTCCATGTGTTTCTCGGATGACCGCGCGCTCTGCTACCACCTTCAGGAATCCAACACATGGCTACTCGAGGAAATCGGTACTCAGGCACTCGCATTACGTGTCCTGCGAGGCGTAGACGTATTTGTGCGATTAATGCAGAAAGACTACTTGAACCGATCCGTTTTAGGACTTCACAATTAGTCACGCGGTCTGAATATCGCACTCTCAATATCCGTCGAAGACATCTCTGGTGGAAGGCGTTTAGCTTTTTGGCGCACTTCATAGACATGGCCCATGTCTCACTCGCGTAGGCAACAATCGGGACTACATTTGAGTGGTAAAGCCGCAGCTTTATCTTCGACGCGATTGACGGTAAGCTCGATTGGACCAAGCTTCCGAAACACAGATGAAGCCTTCACAATCCTCGTTAGTATTTCTGATTCCACATTCCCGTCGCGTGACACGGTACTTTCAAGACATGTGAACTTCTGGACAGTTTCAAGCAGTGACGCCTCAACGTTGATATTTACGTTCATATTTGTTCTCCCTATGCTCATCACTTTCGATTTGTCCGGGTTTAATCGCAGTCCAACTTTCTTGGATTCGTTCGCGAGGTTTGTGGTCGCCTGTTGCAGGAAACCGTTGCTCTCGGCTATGATGGCTACATCGTTTGCGAAATCGAGGTCTGTTAAGCGGTGTGTCCTGCTCCATTTTATACCCGTTTCATCACCTTTCATGGATTTCCTCATAATGAAGTCCAGAGCAACATTGAAGAGAGGAGGGAGAGTACACATCCTTGTCTCACTCCAGTAGCAACTTCGAAGAATGTCGTGTGCATTGCATTCGTTCTGACGCAACAGGAGGAATTCTTGTACAGCTTCTTGAAGATTTCCACAAAAGGGTGGGGTATACCGTAAATCCTAAGAATTGACCATAGCGATTCACGGTGTATACTATCGAAGGCCTTCCGGAAATCCACGAAATTGATGAGAAGTTGCGTCCGAAATTCCATGCATTGCTCGATGACATTCCGTAGGGTAAATATCTGTTCGCTGCATGACCTAGCACCTCGGAATCCACATTGTTCTTCACGAAGTCTTTCATCTACCGCGGTTCGTAGTCGATTTAGTAGAATTATGCAGAACACCTTGCCGTGTATAGAAAGCAGTGTAACTCCTCGCCAGTTTCCCCATTCTGATAAGTCACCTTTTTGGGTATTTTGACAATGACTCCTCTCTTCCAGTCTTCCGGAACTTCTGAACGCTGCCAGCATATGTTAAATAGCCTCGTCAATGTAGTGGTCACTGCTCTGCCTCCTTGAGAAGTTCAGCGGAGATTTCATCGAGGCCCGGCGCTTTACCACCTTTCAGACTTGATTGCTCTATCCGTCTCCTCCAATGTTATGTCGCCCATGTAAACTTCCAGAACGCTCTCCTCTTCCTCATCTCGAAAGTCATATGTATCACTAGGTTCCGGCTGGTTCAGGACTTCTTTGAAGTGCGCAACCCATCTCTCGATCTGTTCTTCGTCCGTGACGAGCAACTTGCCGCCTCGATCCTTTATTGGTGTGTTTGAGCTGCTGTGTGTTCCTGTTTGATCTCTCACGATTCTGTAGAGCGTTTTCGAATCACCACGTTCGGCAGCGTTTTGTACTTCTACACCTTTTTGAGTCAGCCAATTCTTTTTATCGGCACGACATGATCGTTTGACTAACCAATCGAGTTCAGCGTACTTCCGGCAATACTCAGATTTAACCGCATCGCTCAAGTTAGATCGGTCCTTTAGTTGCTTCGAACGTTTTCGCTCGTCTATTAGATCCCACGTTTCGTGCCTTATCCACTGTTCTTTACGAGTGCCTTTCCTTCTCCCGATGTTCTCTTCAGCACAAGCACGAGTGGCCTCCTTTATGATATTCCATTGCTCTTCAGCCTCTGTGCAGTTGTCGAACTCGTCTAGCAAGCGGAATCGGTTTTGTAGCTTAATGGAGAAGTTCGTCGAGACGACGGGATCTTTTAGTCGAGCTGTGTCAAAGGGACGTGCAATGCAATGTCGTTTCTGTTGCTTGAGTTTCAGTCTCATGCTGCTCTAACCAAGTAGTGATCGGATCCTACATCTGCGCCGCGATATGCTCATGTATCTCTAGTAAGGATGTTCTCCACCGCCAATGCAGAGATTGTTGTACTGCAAAAGGTGATGAGTCGACTTCCATTTTCATTTGTATCGCTAGCTGACGTAAACGGTCCTACAACTTTTTTCAGCCCTGCCTGATCACTGCCTAGTTTGGCATTGAAGTCACCCATTACAATCTTCGAGTCGCGTCGAGGCGTCTCATCTATCGTTTGCTGTAGGCATTCGTAAAATTCGTCCTTTTTCGCATCCTCAGAATCTTCAGTCGGTGCATACACCTGTATCATCGTGATTCGTGCTGTCCGTGATGTGCTTTGTCCGGAAGCGTGCACTTATGATCCGGTCATTGACTGGTTTCCAACTGACGAGAGCATTATTGGACTCCGCCGTTGCCGGTCCCAAGCCCGGATGAAAAAGGAGGAAGGTTGGAGACGGGGCTAGCAACCCGTCTCCGTAAAATCTTTTTAGCTACAGAAACGATGAAAACTTCTGTTGAAAATGAAACTGAAATGCCAGACGCTAGCTTTATGACGGTTTCCCCGATTCTAGCGGGGAAACCGTCATAAAGCTAGCGGCAGCGGCTTGGAAGGCATCCTCGAAAATAAGAAAGGTCAATAAATTACTAAAGGATAAAGGACGGAGTTAGTCAAGCCGTTTTGTAATGCGCCACGCCTTCTACTTCTGCGGGATGTCGTGGAGGTGGTTTGAATGCGTACAATCGAATGGTCATTCAATGAATTGCGTCTGCCACCCGATGAACAAATCAGCGCTCTGTCCTTCCCAGACAAGTCTGGTACTAATTCATGGACCTTGGAGGGATGGAAAGCTTGGTTGGCCTGAGCTGAAAATCCAAACCAAGAATCTGGAATCGGGTTCACATGACAGCCAGCGTCCAATAGCACTGAGCCACACGTGCTCTTAACAAATGACTATAAATATGAAGTCCTGACGAGGAAACTGGGCTAGCCCCCTTTCTGGTCGCATTCTAGCACAGCATCTCACATTCCATTTGATTGAGAACATTTCGATTCAGTTCACAGAACGACATGCAAGGCCGTCTTGCATGTGAAGGGAGATGGTCGCTCGCTGAACCGTATTCTATTGTGTAACCACCACCCAGTCAACTCGTAACTGCTTCACCACTTTTCTGTAAGTGGCTCTCCTCAATCTAGAGGAGTGGAACTTATGCAAAGCCAAAAAGCGAAGATGGTTTGACACCTTTGGTGTTCCTTTTCAGTGGTGGGATTGTGGTTTTTGCATTCACCGGTCTGCGGTCTGCTTAGAGTGCTGAGGACAGAACAAAACAGAACAGAACTATGCAAGAGAAACGATAACGTTTGTTACAAAACTAGTGGAGAGCATCCAGGGCGAGAGCAGCAATCATTAATTAGTGACGGAAAATTTTGGAGTTTCCGAAATTTAACAAGTGCAAGCAAACTTACGAGCGAGGTAAATAGCGGATTCTATTTGGCTGATATCATCAGACGACGTTCTTTATTCCAGAAGTTGTGTATGCCTTCAAAAATGATTATGAAAATACCATGAGTCTTCCCTATATATGTTTGAAATGTATCTTGTACAATTCAATTTGAATCATTTTCAATTCAAACTGAATTCTTCCCAACTCCAATTGTACATCTTTTTAGTTCAAACTGGACGTCTGAAGATTCAAATTGGACTCTTTTTAAGAATGTCACGCGAAATATCTTATTTTTGTAAACGTAATTTAAAAATCCGATGACAATGGATTCCGAAAATATGAGCATACTGTTGCAATCGTCACAAAATTCCTTTCGGTCTGCAACAAAAATGCTCTTGGTAACGCCGGGGTGTTTCACCCGGTGGCTGGATGTCTAGGGTGTGGCCTGAGCCGGATAGGGAAATCGATTTATTGGCTCCTTATGGCACCAGCAGGGGTCGGTCCGTCCGCCTCTCTCGCGAATGCGTCTGTGGGCTCGAGGCCCATCCTGTGCTCGCGCGTGGTCGTCGCAATGACCCTTGCGTCCGTTGGAAGTCCTCCTTTTCTGTGGATTCCCTAGGGCGCCATGGGCCTGGGCCACATCGCATGGATGCTGCTCGACGGACGTGATCTCTCGCCGCGGACGTTCCTGATCCGGCACACGGACAATCTTGGGCGGCACTCGCCCCGTTTTCGTCGAGTTCTTGCGGCTTTGTTTTGTCGTCGCCGCTTCTTCAGCTCCTTCGAGGCAGCCTCGAATGAACAAGATATTCTCGCCGTCACCACTGGCGTTCGCATCCTACGTTCATTCCTTCCGGGCATTTCTTCTTTTCCACGCGACTTTGTGGCCTTATGCTTGCCCACCACCTCCTCGTAGTGGCGACATACCACACCTTGCAATCTCTACTTCAGTGCGCTGAGGCAGCTGGTAAGCTCTGTGCGCACCTCGCCCACGTAGTCGACCTCATCGCCGTTGACCTTATCAGTAAGTATCCGTCGTCCGACTGGCTCCATCTTTATCACCCTCTTACGCTGCGTGTGGGCTACACGAGGTTGAGGAATAGGAGTAGCTGCAGGAGCCTTTTCCTTGCTATTCACTGAGACTTCCGGAAGAGATAAGCGGACGTTCCTCGGAGCTGTCTTCGCCTCAGGTTTTTGGAGAGACACCGCTTCTGCAGCATGACTTAGCTCAGCAAGGCGAACTCCACTCCCCCGACAGGGATGATTAAATATTGTCCGCCTGCTGCAGATGAAGTTGGTAGACTTTGGAGAGCGCGCCTTCCCGACTACGCGCTGAGCCGTCTTTATGCCCTCGGACGTGCTCACCACCTCCCCCTCACGAAACATCTTTGCTCCCGCAAAGGAATTCGTTACAGGTACATGAATTCGGTGTTGAGCACCCTGCCCTTCCGTATCCGGAAGGATCTCGGCAGAGGACCGCAGTACTCCGTCTTGCTTCGTGTCGTCATAACCTAGCGAGATATCCTTTGTCTTTCCCGGTTTCAGGCATAGCCGTTCAGCCACTGTGACAGTCATAGAAGCCTTTGATTTTCGTTGCTGCATAGCAGCTTCCTTAGCTTTCGCTTCTTTGCGCTGACGCCTCCTCTCGCTGAACACTTCTGCTCTAACTTTGGACGACTGCGGGTATGGTGGCAGACTCCAGCCTAACTTCTTCAGAGCATTCATGCCCAGCACGATTACGTCGTCACCTCCGGCCATTACAAACAAGCCGATCCTATGCAGCGTGCCCTTGCTAACTTGCATCGTTAGCCTAACAGCATCTTTGAACGGCACAGTGTTTCCTGACGCATCGTATACCTGGTTGCTCCGATCGAGATCTATCTCCTCGACGTCAGCGTTTAGGTCGTACCCGTTCTGCACCGCATCCACAAGCATCTGCAGCGGTATGATACTTACTTGCGAGCCAGTGTCCAAAAGGGCAGTTCGCGTCATGCCTAAAAGCTGGACCTACGCCGGTTTGCGCACCCACTAGATCTTCGTGCAGACCATCCGCCTCGGTGGCACCACACAACCACCTATTGAGTGCGGCTGTGAAGATCTTCGGCTTCGTTTCCGGTTCAGCCGGCTCTGTGGATTTCTCCTTGGCTCGCCCTGCTTTCCGCTGTGCGCAGTCTTTCCTCAAGTGCCCAACCTTGTTACAGCTGTTGCACTTCCTCTCCATAGATTGACGCGTTTGGGCTTGCTGGGTATTCGTGCTACCTCCCGGTGTATCTCCTCGATCTTTCTTTGATCGGTTCACCACCGCAGCATGATACCCTCCGCGTCGTTCAGGGCCCTCGACCTTGGGCGTTTCCATTTCCTCGTGCACAGCTTGCGCCATGCGCTTGCTCCTCTCACACCGTTGCCCCATGGTCTTCACCATCCCATAGGCCAACTCCTTCGGCGAGATCTCCATCGCCGTGTAGAGCTGGGCGTATTCCGGCAAGTTGGTTAACTGGCTTAGCAGCTCTCCGGCTCTCGTGCGAGACAGATTTTCTTCAGACTGGTCTGGGTACGCACTTCGCGTCAGCTTTTCCAGCTCGACGCAGTATGTGCCGACGTCCCCAGTTTTCCTTAGGCGCCTCAACTCCAGGTAGGCCTTCAACTGCGTGGACGAGTCGTCCTCTCGCAACTTGTCCTCCAACGCCTTTACCAGATCCTCAAAACTGCCCTCACGTACGTGCTTCGGTAGGGCTTGGGCTACCGCCTTAGGGTAACCATCCATCTTGGACAACAGCAAATGCGACAGCATGTCATCCCGCAACCCTAAGCTACCGTACTTCATGCGGAACTTCAGCACAAAGTCGTTGAAGTCCTCTCCCTGAGAATCCCTGTACATCTCTACGTCAGGTAGGGTCATTGCCGCGAACATCTCGCCTAACGCCTCTCCTGCGTTACAAGGCCCACATGAGGATCTGTACGATCTAGTCGTCGACCGGCTCACGGCCCTCGTCGGCTGAGGTGATGGGCTCATCCTTTCTTGCAGACACTGATTCTGATCGAATCCTTGGTTGCTCGTGTACGTCTTTTCCAGACGTTTACCTTGAGCAGCTGCTGCTGGATGAAAACCCCTACGATCGACCACATCGTCGAAATTGGGCGCTTTCCGCCGATCGTGAACCGGCACTCCCCCAGTGTTCTTACTCTTCTCCGCCTATAACGCTGAGCGTGACACCTTCACCGGTATGCTGGTCCCCTCGATCATTCCGTTACCCGTGCTGCAAGGCACTGCTGAAGCGCTACCGCGCTGCGCAACGAGAACTTTTCGAGCTGCCCCAGTCCATCCCGCGCCTCCTTAGCCAGCACCTTCAACGAGAAGAGCTCAGCTTCCAGCTGCCGTAGCTCCCCGAGCCGTTCCTCGAGCGCCCCACATTAGGCCTCGATCTGCTTGTTCATGCCTTTCAGCAGCCCTTTATGTCCTCTCTTGGACTTCGCTTTGGTAACTTGCCTCACCTTGGCTGGTATCTCCCGCAACCGGGCTAGAGAGACATATACCTTGTCGATCACGCCCCTCACCTGTGCAGCGCCTTCATTGCCGATCTCATCCACTTTCGTCATGAGGCGTTCAATCCTCGCCTCCATGGAGAGCTTCTCGGCTGGAGACGGATCTTCGAGCATCATCTTCTCGACGTCGTCGATCCTTATATCAGTAGTGCTTGACATCTGCACTAAACCGTCTCATTACGTTTTCGTACGGGCGATTCTCGCCACTCGCAACGATCCGCGCAAGAATACCCTCGCGAATGCTGCAGCAAGAGCTCGATGCGCTGCATCCACTGCGACCACTACACGCGCGCCGACACCAGAGAAGCGGCAGCAAGAACGCCCCACCGCTACGTTGCGACACGCAACCACAGGACGAACCACTACCCAAGCTCCAGCGAAGACGCCGCGTAGCACGCTCGTCAGCGGTCCACACGACCTGCTACACTGCCTAGTCTATGACAGGACTCGCGCCGTATCCGCTCCTCGCGACTTTCAGGCGGTATCAGTATCGATCCCCTGTCCTCTGGTTCCGCCCCTATGTAACGCCGGGGTGTTTCACTCGGGCTGGATGTCTAAGGTGTGGCCTGAACCGGAAAGGGAAATCGATTTATTGACTCCTTATGGCACCAGCAGGGGTCGGTCCGTCCGCCTCTGCTGTGCCCGCGCTCCTCTCCGAGCCGACCGCTCGCGATCTCCACACCAGTGGAGACTCCAAGACCGACCGCTCGCGACCTCGACACCAGTGAAGATTCCAAGACCGACCGCTCGCGACCTCGACATCAGTGCAAACTCCAAGACCGACCGCTCGCGACCTCGACACCAGTACAGACTGAGCCCGGCGCGCCCGCTCCCCTTTATATAGAGTTGCGCGTGGGGAAGGCCGGCCCCCTAACCAGGGAATGCCGTCAGCTTCCCATGGAACTTCGGGATGAGTCCTATATCACGTGAAAGAGCTCGAGACGCTGATCACAGATATGTAGACCAAATTTGCTAAATGGATCTCCTAAGCGAGTTATGGCCGGCGGAAGCCGCCGTGTCTTCCATGTGTTAGGCGCGCTCAATGGGCGCAGTATTGCGCGGTAATCAGCGGTTCGGCTATTAGCGCAATCAGCAGCGGCGGCGGCGCAGTGGTAGGGTGCTCGCTTCACAGGATTGAAGTCATTGGTTCGGTTCCCGTCGCTGACGGCTTTTTTGAATTTTGTCACTTATCTTCGACGAGGACCTATAATTCCATTTTTAGCACATTTTTGAGCGAACGGCTGATGGCGACTTGCATTTACGTCTATTTGAAGACGGAAACGTGTTTCAGGTAAAATGTTTTATTCATGACGTGAAGCAAGTCAAAAATTCAAAGCAAAGCAAAAATAAAAAGTAAAAATGAAATCAAAAATCAACAAAACTTAATGAACATAATAAATAAAAAGTAAAGGCACTACTTAAAAGTTCCGACTCCACCGACACGACATCGGTCGAAAAAAAATTGCGCTGAAACTTCGTCTAGGGGGTTATTTGGGGTGCTGATCACTGTAATGAGCGTAGGCATTTATTCGGAATCAACTCTCGAGTGTCTTCAGCATGTTGTAACAGTGACAGCCGTTGTTTCATCCCACTGGCTGAAGGATATAAAAGCACCCCTACGAATGCTGCGGGGTTCGTCCTAGTCTGATCGGAGGCCGTGTAGAGTCGGCTCCGGCGCCTCCCCGCCCCTGAGAAGTTCCTTCTCTCCTCCCCCCCCCCCTCCAACCCCCCAACCCCGGCCATACATCCGTAGCCCCTAGTTACCGTCCATATGCGCCTTTATTGTTAATAAAATTGTTATGTTACCTGTGTTTTGTTATGTAAGAGCCCAAGAGGCCGTGTGATCTACACGTGAATAAACCTGAGGGGCCAGGTTTATTACATGGAGGTCCCGGCTAGGGTTTTTAGTAAAAACCTCAATGAACGAGCTCTTTCATAGTACCCCCTCCATTTCTATAGATCAAAATCTCCTATATAATTTCGTGATGCTGCAAAATCACAATATTTCATGCGAAATTCAAACTTGTGACATTCCTGTCTTTGATATGCCAAATTGATTTTCTCTTCTATTTCCTTCGTCTTAAATGAAGTCGAAGCGCATGAATTGCTCCCTCTAGCACGAGGCCAACCAGAAATTGCATATATTCTTACATCTTTCTGAGCAACAAGTGAAATCCTGGCCAGGTCGCACCACACCTCGTGCAATAAAGTTATTCAATGAATAATGATGGTGTTGAAATAAGCGCTGTAACGTTCAAATTCTATTCAAGTATTAATGTAGAAAAGTTTAGAATTTTAAGGAATGTCACACATTAAAAAATTAATTACTGACGAGAAAATACAGCATCATCCTTTTAGCTCCTCATAGCGCTATAGTCTATGTTCTGTTAATATCTTTTCTTCCGTCCCTCTTTCGCAATCGCTTTTACGCGGCAGTTGTCTTCATAAACCCAGTTTTTACTCCAAGAATAGCCCCCGCACATATCCTTCCTGATGTATTACAGCCCGATACTTGCGTAACTCCACACCGTGTCCTACGTGCAATTAATCTCATTCACCGACCAACTGCTTTGCAGCCAATAATAGAATGCCCCTCTCCCAACCTCGTAGTATTGCAATAAGATATTTTTGAATAGACAGGCGCGCGCCCGCAGAGAGTTCTCCATTTTTTCCTCTGCTATTTTTGCCATCCCCGATTGTCAGCCTCACATCAATCAACCAAGTCGCTCCGGATGCTGACTATAGCTCTACTGATCACTATCCCATTGGAAGCAACTGCTTCAAGTTACACTTTTACCAATAGTACCGCCCGTTCCCCCTCCCCCACTCCCTCCGAAACATTTCTCTTCCACATACCCCCCCCCCCCCTGTCTACTCACTCCATGGCTGAAGATAATATTTATCATAATCACCTATCCCTTCTTCACCTCAACTACATCGACTGATCTGCTATTCCTGACGATGATATTCATCAAGCTCTTCCAAAACGAGTGAGGAACGACATTTACGACAGGTATCTATTATGCGTCTTCTCACTCTAGACTGGAATGGAAAGCTGCCACGAATGCCAACATGTGATCGGAAGAAACGTGCTCGCTACAGTGCGCTCCGTATGGCAGAATTCACAAAATTCTCTCCACCTTTCAGTCCCTGGGGACAGGGACTTCCAAATAGGGTAGGATGTAATGAGCGTAGGCATTTATTCGGAATCAACTCTCGAGTGTCTTCAGCATGGTGTAACAGTGACAGCCGTTGTTTCATCCCACTGGCTGAAGGATATAAAAGCACCCCTACGAATGCTGCGGGGTTCGTCCTGGTCTGATCGGAGGCCGTGTAGAGTCGGCTCCGGCGCCTCCCCGCCCCTGAGAAGTTCCTTCTCTCCTCCCCCCCCCCCCTCCAACCCCCCAACCCCGGCCATACATCCGTAGCCCCTAGTTACCGTCCATATGCGCCTTTATTGTTAATAAAATTGTTATGTTACCTGTGTTTTGTTATGTAAGAGCCCAAGAGGCCGTGTGATCTACACGTGAATAAACCTGAGGGGCCAGGTTTATTACATCACGAATCTGACATCGGTTTTTCACGACTCGGTCGGCGACCACCCATACCGTTAACAAGGGTGGTCCAGGCAGGGTCACCGATTTCGCTGAAACTTCGTCGAGGGGGGTTATTTGGGGTGCTGATCACGAATCTGACATTGGTTTTTCACGACTCGGTCGGCGACCACCCATACCGTTAACAAGGGTGGTCCAGGCAGGGTCACCGATTTCGCTGAAACTTCGTCGAGGGGGATTATTTGGGGTGCTGATCACGAATCTGACATCGGTTTTTCACGACTCGGTCGGCGACCACCCATACCGTTAACAAGGGTGGTCCAGGCAGGGTCACCGATTTCGCTGAAACTTCGTCGAGGGGGGTTATTTGGGGTGCTGATCACGAATCTGACATCGGTTTTTCACGACTCGGTCGGCGACCACCCATACCGTTAACAAGGGTGGTCCAGGCAGGGTAACCGATTTCGCTGAAACTTCGTCGAGGGGGATTATTTGGGGTGCTGATCACGAATCTGACATCCGTTTTTCACGACTCGGTCGGCGACCACCCATACCGCTAACAAGGGTGGTCCAGGCAGGGTCACCGATTTCGCTGAAACTTCGTCGAGGGGGGTTATTTGGGGTGCTGATCACGAATCTGAAATCGGTTTTTCACGACTCGGTCGGCGACCACCCATACCGTTAACAAGGGTGGTCCAGGCAGGGTCACCGATTTCGCTGAAACTTCGTCGAAGGGGGTTATTTGGGGTGCTGATCACGAATCTGACATCGGTTTTTCACGATTCGGTCGGAGACCACCTATACCGTTACTACGACTGTTCGACCGAAGGCATAGCGAATGAAGAAAAATCAATGGCACATCGAAGCTTTCAAAATTGATCTATCAAGTCAAACATTTGACCTACTTGCTGGATTACGCATGAAATTAGAAGCCTTTTAGCATAAGTTTAGGCTTATGACAGTTGGTTTCAGATTGTGAAGAGCAGATTTGTTTTACACATTTTTTGCATTGTTCCATCAGTGTTGAAGAAGGTTTGAACAGATATAATTAATTTTTGATATGTATAAAAGTAGTTCATTTTCAACATATTCAATTATGTTGATTAAGTATTGTTGATTCTTCATTTTATTTTACTTTTTATTTATTATGTTCATTAAGTTTTGTTGTTTTTTGATTTCATTTTTACTTTTTATTTTTGCTTTGCTTTGAATTTTTGACTTGCTTCACGTCATGAATAAAACATTTTACCTGAAACACGTTTCCGTCTTCAAATAGACGTAAATGCAAGTCGCCATCAGCCGTTCGCTCAAAAATGTGCTAAAAATGGAATTATAGGTCCTCGTCGAAGATAAGTTACAAAATGCAAAAAAGCCGTCAGCGACGGGAACCGAACCAATGACCTCAATCCTGTGAAGCGAGTACCCTACCACTGCGCCGCCGCTGCTGACGGCGCTAATAGCCGAACCGCTGATTACCGCGCAATACTGCGCCCATTGAGCGCGTCTAACACATCGAAGACACGGCGGCTTCCGCCGGCCATAACTCGCTCAGGAGGTCCATTTAGCAAATTTGGTCTACATATCTGTGATCAGCGTCTCAAGCTCTTTCACGTGATATAGGTCTCATCCCGAAGTTCCATGGGAAGCTGACGGCATTCCCTGGTAAGTGGAGACGCGTCGCCCCGCCGCCTCCGAATTGCTGGCGCTGGGCACAGGCGAGGCGAGGCGAACGGCGATCGATCGATCCCGCTGCTGGGAAAATACAGATACACTGCAATAATGTACACAAATACAACAGAAAACTAAAAGAAAAAGAAAAAAGAGAAACGGAAACACAACAACACAATTAACCTATAAGCACAGAAATAACACAATGACACACCAAAAAGATCACTACTGCGAGGCCTCGTGCCTTGCCCATCCTTCACGTCTTAGGTCTATCTCAAAGCGTGGAAAGACTTAGAACTTTGTGTGTCATACGATAGGAATATACCATGCGCTCACTAGGCGATGCTTTTTGGATCATGTGTGCACGTGCTGTTTTCGTTGAGTTGGTCAGCGTAGTAATGATCTTTTATTCTAGGCTCTTGCTTCTTGAGGTTGTTTTTCCAAAGCCATAATTTTATAGGCTAGCATGGAGGATGCACATTTTGTGGTCCAAGCGATATAAGCTTTTTGTTTTGGCACCTTGTATGTCCGTCCATTTAAAATAACGTTTTTGATCCAGCCGTTTATTTTGATTGTCCCAAAATTTGCCCAGCTTGATTTGAAAGGTGTTTATTGATTTTAGTGACTTCCAGCTGGATTAGAAAAGTGTTCAGCTCAACCCGACGATGACTTGGTAAAACAAATACTGGATGAAGTTCGATTAGCTTTAATAGAAAAAATCTAGGAATTCAGATGCACCTTGAGTAAAGCATCTCTTACGATTTACGGTTTACGATTTACGACGATTTTTCGTAATTACGATTTACGAAATTTCAAATTTCATTTACGCACACCCCTGGTGGAGACCAGGATCATTTGAAAGAGCTCGGGACGCTAATTACGAATATTAAAATAAAATTGCAAAATGAAGCTCCAGAGCGCGTTGTGACCTGTCGAAGTTTAGGGGCTGAGTGTGTGTGGTGGCCGCGCGAAAAAGCTGGCGCGAGAGTGGTGAAGGAGAATGATCCGCCAGGTGCGGCGGTAACGCAGGGGTAGTGCTCCGGCTCGTCAGGCGTGGTCGTCGGTTCGGTCCCATGGCTACAGCTTTCTTCGCACATCATGGTTTATTTTCGAGACGACATTTTATTCTGATTTTACTTTACTTTCACTGATTTTTATTTACTTTTTTGCATATGTGGACTCAAAATTTTGCACTGAACAGCTGGAGATGTTTGTAAAGGCCTCCATACTATTTTGCGGCGAAGCGGCGACCCTATCCTTAGTCATAGGGCAGGAACGCAGAACTTGTTACCAGCGGCAAACGGCTGCGGCTGCGGTGGCGCCGCAAGTGCGCCAGTAGCAGTAATTATTCCCATCATTATTGTCACCGCCGTTGATTTGCCACCGCGGCGTTATGTCTGTATGCGCTCTAGCGGACCGCGACAGGGACGGCTAGAGTGCAGTAGAAGTCGGGAAAGCGAACAGCAACAGTGGGTCCCGACTAGAAAAAGTGCGGTGCCTTGGCACCGCCGTCAAGACTGTGCGGCATGACTCACCGTTTTTGCTGCCCGCCGAGCGCCGCGAAAGTGTGTAGAGGAATTAACAACTTCAGCTTTCATGAAGCAAAACAAAAAATGTGTCAAGCAAACATGTTCTTCACAAACTACACGTCTTATACATCAATGTAGCCTTCCTTATATCACGAGTTGTTCATTTTTCTAAAAGTTTGAAAACCTAGGGGCACAAACATTCCGGTAAATCTGCGATAGAGCCTTCAGTTGGTTGCCTGGCACTGTTGCACCGTCAAAACTCCAGAGGTCGAGGAGTGGTCGCAAATTTTTTCACCCAAACTTCACCCGAGGGGTTAGTTGAGGTGCTAAAGACGAAACTGACATCTGTTTTTAAAATTTGGGCCGATTACGGCAGGTTACAGCAGCGGCCTTACTCAACCGCACCACATCCTACCGTACTCCATAATACCAAAAACGGATGTCAGATTCGTGATCGGTACCCCAAATAACCCCTTGGACGAAGTTCGGGTGAAAAAATTTGCGACCACTCCTCGACCTCTGCTAGAGCTGTGAAAGCGTCACACAGTAGTGCCAGTAGTCCCTCTGGATCATGTGTTAACTACAAGGTTTGGAGCTTCAAAGTGAACCTGCTGCGGAAATGCTTCTTGTTTTTCTTGGAAGGCCAAATATATTGTCCTAATTCAGAATAAAATGAAATTTCGAAGATAAATCATGATGTGCAAAAGAGACGGCAGCCATGGGAACGGAACTAGCAACTTCAGACCTAATGGGTCCCGCACACTTCTGCGGCGTTGCCGCTGCCCTATACTTAACCAGAGGGCAAGGACTCAGAGCTCCCGCCGGCGGCGTCCCTACTCTATCCTTAACCATAGCGACCATAGCGGCGAGCGGCGCTGCCGCAGAAGTGTGCGGGCGCCTTAACAAGCCGAAGTACTACCTCTGCGCCACAGCCACCGCTTGCGGACCATTCTTACGGAGCCCCATCCCTCACCGCTCTCGCGCCAGCTCTTTCGCACGGCCAGCCAAGTTTGACAGGTAACAACCCGCTCAGGAGTTTCATTTTGCAATTTTGACACCCATAGTCGTAATCAGCATTCCGAGCTCTTTTTGATGACTCTGGTCACCACTTGAAGTTCCATAGGAGGTCTGCTAACAAGTTTTTGCCATTTTCACAGCTTTTTTATGCTTTTGGAAATTTTCTGAAGATTAACTAGCTTTTGTTATCAGACTTAATGCGTTTTGAGTTTTGTCCCATTTTCTACTCAATTTTCAGCGGGTCTGCTTTAAAAAGAGCTGCGTTTCCGCTGTGACTATTACAATGTACTGCGGCCGCGTATTGGGGGTCGCTGTTCTGTCAGTAGTAGGAGCTGCTACGTGATATTTATATGAATAAAACCTCATGGATTTTTGTTGAAATTTTGAGTAAACCTGCTTGTTCTGTAAATGTGGAGAGACCTTGGAGTGTGGTGACCCCATGTGGTGAAAGCTTTTCTCGTGCTGTTCTCAACTTGCCGATTTTCCTTTTAAAGAAGGTTGTTTATGAATGAGTTTTTAAACGTTAGTTCGTGTCCCTTAATATGTAAATAGATGACCGTATTCTTCCAATGTGCCTCTACAACTAAATCCATAATTGTTAAGGAATTCAAAGTGCCAGAGTGTTCGATGTGTCTGATTGTGTTTCAGACCACTGCATGCTCATTTCTGCAGCTACATTGATATACTGTAAATTGATTAGTAATGTGAATGATGCGCTTGATTTTGTGGCCAATAAGCGTCGAACTACTCGACGATTGTCGCCGTCGCAGCTTTGCACACTTTATCTCATCAAGAATCTCACCACCCCTTCGATTGTGTTGGTATGTGAAGTAAGACGAATTCGCTTGACCTTCGATTTAGTTAACATTTAGTAGTCTCTAGAGGCTATTTTCAGTTGCCAATGAGTCGTCCAATGTCACTTCGCTCTATGTCGCTGTCTTCTCTACCGATTCTGGCAGGAATACGTAGTGGGCTTTGTCTTGTCATAGAAGTTTTTTCTGGACCTTCGAAGGTCTGGGACTCCATTGAATCCTCGAGGTAGGGACGTTTCTTCATGGTGATATACTGCTTGATAGTCTTGTGTTTTGTTTCCAGCGCCCTGTCAATATCAAAATCATATTCAATTGAAATGGAAGTAAAAAATGTGCTGGTCGATGGCCAAGTCACTTTACTTATCTCGTACTCGAGATCGGATCCGGGAATTTCGTCATCGAGGGTAAGTAATGGTTGATATAGGTATTGTTTTTGTATCCCTTTTTTCTAAGCTACGCTGTAAAAGTTGTAGTTTTCAGAAAATGCTCTTATGTTTGGTGTTTCACACAAGTGTGGCTACTGAAACGATGACTTTCACTCGAACAGATATAACCGTTGATCCAAGCGAGGAGAATAATGTTCCAATGGATATCAGGTCACTTTATGTTTTTTTTTTTTTGAAATGAAAGGTGTCGAGTACCATGTATAATTGTGTTCAATGGTTTATTCTAATAGGCATTTGAATGATTTCATTTCATATTTGAATATTCGAAATCGAGTATTCAAAAAATCGCATTTTTCGCATGTATTGAACTCGAATATTCAAAAATCACGATCTTCGATTATTTGATTTCGAATGCTCAGGACGTCTGGGTAGATTTCGCTATTTTCGTGCCGTCCGTAATTCCCCCCCCCCCCTATTTTATGACTAATTTCTGCGGCGGCGTTATTATAGAGTATGATAGAAGAAGTCTGGATATTTTCCGTTATTTTCCCGCACCGTAGTTTGATCATTATCGATTTATGGCGATCGATGCTCCACAAACGAACTTCAGATTCGTATTCAGCGACCGCGATTACCCCAGGGCTGAAGTTTTCAGGCAGGTAGAAGAAGTCTAGGTATTTTCCGCTCTTTCCGTGACTCGTAATTTGGCCAATATCGATTGGTGGCGATCGATACTTCGAAAACGAACTTTAGATTTGTGTTGAGCGACCTCGACTACCTCCAGGGCTAAAGTTTTGACCGCCTAGACGACATCCACAAAAAATTGATAGTTTGATCAATATCGATTGATGGCGATAGATACTTCAGAAACGAACTTCAGATTCGTATTCAGCGACCTCGATTGCCCTAGGGCCGAAGTTCTCAGGCAGGGAGAAGACGTCTGGGTATTTTTTGCTATTTTCGTGTCGTAATCCCCCCCCCCCCCTCCCTCCCCCCGATTTTTCCCCCGCTAATTTCTGCGGCGGCGCCGATCGATATTATGACTCGTCGCATAGCGCGTTATTATAAAGTATGATAATAATAATAAACTTATTACTTACAGGCCTCTGCTTGCAACACTTGCGAAAGAACGATCCCTTCGAGGAATTTTGTCTTAGGAACCAAATCGAAGTACGACCCCCCCCCCCCCCTCCTGCGATTCTCGCACCTAACGCTTGAGCCTGATCCAGGTGAACACTTATGTACAACGTGATACTTAGGAGTACCTATCTCTTGGAGCTAGGAATGGGCGGAATTTCTGTTTTCTGATTTTCTGGCCATTTTCAGCAAATTTTTATGTTTTCTGCTTTCTGGAAAAACGACCAAAAAATTTGGCCAGAAAACAGAAAACAAAGCTACATACAAAGTTTTGTCGTCGCAATCCAATAGGGGGAATTCATAGAATATGAAATATATGAAACATGACAGAAGAATGTTTCCACAGTAATAAAGATCACAAGAATGTGGCGTTTAGATGTGTGCATGTGGAGATTGCGCCATGCGCTCATCGAGTATATGCTTTGTTTGTTTGTTTGATGGTGTGAAGGCTAGTGGATATTTCGTGCCATTTTTAATACGGCTTCGCCTTCTTTACTGTTGCGTCAGTAATCTGCACTTTCTAAGGCTGCGTAAAAAACTTTTAAGGCTTCAAAGGCTGTGCTTAAGTTATATTTAATTAAGTTATATTCAATTATGGAGTAATAAAAAATCCACATGGAGAGCGGTGTTATAAACTGAGACTGTTCCAAAAGTTCTGCGGCGCATTATATTATACATCAACCCAAGACCAATAGCAATCCCCATAGTGATACTATATTGATATCGTTTTCTTTTCTTTGGATCCAGAATGGAATAATAGATACGACCATTTTGAGCGGGCGCCAACAACTTCTCTATTTGTCCCTGCCCCGTGCCAGAGTAGCTCAATTATTCGGCATGGGGAGCGTCATATTTCCAATTCGACGTAGCCACGTGGATCAGCAGCACTCGTCGCAGTAGCGACGTGTGCTGCTGATCCAAAGTTCACCCTGCTTTTGTAGTGCCTGGCTTTTGAGCCGTACATATAGTGCAGCAGGGCCGTGGAGTGAAATAGCTGGGCGCCGAGCCTCACGTTCTTAATCATGACCGCTTCTTCAGCGATTCTGAAAGCTCCCAAAGCCGCTCGCTTCCTCCTGTCTGCATCTGCGTCGTTCTCGGATTTACGTTGATTCCGCACGAACACAGCTGTGTTAGAAACAAAGTTGGTCACGTAGTAGACGTTGACGAGGATCACGATGTCGGATTTGTGGTACCAAACATCCGAAACACCACTGAAAGGACATCAGCGTGAATGATGGAGAAATGATGCGCTTGCTCCACTCCATAGTTTTCAACCGGGCTCATTCAAGGAAGCACTTTGATCAAAAATATGACAAGACAGGTCCACTGGGTTATCGGCAAGAACCTAGCGTTGCTCTATGCACAATCACCGTCAGTATATAACATTCTAGGCCTGCCGAGGATCTTGTTACACCCTAGGTTTTAATAGGGACACTAGTTTATTGCCCTAAAGTATTTTTAGCGAGGCAAGATCATTTGTTCTTAAAGCTATTACTCAAAAGTGAGATGGATTAGGCATATAAACTCTGGTGCAACAAGTATTGAGCTGTCGCAAAATTAATCGTCGAAACGGACTACTTACTTCAAATTGCGATAACTCAGGTTAAACACAAGTATTAATTGAAATAAAAACCGCCAGACCAACGCCAACGAACAGGTGATGAATCTAATCCTTCACAATAAAAACTGAAATCACACGAATTAACGAGATCAAGGAGGGCACATTCAGCATCGGCCAAATTAGAGAATTGTTTCTGACGCAAATGAGAATCAAGAGCTCGGAAAAAGTGATAGTAGGGGAAGTTTGGGACCTTTACCCTGGAAAAGGACGGCTGGGAAAATAAGAGCGACATTCACGTATGTTTTTTGAAAGAGCAGGAAAAAACCTACCGGACGGTATGCGTGGCTTTCCCTGAGACGGAATGATTTAGGGTAAAAAGCTTTTTCATTTATACAGACCTCGAAACGGGGATTAATTTTTCGACAGCCTAGTAACTATGCCGGCGCGGCCAAAAGCTTACACTCGATAGACTGGGAGTATGACCTAAGGCGATTCGAGGCCGCCTTAAAAGTCTCGTCCCGTTACTTCGTGCAGTCTGGCTGGCTGCCCGGAGTTCCTCGCCCGCATGACAGAGCCTGACTAGCTACACGTGTGTACTCCAGTCAAACCCAGCAGCACTAATAAGGGAAGGGTCTGAAGCGTATGTCACGGGGGTGCGAGTCATATAGGGAGAATCCTCACCCGTCAATTGGTTTGAAAATGTGTTTATTTTTTTGCCAGGTCGCTAAAGCCAAGGAGTAGGGCGTCACAATGGGATACGGCGCAGCACGCGTTTGGGGGTCTTGTACGACCGCGATGCGCCTGCAGCCAGTGGCGTGGAGCGCAGGTGGGCAGAGGGTTGACTCGTGCGAGGGAGGTCGGGGGCTTGGTTCCTCTGCTGTGCTGCATTTTTGCATTTCAACTGATTGGTTGAGATTTGGGGATTCTGACGTCTATACTATTTTCAGACGTTTTCTGCGCATTTTTCCAGTTGTACACTGTGGTATTCAACATGGTGATTAATGTTCAGCACCAGTGATACACAGGTACAAAGTGCCTGTGTAAATCGCGGTGTCTTCCTCGATGGTTATAAGCACGAAATCCAACTGAAGACGTACCCTTTCCTCCGAAACAAGAGTTCCACCCGAAAACGTTATCATATGCCCACTGCTTGCTTGCCTTTCCACGTCCATCAGTTCACCTTGTGGATCCCAATCTTCCTCTTCTTCTTCCACCACTTCCAGCTGTTCGTCTTCGTCAACTTCAAGTTGACGTGCTTCGAAGTCCTTGAGTATGCTGGCCATCCGTTCGGCCAATTTGATTTCTTCCCTCGAAAATTCCTTGTCTAAAGGTGGGCCACACTTCAGCGTGAGCAGGTGGATCACCACTCGACCGTCGACGGACACTGTTGGTGTTAGGTTCTAGAAAACCTTCAGCAGACCTCTTATTTCCAGGTGACAGGCAGACATGAAGGAAAGAGTGTATCGATGCCGTTAGGTTAATTTGCGAAAACTACAGGCCTTGTTTCACATTTTAACCGCCTGTGACGTCACATCTTGGTCCCTTTGAAAATCCGAGCAGGATGGTTTTCCCCGAAGGCTTCTGTCCATGTATGGAAACAGACTATGAGGAGCCTGTAGCTTTTATACGCTACCCGTAAGGTGCCCAGTGGTGCTTCATGCACTTTGTACCTGTGTATCACTGGTGTTGAACATTTATACATCACCATGTTGAATACCTAACGTACGCTGGAAAAATGCGCAGAAAACGTCTGAAAATAGTATAGACGTCAGAATCCCCCAAATCTCTATCAATCAGTTGAAATGCGAAAGTGCAGCAACGCAGAGTAGCCAAACTCCTGACCTCTCTCGCATGAGTCAACCCTCCACCCACCTGCGCTCCGAGCAACTGGCTGCAGAAGCGTCGCGGGCGTACAAGACCCCCAAACGCGTGCTGCGCCGTACCCCATTGTGACCCCCTACTCCTTGGGTTTAACGACATGGCAAAAAATAAACACATTTTCAAACCAATTGAGGGATGAGGATTCTCCCTATATGAGTCGTTCCCCCCGTTCAGACATATGCTTCAGACCCTTCCCTTGTAAGGTCTAGGTCTGTTTGTACGCCTGGCTAACAACTCGAGCAATACACCTAGAGTTGGTTGAAAATTTGTCTGCAGAGGCATTCCTCAATAGCTTTACACGCTTTATTGCACGAAGTGGTGTTCCAAGTGTTGTTCGCACGGACTATGGGAGAATTTTAAACTCGCTTAAAAGGTGATTGACGCTCTATTCACACACAATCCCACCGCCGAAGAGTCGATAAAGAAGTACTGCTCAAAACACAGAATAACCTGGATTTTCAACCTTCCAGTAGCTCCATGGATGGTAGGTGCTTGGGAGAGACTGGTTGCATCCGTAAAAAACGCATACTACAAATGCGCGAACCATAAGAAACTTTCATTTGTAGAAATGGCTACGGTGCTGACGCGAATAGCAGCCATCAGTAATACGCGTCCGCTCACGGCGATCATTACCACAGATGCCAACACCCTTCCCTTACCCCCGGTAGACTTTTTGCAAGGGAATTTATGTTTTCGCTACCGAACCTTAATGGATCACAGGAAGACGACGATGATCTGTTGTTTAATCCTAACCTCATATAGACGGTTTCTCAGACCAAGGAAGCTCTAGCATTCACCGAGCGTACCGCTGACAGATTCTGGAGGATATGGTACGCGGAATACTATACTAAAAGATGTTCACAAAAAACTTTTCAACCAACATCGGCACAATTCACGGCTTGCCCCGGATATAGGCGAAATCGTTTTAATAGAACAAGAGTTAATCCTACGCGGCCACTGGACATTAGGGAAAATCGTGAACCACGTACCCAACTTTGATGGTCTGGTACGCTCAGCTATTGTTCAACTACCTTACAGAAACACACACATTCAGTGTCCTATTTCGAAGCTTTATCCTCTAGAAATCAGATCGATATCGGAAATACCGTATACTAGCGAGTCCGAAGACGCAGTCATTACAACCGAAAAGAAGAGGGGACTCGCCGCTCCTTCGGTCCAGCTGCCAACCGAAGAAAGGCCGTCACGCCTAGCAAAAACAAAAGCGCAGAAGGCTCTCCGCGAACAACTATACAAAGAAAGTGAAGACTCACCAAGCGAATTCGTATCTCCTCTCACGAAACAACGTCAACAAAAACCTCACTTTCCTATGCTAGCAAGCGTCATGATTCTCTCGGCTCGCAGCCCCGTGCCATTTTGTGACCACGTAGCCAACTTCTTATCCAAACGCTTAATAGCGAATCAACATTGTAGGCCTATAGGAGCGCTAATATCATTTGCAATCCTAGCGTACCTAATTACTATTCTTCCAGTCCTAATAGTCTGGGTAATTGCTCGAAATTCACGAAATCGACAAACAACAACATCAAATACAACAAACATAGCTCTCACACTTATGGAACCTCGCCAAAAGAACGCTCTATTTACGGAGCGTTCACTAAAAGTTATGTATACTGTTGCACCGTGATAACAGCAGTGTAAGCTACATAAAAATCATGCGCGAATCCATACGACTTGATTTCTCAAAAATCTCATTATTCTGGATCAGAGACACAAGATGACCAGACCACGTAACCAGATGCCGAGGGATGGGTACATGTACAGGTGGCATCTGCGAAACGCTGAATCCGTATGAAGTAGTACCCGAATTATATGACTCGCTTGCCAATCCAGGTTACGCGGCCTGCTCAGTGCAATGCAGTGGTATAAGCTGTCTGTGTTTTCTTCCATTCAGAGCGTGAACTTTTATCGCGCATATTCCGGTATTACAACACGAATACGAAGTCTTCAAGTGCGCATCATGGCTCGCTTCAGTCGACCTTGACGTAGCAATGAGCATGTACATTTAAAAAAAAAGTTCAACTATTTCTGCTTGCAGACTACACAAAAACATTCTCTAATCTCAGCTTTACTATGGCCTGCATTCAGAAGCTACATATTGCCCCTACTCAAAGACTCGCGATCAGCTCGGACACAACTGTTATCTTGCCTGATAACTTTCGCTTTCCGGTAATATGTCATTCAGAAGAACAAGCCCAATTCATCTTTTCTTCGTGTGCAAACGCAATGTTTTGCAACTGCGACTTAAGTGGGCATACGCCTAGCTGTCACTGTCCACATGGAGAGCTATCAACGCTAATACGCTACCATGATAAGCTTTTGCCGTTATCGCCACGCCTAACAATATCTCCAGACAACAATGCAATTATAGCCGAAACTGATGAAAGTGAAACTACTGTTATAATTTCATCCAGGCAACGCCTCCAAAGCGCACACCTAAACATCGGGGGCAGACATAACTCCAACGCCGCGCGAACCCCCTGGCGTGGCGCACGGTGCGCGACGAAATTGGACGAATTGTCGCGGTCCGATGCTTCCGACGGCTAGAAACACTTCCTACAGGGACATGCGGCACGCATTTGCTTCAATTCTACGTTTCTTGGAGATGATATATGAATGTGGTTTCAACGGGACGATCGGCGATAGTTTATACAGGAATGCTGGTCATGTGGATGGTTTCTGGCCTCAGTATTTGCCATCTACAGCTTCTTCGGTCTTGCTCGTGATTATGATTATACTACGCAAGAAGGTCACTATCATCCATTCTCGGATCAGTTGCCCTACTGCAGGCCGGGGGCAGACATAACTCCAACGCCGCGCGAACTCTACTGGCGTCGCGCATGCTGCGCGACGAATTTGGACCAGTTGTCGCGGTCCGACCGCCTTCGACAGGGACGGCTAGTGACTCGCGCTAGAGTGCGCGGCCGGCGAGGTCGAACAAGGAAGGAGACAGGAGATGAGGATGGATGTCTAACCGTTAACAGAGTTCGGGAGGAATCAGACTCAATCCAAATGAGAAGGGAAATGGTCAAGGACTCTGGTGAGGGAAAATCGGAACAAGAACTGGGACGGGATTACTAACTAGTTTCGGAAGCAAGTATTTGTAAGTATTGGGGGGGGGGATGAGCACACTGATCCACAGCTTTTTCCTTAATTCTGACTTTACGCTACACTTGAACATCACCAACTCACTTGTCATAGTTCACGTGCAATGCTGCTGGCAAGCACCCTCTTAGCAAACGCTAAGGATCTACTTATTTCTCCAATCTACAAGCAGAGGCAGAGGTATTTTGCTGCTTTTTTCTTCCGCGTCTCCACCAAGAGAGATCCTCTTCCATTTCATTTGGGGCTCCCTGTGGTAAAAAAACTAGTCGTGGAGCCCGAACACTAGCAAAATCTCGTGCTCCGCGGCTCCGCGGCTAACCACGCGTCACCGAGCTCACGTCCGCGTTTCAGCGCCGCGACGTCGCATGCGGCTAGCGCGCGGCGTCGCGTTGGAGTTACGCCCTGGAGCCATGGCGGACAGGTCGCAGCATGAATCGACGTGTAGCGACGCCGGTTCCAGTGGTTTCTCTGCCGTTGTGGTCTTTCAAAACTTACGCGTTGCATGTCCATTTTGGACAACTCTTTGGGCCTAGATCTACCTTGGACGCGTTCCAAATCGACCCTTTACCGGCCGTATTCCCGTCTCCACAGCTCCGATGCATCATAACTTTATCCACAAGATCCTGAAGATGACTTCAGACAAATTGAAGATCACGAATAGCACGAGGATCGGATGAGATGGTGGTAGTCCTCTACTAGTTGCTATCGGGCGAAGTTGGACATTAGTGATGATCTCCTTCCCTTCTCTGCTCGGTCGGTCGGTAGTCTTATATAGGCTGTGGTTCTTGCTTGTCTCCCATTGTACTATTGTCTATCTGAAATCAAAAAACAAGACGAAGGAAGAGAAAATTCTGTTTCTAAGTGAAAGACCTAGATAGCTAGAAAGATTTCGATGCTTTTCCTTGAGCTAAAACCTCACCTTTTTACATAAATCAACTTAGCAATTTAGTTCGTGCTCAATTCATTTTCCTTAAACCTCAGGTGGCTAGCAGACCTTAATACCAGCCACCTGAGGCTTAAAGAAAATGAATTGAATTGTTTCTATCAAGACTTTCTGCTTAACTGGTTTCATGCTGATATCAGCGGCCGGCTCATCCCGATATACGGGGATGAGTGCTGAGCGGGCTCGGGGTGTGGACTTGAAGTTCAGTCAAGCAGCGCCGGTGGTGTACTGGCGTAGAACACCTTCCTGCCCCATTAGCAGGTGGTACGTGTTCGGGTTCTTTAGGCGGGAGAGTTTTAGTCCATGGCTCTTTCTCCGTGCAAACATGTGTGTGTGTATGTATTCATCAGTTGGCCTATTTGTTCACGCTTTGCTGCTGTCCCTCCTCGTCGTTACTTACCTTATAGTGACTGTTTTGTCATTGTGTTCAAGTGCATGTTAGCCGGTCATCAGTTAGCGTGGTATGGTTCACAGCACTTCGAATCATCCCGGAAGCTTGACAACTTTCCAAAAGCTAATGCATGGCATAAGCATAGTAAGGAATTTGCTATTTTGGAAGTATTGCTGTTACTGTTTGGTTTTGGAATCTTAGGGATTTTTTCTCGTTTAGCAACTTGTGATGATAGATGGACTGCCGTTACTTTTCTGAAGATGAAGACATACTCATACATATAATGGTCATGTAGATAGACAGGAAAAATCAATGAAGAAAAATCTGGCTTTTACCTACTGAGATACAGTCAAACTGACTGCAGCTAAAGGGTATTTTATTTAACGAGTTTATCGAATTTACCGATTTAACTCTTTTTTTTTGTTGAAAAATTGTCTTTAAAAATTTACCGAAAAAAATTAACGCACCCCTGGTCTGGATGCATGCGATACTACGTCTGTGATACAAATATGGGAGCTATTCACGATTTCCAGTTGCGCTGTAATACTGTCGGGCCTTCTATCAGTGCGTGCTTTCTATCAAATCAATGCCCCAACAACCTTTCTTATTGAAGGTCTCAAGGATGGTGGAATGTTAGAAAACCTCGTTTCTAAAATCGCGCAGCGAAGAATAGACAGGTAGAGATGTCCTTCATTCCTGGGTGGGTAATGACCTAAATGCGGTCTTTGTTAGAGTTTGAAAACAAAATTCGGTGTTTTATTGTGACGTATGTGGCTGTGAACGAAACTCCCAGAGGGATTAAGTTCTGCTTCTGGGCGAGACGACTGCTTTTTTGAGGACCACAACACGATTGCACACCACACATTTTCATTTACAACAGTTTGTTTCTTTCAGTTTGAAAGCGCCCATATGTATTCAGTAAGCATTAGTATTTACCGGCACTTAGTTTCCGACATGTCCGAATAGTTTTAGAACTGCTTTTTACCACTTCGTTCCTGGAGTTGTTGTAATATGTAGTCAAAATGGCGACAACACACACTGAATGTAGCCATGTAATCTATTTCCTTACGAGCTGTAGGACGAAGAATGTCAGACGTTGTGCTCGGGAAGGGTTTCCTAAATTATTCGGGTTCAATAAGGAGTTAAGATTTTGTATGGTTGACTACTTGTTGCCTAAGCATCATAGACAGTACACATAGATTTTTACAAGGCTTTGGGAATCTGGTTATTGGTCTGAAGCAGGAATCGGAGTGTGCTTCACTGTGTTTGTTTTTGTTATTTGTTACTCATCACAAATTCCAGGTGTTTTACAGAATCGTCATCGGACTTCGTGCCGCCTCTCAAGATGATAGGCTAGGCGGTGACTCGTCAACTCATGATTCCAAAGCGCTACAAGCTGGGTCGCCAGAACTACTTGTGCTTGACATTGAGGAGCACAGTGGGTGAAATATTTACTTTCGAGCTACACTTGTAGAGCTGTCTGTAGAGCCATTGAGCTAACAATCCTATGTTCAGAGGAAATTATGGACTGGTTGAAGCTGCCAAGCGAAACCAGCGCATCGGTGGATGCTGTATGGTCAGCGAAGTTGGATGGGCCTACAGCGCCCCCAGAAGTAACGGAGGACTTTTTCCAATCATTGGATTGGTCACGAGCACGGCTTGCCCAGCAACAGTCTTTGGAGCATGCTCGGACTCAGGCTACGGCTCAAGCCGCAGCTGCAACTTCTTCACATTCGTCAGTTGCGCCAGTGCTTGCAGCTCCATCTCATCCAGCTATAACGAAAAACGACGGTTGCAGTCGTCGGTCGAATCTAGTTACAGATGTCAGTCTTCCGACCGACTCACCGTCGACGACCACAACGTCGAGCAGAAGCGTTCGGTGGTCACGCGTAAGTTCTTGAATTAATTGAATTGTTTTCGTGTAAGCGTCTGCCGAAAATTAGCCACTGCAATATAGTTTGGAGGAGGTTGGGAAAGACGTAGACAAAAAGGATCACTAAAACGGCCTTATTAGCAGCTATATGCGTTGGGAACTGCGCTATAGATGTATCGGTTTTCATCTTCGAGACTATCATCTCCAGGAGAACAAAACCTTTTGAGCCAGTGGGGAATTGTGCGTTCCATAGCGAAATCCTCCCCAAACGCAGCGATGATGTTACGGACTGCGGCTGCGGCGTTGTGACCACTTTTCCATTCATATGAGTAGAGCACCCGAATATAACGTTGATTCAAACTGCAAAAACAACGTCAAAAACTCGACAAGAGGCAATTATGTCACAAAAGCTATAAATGGTAAGAAAGCGGATATTCCGCGCTTTCAGAAACTGCCTATATTGCCTGAAACGGGAACATCCGTAGCCACGAAAAACCGACCAGAAATTGAGGTGGACAAATCGACATTTTCATATGCGACGAACTAATAGCGAGATTAATCTCTCATCGCGTCGGTTGCAGATCTTGAAGATTCATTCCGATTTTCGAGTTTTCTAGAGAATGTTTTTTTTGTTGTTTAGGGAACCATTTCCTTTTAGAAAGGGACTGGATGTTCTACCTTTACCCTTCTGGATGTCACAACTCTCAGAATGCGTATTTGGACTACACAATGGCTTATACTGGGCAGCCGATGGGGAGCTGTAATGTTTTATCCGTCCCAGACAGTCCCACGTTAAACTACCTTGGATCTTGCGGTATAGTGGAACAAGGATGTGCGTAAATGAAATTTGACATTTCGTAAATCGTAATCACGAAAAACCCGTCGTAAATGGTAAACCGTAAATCGTAAGAGTCACCCGACCTATAGTGTTATACAACTATACTTCGAGAGGGCTTTTTCTGCTAGTGTTAACCAGATGTGATTCAATATTTATTTGTATTTTCAGCTGAAGTCTTCCTCTAAAAACTGGTGAGTCAGCTTCGAAAAGCTTGTGCACAGGGCAGTGTCTTCTGCCACAGTAACACATTCGAGCATCAAGGAACAATTCTATAGGGAAGTGGTAATGAGTTGTAGGGGTAGACCATTAGAGTGAATAAATCTTTATAACCTGGTTCACATAAATTTGGACGCCAGCTGGTTGTTGATCAAAGCTCGCTTTACGAAAAATTACGATTTACGACCCAAAATGTTGTAAATCGTAAATCGCAAAAAATTCCGTAAAAATAGTCGTAAATCGCAAAATCGTAAATCGTAATTATGCATACCCTGTTGTGGAACAACAGTAGTAGTTGTCAAGCTGTGAAACCAGGCTGGCTATGCAGTCTTTATTTGGCTGACGTTCCTGCGCAACCTGCTTCTTCATAGCATGTACACGGTAAGAGACGTCGTGAAAATTACTTGCCCAAGGATTATTTTAGTTTGCGTCAGTTTTAAACGGAGGAAAAAAACTACGGGGACTGATGGGTAAATCAGTCCCTGTGCAAACATGAGAAATAGAGAAAAAGAGGTCGACTGTTTTCATTTACTCAGTCTGTTCCGTGCGCCCTTCTTCGCGTTTTCCCCAAGTTCTTTTAAATTGAAAAATTGGAAAGTTGTAAATTGCAGATTGTACTTTGAAGTGATTCTTGGACGAATAATTTCTCAAGCTCCCCTTGCATACATCGGGCACTGTCTGTAGAAGGCGGTTACGATAAAACATCAGCCGAGTAGAGGTGCAGAAATATTGTGCTGCAAAATAGTCTTGGTTTCTCCGTTGAGTGTTGTGCCGCTGTTCTTCCCCGTTAGGCATGGTACCAATTCACCTACTCTCGGGAAGTAGTTTTGGTTGGCTTGGTTGTAGAACAAACGTGAGATCGATTCGGAGAGCACAGCAGAAGCGGCTATTACTGACAGACCCAAGGAAATAGCACCTCATTTGCGTAGTGCTTACGTAGGCTGCACCATGTTAAAGAACAACACTTGAAATGGTGAGAAATGGTGTTTGTGCAAATTATCCGTTATTTGGTTCTCAAAATTTCGTAATCCGCTCATTCCTGGTACAGTCGTAACCCACAGCTTTCATTTATGGAGATGCCGCAATGCAGTGGCTACCACCGCTCTCGCCGCTAAGGTCGCGATTCGCGCTGCGGCAGTCGTAAGTAGCCGAGGATTTTTGCGTTATATTATTGACTGAGTTTGATTTTTTTTGCATTTGTGTTGTGTTATTATTTGTTGTGTTAGTGCTGCAATATTTCCCAATCAACCTAATGTTTCCTTGAACATTATGCAGATAATGCTTTCATTTCTCTATTCACCGGCTGTCGTTGGAAATGACCACGTTATTTCGGCTTTCTGAAGACCTATTTTTCCGTTGAACTTTTAGTGATTTCCTTTCCAGCATGGTGAATAGAAGTTCGTGTTTTGGAGCTGTGGCGCATTACTGTTATATGACGGAACAAAGATTTAGAAATCATTGGAGAGTGAAACAAGCAGTACCATTTTCTTCTCACATTAAAGGTTAGACGGCAAATTGCAGATGTGTGTATGGTCTATGAACTCCTTCAGAGAAAGGGTCTCAAACACCACGTTTTCGAAACACCGTCAGAGCAAAAAAAGTACTGTCGTTTATGAATGATTTCAGAAGTTCTAGTCCTCCGTCTTGAGGAAATGGAAACTTTCCCGCATATGAGCTGTATGGAATGCGCCATGCGCTCGTCTGAAGTTTTGCATTTCACACTCGATTGATTCTGTTTCGCTCGAAGACATGTTATGATTTCTTCACAAAGTGGCGGTTTTGATTGACTTGTGCTTCTTTTAAGGATTCACACTTTAAAACATCCTAATGCTTGTGAAAAATGCAGGGGATGGACAAAATGAAGGCACTATGTGAAAGATTCTAACATTGCTGCTAGTGACGCTTTTGAAGATTTTTTGAGACTCCTATAGAAGCACAGGGCAAGGAAATTACTGCGGCATGCAAACAGCGAGGATTGTGCCATGCTCCCGCGTGAAACCTTGCATTTCAGAGTCGATTGATTGTGCATGGGCTGATGCCTGTTACAATCTTGCTAATACTTGGCTAAATTAACCTGTGCTGTGCATCTTTTAACGTTTTTCGTCACCCAGTAGCTGCACTTATGCCGATTAACCTCTCCATTAAGTTTGAATGTTGCTTCATCAGTCCACAGAATCCGTCTTGTGAAATGGGGTCCCTGCTCACATTTAAGTCGTGCAATCAATAAACTCGCATGTCACGTGTTTCTCACGTGGTTTTCAAGTTTCATGGTCTAAAAGAACTAACCAGTCGAGTCTGAAATTCAACACTGCAGGCGGGAGCATGGCGCAATCTTGACTATTTGCACTCCTCAGTAATCTCGCTACCCCGCGCTTTTATATGAGTCGCAAACATCTTCAAATGCTTCACCGGCAGCAATGTCAGAACGTTTCAAATATAACAAAAGAGTACCTTCATTTTTTTAGGATACCCTTCATTTTCCGCCGCCATTATGTTTTTTAAGTTTTCGACCTTGAAAGAAGCACAAATCAATCAAAACGGCCACTTTGTGAAGAAATTATAACATGCATCCAAGCGAAACACAATCAATCGAGTGTAAAATGCAAATTTTCAGACGAGTATATGGCACATTCCATACTGCTCATATGTCTGAACAAATCTATTACCCTTGCCTTTCATATGAGTCATTAACTTCTTCAGTACCTTTACTGTGAGCAAAGTTATCACCCTTCAAACAGTTTACACATTTTTTTTTGAGTTCACGTCAAATTGGACACATAAGCTGGGCTATGAACTTCGAAATCAAACTGAACGTCTTCCAAGTCGGGACGAGATTCTTCCATGTTAAACTGAGATGGTTACAATGGTTAGAATAATTTTTTGTTCAAGGAAAACTTAAAATAACTTTTTCTGATTTATTTATTTATTTTAGCTGCCGAATGAGTAAAATAATTTTATAACATTTTTATTTTTGAGAAAAATAATAAATTAAATTTTATGTTAAGGCGCAGCAAGGCAGCAATCATGTCCTGCATCAGAAGGCTTGATCGCGCAATGCACTCAAAAAGTTCAACGCAACGTTTATTTGATTGATAGTGTAAATACTGCTTACTTGCAGCAAGAAAGTTAGGATATGTGTATGTGCATACACCCCGGACATTGCTCCGTCTCACTGCATCTGCTTCGGTCGATAGATCACTTCCTGTATGGTAGGCGCTTCGCCGCAGTCGATAAGGTCACGGCGGTGGCGCACAACTTCTTCAGGTCGAAACCGACCAACTTCTACAGAGATGTAGTCCACTCAGTTCATGAAAAGTGGAAGAAACTCATTGAGAATAACGGCGATTACTTCGTTCAAGTCAGTCATTTTTCTTTTGAGGAATAATCTTATTTTTTTCTGGGAGACAAATTCTGTTGTAAAATTTATGACTCAACCTAATAGTTTAATGTCGATTCACTACACACACACACTTCGATTTGGAAGAGTTCTCTTTAATTTGAAATGTCCTAGATTAGCTCAGAAGAGTGTCAAATTTGAGGTGAAAAGTGTCCAATTTGATTTGAAGGGCGTCCAATTCGACTTGAAAAGGTATATATTACAGTAAAGTTGACGGAGTGGTACGAATAGCAGCTAAGGATCACTTTCTTTCCTAGTCCATGAGTGCGGGTCCTGTAGGAAGGTAGTTGGTGATGGAGTTCTGTAAAAAAATGTTGTGACAAAGGAAGGCTACTAGGTGGCCATAGCACTTTGAGATGAGATGAACATTACTGGATGCGGATTCGAACGCTGAATCCAAATATGTGTTCTTTATCTGCTAAACTCATCTGGGAACGGAGTTTACGGACCATTTTCATTTTGTCTCCTTTGCCCTCCAGCTGCACGTAAAGCGGGCCAATCACAAGAGAGCGAGCTCAAGGAGGGAAACTGCGTTGGCCGCCGAGCAGTAGTGGCGCAAGGGATGAAGAAGCAGCTTGGTGAGACGGGGGGTCGTTTGTGGTTCAACTTGCACTTCCTGAAAACGATCTGCCATGTTCAGTCAAAGTTCTATGTCAAATCACGATGGAAAAGGTCACCAGAAAGGAGTCCAGTTTCCTTGGTACTATTTATAGTTGTGCTCTCGACTTTTTCGAATACTCGAATGGTTTCGAATGCCGCAAGTTTCGAATATTCGAATTTGAATACTTTCGAAAAGCACGATCTTTTGATTATTGATATTCGAGTACATTCGAAGAGCAGAATTTAGACTATTTGAAATCGAATACATTCGGAAAACGAAATTTTTTGATTATTCGATTTGGAATATTCAAATTCGAATGGAAATCTTTCGAATGCCTATTGGAATGGGTTGTTCGAGCACAACTATAGTAGTACTACAAGTGCCTCGCACTTGCGTGCTTCGCGCGACGTTGCATGTTGTATCGCTAAGCTAAGGACAATCACATCAAACTAGCTGCTCTGCTTATGCAACTTTCTTCCCTCCCTAGCGCTAGAAAAGGCAATATTTGAGAACCTTATTATGTTCCAACCTTGCTCTACCTTTCTTAGGTTCAGGTGAGTAGTTTTGCGGCATGAAGCCATCGAGACCTTTCCGCCACTGTGGAATATACTCATTAAGAAATGTGATTTTACAGTGCATGGTAACGGCAGAAGTGTACGAGCGTCAAGCTGGAACTGGTGTGCCTCACGTTGAAGATTCAGATGCTGATAAGAATAAGTTCGACCACGAAAAGGAGACACCAATTCTGAGTGAGTTCACGCCGCCATGCCCAGTGACCAGCGAGTTCAACTTGCTAGATCTGGGCGAGTCATCAGGTTAGTTAGCCGAATTCACCCTAAAGCACAAGTGGCATAGTCGGTGTGTTCTAGCTCGACCAACACCACGGGTAGATCACACGCATTCTGTGGCGGATCCGTTCTCCGACCTTATCTCTAACAATTGGACAACGTCTCCAGTAACACAACCGTCATCATTCGTTGACAACTGGGCAACGTGTCCATCGCCACAGGCATCATTAGGCGTTGACAACTGGACGTTTCCACCAACACAGGCGTCAGCAGGTGTTGACGTCTGGACAACGTCTCCTCCAACACAAACATCATCAGGCGCGAGCAACTGGGCAACATCTCCACTAACACAGACATCATCCGGCGTCCACGCTGCAGATCTGCTTGGTGCGCAGTCCTTTTTAATATTGCTTCTAGAGACGAAGCATGACTATTTCTTTTCCCTCTTGGTTTACGAAATCATTGCAGATCTGCTAACAGCTACATCTTCATTCTCAATCCACCGTAATGTGTCTGCGCCGGCGTTCCAGCCGAGCTCAGCAAATTTTGATCCGTTCGCTGAGTTTCTTTCGCAGAGTGCGAGCAGCCCATCAAGTGCTCAAGGTAGCTAGGGAGTGATAACTGTACTCAGGGAAGGTCTGAAGCTACTACATGTTGCAGCATCAGCGACAAACAGTGGCTCAACGACACCAATGCCGTTCAGGCCGAACTATACTCGAACAGCATTTGAAAGCATAAGCCCCAGCACAACGGCGAAGCCCAAGGTGACTGGCGACGCATTTGGAGAACTTCTGTCCAGTCAGGTACTGCTTGAATCTTTCATCCCCAGTATTCGTTGCTAACCTTGTTCGCTTGCAAATTAATGTATATGAAGCGGTTTAGCCACAGCGAGGCAATTGTTCTTACCACACCCGTCTTTTGCTCGGTAATCAAGAATTCCTCTAGACTGAGGTTGACAAACCAATGGAAATTTTTTGAAGTTTTTTTTCCCTCTCCGGGGGACTTCCGGGGCACATGAAAGCCACGAAGGAGGATGTACGGAGGTTTGCCGATTTCCATAAGGATTCCTGTGAAGTGCTCCTTTTACCATATGAGAAACTTAGCTTCTACTACGGCTTTAAAAATTAGCTGGTCTTATACTATCTTCTCCTTCATAAGCGTTTTTCTCGCTTAGCGGCTGCGCCCACTCTTCTGGTGTGGTGATGCCACTTCATGCGATCAAATGCTTGGTCAGGATGGATACCAGCATCCTTCTGGTCCACATGCAGCCTATTAAGCCAGCGTTGCTACTACTGCCCATTAGGCCCGGATATATCTATGTAAGCTCAGGCTTCTGAACAATGTCATCACTAGCGCAGGAAGCGTGACCATGCCACAGAAGGAGAGCCTAACGCAACTTTGTCATCAATTGAAGCGACACCGAATCTCTGACGTACTGCATCGTTGCGAATACTTCTATTACGTTCAGGCAGTGTCGAGCTCCTTGATTGCACGCCACCACTCAGCACCATAGATCGCTGTTGGTCGGACGACGGTACGCGTTTGTGGACCCAAGGTTCTTGAAGGTTGTCGTCTGTACGGTCGTCTGTACGAGCGCAGTGAGATTAATGTCAATGGAACCGACCTCATCTACGTTAATCGTCAAATTTGTGCTCCGTCACGCCTATCGGTGCGCCTCGCACTTGCGCGTTTCGCGCCATGTTGCAGCAGCAGACGAACACATCAAGCTAGCTGCTCTACGTATGTAGCTTTCTTCCTTCCCTAGCAGCGCAAAAGGCAATATTTGAGAGCCCTATTATATTCCAACCTTCCTGTGATGTCGTTGCATGTGCTAATCAATGACTTCGTCCCCTAGGTTCTTCGACAACCCTAATGATTCCCCATATCGGCTCAGTGATAACATTGCTTGTGCTAATCAGTCCCCTAGGTTATTGGGTAACCCTCCTGAAGCACGGTCTCCCACTTCACTCTAGCGCCAAGCTAAGTGCAGGCACCTCCACTCCTCAACCTCAAACGGCCAACCTCGGACAAAAATCGACGTTCATCGATATAGGCACTGAGCGTCTAATCGATTTTGTCAAACGACAAAAAGGCTTTTTGTCAGAACGGAGGATTGCCACTGCTTCTAATATAATGTTGAACAGGATTTTTTTTCTACGCGAGACCGCTACAGCATTCTAACCGAGTTGTTTAACCGCCAGCGACAGACAAACAATCAAAGGAACGTCACTTTCAAGCTACAATCAACGATATCGGTCGATATTGGCCTCCTGATCGAAACTTTCCTCCTGCTGTGAAGCATTTCCGTCGGCCATAATACTCGCGTCCACCAAACCAATGCCTACCAAACCGAAATCGCCGGTCAGAAAGTCGATAGTATCGACCGATATTGGCCTTCTGACGGAAGCCTCTTATCTGATGTGGAGGCCTTCCGTCGACGATCGTAACCATTTGACTCCCTCCCTGATCGGTTATATCTGAAAGAAAATCGACAATATCGATCGATACTGATTGTCTTCCCCTGCAATGAAGCACTTCCATTGACGAACACGATCATTTTCCCACCCTGATCGGTTAATCTGAGAAAAAACCGATAATATTGATCGATATTGATTGCTCCCCCTGCCATAAAGGCCTTCTGTCGACGATCATCTGAATCCTCGAGCACGCTGGGAGACATGTTCGGTACCTCTTGTGAACCCTCACGCCCGTGGATGAGTTGTTCTGCACGTTTTCTGCATCTCGACGCACGAGTCTGTCATCCCTGGAGGATCACGAAATATTATGGAATGCTACTCGTCTTATTTCTCGGTACGCTAACGATAGAGGTCTTCTCCTATCCAATGAGAAAACAAAGCCGTGGCACATTGCGTCAGGAACCACTCAGCGCAGCTGCTATATTGGCAATTTTCCCATTGAGAAGGTTAATGCAATTAAGAAATCAGGTTTTCCTGTAACCCGTGATCTTGACTTCAACGCTCATTCTAAACAAATCTTCACCAAAGCCACTTCTCTGGTTCATCAGCTTTTCGATACTTTACTACTGATCAGCCAACAATCCTGCTTAGAGCTTATAAGACCTTGTTGGGATACGGAACTGTTTTTTACGGCGGAGTAGCGTTCTATCCCCCGCCCTTTAAACAGAGGCGTGGCAAATGTCTGCGTCTCCACTATCTCGTAAGGCAGCCACTGGGCTCTCGAGCAAGCCCAGGGGGTTGGGGGGTGGGCGGGCCAGGGGGACGAGGGGATAGAACGCTCGACCCCCGTTTTTTACCATTATAAACGTAAAACAATTAAATTGCTGGAAAGTGTTGAGAATGGGTTCACAAGAAAGTTGTTTTTGAGGCTAATAGGCTTCGTTTATCACGGTGCTCCTTCTTCTACGGTGGGGAATTTCAACCTTAACCTGGCTACCCTTGCCGACCGACGGAAGAAATCTGATCTCATATTTATGTTCAAGATCCTCTCCGGTTCCTGCGTGATTGTGGCGGATAGGTTTCTCATTGCAAGACTGTCCATCACAGGGAAATGGTCGGTTGAAACCAGTTGTCTCTAAGGCTAGGTTGAAACGTAGATCAATTTTTCGTTAACAGGGCTACTTCCAGCTATACAAGTTCGTGAAAAATCGCACTCCTCCATGCTCAGTGCTTTCGTTTAAAAACATGGTCGACAAGTACCTGGATTCATTTTGTTAAATTGCTATTCTTTTCCGCTTTTTCTGAGCTTTTTACCTAGTTCGCCTTTTATGTTTGTTCACTGTTTCGTTACTTTTAATCACTTCTATTCTTTTTAGTGGACTTCTAGGACTATTTCCTATCCAAGGTTGAGTTTTTGTTGCATGAGTTCTCATGTAATACATATCAATTATCAACCCTCAACAGATTTATTTACCTCCCTTGTTGTTCACAAATTGAAGATTGTTGTAACATCTGTAACAATGTAACAGTTCTTAAATCAACTGAGGTGGTTGACAATGAACGAAGATATCGTTTGAAATTAGACGTTAAAAACGACATTGACTTTCGGTTAGAAATATTAAGGATAGCTTGTCGCGCTTCACTGATATTCCAAGCGTTCTACGGCGTAACATCACTGTACGGCCACGACCTAATGTGTCAGCGGAGCCACGAAGAGGCCTGAGCGATAAAAAGAGCTTAAGGGAGTTTGGAACAATAAAAGTGAACGTGGAACAATAAAAGTGAACGTCAGTGAGAGGGGAGAGGAATTTTTAGTTCTGTCGCAACAGCTGGATACATCACAAGAATCCATTTGCAGGACACAAGCACCTATGGTCGGTCTACTTGTGGGAAGTTTGCTGGACATTCCTCCAGCTAAATCGGAATAGACTGATATATCAAAATCAGCAAACCTCCCGAAAACCTAGCACAGCGGTTGAAGTGTGACCATCCCACCTGTCCAGTCTTGTATACTCTTATCAAGACGCATGAGCTCCCTTCAGGTGATGGTCTTGACGATATTTCGCAGTTTAAGGTTAGACTAATTATAAGCAACGTGGGTGGCTCAACAGACCGTATTTCTTGGCTCCTTAATTTGGTCCTTGTTCAGTTGCTCAGGTTTGTACCGGCACACCTCGCTGATACTTGTGCATTTTTAGCAAAGCTCCGGGAGGCAAATGTTGAAGGTTGCTGTGTGATGGAGTCATTTGATGTCACATCGCTGTACACAAATGTCTCTAGGGAGAACGCAATGCAAGCCGTTAACGAAATGCTTGGGGAGTACAAGCACCAGATATCATTGCGTGTGCTCAGTATAGCTCAAATAAGGACATTTGTGGATGCGTGCCTTCAACGCAACATCTTCAAATGGTCCGTTGAGTGCTACAGGCAGATTAGAGGGCTCACAATGGGTCTACATCTGGCACCTGTGCTGGCTATAGCATATACGTCAAAAATAGAGAATAGAGAAACGCGTGTTGGAGCGCAGGCCTCTACTGTCGGTATACTGATGACAGTTCCATAGTTTGTGCCACACAAAGCGAACTGCTGGATCCCTGCTTTGATCTTCTCAATCATCAAGCGGAGCATATTAAGCTCACAGCAGAGAAACCGTCAAATAACTTGCTGCCGTTCCTCAACGTGCAAGTGTACCTATCTCGTGGCACATTCCAAAAGAAGTGATATAGAAAGCCTAGTAACAAGAACATCTTGGTGCATTTCCGTTCTGCGCATTCGAGCAGTACTAAAAGAGCTATTATCAGGAAGATGTTCCACACAGCGACCATGGTGTCTTCCAATGAAGACTTCCGGTCTTCTTCAAGGGAGATGGCCTCTCGCATTGCATTGTCCAGTGGCCATGTTGGTCATGCTGTCGAATGCCTGTTTGTGCAACATCGTTAGACTGTAGGTGGATGAATGAGCAGAAACCAGGAGCGCGCCAATATTGCTGGTGCCGCCTAGTAATTTCAAGGCGCAGCTCGTGCGGAATCGCGGTGGCGATGTCCGTTCCTCCACGTGGTGCCACTGGAAACTGCTCGCTCTGCCAGCTAAGCTAATCACGGACATTCGAATGCAGGCGACAGGCCCTTGTGACAGGCCGGCCTACGAAGACCCATGTCACATCACATGGTGTATGATAAGTCAAGTTTCTCGAGATAGTGCTACGGCGTCCGCGGGAGCCGACGCGCACTCGCAAAGCCCGGCGAGTGTGAGAAGTATGCGAGGGTCCCTGGTGCGAGGACGGCATCGGGGGGCAACTGAGCTAGTCCGAAAGTCCCGTAACGTAAGCAGGACCCGCGTGGCTACGCTGAATGTGGGTACGTTGACGGGCCGCTCGTGCGAGTTGGTTGAAGCACTGGAGCGAAGAAGAGTTGATTTCTGTGCGGTGCAGGAGACGAGGTGGTCCTGCCGCAAGTCAAGGGACATAGGACGTGGCTTCAAGGCCGTTCTATGTGGAAGTCCCAGGACCACCAGTGGTGTCGGAATAATCGTCTCCGAACGATTTCGTGACTCGATTGTAAGCGTCGAGCGCTTTGACGATCGATTGATGAAGATCGTTGTCGCCGCTAAGGAGCGACTCTATCACTTCTTCTCTGCGTATGCTCCGCAGACTGGCTGCTCCGATCAAGCCAAGGATGAGTTTTGGAACCTGCTTGATGAGAAGACAGCAGAGGTACCGTCGAAAGATGTCATCATAGTCGCTGGTGACCTTAATGGGCACGTAGGTGCTGCGAAGGACGGGTACAGCTGTCATGGTGGTTTCGGATACGGGTCTCGTAACTCCGATGGTGAGCGTATTCTTGAGTATGCGGAATCGCATAGCCTCACCATTGTGAACACCGTTTTCCGAAAACGCGACTCCCACCTCATCTCATATTATAGTGGGAGCTCCAAGTCTCAGATAGACTTTGTGCTTGTGAAGGATCGCGACCGGAGCCTTGTCACAGACGCGAAGGTCGTGCCGTATGAGACGGTCGCCCCACAGCACCGACCGCTGATCTGTACTTTGAAGATCGCGTCTCCAAGGCTGAAGCAGGTCGAGCGATGCGGTGCTGCAAGAATCAAGTGGTGGCGAATGAAAGAGAAGGAAGCAGCTGTGATTTCTCGCGTGCGGTTACCGACAGTTACGACTGTTGATGAAGCTTGGAAGAAAGCAACCGACGCGATACGCCAAGCTGCAAGGTTGGAACTCGGCACTACGAAGCCTGGACGACGCAAAGTCGACATGCAGGCATGGCTGTGGACAGACGATGTGAAAGCGAAGGTTCGAGATAAGAAGTCGCTGTATCATGTGTTTCTCGGCGACAGAACAGCCGACAACTGGCAGGAGTATCAGATGGCGAAGAAGGCTGCAAAGAAAGCCGTGGCTGTTGCGAAAGCCACTCATTATGGTGATGTCTACCGAAAGCTCGAATCGCGCGATTGTGAGCGGTATTTGTACCGACTTGCTAAGACCCGCCATCGCCAATCTGAGGACATTGAAAAATTTGTTGGCATCATTGATGAGAGCGGCCATCTTCTGACAGACCGCAAAAAGGCGATGAAGCGATGGCGTGGTTACTTTGAGGAAATTTCCACTATGGGATTTCCTCATCCGGCCATCCCTTCTGTGGCTTCTGTTCACGGTCCTGTTCACAAGATCACCGTGGAGGAAACAGAAGCGGCTCTGAAGAAGATGAAGCCTGGTAAGGCGACAGGGCCGGATGATCTGGCAGCCGATGTTTGGAAGTCGAAGCTCTGGTATCCTGCTGAGTGGTTGACTGAGTTCTTCAACCAGGTAGTAAAGGAGAAGAAAGTACCGGAGTGTTGGCACAACAGTACGACGATTCCGATCTGGAAGAAGAAGGGCAGTCCTGCGGACTGCTCCAATTACCGTCCGATTCGCTTGCTTTCGCATAGCATGAAGATCTTCGAGCGAATCCTCGATAGAAGGATCCGTGAAATCGTCAAGCTCTCCGACAACCAGTGCGGCTTTGTGTCTGGTTGTGGGACCATTGATGCTATACACGCCGCTCGCCTCCTGGTGGAGAAGCATCGCGAGAGACAGAAGCCGGTGCATATCGCCTTTCTCGACTTGGAGAAAGCTTTCGACCGCGTACCGCGTGAGGTTATATGGTACGCCTTGCGACGACACAACGTACCTGAGGAATTTATAGAGTGGGTGCGGATGCTCTACTCTTGCCCAAAGAGTAGAGTGCAAGCTGTAGCTGGAACCTCAATGGAGTTTCCCATCTCTGTTGGGGTGCACCAAGGTTCAGCGCTTTCTCCGCTCCTCTTTGTTGTCGTCATGGATGCCATTACGCGAGATCTTCAGCAGCCTGTTCCATGGACGCTGCTTTATGCTGATGACGTGATGCTCGCTTGCGAAGACAAAGACGATCTCGAGCGGCAGGTGCAAGCTTGGTGCGACCGTCTGGCGAGGTTCGGACTCAAATTGAACGTCAAGAAGACCGAGTACCTAACGACTGACGTGAACGAGTCCGGCTCCATTAAGATTAACGGTAGTGAACTTGCACGCACTTCGGTGTTTAAATACCTGGGATCAGCAATAGCGTCTGACGGCGGTCTGATGGTTGAAGTGAACTCACGCGTGAGTGCAGCTTGGTCTAAGTGGCGTTCGCTGACTGGCGTGCTCTGCGATAGGAAGATCCCAGAGCACCTGAAGTCGAAGATTTACAGAGCCGTCGTGCGGCCAGTAGCGATGTACGGCGCTGAGTGTTGGCCTGCGACTAAGGAAGTTGAAACGCGCCTCAGCGTCATGGAGACGAAGATGCTGCGCTGGACGGCTGGAGTCACCCGCATGGACCGCATTCGAAATGATGCTATTCGGCAGAAGTTCGGTGTCGCGCCAATAGCGGACAAGATGCGCGAAGCTCGCTTGCGATGGTACGGCAACGTTCTGCGTGGGAAAGAAGACAGCGTCCGCAAGATAGGCCTTGAGTTGGAAGTATCTGGAAAGCGGCCTAGAGGACGCCCGAAGCAGCGTTGGTCCGATACGTTACACACGGATATGAAAGTAGCTGGAGTCCACCCTGATCAAGCGCAGGATCGGGAAAGGTGGCGTCGTAACACCAGAAGAGCGGACCCCGCGACGATGCGGGACAAACGCTGAAGAATAAGAAGAAGAAGAAGAAGCTCGTGCGGAATCGCCTGTATGATTGCGCTTGTACTACTTCATGTGTGGTGTGTCCGTTTGGTAGAGGAGGAGATTGCATGGCCTCGGGGTGGTGTGCCTCATAACTTGTTCTTTTACAGCTGGAAACAGCTGTGAAGAACACGTCTGAAAATGGCATATACGTCAAAATCCCTCAAATCTCAACCAGTCAGTTGAAATATAAAAATCGAGCAGCGCAGAGGAACCAAACCTCCGACCTTCCTCGCACAAAGCAAGCGCACTTCCACTGCGCCCCGAACCGCTTGCCGATAGGGGCATCGCGGGCTTACAGGACCCCCAAACTCGTGATGTGCCGTACCCCATTGTGATCCCCTACTCCTTGGGTTTCATGACTTGGCAAAAAAAAAACACATTTTCGCACTGATTGAGGAGTGGAGATTCTCTCTATATGCTATATGAGTCACTCCTCCCGTTTAGACATACGCTCAGACCCTTCCTTTGTTAGACCTCTGTGATTTGAAGGTGGTCCTTACAAGGAAAGCTTCCGAACTCAAGGTGAGCTTTTGCGATGCTATTTTGACAGGAAGTAGGACCCTGTGAGCGGAGTCCAGAACCACAGTTAGTTAGTAAGCCTTTTTAAAGACCTGAAAAGGAGGTCTGAATTCGTGTGCCCAACTATCATCAACCCCTACGTTGGTAGAGGGACCCTCATAGGAGCACATCAGAGGGGCTTTAAGTTCAAGTTCGTGTACTGCCGAAATTTTTGCACATATTAGTTTGTTGTTATTACACTTTTTCATGATCATAACAGTCAATTTTAGGCCATCAATGCTTACAACAAACCAAGGTTGTCTATTTGTGTCTTCATGTGTGCTAGTTTTCCAACACTGCCTATCTGCACCAAATCATTTTTCTGGAAATAAAAAGTCCTGTTTTGTCTTCCCTTTTAGTCAACAGCTATGGTACAAATCTGTGAAGCAAGTAAAACACAAGCCTTTCTCACACCAACAGCATCTTACGAAAGCCAGTGAGGAACAATCTTCTCCCTGACAAGGAATGACCACTTCTTCTTCGTTGAACGCGCAATCCGTGGGTGTAGAGAAAGGTCCTGGGTGAACATCGACGTACCCGGCAGCCACCCACGCGTATGACAGACATAGAAAAATTCCATTTTCATTATACTACCTCTAACTTCAACCGCCTTCTCTTCCTGAGATATCTCTATATATGGCGTCAAGGAGGAGTCCTTTTATGGAATCCGCAACCACAATCTCTCTCTTTGTCGGAGTTGTGAAATCTAGTGTGAAGGTGGAAAGTAGTCGGCCGACAACACATTCAGGTGAGAACGATATTTTTAGCACACCTATGTACCGATAGGGCCAGAGTCCATAATATTCAACCGTAAGGTACGCATAATTGTGTGCAGTTACGGTATTATTGGTGATATGGTGTGGTATGGTGGTGGTACAGATAGGCGTTGTTGAAACACTAGCACTTATGAAAGCGCAAGTAGACAGCCTTGGTTTGTTGTAAGCATTGATGGTCTAAAATTGACTCCTGTGAGCATGAGAAAGCGTAATAACAAACTAATATGTGCAAAAATTTCGGCAATACGCGAACTCGAACTTAAAACCCCTCCGGTGTGCTCCTATGAGGCGTCCCTCCTACCAACTGCGCCACCGAGGCACTCCTTATGGAGTGTCGTAGGGGTTGATGGTAGTTGCGCCCACGCTTTCTGACCTCCTTCTCAGGTCCTCAAAAAAGCGTTCAGCAAAAACTAACTGTGGTTCTGGACCCTGTTCACAGGGCCCTACATCCTGCAAAAATAGCATCGCAAAGGCTCACCTTGAGTTGGGTACCTTTCCTTGTTAGGCGAATAACCTCTCTAAGTAACCCTCGTTTTTCCAGGCTCTGACGAAGGTGGTTGCGCTGAAACGTTAGCCAGATAAAGTTATTATATCAGTCTTGGTCTCGAGCTCAAAGCAATTCTGTGACAAGCCTTTTTGTCCATCTGTTAAACTATTTTAGTGGCGTGCAGGGGTGTGCGTAAATGAAACTTGAATTTTCTTGAAATCCTCTACAGTAATATTAGAGCAGTGTATGAAAACTGCAAAAATAAGTCTAATAAAAAGTCTGACATGCTAGAAATAGAGCAAATAGAGGGTGATTCACAACTGCTCAAAGAGATCGCCAGTACAGACGACCTAATCTTCAAGCCGACCGCTTAAAGAAACCAAATGTGTGAGGGATACAATGAGTGTAAAATTAGTTACATTTCTCAGAGATACCTAATCCTGCAGAGCGCTTCTTCCAATAGCTCTTATGAGCGAGTAGTAGAGGAAGATAATACCAAGCAAATGGAGCCTGTTCCAAACGATAGAAATCTATCGCAATCAGCCTCAAACTCAGCTATCATTGAGCAAAGCGAAAGCGCATGGCAGTTCCGTTTCATAAAGCCACCTCAGGCGACATTGCCCAGTTTTCACGGTACGCCAAGGAGTTCCCAGAATACTGGGCCGCCATTGAGACTCTCGTTCACGAGAGTAGAGATCTCAGTGTTATTGAGAAGCCCCTGCCTCTTAACGAAAGCCTTAAAGGGTGTGCTCAGGACTCCATAAATGGGATACAATTAGTACTACAAAACTACGAAGTTGGGTACTTATTTTTTCACTCAAACCCTGGAAGAGATTTACTGCAATCAGCCCATAAATCGGTCGCATGTAGTGCAGAAACTGGTCAATTTGAAGCCAGCAAACAATTTTCGGAGAGGTGCTCGTCGGTTTTCGCGCAGATTCAAACTTTGATTAATCAAATGGTATCCGCTTGCTACGATGTGTGGAAAACATGCGACCCAATGTGGTGCGAGACAAATCCAGCCAAATTTCCTCATAATGTAGTGAAGCCTGTCTTACTATCTAGTCCTAGGCAGGACAGCCAGACAATCTGCGACCATATATGTCATCTTAAGAAAGAGATTGTCATCTAAAGAAAGAGAGAAAGACAAACTATGGCGGTCAATATTCCAAGAGATAAGTACACTACATCGCGGCAATATTCTGGCGATCGGTGCCTACTCTGCCACCGAGGTAATCATGGATCAATGACCTATAGAACTGTAACTGATCAAGGGACTCGCCGCAATGCGCTAACAGACGGCCGCAGATGCTGGAAATGCTGTTCTTAAAATCACAGTAGACTCGATTGCCAAAAGCCAGACTGTTCTAAATGTGGACAGAAACACCATATAAGCCTTTGCTCTAAAAACGAAGGTAGTCAAACGAATCGATTATCTTGGAGCAAAAATCCGAGAAACCATTCAGCAGTACAAAAAATCAGAGACCAAGCAGGTATCAATGGTAACATAGAAATTTTCCAAATACTTTTCCAAATCAAGGACAACAAATTAGATCGAACATGAGCAATATTCAGATGCGTCCCAAGGACAATACATCACATAGAGATTCAACTCCCTCCCAGCTTATCTTAATGACTGCTGAGGGAAATGTGTGGAACAATAAAAAAGGAGAAAAAGGAGAGACGTCTTGTGGATCTCGACGCAAGTTGAACGACATCTTCATCAGGTCTTCTGAATCCCGACGCACTTTGGATGACGTCTGCGGCACGTCTTATTCCCGGCGCTGGGCAGTTGGTCCCCATCCATACCCTGGCGCGTTGGCCGCTCAAAATATCGTAAACTTGGGCGATCTGCCGCCAAGGATTTAGTTCGCCAGCAATCACCCATGGCTAAGCTCAAAGAAAACCCGGCTGGCATACGCGGCGCTGCCGTAGGCATCTCTTGGCCTCAGTCCCGCCTCCCCGTGATGGACACGTGACATTAGCCGAT